>OX465251.1:13536899-14736899 GCA_949987775.1 Aproaerema taeniolella
TAGACACTCACCTGTGGGTACCTAGTGGTACGTGCGGGGTAACTGCCCTCTCCCCACTGTCCGACGACGACCCCTGCGATCTCGAGCTACATCCCTATGTAGACACTCACCTGTGGGTACCTAGTGGTACGTGCGGGGTAACTGCCCTCTCCCCACTGTCCGACGACGACCCCTGCGATCTCGAGCTACATCCCTATGTAGACACTCACCTGTGGGTACCTAGTGGTACGCGCGGGGTAGCTGCCCCTGCCCCACTGTCCGACGACGACCCCTGCGATCTCGAGCTACATCCCTATGTAGACACTCACCTGTGGGTACCTAGTGGTACGCGCGGGGTAGCTGCCCCTGCCCCACTGTCCGACGACGACCCCTGCGATCTCGAGCTACATCCCTATGTAGACACTCACCTGTGGGTACCTAGTGGTACGCGCGGGGTAGCTGCCCCCGCCCCACTGTCCGACGACGACCCCTGCGATCTCGAGCCGGGCCCCACGCCCCCGGCCACGTGACCAGCCCCCCAGGGACCCCCCCAGTGACGCCACCAATGGCAGCGAGGCATTGCGAACTCCACATCTAAGCCCTCCAAGATGGCTTTGCGCATGCGTTCCACCTGTATCATAAATTTTAATTTTGTGAGTAACTATACACTTTGTCAAGAATACAATTCAGAACAACATACAAAAGTCATCTTTTTTTCATGGGGTTTAAGTTGTCACCGATCTTTTAGTGGCAATAAATACCTCTGTAACGTAACGCTGCTTCATATTTTTATGTTCGTTTATGTGCCCCCGATGGATAAAAAATATAATTTTTATCGTGCGCATAAAAATTATATTGTATGCCAGATTTCGAACAAACCACTTAAAAAATAATTTGAGGTTACTTAATCTCCAATAAACGAGTTAAGTAAGTACCACCACTATAATCAAGTGTAGAGATGCCACGAATATTCGGCAACTATTCGGTATTCGGCCGAATAATACTCGTACGTACTATTCGGCCGAATACCGAATACCAAATCGTGAAAAAAAGACACGTCATAATATTCAATATAATGTATTAATTACCAAATTACAACACTTAGTAAGTAAAAGTGATCAGTGGTAAGTTGTGATGGATAAAAAAACAAGCTTTTCAGCATTTTTGGGTAGCAAACGATTACGCTTTTCTTCATAAATGATACCAACTTCCGAAAACAACCTCTCACTGTACACGCTACTCCCAGGGGAAGAAAGATAACTTTAACAAATTTCAAAAGGTTTGGATATTGTTTTTCGTTTGCTGACCACCACTTGCCGTGTGCATCGCAACGAGGGAGACAGGTTACGACTTTTCTTATTCTTGATTACCTACGCGCTCGACAAGCATGTATTTTGTGCCGAATATTCGGCCGCCGAATATTCGTCGCTTCGGCCGACAGCGTTGCCGAATATTCGGTATTCGGCCAAATCACTATTCGTGGCAACTCTAATCAAGTGATCATTTCTCCCCCCCTCCTTCTACTGACACTGACAGCCTCTAAAATGTATGTATTTATTTATTCTTTATTGTACAATAATAATACAGAGGATAGCAAGTTTACAGAAATAGGAAGTTTACAAAGGCGGACTTATCCCACGAGAGGATTTCTTCCAGTCAACCGAGTGGGAGTACTAAAGGGAACAAAAAACTGCTCGGCGTGTAGATTAATTAATTTCTTTGTACAAAGAATTTGGTGAAATAGGTAGGTAAGTACCTGTTATGTTTAAAAATAGTGAAAATAAACGCGAGAATCTTAAACAATATATTAAGTAAGTACTTATTTAAATAATTATTTGTACCTTGACGACGGTGTCGAGATGGTTGTCGCACAGCATGGCGAGATGCTTGCAGTGAGCGGCCCGCTGCAGGTTGCGCTGCAGCAGCTTGCCGTCGAAGTAAAGCCAGGGGGCCGCCACGAGCCACGGCACGGGCGCGCCGCACGCGTCATTGGCTAGTAGAGCCGCTTCCGCGCCCGCCATCACTAGCGCTCCTAATTGCACCCCACGGGCACTTATCCCGTTCACCTAAACGAAAAATTAATTGAGTGACTTGCTTTAGTTACTCTTTATTCTCAGGCGAAAAGCTTACTTTCTATGGAATTTGTATAAAATACTGCAGGTCAATTCTATCAAGCGACTGCTCCTGCACTACAGCGCGACGTGTGTCAAACTGAGCCACACATTAACATAGATTTTTTATGGCTCAGGTATTGTTTTTTTTTTTTAATTTATTGGTATAACGAACTACGTAATTTTTTTACAGAAAGATGGGTGTTACATGAAAAATGTTTTTTAGTAAAATTGGCGAGTTAGCCTGTGACGTTTATGATTTTCGACGATGTTTAATTTACTTTCAATTCAATACAATCGTAATTTTGCCAATGTCGAAATATTTTAATCAAAATTTAAATATAGTACAATATGTAGTTGGTCAGACCGTAGTTAGTTGTAGATTACACTTACGCGTGAGCTTATGTATATTTGTAAATTATAACCTACGTTCATCTCTTGCAGATGCAGGGCATTCATGAGATCATTGGAGAAAGCTGTGGCTAGGAACGCGTCTAACTCTTGGCGACGCAGGATTTGAATCTGAGATGTCATGATGAATCTGTAAGGATAAATAATAGAACATGTTGAAGGTTCTTTCACATTAAAGTGAATTTTCCTACAAAGGCAAAGGGATCTATGTCCATACAGCAATTTTTAAAAATTGTCTAAGTTATAGTTTTATTTCTTGGTGTAAGGCCCTAAATGCCGTGGGTTACACAAAAATTTTAATTTATACTTATACCATAAAGCTAAGTGTGCATTTATGTCATGTCATACACTCTTTAAATACCACTTACGGCTGGTTTGGTCGAGTGCTAGTGACGCTGCCTCTTGATCGACGGGTCCTGGGTTCGAATCCCAGTCGAGGCAAATATACAGGGTGAAAAAACCTCCTATCTATATTCAAAATCCTGAACCAGTATCACTTACAGAACACTTTTGTTTTTTTTTTTCTTTGGTAGGATTTTTTTTTCTTAAACGTAGACACCACTCGGGTGCACCCCCCAAGCGCTACCCGCACCCCTCGTGTGCCTGGTGTAGAAGTAATGTCTACGTTTAGGAAAAAATTTACTATTCCCATTGAACAAAAAATTTAAAAAAAATATATGTTTCATAAATGTGTTTGAGTGATAATGGTTCAGGATTTTGAATAAAGTTAGGTTTTTTATCACCTTGTATGTGTAAAAAGCAGATGTTTGTTCTCGGGTCATGGATGTTTGTGTCTGTCTTTATGTGTGTTCTGAGGGACCCACGACACAAGGGAAAACCTTAGTGGGGGCCTTCGAGTGTGTAGCGTTTATTATTATTACTTACATTTATATTATAAATCAAGAAAAACATTTATCTTTGTCGGGTAATCTAAATTTATGACTCCTTTCGGAACGATCTAGAGAAGTTTTAAAAATGCACACCTCAACACTGTGGCTAGGATAAGCAGATGCTGTGGAACATATGATGTATTCAGCATAAGAGGGGTATCCGATCGCATGCATGATAGGAAAGCCCTCATTCGGCGGCATTTATCGTCTTGAGCGGTTCTGAAACAACAAGCAGATTAATGAGGTTAAAGTAAAATTTAAATTTTCTCTAATACCACTTATTAAGTTGCGTTCATGTAGCAGCGAAAAGTCTTATCACAGAATAAATAATAGTACTAACGTACAGAAGTCTCACTCCCTAACAAAAGTCAACTTTAGGCATAAAAATTTGCCTACTATTGCAAGCGGCACAGGCTTGCAAGAGAAATTGAAACTTATAGTCGGCCGCTAGCGTTCATATTCTACTGCGCACCGCCGACTCGATGCCGCGTTCGCGACAAGAGCTCAGGGTTAACACTCGTCGCCGATTTAGAGGTAAAATTGTTATTGAAAATAATCAAGTAAGTTATCAATCCTTATAAAATCAAGAGTAACTTTAGTTAAAAAGTATAGTAAGCAAAAACACAAGTTACCTAGCCTACATACCTACTAACTACAGACACCTACAGACTATTGTATTTGTTAGTTTCGTTATAAGTCATTTTAATTACGTAAGTAAGTAGGTACTACACTTATTATTTTGTTCAACACGCGACCAACGCTGTGAGCGCGCGCGCGGCGAGTAGCAGCCCGCGCTCGCTGGCATACTCAGTATGCCCGCCGCGCGAACATGCCTAAACTGCGGAGTGACACCCCCCTGGTCTTATTATCAAATAGCTCGAAAACATCTCGGCAACTGTGAGAAAGCTCGGGATATTTTATTATTTTATTTTATTTTTATTTTTTTTATTTGGGTTATCAAACGGTTGTACAATGGTATTATTGAGAGAGATGGGATAGAGTAGAATAATATGGCCAGTAAAGGAGATTTATTCTTCTTCTAATTACGATTTAAAAAAAAACGAATAGAACAACATTTCGTCACGCTAGCTTACTTGGTAGTTGATGGCGCACAAATCTCATAGTCGGGTCTTATTTTATCATCGTCCTCAGCCTACATCAACCCACTGCTGGGTATAAAGCTTCTTCTCTGTAGCGCTAATCGTTACGGCGACAGGATATCAATGGACCGACCTCATTCAATGATGTCCCGTGAATTTGACGATATCGTCTGACCATCGGGCTGATGGTATACCCACTGGCCTTGTCGCTCAACGCAGCTGATATAAAAGAAAAAAAACTCCTAGTTTCCTAAAAATTTAACCTAATAACAATTATAAAAGCTCACCCGAACCAAAGCCTCTGCACAGTTGGCACTGGCCAGTCAAGTGCTATTCCTGGCACTATTTCAGCGCTCTTGCCGGGGTTGACGCGCGAATAGATCCATTCGGACACGTGAACCGTGCACGGCTTGTCGTTTATGGATGAGCTTGCTGAACCCTCTTCTGTTAAATTACATGTTGATGATTAAACTATAATATTTTTTATTATTAAGCACGAGTGCATCACAAATGCGTATGCTATTACGTGCACGTGCGTGTAGTGCGTACACTGCATAGATCTTCAATGCGAACATGTACGCTATGTCGATTTAGAATAGGCAAAGTACCTATGCGCAATTAGAAGAAAAAGTTTGTATTTACCACTGTCTGTTTTGCACAAGCAGAATGAAATTCATAATTCGAGTATTACAGTATGGCACATTGGTAGTTGTTTTAAGATTGGGAATTTCAGAAATGCTGCTAATTTCCTTAGTAATATTAGTGAAAGTGTGTTTGCTTATTTTGTCCTTCTTTCACATGATTTTTTGAACAGAGGGATAGTTGGAGAGTGATTGTTGAATGGCCGGAGAGTAAACTACTTTTATCCGCGAACGAAGTCGCTGAATGTCAAATTTCTTTTTCAGTTTTATCTATCATAAAATTCATAAAAAATATAAAATAATAGTCTCACTATAAAGCTTGGTTATGGTTACCTTTAGCTTTTTGTGCCATGAAGCGATGATGGTGCATGTTATACAAAATAGCGTATACATTTTGCCGTATCGGGCGGAAGAAATGGTGGATAGACGGTATCTCGCGGTGATTGTCGTCCTCCATCAACACTGGCAGGGTTACCTGCAAACAGGATTTAGACCTGCAGAAAACTGACACAAGTTCTAAGAGCGCCTTAATATTACAGGATTCTCGGTCGCACATTTTCAAAAGTGCCTGCCTATATGCTCAGAAGATGCGTAATCGAAACAAATTGAGTCAACGCAAAGCAAATACTGTGCACAGTAACCAAAATAGTTAGCTACCCAATTTTTTTATCATTTCGTTAGTTTTAATAACTATTTAATAAATAGTCTGACTTGTCGTAGAAGCGCACTTCGCCCAGTGGTGCGCTTACTGTTCTGAACCGATTAGAAGCTTGAGCCAACTTGATGGCTGACAGTGATCAATTATCACAAACGTTCCGTGCTTCTGATGGCACGTTAAGCACCGTCGATTCGAAGAGGTCATTTAGCGGTAAGAAAACCCCAGATACCAGGTTTAAGTTCACTTACAATAAGAAGAACCAGACAAACAAAACACCCAATGTTAAGTGAGTGTTTAACATTAGATAACTAATAAATAAACCGCTGCTGTAAATAAACCTATTGCTGGTTGCTAAAATGTGCGTATAATATGCAACAGTTTAATTTGTTATTAATGCTTTTTCTTCTTATTGTGTAGGTATAGTCAAGTGTGTGGCAAACTTGGTTAACCCTGGTGTTAGAATTTTCAAACCGCACATTGGCCTTTGACTTGGTTTTACCGACTGTAGTTAATCAACATCAGCCGGGACCGACAGATTAACGTGCTTCTTTCCATAGTATAAAATGAAGTCGCTTCTGCTGTCTATTCGCTTACATTTCTTAAACTACTCAACGGATTTTAATGCAGTTTTCAGCAATAGATAGTGATTCTAGAGGAAGGTTTATACGTATAACTCATTCCCAAAATTCCGACGGAAACGAAGTCCCTGGAAGCTAATTATAAATAAAATGCTGTAATATGTGCACTGGTGGTTTTCAATGATAATAATTTACCTGCCGGTGTGTGAGAATACACAGCATGTATGGATGCATAAGTCCGCGAGCGTGTCTTTCAGCGCAGGTGCGAAGTACCTCTGCGGGCGCGGGCGGGCAGTTGTCTTCACTCATCAGACTCTTGCTCACTTGACGATTCTACATACAACAGGGTATTTTACACTATAAGAAATTTACATTTCTGTTTACAAAATGTCTTGGTTAAGAATTTACTTTTTGACGTAACCAACACTACCAAATTGACTAAAAAGAATTCGGCATTTGGCAGTCTTAGTCTAGCAAATTTCGTAAATGTCTATTACTGTCCAATAAGTCCATTATTTCGTAAACTTGCATTATTTTATATAATAAATTTGTGCTAAAAATGTTTGAACAAACGAAATGTGGTACCTTGTCCGCAAGGCACTGACATGTATTGTAATTTTACCTCTTTAGCAGTGGAAGGCTGCTGCTTTTTCTCTTCTGTGGTCGTTGGCTGAGGCTGGGCTTTAGCAGCGCCGGTATCCCCGGCCTCGAGGGTCATAGCAGCGAGATTCTGGCTTACGTCACCACTTCGCTCCTCCATGTTAAAGTCTGCGTTCATTGACGCGTTTGCAGTAGCCAATTTGTAATCTTCCAAGCCTTTTTGCTGCAATTTATTCAGTTCCCAATTTTCAAACATCCTAAGTGCTTTAGTGTTAAATAAAATTAAAAAATAATTATGGATTTAATCAAATTAAAGTAAGACAGATGAAATAAAGTGGGATGAAAAATAAATCATGATGAGTCTGTAACTGAATGTAAGGTTAGCTAGGAAAAGAAATAAAATGAGAAGAACCACTATGCACTTAGAAAAATTTTGTCTATTTTTTATGGTGAATGAACATTGAACATGCAATAGATGAGTGAAGTTATGCCAATAGATGCCAATATGCTGTGTAAAAGGCGTGGATGACCATAGCGAAGATTCGAAGTGGAATCTAGTGAAATAAACCTCATGTTCCGATGACTCTGTGGCCAGCTTGGAAGTGTCGAGGTCCGCTGATGTAGATGGTGAGCATATTTCAGGCTTCTGGTTCTTTTTGTTATTTTTTGGGCGGCGTCCTGGAAAACGTAATTTATTATTTTCGCTGTTTATGTGGTTAAGCTAAATAATTCATATAACAAACTCTCAGTGACTATAGAACAGGAAGATTGAGTAAAATTTAGTAGGTAGGCTACTCTACTGCTGGAAAAGCATTTTAAGAATGTCAACAAGAATAAGTTTTAATAATTCCCATAAAATCAGCTAGGCGAAAGGACTAAAGCAGGAAAATTCAGAAGGTTTTGTACCAGATGCAGTCCTGTATTTGAGGAATCCATCCTTGGTGCCGTTGAGATAATACTGTACAGCTTGTTTGAGTTTGGCAGCGCGGAGATCGTTGAGGTCGCCGAATATTTCGACGCAGGCTGCGTCGATATCGGCTGAAGGCAGATCGCGGACGAACTGGCACATACTCTTGATGAGAGTCTCAGGTGGCACTTGTTGCTAAAATGTACGGCAGTTTAAACCTGGGTTGTTCTATCCTGCTTATATGCATTATTTTTATTATTATTCATCTTGATAATTTGCATATACTTTTTTATTATTATATATGTCACTAATGAAAATTATCTTAGTAAGTTAATTTACTTCACTGCACTAATAATTAAAACTTAACTGTAAGTAACACTGCAACACAGATTGGTAATAGAAAAATTATCATATACACACAATACAAATGTACACACAAATGTTAGAATGTTTCACGTTTATCAACGAAACTTAACAGGATCGAACTAAATTTTTTTTTATTTGAAAATATAATTAGATTCTTTATTTCTTAATAATTCCTACCTTCTTCGGAGAGAACCCAAGGCGCTTGTAGAAGTCATACAGACTTTGCTCAGACAGTATTGTCCCACCGAGTAATGCTGCCATGAGACACAAGCGGTCTTGTGGTACGTCCAGAAGCTTTGGCAATTCATGGACCATATACTCCTTTGTTTCCAGGGATGACTACAGAAAAGACATGACAATGTTAATTTTAAAAGTCACGATCAAAAATAGCTTTATTTCATTCAGGATGTTACGTAAAAATTATGAGATGGGTCTTCTTGACCTCAATCTTGACCAAGGTCATAGATGAGGTCGACGATGGAGCGAGTTAACCCAGAAAATGTCATTTAGGAACCGATACTCCCACGCACCGACTAAACACAGCAAGCTGTATGACATCGGACTTCGGTAGGAGGGTGGTCGCGAACCAGACGGCCCTTTACAGAGCCTACCGCATGAGACCATAGGACGCCACCGAGTGAATTAAATTAGCATTTTTAACTTTGCGTCTATTTGCTACAAAGTCAAAATTTGTTCAAATCGCTATATGGGACCTATACCTTTCCTCCGTGTCATTTGATTGGAAACAGGGTTGGAATAAATCACGATTTTTTGCAAAAAATCAAAAATCATCGATTTTTTTCAAAAAATCGAAAAGATCATGATTTTTTCGATTTTTTCCTTGTGCCTTTAAAATACACTTAATATTTTTCATACCTTCTATTCGAAAAGTGTCGTTTTGTTCCTCTTTAAGTTGGACCAAAATAGTTCGTTTCTGATAAGAACTCATTGGCGGGTCGGAATGGACTTTCCAGCCCGCCAAAAGATCATTGGCGGGTTGGAAAGTTCATTTTCCCCCGCCAACGAGAATTGAATTTAGAACATGTGTCATTCCTATGAAATGAAACACAATTTGTATGGATACTGGCTGGCACGTGCTGGCTGTATGGCGGTGGCACCCCCGTGCTTATTAAAAAAAATGCAAGAATTGTAATTCAGTAAAACAACTAACAATAACTCAAAATTGCTCAAGTGTGTATTTTGTAATTTGTTTAATTTTACATTTCATTATTAAATAAATATTTTTAATTACTTAATTTATTTTTCTCATAGAATGGGTATGATAAGTAGAGTATATGACTTGAGAGGGAATTATTTTTTAGTTCGGGCGATGTATTTTGAATCCCTCGCCATTTCGCTCCCTTGTCATACAATCTACTAATACAATAAGAAAATTATAAACGCCTTGATTTAATCAATGATTTTTATTGAAAAAATCACTTGATTTAAATCGTGATTTAAATCATGATTTAATCAAAACTGATTTAATCATGCCAACCCTGATTGGAAATACTCAGCTTTTTTTATTTATGCATGTTAACAGTCCGAAAATCCGCCTGTCGAATATTCGGCAGACATCTCAATGTGAGTTTTTCATGCATCTTGCAGGTTACAGCCATTTAAAAGTTTTAGGTTCACAGGTACAAGTTTTATTATATCAGTATGATTTTTTTTAACTACGATCAGTCCACTAGACTATAAGCAGTTTTGTTGGGTGACTTATATCAGTATGATTAACCATATTTTTCTGTTTGTGGATTTGGATTATTAAATTCGCTTTGCTTGAATTATTTAAAAAATGAAATAAAATTACAATTTATACTCAAAGCCATACACTCAAAGGCCCACATTAAGGTATTTCCTTGTGTCGTGGGTCCCTCGGAACACACATAAAGACAGACACAAACACCCATGACCCGAGAACAAATATCTGCTTTTTACACAAATATTTGCTCCGACTGGGATTCGAACCCAGGACCCGTCAATCAAGAGGCAGCGCCACTACCACTCGACCAAACCGGCCGTAATTTTATTCAATAAGACCGATTTTCATCTTAAATTAGTATGAAAAATTATTAATCAGTGTCTAACTGGATAGGAGGCACATATTCTAAGTGCCGAGTATACAGGGATACAGGAAATCGACCTAGATCCGTTAAGGACGTGTAGTTTGCATCGTTTCTGACTGATTCAACTATGAAACACTCTACCCCAAACTTAACCATTCTTAAGTTACTGGACTTTGAAGTTTTTTTACAAAAAATGACGATTTTGTGTCTCTTATCCTCTTTTTTTGTGTTGTGAGCCTCTAATTTATTTGTTTTTGTGGTAGATAGGTTGCTTTATTATTTTAAACACTAAAATTGCAAGTAAATGCAACGACTGAGTCGTAAAAGGCGATTGATAGTTAAAAAAAATTAAAAGAACCGTAGGTATTTTAAGACATATCTGCAGCACATCTGTCATAGAATTTTTCTTTAATATCTTAGAAAGAAAAAAAAACATTTTGACAAATTATAATTTTTTTTAAATATCAATCGTCTTCTACGACTCAGTCGGTGCAATTACTTGCATTTGCATTTGTTTAGAATAATAAAGCAACCAATCTTCTACACAAAAAAAAAACAAAAACAAATAAATTAGAGGCACACAACACAAAAAAAAGAGGATGATAGACACAAGATCGGCAATTTTGGTAAAAAAAATTCAAAGTCCAATAACTTGAGAACGGTTAAGTTTGGGGTAGTGTTACATAGTCGAATCAGTCAGAAATGATGCAAACTACACGCCCTTAACGGATCTAGGTCGACTGTTCCTGTAACCCTGTATAGGCTGTGTATTCGATAGATACTAGATATCTTGCATATCTAATTGTTGCTTCGTAAAAAACTATGAACACAATTAAAATGCTTGTAAAACTATGTCAAAGACTTGAATAATTTAGATGAATGCTTAACTTTATTTTGTTAACTATAATTTTGGCTTACCCTATATGTTAGTTTCAATTGTGAAGAGCTGAAATATCTTGGAGGCTGGAAAACTAGATATTCTCCAGAACAGCCAACCAGGCCAGCATATGTCTTTTCCCTGCATAATCCTACCACTTCTTGGCAATGATCATCCGAAGATACCATCTGTTGAGAAAAGTGAAATGGTTTCAAGGTTTGGGGCTGAACCAATAACTAGAAAAGATGGCTGTGAAAAGTGGTACAGGGCATTAACTTCACAATGAAGCTATAATTTTGTTTGAGTCATATAATGTCATCTCAAATTGGTTCGGAAATAAATTATATGCTGGGTGACATTTGGGCACAAGAAACATCCTTCTTTACATGATAATGAAAAATATGGGGCGACTGTAAAACAACAAAACTTCAGAGGGTGATTCTCCCCATGAAACTGAACAACCTTACCCAAAGCAACCATATGAAATTTCCAAAAATAAATTTTCAACTTCAAAAAAGGCAAAATCTGCTGATTTATGGAGAAGTGAATTTTTTAAATTAATATTTCGACCCATGTCTCTCAGGGTAAGTTGTTCAGTTTCATGGGCTGATTCACATTCTTAGGGCCACTTTCACCAAAAGTGCTAAACATATTTAACAGCCTAAACTCAGTTGTCAAAGCAACAAAATCTGTCAAATTAAACAAAATTAGTCCTTCTAAATACGTTTAGCACTTTTGGTGAAAGTGGCCCTTAATTTTCACTGATTTAAAATCACCCAATACAAATAATTAATTTATTATACTTACAATTGGAATGTTCAGGTATCTCAAAGCGGTCCTGAGGCAGGAGTGCAAGCCCATTGGAGGCACCCACCATACTTTTGGAGGTGGAGTTCCCTTGGTAACAATGTGTCGCAGCACCTATTCATAACAATTTGTTTAATACATGCACCAACTTTATTATACCCTTGTTAGAAGCTGTGCTTCATTACTTATTTATTGAAACTGTAAATAGTGAGCTGTATACAGGGCTTTAGGTATCTCTCTTTCAACCTCCCGGGTGTTAATCAGTCCATGAAAGTGAACAACTTTCCCAAGGAACATAGGTTAAATACGAAAAAAAAATTTTTAGTTCCCAACAAACTTCATCAGCATATAGAGCATTTAGTATGGGAGATCAATTTTTTTTATCGTATTTTGACCGGAAGTTGTTTAGTTTCATGGACTGATTAACCACCCGAGAAGTTGAGAGAGATACCTAAAGCCCTGTATAAAAGGTTGTTTGTTGCCAATAAGGTAAAAATGTGGGAACTTTCAGCGAGAAAGTATAACACAGGAACTAAAGAAAAAAAATAAAATAAATTATAGTAAATAAGTACTTATTTTCGGTATAAATCTTGACATGATACTCACAGAGTTAACTCTTTGCCTATACATAGACTGTGTTTGAAGCCAATGTTGTGGCATTGCAGGTGGAGTAGGATGGGCACCATTGAAACAAACACACAGTGCCACTTGATGCTCTGCAAGTGCTTGTGCCAGAGTAGTAAGGAACTGGACACAGCGTGCCCATTGCCCTCCACAAGCCCAATCTACAACAAAAATTAAATGGAAATGTTTAAGTTGAGTTCAAGAAGTTCAAGTTTAAGCATTTCTGACAAGGCAGAAATTTCCTCTACTTCTTTTTTTCTCAATTTCAAACTGAAAATTAATGTAAAATACTGTACCTGAAAAATAACCTCCATAAAGTCGGTCTAGGCATCCTTCAGCATCTAGCACCAACCTGAACCCGCCAGGGTGATTTCTGGCGATCCTAAACAAATCAACTCCCACTCCCTCACTCTCCAAAAACGTTTGAAGATCTTGTATACCCATGTTTGTCGACGACTGTTGCAGCACCGATTTATCACGTTATTGAAAAACGTAACTCTGAAATTGAGACAACAGTAGGGTAATTTTTCAGTTCTGATGGAATTACAATAGCCTGGCAATCTAAAAGTAGGTGCTTTGTTCTGAAACAAATTAATTGAAAACAGTGTAAAACAAAATTAATTCAAATAAGCGAAAACGTAATAAAAACAAACACATTTACACGGGAAGAAATACCGCTCATAACCGGCACGTTATTTCCTCAACAAGGTTAAACTGGATTCTTGCAACAAATCACATTTTATTTTACCGAAAAACTAAGTTCGCATACATACCGTAGCACCGAAAGCAAAATAAACTAATAATTTACGAACCTTATTTAGAAAACCATGCCAATAAGTAATGGATTAGAATAGCCAAAAGTCGAAAACGGAAGCCATTTGTAATTTTCTAATCATTTTCATTGCACACACGGAGATACTATATGAACTCACAATTTTCTCGACCAAATCTAGGCTTTATTTATTCAACCATTCACTCTTTTGGCTTAAGACCAATCAAATCTTAAGCCGAGCCAACCCATTAAAAAAAAGGTAGTTCTCTATGAGTAGACGAAATCAACTGACAGAAGACCAGCAGACCGTCATCATTAAAAAAAAAGGCGACGCGAGCGAGCGCCAGATGTGTGATTTTTTCTCGCAGGAGTCGTCGTTTCACTTTTGGGCGTGTAAGCTTCAGATTTAGATAATGTGTAAATTTTGGCATAAAATTGCGAAAAATCATAATATCTGATTATGTTCTATAGCCATTTTCACTTTCTATCAGTGACAAATATTTCGGGAAAATGCAATAAGAAAAGTTTCCGTCTAGTATTTTGAGCGCCTTGCATCGAAATTGATTAATTGTTTTGGGTGATCATTAAATAATAATAATATTAGTAAGTTATGCCGGAGCAAAGCAACGATTACCGAGTGGTTGTGTTTGGAGCGGGCGGTGTGGGAAAGAGCTCCCTTGTTTTGCGGTTTGTAAAGGGCACATTTCGCGAATCCTACATACCAACAATCGAAGATACATACAGACAGGTAAAAACAATAATATTAGTTTTATGTACATTTGAAATTCTCATTGAAAGTGATTAGATTGGAAACTTGTCTTATGTAGGTATATTTATTGAATTGCCATTTTAGTTACATTTACTGAATTAGATAGGTAAGTCATATGTAAAGTAGCAGGGAATATTGATGGTGCCAGAGAGTCTGTTTATTGTAACCTTGAATATTTAGATATGATGCCAAAGGCCCTGACATAGGCTTTTTGGCCAAATGCCAATTATATATAGAATGTCCTTGAGGCAACTCCAACAATCCTAATACAGAGGATTTCGGGTATAACGACAATGAAGGGACCACTGTTATTTCGTCGTTACATCCGGATGTCGTTACAGGCAAAGGCAAAAAGATACAGATTGCTGCTCTGAATATCAATTTGTAACTAAACCAGAAACGTACACGCTTACCTACCTAATTACCTGGCTAATATCTATAAACAAAAAGTAAAGGTTGCTGACCATCTGTGTGGATGTAAACAAAAGATAAGAAAGCTCTTTTGTGTCTTTGGCGGCCGACTCCAGTCGCAACATCTGCATGGGATTTCCAAGAATTTATTACAAACTATTCAATAAAAACAGTCGCTACACCCGAAGTCGACGTTACATACAAAGTCGCTATAGCCATATGTTTGTACATACTAAAGTATGCTTTAATTCAAGGGACTTAGATTTTACGTCACTATAGACAAATGGTCGCTACAACCAAGGTCGTAATTAATGAAATCCACTGTAAATTAATTTTCATAGTCAATCATGTGAATCTAATATTTTTCTCTATAGAGATTACTGGTCAGAGGGTCATGTTAGGGGCGGAATATTTGAGCACATCTATATTTTTGTCTCCAGCTGTTTCCGTTCAAGGAGGCTGCAGGTTGTCCGCCCCAAATTAAGGAAATTTTAAAAAATTGTTGTTCTCATATCAATATTGTCTTTGATGTTAAGATGTTAAATGATTATTGGCATGAATAAAAGGCTTTTTTATTAATTTAATATTTTGTAGTAGTTTCAGTTTATTGATTACAAAATTTTGTATTTGAATTATTTAACAGGTCATAAGCAGTAATAAAACAATATGCACTCTACAAATCACTGACACAACAGGATCTCATCAGTTTCCAGCTATGCAACGATTATCTATAAGCAAGGTATAAGCAAAATGCACTTCACTATTTGGAAATTAAATAAACACCTAAATTCTGGTACCTACCTAAGAAAAAAGATGTTTGAAACTTTGGGGAATGATTAGGAAAGATATTTTGTAATTTTGTTTTGATTAATAATCATGGATTACACAAAAAAAACCTGAACTTTTCACATAACATTTCTATATTCAATCAAACAGATTATTTCTTAAGTTCAGTAGATTTATTGTACATTGTGATTATGCTCTGTTAATTGTAAAAGTAAATGTTAAATGTTAGTTAATTAAGAAAGTAATTTATTTTGTCTTAATAACTTCATTATTGTAATCATGTGATTAAGCCTAATGCTAATATGGTTGAGTGAGGAAGTATGTCCCTACTTTAAAAATTACACATTTCACAACAGCACAGAGTGCATGAATGTGATGACCTGATGTGCAACCCTTGGAAGTAAAATACTAAAATAAAAATAAAAACATTAAAGTAATGACAGCCCTTTAATTAAATATGTGATAATTTATTTCAGGGTCATGCCTTCATATTGGTCTACTCAGTGAGTAGTCGACAGTCCTTAGAAGAACTGAAACCAATATGGCAGACAATAAAAGAGATAAAAGGAGCAGAGGTGCCAAACATTCCTGTAATGTTGGCTGGGAACAAATGTGATGAAAGCCCAGAAATTCGAGAGGTTTCAGCTGCAGAGGGCCAGGCACAAGCTCAGGCTTGGGGAGTCTCCTTTATGGAAACATCTGCTAAAACAAACCATAATGTTACACAGCTGTTTCAGGTCAGTATCCATATTAATTGTCCTATAATCCCATTCATATAATTTCGTTTTTCTTTTAAGTCAAGGCCCATTTGGCGAAGGCGTAAGAGCCGCATTCACTGCAGTCTTGGAATTTGAGAATTTTTTACTATAAAACTTGCATGATAGAATCTCGCGTCGCGCACTTATCGGTGCCGCACCACAAGAAATGTTTGCAGCATCGGGATTCGCATATGGTGAACTGCTAGTAAGGTATTCTGCATCAGTATGATATGTGCATAAACGACGAAATCAGAACAATTTATTTTTATGTCACCGTCGTAATTTTTATGGCTTCCGCAAAAACAACTGCGAAGCGTGCACTTAAGACTAGAGTCTCAGTTTGGATCGCGCGCGATTTGGTTTTTTGAGTATTTTCATGCTGTCTCGTTGATGTCATCGTTGCCGGCCTCACTCAAGTACACACTCACAGCGCGCGCTCGGTGCGAGAGCCAGTGCGGGAGGCGAGCGGCTCGGCGCGCAAGAGATTATTTATTGTATTCAGATCACTTTATTTGCCGGCTGGTTTGATGGAGTGGTAGTGAAGTTGCCTCATAATCGACGGGACGGGTCCTGGGTTCGATTTCCGGTTGAGGCAAATATTTTTGTAAAAAACAGATGTTTGTTTGGCTTATAACAATTATAACTATTGAGCAAGTGTAACAATTTTGATAAAATATAGCTTAAAACCATCTCGATTACATCAGCTTTCAAACAAAAACCGCATTGAAATGGGTCTATTCGCATAGAAGCTATGATGCCACAAATTGCATGTCAATGATGAATAAAAGTATTCATTGTACAGTCAACGGCAATCAGGTTACCACAAACTGTCAAATTTCCCCAATGGACAGTAAACTCTAAGGCTTGGAGATAAAATTGAAAATCGATTGAAAAAAATTGACAGTTTTGGATAGCATGATGTGCTGTTGTCCCTGTACCACACCAGGGGTTTCCTTTTTTATATGGACCATTTGGGGCACTCACGAAATTAATATTCCGCTTTGTGCCCATTCACAATGTTTTTATTATTTTTAAAGTAAACAACTAAGTTGAGATCAAAAACGTAACTGTTTATTCAATGATGCCAACATACAAAAAATAACAATCTGTCAAACAAAATTAAACATAACATACCTTTCTTTTATACTGATTGGTTATAACTATGTATAATCAACTTTAGGCGAAGCCATCTCCAAAACAAATAAGTTGGGCTATTCAAAATATACTTAACAGATATAAATTTTAAAATATCCTTTCACAAGCAATAATCAAATAAGAATTTATATTAAGTTAATTAAGACTATTGAGGTATCCTTAGAATATCTGGCCATAGCTCTGGGTCTGGGATTACAATCTCTGGATCAGATTCTGAGTCAGTATCACGGTAATAAGTTGGCCGGTTACCTGTTGTATGTTCCATATCTTTTCTTTGACCAATTACTCGAGGTAGCATTTGATCAGCATATCGTCGGTGTAGTTCTCCATCTTCCGTTCTCGCCCTATATGCACTAGGCCCTTTAATCATTTCTTCTGTTGCCCTGCACCATTTCTCGCCCAGGCCGTACATCCGGATAAGGACTGGTTGCTTCACTGTGAGAGTCCTAGTTGGCGGTCTCTGCATCGCTGCTTCAAGCTGCTGATCTGCGTTACCTGAAAAGGACCAGCGAAATCAATATGCACGCGACTCCACGTCTGAAGTTATCCATGTTTGTGGATCCTTTGGTGGATTGTTCCGCACTGCCTGGCAATGTTCACATTCTGCCATAACTCTTTCTATTTGTGTATCCATGTCAACCCACCACACATAACCTCTCGCATATGCTTTTGTTTGGACTATCCCCGCATGTGGGGCATGCAACAACTTTAGTACTTGTTCTTGCAAAGAAGTCGGTACTATGACCCTGTTACACCACAATAAACAACTTTTATTCTGTAAGAGGGCCTCTCTCCGTGTCCAGAACGCTTGTAATGCCGGATCTGTTTTCCGCGGCCAGCCGTGGAGTGAAACATAACCTTCTGTAACAAAAGATCTTTTTTGGTTTCTTCTGCAATCTTTCTGGCATCTAACTCCCAGCTTTGGTCGTTCTTCAAGCAGCAAAACCTCTCTCAGCGTCTTTTCACCCGTATCAGCTGTATCGGGAGCTGTCCAACGACTCAACGCGTCAGCATTGCCAATTGCCTTTCCTGGCCTATATTTGATTGTGTAGTTATAGCACGAATGTTTCAAAGACCATCGTAGCATGCGTGGAGAAATTGATCTGGAATCGGTTTCAAGGGATTAAAAAAACCTACCAAAAGTTTGTGGTCAGTCACTATACAAAACTTTCGACCCATTAAAAACTCATGAAATTAAGCCAATCCAAACATAATAGCAAGGGCCTCTTTGTCAATTTTTCTGCACTTTATGCGGTTGTAATGTACGCGATGCCATCGTGACTGTCTTTCTGATTCATCCTCCATGACATGAGCTATTATCGCTCCAACTCCATAATCTGAAGAATCGCAAATGAGAAGCAGCTCCTTTTCTAGGTCATATCCCGCTAATGTATGGTCAGACGCAAGCAAGCGCTTAGCTTCATCAAACGAAGACTGTTCTTTTGCACCCCAAGACCATGTTTTCTCTGATTCTAATAAACGGTACAATGGCTCCAGTATGGTGGCTTTGCCAGGCAGATATTTGTCATAGAAATTATATAGCCCTAGAAAGGCTCGCATGGTCTCTTTATTCGTTGGGGCTGGCTTCTCCAAAATTTCTTTGACTTTAGTAAGCGATGGGTGAAGACCTTCAAAATCGATAATATGACCCAGAAAAGTTATGTTTTTAGCAGCAAAAACACATTTCTTTATATTCAAGCGAAGTCCCATCTCCTGCAGCTTTAACAAAACCTCTTATAGACGCTGGTTGTGCTCTTCAATTGTTGTACCGGTCACGGCGATATCGTCCAGCAGACACGCAACTCCTTTCATGCCAGCAAGTGCCGTTGACATCAAACGCTGGAATATCGCTGGCGCCGCACTCACCCCAAACGCCAGGCGGTTCATTGTCATCAGTCCTAGTGGTGTATTTAGTGTAAGTAGCATAGCCGTCTCATTATCTACTTTTAACTGTGTATAAGCTTGCTTTAGGTCCAGCTTGCTAAAAATTCTCCCACCACTTAGGTTAACTAAAGCCTTAACAGACGTTGGCAACAGGTAGATATCAGCGTCGATGGCCGCATTTACAGTAGCACGATAGTCGCCGCAAATACGTAACGAGCCATTACAATTCTTAAAGGTGTAGCCCAATCCGAATATCTCACGGGTGTCAATATCCCGTCTTACACCATGTTCCTTAATTCTTCTTCCACTTGTTGTTTCAAGGAAAACGGAACTCCACGTGACTTTAAAAACCGTGGCGTAGCTTCTGCACGTGGATGTAATGATACAATCGGCCCTGTATACTCGCCTAATCCTTCTTCAAATTATGCCGGAAATTATCTCTTAAATGGCTCAATTTCTTCTTCGGACCAGCACAATCCAGCAGGAAGTAGCGACTTCAAGCCCAAGTGTCTGAAACCAATTTCTTCCTAGCAAATTTGGTCCCTTCCCAGACACAACAATCGGTTCACATTGGGCTTCTCTATTCCCTAATTGGACGCGTACATTCAACACGCCCATCAATTTCAACTCTTGAGTCTGTCACCAATTTTAAATTGGTAGGGGTCAGAGGCAGAGGCGTTGGTCACAGTTTCCTATAAGTTTCTTCGGCAATTATCGAACGTGACGCTCCGCAATCCACTTTCAAGCGAAGTGTAGCTCCTTCAATAGTGACTTCAGTCGTGATCGGAGGTTTCCGTGCAGTTATAGATGCCTATCATATGCTCTGCAGTGGAAGCCGTCGCTAAGGCAGACTTGCCTTCCTCCTCTTTAACCTGGTGCACCTTGCCGGATCTTTTTCGTCCACAAGCTGCCGAAATATGCCCCATCTTTTTACAATAGAACCACTTTGCCTTAACAAACGGGCAGCGTTCATTCGATTTATATACTTGTGAACAGCGTCGACACTCGTTCGATTTAATTCTGCCAATGTCCATCGGTTCACCCTCAGGTGGAGTGTACGTCGATTCGCTAGCTTGACTTTCAGTAGGGTACATGTCTCGGAACGTCGCTTGATAGTTCAAAGCCATCTGTAGCGCAGTTTCATATGTAAGGTTCTTGGCCTTCAACAGTTCACGCCGCAACCGGTCGTCCCGCACCCCTAGTACTAGTCGGTCTCTCAACTGGCGTTTCAAGTCAATGAAATTACACTTGGCACCCAACTGACAAACAGCCGCCATAAAGTCCTGCACGTTTTCACTTCGTAATTGATGTCTTTTATGGAATTTTCCCGCCTGCAATATTTCATTTAACTCTGGTTCGTAAAATTTGTCCAAAACACTTAGGATTTCGCCTAATTCCACATCTTTTAGGAACTAGAAGTGATGCAATTAGTGTCTTTTCCACACTGTGAAAGAAACCAAGATCGTCCTTTTTCTAGGTTATCTGTATTCGCACCCGCGGCGTCGAGCGCGCACAATAACTGTTCCTTGTAATCACACCACTTGTCCGTTTTAGGTTTAAACTGTCCGGGGAACACGATATTCGTAACATTCTGTCACAATTCAATAATTTTCCGAAGTCGCCATTAAAGTAAACAACCAAGTTGAGATCAAAAACGTAACTATTTATTCAATGAGGCCAACATACAGAAAATGACAATCTGTTAAACCCTGTGTTCCTAACCTGGGGGTAATTAAATCGTCTATTTTACGGGGGTAACGAAGAACCGAATTATTAGATTCGTAAAAAAATAACAATTGTGAACCATATTCGTGGCAGTGCTGCAAACTCGAGAATCTTCGAAGTTTTATGCGATGAAGTTGGTGCATTTAATTCTTTTTTGTACCACAGAGGTACACACAACAGCACACTAGGCTATACATGTTGACCTTGATGTCGCCCTTATGCCACTCATAATAGCGTTGGCTTTCATGGTACAAATGGGGGTAAAATCAGTTTTACTCATAGGTTACAGGGGTAACAATATTAAAAAGGTTAGAAACCACTGTGTTAAACTTAAGGAAGTGTCTCCGCTGCCGGAGCCGGCCACGACGAAAAATTGGAACGGTTGCCGGAAGTTACTGTCAGTTTTAACAGTTTCAGTTTTTGACAGCTGACATGAGTTGATTTCGTGCTCTTTTCCGGGTCTTAGCTTTGATGCATTGGTGATTATCTTAGATTGGATTTGCGAGTATTCCCAAATAACTATCGGAAATGTATGACTTACATTCGACTTTTTTGTTCAATTGCGACAGACAGAACTGCGACAAGTAGGTTTGTTAGTAGCCTAACCCAAACAACCCGTTAAGGGTTGGTTGGGTTAGGTTAGGTTAGAACTGCGACCCCCAGCGAATCGAACGTGCCGCGTCAGCGGCCGGCGAAGTGCCAGAAACGACTGTGGTTGCGTTACGCGGTTGTCGCAGTTCCGCTCGGTTAGGTTAGGTTGTTTTATAGGTTTCATACATTTCCGGTAACATATAACATAGCAGCACATCATTGAGTACTTACCTACCTGCTTATTATTACCTATCATTTAAGTTTTATAATTATTTATATCGTCTATCAGATGCAAACAATTCCGATCTAATCATTTTTTTGCCGACTCCGGCACCCGTTCCACTTAATTGCCGGCTCCGGCATTCGTGCCATCTGCCGGCTCGGCACCCTTCCCTACTGCCGGCTCCGGCAGCGGAGACACAGCCTAAACTTAAATTTTATTTTATTCTGTAAACTTTATGACTAATAGCACATTAATACACAGATATACACACGTAAAACTTATAGTTATAAGTATTTTTGTCCTGGACTTCGTTCCCGTGGGAATTTTTGAAAATGATGGAGCCTATGTGTTTTTCTGATGTATATTAAGCTTTATTATTGAAAATTTCATTAAAATCCATTCAGTAATTTTGGCGTGAAAGAGTAACAAACACCCATAAGGTCACACGGGGCGAAAGTAACTGTGGGGCTAAAGTGACTAACTGATTTTTTTCTCAATCTATTTTTTTTTGTAAAACTTGCCATCTAGAAGCAATAATGAATTTTTCTTATAAAAACTAGATGGCGCTTTTTTGAAAACCGCCATTTTGGAGCAACATTTTGCGGTATCGTCTGTTAAGTTTTGTGCCCTATAAAATATTTCACGTATATCAATAATTGCTGGAGAGCAAGTTCATCCAAATATAAAGATAAAATATATTATGTGCTTTTGGTATATTTGGTTAAAGGTAAATTAAATTTTCTGGAAAATGAGCCCCATTCCTAGCAACTAGAGACCATTTTCAGATAACTGTTTTGTGAAACTATATATAGTCTTATTCCTAACGTGTAGTTGTGATTAAAACAAGGTCATTTACCTGATAGTTGCATTAACCCCAAGGTACCCATGTTACTTTCAGTGCTCTTAGAATGTTAATTATTGAAAAACCTAAGAATGTTTTTAACATACTTTACGTCAAAACGATTCAATGAAAGACGTGGAATAAATTATGATGGATGGAGGCAAAGTTAAATTTTTTTTAGTTGCTTTCGCCCCTGTGTGACCTTACATATTACAAACTTTCGCATTTATTATATTATTAAGGATTTCTTTCTTACTACTTTTTTCTTACTTGAAACGAGAATTTCTTATTTTTGCTGAACTTCTAGCAAACACAGTGTGATAATTAAAAATTCTATAACTATGATTATTATGTTATTTGATAGGTAATTTAATATGAATTATTTTATTTTGTGACAGTGTAAGCCTAACTCAAAAGAGTGCATTGCGATACTTAACAGGCTTGGCACAAACAACCAGGTCACCCTTGGATGGGTGCCGGGCCACAGTGGTATCGCGGGTAATGAGGCGGCCGATTGTCTGGCCAAAGCCGGCGCAGAGAGTGCAACCATGGGACTTGAACCCGTCTGTGGCATTCCCTCGTGCGCAATCAAGCTTACACTTAGACACTGGGGGCATAGCGAAAGCAATAAGCTTTGGGCTCAGACCCCGGGACAGGTGCAAGCTAAATTACTCATCAAGGGCTTCGATGAGAAATCGTCAAAGACAGTACGCTTAATGAACAAAGGCTACGTTCGAATTCTTACTAGGATTCTAACTGGCCACAACCAACTGAATAAACATCTGCACAACATGGGCCTCACCGAGACCAAGTTGTGTAGATTCTGTCATGAAGCTGACGAAACGTCGCTTCATGTAACCTGTGACTGCAGCGCACTGCACTGCAGCAGGAATCGGTACCTTGGAGGCCACAACTTGTCCTACCAAGACATTAAGGATGTGCCCGCTAAGGACATAGCCAGATTAGCGGTTGGCATAGGACTCCAGGATGTACTGTGATATAGAAGGGTACTGTTACAATAGATCTGGCAAGGTCGCAGTGACACGGGGGCCTGCGTACCAGCTTGACCCCAACCCTTCGAACTCTTTAAATAATAATAATAAAAAAGCCTAACTCATTTAGTTTTTAAATAACACAGAAGAAACTGAAAAAGGGGGCCTTGAGGGGGGCGTGAGGGGAGGACGCTGACACTGAGGGTGGAGAATTTTGAGAGTTTACGTCTATGGTCCAAAGAATGTCCATGCCAAAAATCAGCATTGGGTTTTTTTAAGGTCACCTTTATAGTTGAACCTAACTGAGTTGGTGTATTAGGTGTCTTCAATTTGTTGCAAAACATTCGTATTTTTTTATGATTCTTCTCTATCACTGACTAATTCTATTGGTAGCGGTGAATGCATACACAGTACCCTGCCCCCCGCCGACCAACTGCCTTAGATTTGTGCGAAAGGGTCAATGCAGCGTTCCGGCGACATTCCGAATTTTATTTCCAAAATTATTAGTTTAGGCGTCAATGATTTCATACCCCAAAAACATAATGAAATCGGTACTCTATCGATTCATAAGCGTATAAACGAAGTCCTTACGTTTTGCTTTTTCCTCCTCTTAAATGCTGGCATTTTTTTTGGCGAAAAATGCTGACTTTTAGTCTCAATCTTTTTTCTACTAAAAAATTCAAAACGTACGGACCTAGTTTCTGGTTATCCTGATACTTTATCAAAATTTCATGAAAAACCGTTGACATTTAGGGGGTGGAATTCATTGACGCCGTTTGTATGGAAAAAATCTGAGACGATCCTCTTAAGTCAGATTTGCGACGACCTTTAAACAACATTTCGCTGGCAGTGTCTTTATTTTAACGAGGATTTCTTGATTTCAGGAGTTGTTAAACATGGAGAAGAACAGAAATGTGTCCCTACAAGTTGATGGGAAAGGTAAGAAGAAGAAAGACAAAGTAGTGAAAGAAGGTGAAGCTTCAGCCAGTGGTAGGGAGAAGTGTTCTGTCATGTAGGATGACCAGTCATTCCAAAGCTTTGTTGTAACCCACCAATTTTACAATAATAATGCAGTCATTTTGATCCTAGTCATTCAATCCATGTCTTGAATAAGTTCTAAAAGCACGGATTTAGTATATAGGTATTATTAGTAGGTAATAATTATGCCTTTAAATAAATTAATTTCCATTTATGGAGCTTGGCAGTCATTAAAGTGCATATTTTGCTATTATTAAAATGTTAAGTTATTTACACTAGTTACATATTTTATAATGACTGAATGAAGACACATGAGAAATAATTCCATATACTTAATATTGTTAGTGTGAAAATACAACGAAATCAAGTCATTAGGACTTAACTGTTGATCAAGTGTATTCTAATGAATAGTTGACAGTACCTACAGTGCATATTGATAGAAAAAATGCATGGGTGAATTTTATTCTGCCAAATAATTGTACAATATTGTGGTATGGTTTATATTATTGGTTCTACAATAGTTTCTACTAATTAAGAAGGGCTCGGTTAGAGACTGCAGGGCATTGCAGTCATATAGATGCATTGTCACGCATGTTTATTTCATCCGCGGTTACTCTTGACGATCGACGCGACGACGCCCGTCTCACTAAACGAATCTTTACTGGATAATTTTCCTTAATTAAGTACCTACTTTTCATTCCATTTTTAATAGTTACATTAAAGAGATAATGTCATAGTAGTAATAACATAAATTGTGCAAAATTGTAGCAAGCAACACTGGGCATTTAGTATCTTTAATACCTATATGCAGAACATTAATTAGTACAATGTCAAAACTCAAAATTTTAAAAATATATTAAGAACACAGTAGCAAGAAAAAACTGCAATGGCATTATCCATTCTATAGCTAATTTTATTTAGGAGTTTGTTTATTATTTTGTCATATTATAACATTTTGTATCACAGAAATTAGCCATCACTCGTAAAGTAGCTGTCGCTAGAATATAAATGCACTTTATTTAATATCATTCACTTACATATCCAATTAGAATTGTCCATTAAAATTTTATCTAGTCGATTATTATTGCATTTATTACCAGTATCGCATAAGCGCCTCATAATAAGGTTATATTTACGAATAATATATAGTTATTTACTAGTGAACATTAAGTTAAGTTTCATTAAAATCATAAATTAACACTCAAAAGCCTCTTAAGTTTTACATAGTATGGATCTGTTTTAAATGTAAAAGGTTAAATATTATTCATTTGATGGTGTGAAGAAGCAAATATTGATAAGTCGTCAAATAGTACTTATATAATGTAATGTGATTGTTGGTTAATGCATTTTGAATAACACATTGAAATGTCGTTGTGAAGATAAAAGCAGTCCATAATATTATCATTAGTGATAAATATTTTACAAGATTTCTCACTGATAGGATTTGGTCTGTTAAAAGAACAAATAGTCTCCTGAGGCCGTAATAGATCATTTTTTCAAATCACTCCGACACAAATGTTTATTGATTTGTCTGATTAATGGCTTTAGAACATTGTAATTATTCCAGTGCCGTGTAAATATGACAAATCCTTCGCGAAGAACACAAATAATATGGTTTGACTAAGAATAATATTAAATGCGTTTCGGCGTAACTTACCCATTGTACTTTATAAAAGTACACAAGGCCTCAGGAGGACAGAAAAGGTTCTTAAGATAAGAGGAGTTGCAAGACCTGGGTTGGAACTGTAGGCAAGGCATGGAACTTATTATAGTAAAAATTGTTAAAAACTGAATTGTTATAGCTGGACCAAAGTTGTTTAAATGTTGATTGAATACTACCTACATGTAGTATTTTTGTGTTATTTTATGGTAGATTTTTTTCATTCGTTTTTTTTACTAAGGAATTTTAATTATTCTTTTATAATTACATATTACTTATCTATTAAGTTTAAGGCTACCTAATATGTCATATTTATTATGTAGTCATATGTTATACTATTATTGTCCAGTTGCAGAAACCTTCAGTACAGTTAAAGCTTCCTAAGTGTAATGCCTTCCTTGTTTACGTCCACAGGAAGAAAAGTGACAGTATGATATTTTAAGAAGCATTAACTTTAATGGTCATTTCTGCAACTGTGTCTATGGGTCCTTAAAGTAGAACGACCATTAAAGGTCATCTTTACCTTAATTTTCCAGCTTTTTACTGCATTGACATAGTTTTTAAAGTTACCTGTTAATTTTTGAAATGGATAATAGAGAAAGATATTCTAAACACACTCATAAATACTGCCTATCAAATTCAAGTTGGTTAAAATTGTATCCATCCAATATGGTATACCATGTTGTCACAATGAAGCTTTTAATGCAGTTGTGTGACTTGTGTGGCCAAGTGTATGTTGCAAGTGTATGTTGGATTTGTTGCACTTGGTCCTTATTGTTTCAATGTTCAATAGACAAACCTTTGAATTTCCAACAATTTCTCTCTTATTCGGATCTTCTCTTATGCTTAAAAGATTTCATTCACAATGGTGCCCAATTACATGGCAATAATATTAAAGTAGCTAATAGGAATGGGGTAGATATAAATAACTAAAGTTTATTAATCTAATCGCATAGAAATGCCGCAAGTTCTGTGAGTGAGCGAATTTCTATAGTAAATTCAAAAAATGACTACTGATCTCATTCCAGACTGTATTTATATAAGTACCTTTTACCTTTACTTGTGTAAAAAACGTTTTTATAAATGGGTTATTGGATTGTCATGACAATTAATGGATTCAAATTTGTTTACCTAGTTTAATAGGTAAGGTTATACAGTTAAACCTTATATTTTTAAAGGGAAATGCTCTATTGGGTGAATTTAAATTAGTTGGCGAAAATTGAGGATGTGAATCAGTTCACTAAACTGAATAATTTTCCCCGAGGAACATAGCTTGAACGTAGGTCGAAACATGAAAAAAATGTTTTGCCTTGTAATGAGAAAGTCAACATTTTATTTTGAAAATTTCATAAAGGTCCGTTGGAGAAAATTATCCCGTTTAAATTGTACCCATAACACCCCCTAAAGTTTCTCTAACTAATTTAAAGTCAGTAATATATAAGTTTAGAGGCTGATACAAGTTATGTACCTATGTTGTTGCTTTTAATCTAGTCAAACTTAGTGCCCTAAATATGAGTAGCGGTATTTCGTCAATTTGTTTTTAATTTTTTCACTCTTAAGTTAGAAGAGTTTGCACTCAAATATTTGTTTGATGTGATGATTGTGATAGGCGAACATTATTTATGGATCGATAATTTCATATATGCTTATTAAGTAGGTACTTACACTTACTCTATTGCTACCCATTTAAGTTTTCCGATGCAATACCTACAAAAATTTATAATGAAGACTTCTTATGGCATCAAAAGCTGGTATCTATAATTTTTAAAATACTTAATAAAAACTGATCTCAAGAATTTTGTTTTTTGTTGTTCAGTTATAAAGGTACTTTCTACCTCTTTAATCGTGTCCGAAGTCTTTGTTAAACTTTCACTAGACTAACATAATATCCGAAGTTTGTAGAAAAGTTTAACCCTTAAAGCCCAGCAATTAGTGAAAATAATGGGTTGAGAGTAGATGGAATAATGTGAATTTAGCCTTTTTATTGCCTACATTTTACTTAAATTATTAATCTAGCGGGGATTTTGTATCAACTTTGTAATCTAATCCATCTACCTAAATGTAAGTACTTACATAACTATTGTTCTTAAAGGATGATTAGCCCATATTACAATATCCTATTAGGTCTAAATGCATTAGTAGGCGGTAGTCGGAGTTAGCTCGTCTCATTCAGATCGAGAATTAAAAATGAAAAATTGTGCTAAGTACAGCGTGACTCTTGTTTAAGAGAGAAGCTAATATAAATACCTACTGATTTGTTAATAGTAATTTGTGATGTAAGGACGGTAAAGAGCTTATTGCAAACAAGTTGACGTGTACTATTGTTTACCATGACGGATACCATAATTGCAAGTTTGTAATAATGTTCATATCCGTTTATTGAGTGTTATTTAATAGTTGCGAGAAAAAACACAAATTACCTACTTCACTGAACTGTAAAGTACTATAAGTATTTTTTAATTGATATACTTTAGGTAAATAATTATTTTGAATTTTATCAAATCAAATACAATCTTGGCAGAAAATGCACTAGTGCGAAAAATTTTTACTTACATCTGAAGATACGCCGTTTCGAGGCTTCTCGATAAGAAAGTCTATGTAGCAAAACGTCCCAACATCGCGAAATGTCTAATTTGTTTGTGGGTTATAAATCTTATCTTTTCTGAATTAAGCTACATTTAATTTTGGAAAGCCGTTTTTAGTACCTACTCTGTTTTCAGTTAGACTCAACAATGACACATTTTTCCAAACAGCTTTGTTAAGATGATAGGGGCAGCCCGTTATTTTAGTGTTTGGAAAATTATTTTTTGTCCTATTCACAAGCATCATCTTATAATGGTATTTAATAGCCATCATGTCTATTTCAAAATGCTGATTACATCACATACGGTCACGCCTGATGCTCTGCCTATCCCATACGGGGTAGGCAAAGCATCAGATTAAGTGCTGTTTGATAAGGTTAAATAAGTGTTCATAGACGGCCGGTTTGGTCGAGTGGTAGGTGACGCTGCCTCTTGATCGGCGGGTCCTGGGTTCGATCCCCAGTCGGGGCAAACATTTGTGTAAAAAGCAGATGTTTGTTCTCGGGTCATGGGTGTTTGTGTTTGTCTTTATGTGCGTTCCAAGGGACCCACGACACAAGGGAAAACCTTAGTGTGGGCCTTTGAGTGTGTAGCGTTTATTTATTGCGTTTATTTATACGTTTCTTGCCTCTTGTCAGGCAGTAACGCATAATAACTCCCATAACACATGTTTTTATTTCATCACAGCCATTCAAATCAACAAATTAATAAAAGCTCGTAGTAGAATCGTGGGTGTAGCATTGAATGTTGCATCGATAAAATACATGTTTTATTTTTTCAATATCTTATGCATTGGGCGTTTTCCCACTGGACGGCACGGCGGCCGGCGCCGGCAACGGTGAGAGTGACAGATCTATACTAGGAAAAGAGACAGACTACCGATTTCTTGCTTCCTAGTATAGGTCTGTCACTCTCGCCGTTGCCGGCGCCGGCCGCCGTGCCGTCCAGTGGGGAAACGCCCATTGTCTACTCACAGGTGTTGAAAATACTAAGATTTTATTATTGTCAGAGCCATCTTCATAAACCAGGAATTGGTTGGCTAAAATTTTTGTTAATTTAATGTCAAAGTTTTCAAAATCAGTTTAAGAAACATTTGCTTTCTGTATGGTCGATTCGCTATTTAGGCATACAGCTTATTAGACGTTTTTCGGTATAAGACGTTTTGCTACTTACTTTCTGATGGGGCAGGTTGCAAATGTTTGTTGACCAGTAGACTAATAGTGTAATAAATCAACTTTTGCTTGGTATATAAATGCGGTTGCATTATTTGTTTCAAGAACTACTTAACGCTTTACCAAATTCGAACTGAATGTTTTTCCAATTTCTTGTATTTTTAATCGATCTTGTGACACTTCGCAGTAAGGCATCACCGAAATAAATTATTAATTAAAAACTTGTCTCTTTACTTGGTAAATTTGTATTTCATAATTCTCATTTAGGTAAAAATATTAACACTTAATAAAAGGCACTGGGATTATATCGAGACCTAAGCAGATATCAGTCGTTACTTTAGTTTAGTGAATAAAATGAGACTTTTTCTATAAATAGCCGCCTGCAAATAATACTTTTTATCATAAGTATGTCTGTCATCTGCTTTGGTCTTATTAACCATACATGCAAAATATTTTTTCTTGGCAGTAGTGTAAAAAAAAAACTTATCATTAGTAAGTAGTACAGTGTCAGTGTAATGCACTTATGGTTCCTTTAGAGCTGTTTTGCAGCCCATGGGAAGAAATAACTGCACCAGACCCATAAAAAAGGCGTAGGAGGCCGATACCTCACGATTAAAAATATTGGGCGTACGCTAAAATTCGTCTAGTGCACGAAGCGGATAAAATATTCGCGCGTGTGCTAATTTTATTTATAACTAGCTGGCCTGTAGACGTTGTCCTGTCTTCTTTTTTTTCTTTTATAATAGGTAAAACAACAAAAAAAGAATTAGTGATATCGGTAAAGCTGTTCACGCGTGATGCCGTGACCACGGGAAATAGGGATTCATTTTTATATATAATATAATCAAATATTATTTTTTTAACTTATTTCACACACTCCGTGCACAAGTTCGCATTCTCCCCTGATACAGTACGTATATAAAAAATTCGTGCGTGTGCTAATTCTATTTATAACAATATACCTACTATTTTTTAACTTATTTCACACACTCCGTGCACAAGTTCGAATTTGTGCATACTCCTGAGGCGAATGCTACACGCTCAATATTTATCACGATTTAGATCATGTTCCGGAATGTTGTATCACGATCCAATTTGATTTTATAACCACTTCCTTTTTTTAAAGTCGATTAATAATACGAAGTGTTAGCTTTGACAAAGTATAAGCGAATCATTAAAAAGTATATTATTTTTTGATTTTACATACACACAGGTTAAACTGAGAACCCTCCTTTTTGAAGTTGGTTAAAAACTATTTTACTGGCTTCCTCCTCCATCGCTTCTCCAATGCAGACTGACGCGATCCGTATCGCAGCAAGACTACACCCGCAATATTTATCACGATCCTTGGATCGCGTTCCGGATTTTTGGAAATCTAGAAATTTTACGATATTTATCGCGATCCATCAATACTTGATACTACACGTTCAATAAATATCGCGATCCTGGATCGCGATCCACGGATCACGATAAATATTGAACGTGTAGCATTCGCCTAAGGGCCTAATATAAAACTTGAACTCGGATGCTCGTCGCGTACGCAAAATTATTGAGCGGAGTTAAAAAAATTTGCGTATGCATCCGGCGCGGGTTTTTTCATGCATTTATGCCTGCTAAACTTTTTGCAGAAACCCTTATATATGTATAATCAAAGTAAGTTACTTACCTAACGATTTTCATTTCATACAAGGTAAACTAAGCATTGCATGCTTAGGGCTCAGACTAGATTTATCGTGGATAATTGGTAATTATAGTCTTCAATATTTGTAGTTTTATCTAGGCATCACCACTTCCATTTAAATTCCTTCTCCTGATATTACTTGAATCTTTATTAATTTTAAATGAGCACAAATCGGGTAAACGCCCTGTACTAGATGACTTTTGCAATCCCCTTGATTTATTCGGAGATTTTCTGTTACCTTTGACTTCATTTTGATTATATTGCAAAGCGTTCTGAACTTGCACATTTTTCTTAGGCTCAATATGCTTTGAAAAGAAATCTAGTAATTTGTCTATCACAACCATATTCACAGCATTATTATTGGCGTTTTCAATTATAGGTACTTGATTTGTTGGTACATGATTATGAGGTGTTTCCTTTTTATCTCTGAGTCCTATATTTATGAGTCCATAGAATACACTAAAGTCAAATTTAATACTGAATATAAAGTTAAAAACTATCATGATTAGAAAGAACAGAAGTATAATGTGGAATAACAATGTCAACATTCCAGAAACTACAGCATTGAAGGGGTACCACAGACCATCTGAAATAAAAAAGTTACAATTATTAGGATTCTAGTAAAGATATACAGTACGTAACTCAATAAGTAAGTACATAACTATTTTCACGATAGAATTTTGAATAGTTGGAAAAAATTCATCAGGTCACTCAGGTTTCAATTGTAAATGTGTGACATACTTTTTATGCGCCGACGACGACGACGCAAAGATGACACACGTGTTTGTTATCAAATGCATTCAAATGAATTTTATAGCAATTAGTTAAAAATTACAATAACAGTTACTCAAAACCAGTGTGTATAAAAACCGCGTTAAATCTTGTCTTGCGTGCATCTGCAGGCCAATTCTATTACAATTTTTGATGTGACTGTAATTTTTATGAGTTGCTCAATTTAACACATCATGCTGCAGTGCAGCAGTTTTTAGTGGAATTACCAGGCTGGAGGACATGGCCTGGCTGGAAACACGTAAAAAAATGGCCCAATCGAAAGGCTAAGTGCGGAAACGCCTGACAAACATAACAACCGCATAAAGGATATCGTAAGTATTATTAGGAGAATTGAAGTACTAAACTATAGTAACTTTTTTGTTGCCTACCTGTCATCCCCTTGCACATAGTTTTTATTGCATCACTGAGACCAACTATTGGTTCAGCTATTATATTTGTTACCATTCTCATGCCAATTTTAATAGGATTCATGTGTTTAAAGAACAACAATGGATCTGGTTTCTGAAGTTCACATTTAGATGACCACATGTACCATTTGCAGCTGTTCAGGGCATTTACAAACAAATCCACTTCTTTCTGTTCATATTCCTGTAAAAAAAAAAAAAATAGTGTGCAGAAATCTGGCACTGGGCTAACATTAAAGGCAATTTCTTGGATTGGGTTCAAAAGGAGAAATTTTGTGTGATGTCATATATGGGTGACCCCTAGGCCCAAGAGTGATTTCTGTAGGCTACTCATTTTTATTAAATAAAATTGGTTTCAGTCTTCTTGCATGTTTCATTATCAATAATTCAAAATAATTATTAGCATGTTAAAAGTCGAATTTTAATCCCTGACAAAAATTAGAGCGGTGTTATAAGTTTGACCTGTGTGTATCTGTCTGTGGCGTTCGTAGCACTTAAATGATTTGACCAATTTCAATGAGTTTTTTTTCGTTTGAAATTGACATAATTGAGATGGTTCTTAGCTATAGTATTTGATCGAAACTGATTGTGCTGTTTAAAACTTATAAGCAACTAGCTTTCCGCCCGCGGCTCGGCCCGCGTAGACTACAGGTTATATTATGCCCAGCTGTGGGATAAAATGTAGCTTATGTCCTTTCCCAAGGTCTAATCTATCTCTGTACCAAATTTAATTAAAATCGGTTCAGTAGTTTAGCCGTGAAAGCGTGACAGACAGAGTTACTTTCGCATTTATAATATTAGTAAGGATAAATGTCGAGGGCTGTACAATATTTTTGAATTATTCATATAAAATTTAGTATAAGTACCTTGTAACTGACAAATACTTCATAAAGATACAGTGCGATAAAAAATAGTATTTTTGCAGTTCTGTGGGACATGTGTGTCCAAATCCAAATAACAACTCCTGATAATCCCAGGGCACCAAAGGTCCAGGTGATTTCAGTCTGAAATGTAGTTAAAAAAATTATCGTTTACAATTTCACAAATTGAAGTTTACTGGAAAATGTGTTTTAAAAATGAGATATAAGTACCTACCTACTCAATGATCTTATCTAAGCATCTATGATCTTATAGCTAACATTTAATTTAGACGCTTAGATAAGTGCCTGACGACAAGCATGTGGGATTTCAAATCAAATTCCTAGTTGCAAGAATAAACTTAAATCAACTATGGAATTTTAGTAAGTAGATTTTATGATTTATTATTTAATAAAATTGGAAAAATTATACAGTACCTTGTATTCTATAAGATAAACTTGAATTAGTTCACTCCATGCCATAACAATTTTTTGCGGGAGACTAGGTTTATAAATTGATTCTTCTATGTACTCTAAGGAGCGCCTGTACTTCTCTTCAGAGAGAGGAGTTGCAGAGGTTAGGTACTCCTCTAAGGTGTCCCACTGCCTGTTTTCTAGCTTCATTCGTAAAGAAATATCCACTTTGTTATCTTCCATCTGAAAACACACATAGAACAGAAAAAAGTTAAATAATTAATAGTAATGATAGCCCAGTTGGTAATGAGCCAGACTTGTAATCCGAAGGTCATGGCTTCAAATTCTGGTGTGGGCCTGTACCACTAAATTCGTCCTGACGGATTTATGTATGGATTTCTAATTATCACTTGCATAACGGTGAAGGAAAACATCGTGATAAAACCCGCACATCCAAGAAAATTATCAAAAGACGAGTGGTCCACCAACCTGCATTGGGCCAGCGTGGTAGTCTATGGCCTAAATCCCCTTCGTGTTTCAAAGGGAGGCCCGTGCCCCTTGGGCATGTAGGTATATGGGCTGGTAAAAAAATTAATAGTAAGTTAGAAAAATGTCTAAGTTTGACACTTTGAGCTTCCTATGCAATCATCAGCAGGGTAAAAGGCTTCTCTTTGACTCCGCCAGATGTTACTTACAACCAAAATGACCCAGCGACCATTAACTTGAGACCTGGGCTGATGACGTAATTTTCAATGTACGGTGTGCAAAATGATAAAATATCGAACGAGAGTCGAGACGCGAATCCGTAACAAAGGTGCTATCTTTAAGGCGATTAGATCCCTCAATTTCCGAATATTGAGCATTTTGTAAAGCTTACTTCTCATTTATGACTGGCCAGGGAAAGTTGAAAAAAAAATATGTGAAACATCTGTTCAAGGACTACATGTGGAACGTCAGTTTCTTTTTTACGTCTTTGTATTGTATTTAAAAAAAAATACCACGAGACATCGATTTTTGACTTAAATTCCTTACTGCTCCTAAACGGCTATGATATATGGAAATATTCTTATACTAATTATTTAATAATCCCTTTTTCTTGAAACACAACGTTTAAATTTTGTAAATCGAACAATATTTTCATTCAAAAGTTACGAAAAACGGAAATCCGAACGTTTAGTTGCAGAGGGTGGTCTGCGCGGGCGCGGGCGGCAGTCCTCCGCTGGCATTCCGACGGGACGGCTGTGTCACTCGTATCCAAACTTTTACGAGCGATAAAGCGTATTTTCTGTTTGCCTGTGTGCGTTGACACAGTATATTTATGTATTAGTGTGCTTAGAGAGTAGTGCAGTCAGACGATATTATTGTGTTACGGTATAGCTCGCGCGTGGACGCTAATTGTACATACTATTATAAGTTTGTAATCTAGTCGTAATATTTGATTATTTTTCGCTTATAGACGTTTGACGAAATTTAATTGTATTAAGTACTTATGCGGATCTAAATCTATATGATTGAATATATATAATATGTATAGGGTGTTAAGTAATTCGATCTTATCCTCTCAGGTGGTGAATCAGCCCATGACACTGAACAATTTTCGAAAATTCGCTTGCCACACCCGGAATCGAACCAGCTAAAATCCAAAAAAAGCACCCTGTACTTTAATAGTATTGATCGATAGGGTCAATCGTAAGGATAAATCTCACTAACAAACATAGTAAATTAAGTGAAAGGAAGACCATTAAATCTAAGCTTACAAATTTGATGGGACGTGTTAAAGCGCTTTTACTTAAGGGTCCCATCTTTAGGTTTTATGTAGTTTAATGGTTCTCTTTTCATCTAATTTACCATATTTGTTAGAGACATTTGATCTTTACGATTGACCCTATCGATCGATACCATAAAAGTACAGGGTGTTATTTTTTTTAATTTAAGCCGGTTTGATTCCCGGGTGTGGCAAGCGAAATTTCGAAAATCCTTGAATGCTGTTTTGTTTCTTATAGAGCGGGACCTATTCGTAAAAAAGTCTTCAAATAACGATTTTCGTGGGACTTACCTCCGCCATACGAACTACTGGTATGTACTTATTCGGCATATTTTCCTGAACACAAAAAGTGCGGTAGTCACTTTCCAAGGGTATGGAGGGGGTAGCTATGACGTGACGTATTTTATTTACGCTATATTTAGATAACTACTGGACAGATTTACTTAAATAGGGTCTCAAATGAAAGATAATTTAATGAACATTGTTTTATTCTAAGATTCATTAGTGTAAACCTAGTAAAAAAAAAAATATTTTCAAAAAACGACATTATGTAAAATTAAACTTTTTTTACTGTGTGAAAAGAACAGAAACCGTTAGGATTACGGTAATTTAGCTCATTATAAAAAAATAGCTACACTTATCAGCATTCTAATGAACCTAAAAACGTTTAAGTCGAGCTATAAACAACGGAACTGCAGTCGTCTAAGTGAGCGTGGGTAGCGCCGAACTGACTACGGTACTTAGATTTGGTACGAATAATCTTGAAAATAACGTGACAAAACGGGTAGAATCACAGCAAAATGAAAAAGTATTATGAACAGGCATAATTTTTATTAACAGGCATTTTTTTTTTGTCAAAAATTTTCTTCATTTTGTTACGAACTATTTTCAAAAATTCTCGTAACCAAAATAACGCTTCGTATCGTATCGAAATAAAACTCTTCATACTTGCACGTACTTGCGTTATATTTTAAAACAAAGGACTCAATGGTACTGGTCTGTACTGATGGGTATGAGAGTGTAAACGTACGCACTCGAGGCAGAGGCAGGTCGCTGGCGTGCGAGAGTGTACAGCCGCCATTATATTTTTTAAATCGGCAACACTGAGATTCATTCGGAGGAATCCCTGCACCGTGCTGCGCCGTGAACTTTGGCACTTGTCGCTTCATTCATTTGAAATCATTTGGTCAGGCCTATGACACTGTTAGTACCAATAGCTGCGAAATTGCGCTGCTATCGCCTTTTAAAACAAAAAAAATAGTTGATGTTTGATATGGGTTCCTATAAAAAAGTTCTTTAGCTTCATGAGGAGCCCTAAATTTTGCTAGTTTAAAAGCATAAATAAAGCTTTTTTTATTTGAATCTTTGGCCCATTTTAATAAATCATACATGAATCGAAACAGACTCTTGAGTAACTGTTGCCTTTATGTTGTTGCTACGTAACAGCTACTAGTTTGGTACCCTCTAAGTTTAATTTTTTGCCTGTTCTTGGAGGATGATTGTACATTAAACAGACATAGTTAAAAATTCTAATGCAATTGTTTTAAGCATCTCCTTTTCAGATAACTAGATTATGTAATATGACATGCTATGGTTAAAGTTACATTACACGAATCAAATGTTTTTGACCTTGATTGATTTGTTAAATACATAGTTTCATTAAATAATAAAATAAGATAATAGATACATATCCAATCGCAGGGAATATTTTGTTATGTTGTTTGTGGTATTATCTAGATATAACTAAATAAACCAGAACATTAATGAAAATAAATCTCTGACATGCTGCTAGGTAGTAATAAGTAACATTTTATTCATTTAAAAGCAGTAGGTACAGTTTTAAAGTACAGCGGGTAATAAATATGCCTATTGGGTTTCTTCATGGGACAGACTGTCAGCCGACTCACCCTGCACTAGGAATAAATCTGTATTGCAGTGGTAAGATATCTAGTCAGTTCACGAGAGGTAAGGTTATGGTACTTATAGTTGAGTTGTTTTACAAGTGAATAGGTACTTCGCTAAAGGCTTAACCAATTTCCAGAACTAGTAAATAAAAGTGAATAGATAGATTCTCAAATATAGACCCATATGTGTTGCCACAATTCCGTCAATATCATGTAGCGCAGAACACTTTACTTTATAATAAATGGTAATCAGCCATTTTGTGAAAAAAATGTGGATAAGAACTTTTTTGAGTTACACCCAGGTGACACTTTTAACACTCTCATGTTTTCAAAATGGTTCAATGATAATCAATGGAAAAGTAAAAGAATAAATAAATTTTTTCAATGACTATAATCATTGAAAAAATTTGATAGCTATCAACGTCTGACCCTTTTGGCGGGGGCTGTCAGAAAACTTGAAAGACTCCTATAATTATTGAATTATCTTTTTTGGTAACCCTAGTGTCATTACACGGTTACACATTACTCTCTCTGCTCTTTGTGGTGGAAAGTTTTGAATTTGAAAATTTAAATAATAGGTACAGTGTGTCCAATTAAGAATAATGCGTAACAGATTTTATGGACTTCCCTACTTTACTCAGTGGTTCGCCCAGAGCAATTCCGTATTCAGTGAAGAGACATGGGTAAGAAAAGCGAATTCTCTTGCCTTCTTCATCGAATTGGGTTGTGTCAAAATAAACGCTACGCTACACACTCAAAGGCCCACACTAAGGTTTTCTCTTGTGTCGTGGGTCCCTTGGAATACACACAAAGACAAACACCCATGATCCGAGAACAAACATCTGCTTTTTACACAAATGGTTTGATTTAAAGGCACCCGTTTTGTCACGTTATTTACAAGATTATTCGTACCAAAATCTAAGTACCGTAGTCAGTCCGGCGTTACCCACGCTCACTTAGACGACTGCAGTTCCGTTGTTTATAGCTCGACTTAAACGTTTTTAGGTTCATTAGAATGCTGATAAGTGTAGCTATTTTTTTATAGTGAGCTAAATTACTGTAATCCTAACGGTTTCTGTTCTTTTCACACAGTAAAAAAAGTTTAATTTTACATAATGTCGTTTTTTGAAAATATTTATTTTGTTACTAGGTTTACACTAATGAATCTTTGAAATAAAACAATGTTCATTAAATTATCTTTCATTTGAGACCCTATTTAAGTAAATCTGTCCAGTAGTTATCTAAATATAGCGTAAATAAAATACGTCACGTCATAGCTACCCCCTCCATACCCTTAGAAAGTGACTACCGCACTTTTTGTGTTCAGGAAAATATGCCGAATAAGTACATACCAGTAGTTCGTATGGCGGAGGTAAGTCCCACGGAAATGAACTTTATTCTCCTTGGGTCCCGCTCTATTATTAAAAATAAAGGAATGTTTCCTTTGAGTAAAATTTTCTATCTACAGTATTTACAATACACAATACAATACAATATTCTTTATTGCACACATAGGATTACAGAATATGTTTATACAGCGAATTTGAAATAATGTATACAAATAGGCGGCCTTATTGCTTAACAGCAATTTCTTCCAGGCAACCTTATGGTATAGGAGTTATAGATTGAAATGCGGGAAAGGCGCAAATATTAATTAAATAATAATTATAAATAAGTTGACTATTTATGCACTAAAAATATATCACAAATATATATTTATTAAGATTTATATATATTTATTATATTTATTTAGAGTACTTTCCCTCCAGGAGACGTTAAAAAATTCCACCCTGTATATATGCGACCGGTGAGAATGCCAGAATTGTCGAATAATAGCATTACGTCGATTGCGGCACTCAAAATAATTCAACTTAGATTAAGTATAATTACTTACATACACCGACATCTTTTGTTATTAGAAGTACAAACTCAAGTGATAGGCAGTAATGTATGGAGTGCGCTTCTGTACATTCTACGCCTGTGTATTCTTTGACCGGTGTTTTCTTGCGGGGTGCGGGTTGTGGCGCGCGGGGCAGAGGGCTCAAACGTCAAGGTCATTGACGACTCTAATCGCCTTAATGAGCGCGCAAGGCCAGCGCGGGACGCGTCGTGGGGTGTCACGAAAGGGGTCTCATGGGTGGGAATTAGAAATTCGGATCCTGAATTTGGGGTTAAAAAGTTTAACCCCCCCCTGCCACTCCCCCCCCGCGGAGATTATATCGGGGCAGAAACTGTAGGTTAGGTTTGTTAAGTAGCCTAGCCGTTAACCCGTTAAGGGTTGGTTAGGTTAGGTTAGGTTAGAACTGCGACCCCCAACGCACGAGCCGAGCGAGCGAAGCGAGCGTGCCGCGGCAGCGGCCGGCGAAGTGCCAGAAAAGACTTTGGTTGCATTAAACGGTAACCACAACAACAACATACATAAACCACAACATAACCTCAATTTTTAAAAATTCATAAAAAAAAAGAATCTCCGCGGAGGGGGTCCCCCCACCCCTCCCCCCAAACCCCTAATTCGGGATCCGAATGGGCGTTTTCCGACTGGCCGGCACGGCGACGGCGACGGCGACAGTGACAGAGCTACACTAGGAAGCAAGTATCTCTGTCACTCTACTACCTACCGACTACCAATTTATGGGCGTTTCCCCACTGGCCGGCACCGGCGACGCGGCGACGGCGAGAGTGACAGAGCTATACTAGTATGAGGATAGCTTCAGGTATAATGCTCTTCAGTAAATAAAATCCAGAAAAATCGGTGTAACACTTTATATTTTTTTGAATCACTAGAACCTTTCTGTACGACTTCACAAGAACGACTGACTTTACAAAAATGGCGTCGTTAGAAGAACAACTACCGAAGTCAACTGACTATCTTAATTACTATTAGAGTTATAAATAAAACCACTTTAAGAATGTAATCAAAACAATAATAAAATTAATTATTAAAATATATTTTTAAAATATGATTTTTATATAAATGCAATTAGTATTTGACTTTACAAATATGACCAAGGATATTGCTGAACAATCAAAATACTATCTAATTATTTGACAATAATGATTGAATATATATTTGATCACAGTGTTAATATGTAAGAATCTCTAAATAATTATATTATTATTTATAAATTACCTAATTACAGTCAACTAGATCATAATAGGCTTACAGCTCGGCCTTCCTGCAATGAGCGAGTCCCTTCGCTCTATAATTTAAATTTAAAATTCATACAAACTTAATGCTCATGGAAAAAAAAAAAAGAAATTAAGTATACCAGTAACAATAAAATACATCAATAATGACGTACTAAAATGTTTAATAAGTTATTTCCTTCTTATTTTATTTACAAAATCATATTCATTTATTTACATATATATTTATCTAATTGACAAAATTAATAGTACCTACTTTTTAACAATGTTTGATAATGTGTTAATATATCTAATCTTATTTACTACACAATAATTATGTAACATACATGTTTACAAACTTAAGTTGAAAAGAGCTTAATTCTTAGTTTTTATACATTGTATATATTTTTTTTGTTTTTGTTATAGCCTGCCTGTGTATTTATTTAATCGCTATCAGAGTTATTCTCATCACCACTACTTTCTAAATCTCTATCAAAATTGAGCCACGGCTGCATTTTGTCCACTGCTATTATACCTTCATAGCGGCGATTATTTTTACGGGAAATGGGGGTATCCTCTATAACGTATCTGTCATTTGGGAGGGCTTTTACAACGCGGTAAGGTCCCTGATATTTTACGACAAGCTTTTGAGACTGACCATCGTGGGGGACTTGACGTTCTACACGCACTAAGTCTCCTTCCGAGTATTGCCTGGCTGCTTTTCGGCGACTGTTGAATCTTTCCTGGTTTTTCGTTTGTTGTTGTACTATCTTCTGCCTAGCTTCTTCTCTAACGTTTTCGAGTTCTTTTTCTGATGCGACATTAGTCGTGTCATCTAATACCGCGTTTAAAATCCCTTCGCTTCTACATTTAATATTGAATCCGAAGAGCAGTTCAGATGGAGTCTTCTGGGTTGTTTTGTGGGTCATAGTATTGAGCCCTAACTGAACATCTGAAACGTACTCGTCCCAAGATCTTTCGTCTTTACCATGTGTTGAGGTAGATAGTGCGTCTAGTATGGTTCTATTGAACCGCTCTACCTGGCCATTCGCTCTTGGGGTAGCGACAGCATTCACTATGTGTTTGATGCCGTGTGTCGTAATAAATTCCTTAAATGTTGTGCTTGTAAAGCTAGTGCCTTTGTCCGTGATAAGACGCGTTGGAACCCCGAAATAGCTAACGAACTCCTTAAGTATCCTAATCGTAGTTGCGGATTTCGTATCTCGAACTGGTTTTATGGTGACGTATTTTGTAAATCCATCTACCAATACAAGCAAATAGCAATTGCCTTTCTTACTCTTCTTAAACGGTCCCAAATGATCCGCATGGACCGTGTGAAAGGGTATGCTAGGCTTGTCAATGGGGTGAAGTTCGCCTTCGCGTTTTCCACCAGGTGTCTTATGATGCGAGCATTCCAGACAGGAAGAAACGTATTTCTTCACGAACTTACGCATCTTGGCAAACCAGTAGTTTTTGCGTATGCGTTGCAACGTTTTGTCAAAACCACAATGACCAACGTCATCGTGGTTCATTTTCAGGATTTGCCAGCGTACCCCCTTTGGTACCAGCCATTTTATATCATCCCCGACGATACGGTACACTCTGCCATTTTTCAATTTGTAATTCTTATGTATGTCCATTACTTGTTCCGACTCTGGGTCACATAGGATTTCTTTGATCTTCTTGACGTCCTCGTCAGCTGATTGTACTGTGTTAATCCAGTCTTCTTCTGTATTTTCGACGGCAAAAACATCCAAACATATTGGGGACTCTGTTTTATCATCGCCGACCGGATTGCGACTTAGCGCATCGACATGTGACATACGCGAACCAGGTCGGTACTCGATGGTGCAGTCAAACTCCTGGAGTTGTATCCACCATCGAGCGATCCGGGGAATCAGATCGCGTTTGATCAAGGTCGATCGCAATGCATTACAATCGGTAAAGATCTTAAATGCAATGCCAACTAGGTAAACTCTGAACCGGTTTAAGGACGCTACTACAGCCAACGTTTCTAAATCATAAGAATGGAGTTTACGTTCTTCCGCGTTAGTCTTACGACTAAAATATGATACAGGTTGAAAAACCCCATTCGTATTGGCTTGGAGTAAAATACCAGCTACACCATCTTTACTGGCGTCGGTATGCAGTTGGGTTTCAGCGCGATGATCGTAAAGAGCTAGTACTGGTCTTTCGACTAACATACCCTTTATTTTGTCAAAGGCGTTGTCTTGTCGATCACCCCACACCCATTTTGCGTCCTTTTTTAGTAAGTCAGACAACGGTGCCGCTAACAAAGCGTAATCCTTGATGAACCGTCTGAAATACCCAGACAACCCGAGGAATTGTCTCAGTTCGTGCTGGTTTCTAGGTTTTGGGAATTTAGCTACCGCTTCGGTTTTTCGGTGGCCAGGCCGAATACCCTTAGAGTTAACTTCATAACCAAGGAAGTCAATAGTTTCGAGGAAGAAATGGCACTTACTTAGTTTTAGTGTAAGACCGCCCTCCTTAAGAAGTCTCAGAACCTCTTCCAACCGTTGCATGCCCTCGGCGACGTCTTTAGCTGGAATTAGGATGTCGTCCATGTAAATAATGGCATATTTAATTTTAGCCTCGAGTAAGATTTTGTTTATAGTGCGCTGAAAAATAGAAGGCGCATTTACAAGGCCAAACGGCATCCGGTTGTACTCATATTGGCCGTCCGGAGTTACGAAAGCAGTTTTATGTCGCGATTCCTCGGCGACAGGTATTTGGTAATAGCCGGAGGCTAAATCAAGCGACGTGAAAACTGTGTTACCTGCCAATTGATCGAGTTGGTCTTCGATTCGCGGAAGAGGGAAGTGCTCCTTTTTAGTTTTACGGTTCAGCGCTCGGTAATCCACGCATAGACGCTTGTCCCCTGTCTTTTTTTGCACCAACACGATAGGACTCGCAAATGGAGACGTGGACTCCCTAACTATGCCGTGGTCAATCATTTCTTGAACCATATCCCTTACTAGGGCACGGTCAGCGTAGGACATCCGGTAGGGCCGATAGACCACCGGTTCCGTATCCTCAAGCTCAATCACCATTTCCGTCAAATCTGTGAATCCTAAATCATGAAGGCCACTCGAAAAGCAATCACTGTAATTGTGTATTAATTGTTTTAACGCTGTTAATTCTTCTTGGCTTAGATTATCATTACAGTTCAGAGTATCTTCCTTTTGAGTCTCACAGATGGAGACATTTAAAGAGGATGACCTTTGTTCCGGTTCTGCAGAGTCCTTCAAGTATACGCGTGTCAATAAAACACCCTTTTCAAGCGTGATGGCGTGGGGTGATGCGTTATGAATTAACAACGCGCCATGGCCACCTCTAACTTGGTACTCACCCGGCAGAAGGTAGTACTCCTTCCCCTCTGGACCTCTCACAGAACCATTTACAAACACACGCGCGTCCGTGTGAGGGTCAGTAATAATTTGAACAGCCCTTAATGTATTCGGCGGAATAGTGGTGTCTTTATTCGCAAGCAGGTCAATTTTAATGCATGTGATTCTCTGAAATATGACAGCAGTAGGGGTCTTTGTGATGACGATGTCCGGTTTTTCTGTAAACGAGTGTCCTAGGAGAACTGACTGGTTAATAATGTAATCGTCTACTACATACATATTTATAGTCTGTTTTATACCTTGCACTTCAACGGTGACAGTTGTCATGCCAACTGGGGACGTCAGGTTTGCTCCTATGCCCTTTAGGATAGGCAAGTCTTCCGGTACGACTACATTCAGGTTAAAATCCCTAGCCTTTGATAGTTTTATAAGTGAACACTGACTTCCTAGATCCAAATGACAATCCACGGAATTACCATTTACTTTAATACACATAATGTATTTTGCAGTCATCTCATCTGTCGAGCTCAATTGCGCCACCTGTTTCTCATTTTTATCTTTGACCTGACTTACACTCGTGCTTGTCTCACTATCTCTATTGGGTTTGTTTTTAAAACAATGAACGGACATGTGGCCTGACCTATCACAGGTACTACATTTTGCCCGGGGTTTATCGCACTTGAAGCTGGGGTGACCGATTTGGTCGCAATTATAACAAGTGATCTTTGTTGTGTCTGTTTTTGAACTACCGGGTCTACCAGAGGAGTTTGTACCCTTGTGTTCGCCTTTAAATTTTGAATTGTTACTTTCGCGAGGTTGTCCTACTTTAACTGTTCTAAAGTATTTTAGTACTTTTTCCGGTTCGGTAAATTGTGCAGCTTGAGCACCTACCTTGATAGCCCTATCTTCAACGCCGTAAAGTAGACAATCTACAGCCTGTCGCCCATAAATTTTACATCGATTTAGTAGGCTAATTTTTGCGTAATAGTAATGTTCTAGCGACTCTCCATACTTCACTCTTTTGGCAAGCATTTCAGTTAAAAGTTCAGCGTAATCTTCGCGGACTGGAAAGGATTCTATCAACTTTTTCTTCCATTCTACCCAGGTAAACATCATACTAGGCAAACTCTGGTACCAAGATCGGGCTAAGCCCATCAATTTAGGCAAAGCGTAATGTATTATCTCTTTATCTTCCCACCCATAAATTTCGGCACATTCTTCGACTTTCGTCAACCATGTCAGAATCGTCTGTTCCTTTGACATTGGATCAAATTCGGGAATTATGTTAGTGTTGAATGTCATTTTCGGCTTACCTGAACTTTTAACTGACTGCAAAATAGATAAGAACTTATCTAACACGTCATCAGTTCTAGAACCTTTACATCGCTTATAACTAGAAGGTTCAAACTCACCCGATGAACTACGGCTCCTTTTTCTCTCGCTCCGAATTGCAGTCCTTCGATCCCTCTCGATGCCTCGTCCAGACATATATCTGCTTGGGCTGTCCGCTCTGTCTGATTGTCTCCTAAGCCCAGGACTAGGTGAACGGCTCCGTCCACGTCTAGCAGGTGTACGTAGGCACCTCTCTGCAGTTCTTCGTGAATGGGAACCTTGCTCGTGACGCTCTCCGTCACGTTTGTCACTATTGACCTCAGCATCACGCACCCGTGATGCCCTTGGTCTCTCCGAACAGTGTCTCTTTTCTGACCTGGCCCGACCCTCACACCTGGGTTCCACAGGCCAGCTAACATGACTAAGCGCTCTCCGCCTTGAGTCAACCTCTTGTTGACCCAAACCCTCATACCTGGGTACATCTTGGCCTGGACTGTATCTCTCATGGCGTGAAGATCGACCCTCATGGTGATCCTCATCCATTATGCAGAACTGAAACTGACATATAACAAGCTTAATATTTTATTAATGTATATAATTTATTAATTATAAACTCCGTGACTTTAATTTAACTTAACTTGACCTGACCTGATCTGACCTGACTTGACTTGACCTGACCTGACCTGACCTGACCTGTCCTGACCTGGTCTGACCTGACCTGACCTGACCTGTCCTGACCTGGTCTGACCTGACCTGATCTGACCTAACCTGACCTGACTTGATCTAACTTAACTTGATTTAATTCAATAGTGTAAGAAATAAAGTTCATTTCAATATTTTCACGAATCTCCATTCGTCATCACAACAATCAAGCTTGGTACCAAGTAATTTTTATAAACGTTTGATTCTCGCCTACCATCAACAAGTGTAAATTACATAAAATTGTAACAGTTTGATGGCATTCAAACGTCTTTGTACGTACAATCAGATTCAATGCAGATATATTAAATTTTATTAATTTATTTAATTGTTTCGTGAAATTGGATAGCTCTTACACGGTAACGCTTGAAAGTAACTTCGAAATGCATTACAAAAAATTACAGATAAGATATTTAAAAAATATATATATAATTACTCGTAGTTTAGGAATACTGTTACTTCAAAAATTAACCGTTACTTTTTCTTTTAAGTACCTGCTTCACTGATTTCTACATCCCACAATCAAGACAATTTGTGGCACAGTTTTAAAAATAACTGAACGTCATCAACACTTTTTTTTTGTTCTATTAACTACTCATACCATTATGTGCGGTACGAGTATTCCACGAAAACGACAAAAAGGGAAAAAAAAAAGGTACTTACGTTTTCCTTTTTGTGAGCGTAGTGCGAAAAAAAAAATTTAATTCTTCTCGTCGATCCCACTTCTGAAGCTATGAGGATAGCTTCAGGTATAATGCTCTTCAGTAAATAAAATCCAGAAAAATCGGTGTAACACTTTATATTTTTTTGAATCACTAGAACCTTTCTGTACGACTTCACAAGAACGACTGACTTTACAAAAATGGCGTCGTTAGAAGAACAACTACCGAAGTCAACTGACTATCTTAATTACTATTAGAGTTATAAATAAAACCACTTTAAGAATGTAATCAAAACAATAATAAAATTAATTATTAAAATATATTTTTAAAATGTGATTTTTATATAAATGCAATTAGTATTTGACTTTACAAATATGACCAAGGATATTGCTGAACAATCAAAATACTATCTAATTATTTGACAATAATGATTGAATATATATTTGATCACAGTGTTAATATGTAAGAATCTCTAAATAATTATATTATTATTTATAAATTACCTAATTACAGTCAACTAGATCATAATAGGCTTACACTAGGAAGCAAGAAATCGGTAGTCGGTAGGTAGTAGAGCGACAGATACTTGCTTCCTAGTATAGCTCTGTCACTCTCGCCGTCGCCGTCGCCGTGCCGGCCAGTCGGAAAACGCCCAATTTCTAATGCCCACCTCAATTTTTAAAAATTCATAAAAAAAATTAGAATCTCCGCGGGGGGGGTATGGTAGGGGGGGGAACCCCCCCATCCCCCCAACCACTTTTTAACCCCAAATTCAGGATCCGAATTTCTAATGCAATCCCGGTCTCATTAAGCGGGTTGTAATTACCGTAGAGTAACTAAGTAAAACCTAAAAGCAAACTATGTCATTAAAATGAGTACTTCTTAAAGGCTAACAAAATCCTTACCTTGACTTGGCCTGACTTCAAAACAATACCTAATAATCTTTTATAAAACCATTCTTCTTTGCCTAACGAATTGTCGTGATTTATCTTTTCTTTCTTAGGGTATATTTTCAGATCTGGAGGGATGTTATCGTCATTGTTTACGTTACGGCTGGGATTACTTTCTTCGTAGTTCCATGGATCTTGAGTGTTACATTTAAATATAAATAGAGCATAATAAGACATTAGCACGAGTACAATCGATCTGTACTTTCTTTCAAGCATCATTTGCCTTTTTAATTGTAAAAATGCGGTAAAAACAAAATATTAATTGAGGTGATGACAGCAACAACAACAAGTTTGTTTTGTTGCTAAAAAACCACCAAACCTCAGATTAATGAAATCCACGGATTTCATTAATCTGAGCACCAAACAGAAAAATATTGTCTATGGTGACGTATATTTTTAAATTAACGGCATGGATTCTAGGAAATACTCTACTACTCTGAAAAAAATCATTCACCCCGTTTTCCGGTCAAAGAGTCGAGTGAAAAAAAAAATCGGTGTTTTTAAATATTTTCTGACCGTAACAAGTCTTTTTGGCCGAGAGGAAATGTGATAGGGGGGGAGGGAAGAAAAAAAACAAATGTGTAGCATTATAATATTGTGTTTGAAAAGCGCGGGAAACGTCGTTCGGTGTAGACGTGGTCTTCGGTTTTTTTATTAATTTTCTGACTTAATTCTTACTTAGATTGGATCAGTTTTCAGTGTAGAGTGTATATAATTGTACATATAAACTTATTAGTTTGTAGTTTTGTATATTTGTGTATTATTTATGTAGTTTTGTGAAAAAGGTGATCTTCTGGTAAGTCACTTTTTCTTTTTGTTTGCATGATGGGGGATCCTCCCGAGGACCCCGGGGGGACTGCTATTCCCGATATAGGATATTCGGTTATAATATCCAATGGCGAGGCAAGTATGGACACTGATGGTTCCATTATACAAGGCTCTGGCAAACGCAAGAGAGTTTCGGCTCGCCGCTCAATTTGTAGGCACTGTAATAAGAAAAGAAGGAAACACCGCGAAGGCAAAAAGGCCAGGGAAAGTGATTGTCAGTGCTTGGTTTCTGAAGATGAAAAACAAGTCTTTGTTCAACATCCTAATGATCAAAAATCACAACCACAGTCTCGTGATCATGAACAAAGATTATCTAATGATTCGAATAAAAACTTTGAAACTCCTACATCACAACAGACATCGGTAGCAAGGCCCATGTATCAGTCACTAGATGCTCCACCCTATGTTGTTCATGTTCAAAAAACCCAAAATTCTAATGAGGGAATTTCTCTTCATCCCGTAACTTTTGGTCGGTTTTTACAAAAGAACTCATTTTCTAATATTATTAATGGCAGTTTAAAACGCATTGGCAGAAATAGGTTATCTATTTCTTTCAGTAAATTCGAAGACGCTAATAACTTTTTAACTAATTCAAATTTGTCATCCGAGGGATACAAAGCTTTCATCCCAACCTTTCAAGTGACCCGTATGGGTATAGTGAGAGGTGTTCCTACAGATTTATCTGAGGAAGAAATCAAGGATACCATAAATGTCCCTGTGGGATGTGGGAAGGTTCTGAAGGTAAGAAGAATTAAACGTAAAGAAATTATTGATGGTCATAATCAACTTAAATCCACTCAGACAGTCATATTAACTTTTGACGGACAAGTCCTACCAAAGAGAGTATTTATGTGCTACACTGCATTATCTGTTGACTTGTATATTTACCCAACAATACAATGTTATAATTGTTGCCGGTATGGCCATGTTAGGGATTCATGCAGATCTCTACCCCGTTGCTTCAGATGTGGCCAAGGTCACTCTGGTAGTAGTTGTCCTATCCCAGAAGAAATGGTAACTTGCTGTCTATGCAAAGGTTCCCACACTGCTATTAGTAAAAATTGCTTGGAATATGAGCGGCAAAAGGCTATTAAAGATACCATGGCTAAGAGCTGTCTCTCATACCCAGAAGCAGCCAAACTTCATCCTCCAGTTTCTAGGATATCTTACGCTGATGCTCTATTAACAAAAGCTAAACTTGGTCCATCTGTATCGGGTCCCATACATGAACAGAGTCCGTCTCCTAAAAGTAACTTGACTTCATCATATAAGAAGACAGTTTTTGTTAAACCCAAAGCTTCCCCTATCATTTCTAAAGGTTATGACAAGGCTGCACATGCTGCTCTTGTTAAAAATTATAATATCCCCGAACCCTCTAATGGGTGCGGTTTCTCCTCCAATGATGATGTTGATGGTACATCAACTAAAGATATTATTTTCTCTTTGATAAAACTTTTATCGCAATGTAATACTATTACACCGTCTGACGCTGCCTTATTAGCTTGTATTATTCAAGATATTAATAAAAATAATAATCCTGGACAAAGTTCTGTATTGGAATTGTCGAAGTTTAATTCCGAAAAAAAATGAAATCATCTTCTTAATTAATAAATTCAATCCTTCAATTTTGGCCATACAGGAAACATGGCTAAAGCCAGAACTCTCTTTCAGAGTTCCTGGTTATGCATGTCTTAGAGAGGACCGTTCTGATGGGCACGGTGGTGTTGCATTGCTCATCAGACATCCTCTAATTTACACCCATTTTAATATTGCTAATCATAGCAATGATTTTTCTATAATTTCTGCTATAGTGGAAAATATCTGCTATGTATCTATTTATCTTCCCTATCCCTCTGCTTCCTTACTGCATGAAGTTAGCAATATTTTGTCATCTCTACCCAGACCATTCATAGTTCTAGGCGATTTTAACAGTCATCATCAGTCTTGGGGTTGTGCAAATACTGACGGTTGTGGGAGAATCATGCTGAACTATATTGACTCTCTTAATCTTTGTCTACTTAACACAGGCACCCCGACATTACGCACGGCTCCTGGGCAGGGTAAGAGTGCCATTGACCTTGCCATATGTTCTGCTAATATAGCCTCTATGCTTTCTTGGCGTGCTCTTGATTCTACATTTGGGAGTAACCATTTCCCGTGCCTCGTTACTTTCCCTTTTGTAAAAAGTCCTTTTCCTAAAAAAAGCCCACGTTTGAAGTACAGACTGACTGACGATAAATGGGACTTATTTAAGTCGCGGTTGGAAACTAAAATCGGTCTTCTTCCTTCTATTATCCAAGGAGAAGAGCATATTTGCTCTGAAGGATTAGCTAAAGAAATGATTGAGGTTGCCGAAGCGACCTTTCCAATTAGAAATGGGGCTCTTGGTTTTATTCCTTCTCCACCGTGGTGGGACTCTGAGTGTACAGAAGCAATTAAGAGACGAAAAGAAGCTGAACTAAGATATGCAGAGTATTGCTCTACTGAAAATTTTAGTATATTATCGGATACTAGCTGATGCCCGCAACTTCGTTTGCGTGTTAATTTTTTTTTTGTACAGAGTACACAGATTGAAAACATCTATCTTACGTGATTTAGATTTTTACATACAAAAGTTTTTTCCCGCTAACTCCCGTTCCCGTAGGAATTTTGCAATATCCTGTTGCAACTTAGCTTTAAGTTTACTAAGGTACCTGCATGCCAAATTTCAAGCGTCTAACTTAAGCGGTTTAGATTTTTCATACAAAAGGATTTTCCCGCTAATTCCCGTTCCCGTGGAAATTTCGGGAATTCCTTTCTTAGTGCACCTCTGCGGTACCTAAGCTACGTCCCTTCCAAATTTCAAGTGCCTACGTTTAGCCGTTTAGGCTGTGCGTTGATATGTCCGTCAGTCTAGGTATAATTTATCCCGTTTTTTACACATTTACCACCATATCTTTGCTCCTATTGGTCGTAGCGTGATGTTATATAGCCTATAGCCTTCCTCGATAACTGGACTATCCAACACAAAAAGAATTATTCAATTCGAACCAGTAGTTTCGGAGATTAGTGCGTTCAAACAAACAAACAAACAAACAAACTCTTTAGCTTTATAATATTAGTATAGATAATATAGCTGATGCCCGCAACTTCGTTTGCGTGTTAATTTTTTTTGTACAGAGTACACAGATTGAAAACATATATCTTACGTGATTTAGATTTTTACATACAAAAGTTTTTTCCCGCTAACTCCCGTTCCCGTGGGAATTTTGCAATATCCTGTTGCAACTTAGCTTTAAGTTTACTAAGGTACCTGCATGCCAAATTTCAAGCGTCTAACTTAAGCGGTTTAGATTTTTCATACAAAAGGATTTTTCCGCTAATTCCCGTTCCCGTGGGAATTTCGGGAATTCCTTTCTTAGTGCACCTTTGAGGTACCTAAGCTACGTCTCTTCCAAATTTCAAGTGCCTACGTTTAGCCGTTTAGGCTGTGCGTTGATATGTCCGTCAGTCTAGGTATAATTTCTCCCGTTTTTTACACATTTACCACTATATCTTTGCTCCTATTGGTCGTAGCGTGATGTTATATAGCCTATAGCCTTCCTCGATAACTGGACTATTCAACACAAAAAGAATTATTCAATTCGAACCAGTAGTTTCGGAGATTAGCGCGTTCAAACAAACAAACAAACAAACAAACAAACTCTTTAGCTTTATAATATTAGTATAGATAATATAGCTGATGCCCGCAACTTCGTTTGCGTGTTAATTTTTTTTTGTACAGAGTACACAGATTGAAAACATCTATCTTACGTGATTTAGATTTTTACATACAAAAGTTTTTTCCCGCTAACTCCCGTTCCCGTGGGAATTTTGCAATATCCTGTTGCAACTTAGCTTTAAGTTTACTAAGGTACTTGCATGCCAAATTTCAAGCGTCTAACTTAAGCGGTTTAGATTTTTCATACAAAAGGATTTTTCCGCTAATTCCCGTTCCCGTGGAAATTTCGGGAATTCCTTTCTTAGTGCACCTCTGCGGTACCTAAGCTACGTTCCTTCCAAATTTCAAGCGCCTACGTTTAGCCGTTTAGGCTGTGCGTTGATATGTCCATCAGTCTAGGTATAATTTCTCCCGTTTTTTACACATTTACCACTATATCTTTGCTCCTATTGGTCGTAGCGTGATGTTATATAGCCTATAGCCTTCCTCGATAACTGGACTATCCAACACAAAAAGAATTATTCAATTCGAACCAGTAGTTTCGGAGATTAGCGCGTTCAAACAAACAAACAAACAAACAAACTCTTTAGCTTTATAATATTAGTATAGATAATAAATGATACTCGTAAATTATTTAAAAAGAAAAGGTTTGAAAGCTGGAGGTCATTTTGTTTGTCACTATCCCCTGACGTTCGCCCATCTTTAGTGTGGCGTAATATCAGAAGATTTAGGTCAGCTTTTAAAGACTCCTCAAGTAATACATTTCCTTCTGTTTTGGCCAGTAAATATTTGGATAGACTAGCTCCTGCATCGGTTTCAGAAAATATATCTCTACCTAATATTTCATTCTTATCAAATTCGTTTACTAATCTGAATGGCCCATTCAGTTTGTCGGAACTAAAGGGGGTGCTGTCGTATGTTAAGGATTCTGCTCCTGGCATGGACGGGATCCCTTACTCTTTTGTTGCAAATTCCGGTTCTGAAACTCTTTCATATTTTTTAAACCTTATTAATTCTATCATGATTTCTGGAAATATTCCGCAATCTTGGAGATCACAGATTATTGTCCCAATTATAAAACCTAATAAAAGTTCTTCAGATCCTGCTTCTTACCGCCCCATAGCCTTATCATCTGTTTTAATGAAAATTTCAGAACACCTTGTTAAGAATAGACTAGAATGGTTCATAGAACACAATAATTTGCTAGGCCAATGTCAGTTTGGTTTTAGACGTGGTAGAAGTACAATGGACAGTATAGCTATTTTTATCACTGACATTCAATTAGCATTTTCTCACAATCAGTCGGTGGTTGCTGCCTTCCTCGACATAAAATCAGCTTATGATAATGTGGTTCCGTCTATCCTGCATAAAAAACTTCAAATGCTTAATGTGCCTGTTATTTTATCTAATTTTATTTTGAATTCTATTTCTGAGCGGTCTATTAGCTTATCCTTGGAGGATGGTAGTATGGTTTCCAGAGTGGTTTGGAGGGGTCTACCACAAGGTTCAGTTTTGGGTCCTTTGCTATATAATATATACACTTATGACCTTGAATCTTTCTTGGATGGAGGTGTTAAAGTTTTGCAGTATGCCGATGACTTATTGCTGTATCATATAGATTCCTCTATTGATCGAGCTTGTTTTTTAATGAACCGCACTTTTAACAATCTTAAATTTTGGTTTGACAATAATGGCATTGAGTTGTCACCATCTAAAAGTTCTGTTATGTTATTTTCCAGGATGAGACTTCCTCCTCCAGTACTAGTGTATTATGATAATGTACCTATTCCTGTCAAAGCAAAGGTTAAATTTCTGGGTGTTATATTGGATTCAAAACTAACGGGCTCTGCACATTGTGAATATATTGTTGCGAAATGTGAACAACGTCTAAATATTATGCGATGTCTTTCTGGTGTTTGGTGGGGCGCACATCCCTTCTGTTTAAAACTTTTGTATAATGCCTTGATTAGAAGTGTTTTGGATTATGGAGCTTTTCTTTTAGCCCCGGGTAATTCATCGGCTTTTAAAAAATTGGACATGTTGCAATCGAAAGCGTTAAGGATTGTCGCTGGTGCGATGAGGTCAAGTCCCATAAATGCTTTGCAGGTCGAGTGTGTGGAGCCTCCTCTCAAGCTTCGTAGGCAGTTCTTGTCTGACAAATTTTTATTTCGTACTTTTCAATTTCAGCTTCATCCCATTTGCTCCAAACTATGTGATCTCTCCGATCTCACTAATTCTTCAACTTACTGGCTCCATAAACCAATCCCACTCTTGGTTAACAGCTATCGTAAATTCTTGTCCTTGGAAGCTCCAATTGTAAATTTCCGTTGTCATCCTCTTTTCACATGCGACTTCGAGTCCTTAGTTGCAACCTTAGATGTTAACAAAGATTTTGGCTTAAATCGTCATGACCTTCATGTCAACCATCATTTTAATTTCATAAGGAGCCAAAAGTGGCCAGATTTTAATTATATATACACAGACGCTTCCAAACATTCTTCTTCTGGCAGTGTTGGTGTAGGTGTTTTTCATTTACAATATAATATTGTCCAAAAAATTAAGTTTCCACCTGAGACTTCGGTGTTCACTGGGGAATGTTACGGCTTATATAAGGCTGTGGAATATATTTTACTTTTCAAGTTAAATAAAACTGTTATTTTTTCTGATTCTTTAAGTGCCATTCAATCTATTGATAAATTTCCTTTTAAAATGAAAATAGTTCATCCAATAATTATAGATCTTAGACGGTTACTATTGAAATGCTCTATTTTAGGATATTCTGTTACTTTTTCGTGGATTCCCGGACATAGTGGAATTTTGGGCAACGTTAGGGCTGACGAAATTGCTAACGATGCTGTTGAATGTGGTGATTTGTTTCCTTATAAAAACTATGTTCAAGATTTGCTGGCTTTGCCAAGGGTATATCTTCGCGACTCATGGAGGCAACTATGGGAAGAGACTCGTGTTTCCAAAGGCAAATTTTATGCTTTTGTACAGAATGAAATCCCGCTTAAGCCTTGGTTCTTTAAGTTAAAGCTTGGCAAAATTGCTACCACAACTTTGATTCGTATGCGATTGGGTCACACGTGCTCTCCAGCCCATCTTGCCAAAATGGGTATCGTTCAAGATGATCTTTGTGAATGTGGCGGGGATGTGTGTGATGTTAATCACATCTTCCTGTCCTGTCCCCTCCGCGATAATTCCTATCTTTATAACTCCTTGCTATCTGCCAATGTTCCTCTCCCTACGTCTATTCCTATCTTGCTCTCGTATAATGATGTATTTATTTATACTTCCTTATCCTCCTTCATTACTTTAAATAATATTAAGTTATAACATTATTTACCTGTATTTATATTCTTCCTACATTGTAATCCTGATCCTTTCCGTCTAAATTTCGTTCCTAAATTCCTTTTTCCTTTTCTTTAACGTTTCCCCGTTTTTAAAACCAAGTTTGAACCAAATTAATATCCGTTTGTGGCAAATGCACATCTTGTGCCACGCCAATAAAAAAAATAATAATAATAATAATAATAATATTGTGAAGTTTTGTTTAATAATAGTTTAAAATAATCCTAAAAGAATATTGTGATAATACGTAATCAATTATCAATGTGATTTATTATTAGTCTCTATACCTATCTGTAAGAATGAGAAACTGGATTTCAGTTTTTTTCTTCCTTTGTGGCTTTTCAAAAGTTAATTCAACTTCTTCAATTGTATTAAGGGCATATAAAGAACTGTAAGTTAAATTGAAATTATTTAAGAGATAAAATAGGTGATCACTGTTAAGATGCTTAACTGAAAACATCCTTCTAATACCTATCGTTTTGTTTTCAGGTTTTACAATGGGGAAGGCTACATTTATCCACTTCCGAGTACATGCTTAGAAATTTTAAATGACTTTGCTGAATATGCTTCCAACCTGACAAAGTGTTCAATACAAAATGCTCGTCCTATAAGATTTTGTGAAAAGTGTGTTGATCATTATGTAAAGTTTGATGGAAAGTATCAAGAATTATTGACCACTACAGTGAATGGCACAACTTGCAAGTCTTTGTTTATGTCTCACGACAGATTGGATGCAGTTCTAATATATCATGACAACATTTTGTCTGTTTGGAACAAGGCAAACTGTAAATGTAAGTTTTTGTATTAATCAGTAACTTTCTATATAGAAAAGCAGCCAAACTGGTTTCTCTTGCAGGCCTCTAAAACGTTTTGTTTTGATAAATTACCTTATATTATTTTATCATAATAAGTAATTAGTGTGTTTAGCGTATTTTCACATCGATCCTTTTTTTTTAGCATGTTTTGATTGGTCCAGTACTACTCCCGTTTTATCAAATGACACAAAGCTCTTTAATGAAATGTTCAATGAAACAATGGTGTGTATTGTGAATAGTATAAATCCACATCATAATAATTCAGAGGAAGTGTGCCAAAAATGCATGCAGACTTATTTGCAGCTGGACAAATACTATAAAACCTTGAGCAGTGATTCTATTGGAGTGGACAGTATATGCATGGATGTTGTGGACTCTGTAAGTTATCAATTTATTAATTCGCAAGCAAACTTCCATGTAGAATCTCCCGACAAAACAGTTCATACTACAGTTAGCGTTAAGTATAAATAACAGTAGGTTGTTATCCTTATACAGGGTGCTCTTGACTGATTATGTAAATGACAGATCAGCTCATAATCACAGAACTATTACTTACCTACTGAGATTGATTTTGATACTAAACCTTCGCTTGCTTTTTGAACACATGGTGTACGAGATTTGTATTGCACGCGGTGTAAACAAGCACGCGACGGGTTAATACTGGGAATGACTCTCGGAATCAACTCAGTTAACCTTTTCACCACCAAAGTCTGATATATCAGACATTTAAGTTAGTCTGATATATCAGACAAAAAAAATATTTTTTTTTACTTTAATATCATTCACCAAGCGTTTGCCATGCGCCACGAAATTATTATTTTTTAATTTTTTGATGTCGTGGCGTGTGGTGGGCGTTTTTGACCGAAAACTCTTGACACTAAAAGGGTTAAATTGTAAACTTTAATACTTGTAATTATAATATACTTACCTGTATTTTTTTAAGATGAACACAACAAGGTCTATATGGAGCAAAAGTCTAAACTGCTGCAAACTTAGAAGGTCTCCAGAGATTATATTTTTGTGTTGTACTGGAATTATATCTTTTCTTCCATTATTATATTATGTAGCAGTGAGATATTGTGGGCCCATACGAGATCTCCCTGAAGTATTGAGGCGTAAGTACTTGAAGAATATGTTGGAAAGCTATTTCTAGTTACCTACAGTAATCACATTTTCATTGAACTCTATGCTTTTGTTTACAGAATCCAGATTCAAACAATCACTGTTAAGATCAGTTGAAAGGATTAATAATTAGGATAAGATCATTAATTAAAATCAATGAACAGATATGATAAGTCAAAATAAAAGACATTAACTTTGTGTAACTCAATTTATTATGTATGTACCAAAGAAATAAATATATTAATTAAATTTTGTAAAATGGCTTTTAAAATCAATACTATTAGGCACATGGTAAGTTTAAGGTTTGCTGGTTATTGAATTTTACTTAAGTTTAACCCGTCTAAGACCATCTGCAGTGATTTATTTTGAATTAAATCAATCATAGTCTGGTTGTTGCCTCTTCTTATCTGTGTCTAGCTTTTTTATTACTTTTTTTGATACTATTATTGCTACTACTGGTAGTAGCCAATTTGTGTTTAAGAGAATTTGGTGTAGAATCTCCTTTATTTAGCAAGCCACTTATACTTGAATCCTTTTCTTTTGGTGTCCCAGGTCTGCTGTCCAACCCAACAGCCGATAACATTTTACTATCACTACCAAATGTTTTTTGCAGCATTCCAGATGATACTGCGATCTTTTGAGTGGCATTTTGTTTGGTTTGATGGCTCAAGCTCTTTTCAATACTGCCATTTGTATGTTGTTTACCAGCCGGTTTGGATGCAATGCTTTCCGTGGAGCCATGTATGGTAGTGTGGTTCATGTTTCCGAGCAATCCAGCACTAATTTGTGTGTCAGATGAGTCTTCATTTGTTTGTGATTCAGTTTCGCTGTGTCTTTCATCTGGAAAATTTAAAATGTTAGTTATTTTCTTTCATGTTACTTAAAATTATTTATCTGTAAAAATTGTCTTCACACTCACTTTTAGCTTCGGCAGGGTCTACTAGTCCACTAACAGCCTGTAAAATTATATAAAGTAATTAGACTTGCTTGGTTAATTAGAATTAAATAAAATTATATTTATTTTTATTGTTAAACTTACAGCCATTGAAGTTATGGATGATTTTGAGAACAACCTCTCAGCTTCTTTAAATTTTCTATTACGTTTGTCAGCTTTAGAATTAGTACTCTTGTTGGTGGTGAGGTAGCGGTCCCATCCTCGAATGATGTTCCCGTAAAGTTGAGTGTCTTCTAAGTACGAGCCTTCAAAAGCATAAATTTGGCGCTCCAAATTTGCCAAGGTTTCCTGAACAAAAAAGGTGGTTTAAGTACTTCATAAAACACGGCAGAGCTTATTAATGTGGTTTAGTTATGTATGAACTTACAGCAACTTCTGCTTTTCTTTTGACAAGATCTGCTAATTCAGCTCTTGTGTCCGCAACAGAATTTTGTTTGGACGCCATATTGTTTTTAGATTGAGTGCTTAGGGCTTCGCCAGCGGGACTTTGCGGTGAAACAACCATATCGTTGGTTAAATATTTCACGTTTCCATAGTTAACCAATCCGTAAATGTTTATAAATAAGTCTTTATTTTGTTTTTCTTCGGCTTTTATTCCACTCAAGTCGCGTCAAATCCGTAAACTACGTCAAAATAGCGAGCAAGCAAGGTGCAGTGCACGGCACTGACATGACATGACATACCATACCATAGACATACATGTGATGTGACATACAATAAGTAAGTGTTTTTTTTTTATGTATTTAGAGTGTTGCCAAGTCTTTTTGGCCAAAATTTGGCGCAAAGTAGCCTAAAATCGCCAATTTTTTTTTCTGTAAAGTAGCCTAAAATCGCCTAATTTTAAGTCAGGTATTTTAAGGGCTACTTAATTTTATACTAGGAATAAAGTCATCAATAACAAACTTCGCCAGAATTAAAATACAGGTATCATTAAAATATTTATCAATAGGCTTTCTTTCCAGCCCATATACGTCCCCACCGAGGGGCACGGGCCTCCCTTTGAAACACGAAGGGGATTTAGGCCATAGTCCACCACGCTGGCCTAATGCGGGTTGGTGGACCGCTCGTCGTTCGAAAATGAATTTTCTTGGACGGGCGGGTTTCATCACGATGTTTTCCTTCACCGTTGAGCAAGTGATAATTAGAAATCCGTACATAGATTTAGTGGTACAGGCCCGCACCAGGATTTGAACCCGCGACCTTCGGATTACAAGTCTGGCTCATTACCAACTGGGCTTCACTGAATCTTATCAATAGGCTACTTAAACAAAATTTTTAAAATGTTCTTATTTTATTTTTATTAAGTAATCCCTTTTTTGTTGAAAAATAATAATAATTCTTCTTCTTCTTCTTATCATGTAGGTATAGTCAAGTATGTGGCAAACTTGGCTAACCCTGGTGTCAGAGTTTTCAAACTGCACAATGGCCTCTGACTTGGTTTTTACGACTGTAGTCAATCGACAACAGCCGGGACCGACAGCTTAACGTGCCCTCCGAAGCACGGAAACGCTCGTGATAAATTGTCACTTTGGTCACCCATCAAGTTCCCTGCCTCTGTGTACGTTGCTTAACCTCCCTGATCGGTTGAGATCAGCAAGAGCCACTGGGCTATGAGCGCTTCCCACTGGGCTATGAGCGCTTTCTATACCTACTTTTCACTTCGCTACACCGCTCCTCTACGGAATCCAAAGCTTTCATTCCCTGACCATTTTAATTTTATATGGGAACGAAGAAAAAACATTAAATGGTTTTCATAAAAAGAAATTGATAAATGGTTTTTTTAGCTGAAGGCTTGGCAAAAGAAAAATTCCCATAATTCCGTACAAGTTGATTTCTTATCAAAAACAAGTTATTTTGTTTTTGAGAAAAAAACCCTTAATCCTACATTATAAATAGAAACCAGATAGATTTAAAAATATTCTGATATTGTCAGACAGCCTATTGTGAGGGTTTGATATAATTGACGTGCAGAGCAGGTGCAGCGTAGTAGATCCGCGTAGTTTTGGGATTATAAATTAAGTACTTGAATGAATTAAACGGCAGATATCTTGAGGGGCAAATTATATTGTAAAACTTAATTAATATTACATACATGGGAGCGAGAGAGCAGCGAGATAAAAAGGTGACATAAGCGAAGTGGTGTTGCCAATGTTGTTTTACATTACTACTAAATTATAAGAATACCAGTAATAAGCCTTTAATTTCTAACACTTCCCCTTATTCTTATTAATTTATACATGCCTATATAAGTCTCATACGAAATTACACAATAAATAAAAATTCTACACTCCAAAAAAGACTACACACCATGACAACAAAAATGCAATTTAAAAACACAAGATGCATAAAAAATAAAATACAATGCAAATATCATGATGCAACACAATGCTTTCAGTAGATTACACACAAACATTGCTTAATATTAGTATAGGTAAGTATAATTTACATAGCCTTTATATTCATATCTTTCATGAAACTATTATGCTTTACAGATGACAGAGGTTTGGTAAGTATATCTGCAGGCATACTTTGGGTAGGCATGTACCTAACTGATACATAATGTTTTTGTATTAAATCCTTAATAAAATGATAGCGCAAATCGATATGTTTGGTTCGTTTATGGGAATATTCTTTTAATTGCAACAGTTTTTGTGCGCTCTGATTATCATTATACACAATCATATCCATCTGCTTTCTATCAATTTCAGATAAAAAGTTCTTAATAAAGCATAGCTCTTTGCACACATCTGTCATAGCTAAGTATTCAGCTTCTGTACTTGACAGTGCGACGCATCGCTGTTTGCGTGCCTCCCAGCTTACAGTATTGTTGCCTAACTTAACTAGGAAACCAGTGTAGGACTTGCGATCAGAAGGATCGTTCGCCCAATCTGCATCTGCATAGGCCACAACATTTAATCTGTCACATTTATGAAAATGTAACCCATAATTAATTGTACCAGCTAAGTACCGAAGTACACGCTTTGCAGCCACCCAGTGACTTTTATCGAATTTTGTTACAAATTGACTTAGTTGGCTGCAGACAAATGAAATGTCAGGCCTAGTACAAACTGAGAGATACATGAGGCATCCTATGAGCTGTCTGTACTGATATACATCATCTTCGATACATGTTGAAGGTTCTGAATCTAATTTACTATTTGAAGCCATAGGAGTGGATATACTTTTACATTGTGACATTCCAAAACGAATTAAAAGTTTTCTTATATAATCAGATTGATCTAAAACTAATGTATTTTCAGTTCGAGTTACATTCATGCCTAAACAACTCTTTAATAAACCAAGATGTTTTACATCAAATTCTTTGCTAAGCAAATTGTAAAAATTCCTATTTTTACAATTAGAAAATACATAAAAGTCATCAACGTATAAAGCCACTATAGTATATTCACTCTCATCAATTTTGAAGTAAACACATGGCTCACACTTGCTCTGTTTATAATTATGCCTTTGTAAAAATTCATTCACTTTCTCATTCCACATCCTGCTGGCTTGCTTTAGCCCATAGATACTTTTATTCAGCAGGCACACTTTATTCTCACCCTTAATAAAACCTGTAGGCTGCTCCATATATATTCTTTCATTCAGCTCACCATTCAGGAATGCGGTAGCGACATCTATGTGCTCTATAGTGAGATCTAACTGGTTAGCCAATGCGAATAGGATACGGAGAGTTGAATGTCGTACAACAGGGGAAAATGTATCACTGTAGTCAATTCCCTGCTGCTGGGTGAAGCCACGAGCCACCAATCGGGCTTTATACCTATCTGGCTTTCCTGACGAATCACTCTTCACCTTATAAATCCACTTACATTTGACAATATTAACATCAGTTGGCCTTTCAACCAGTTGCCATACATTGTTATTTAACATAGAGTTATACTCTCTTACCATGGCTTCTTGCCATTTTGAACCATTTGCTGAGGTAATCGCTTCCTCATATGTCTGTGGCTCATCAAAAATAAAACTTTGATCATAATGGGCCAATGACAGCAATGAACTGTCATCACATACATACCGAACCGGCGGAATACCTCGCGTACTACGAACAGGATTTCTGCGGACAGCCATGGGGCTCACAGGATGAGTGACTCCTTCCCCATCAGTGGACGCTTCACCAGGCGACGGCACATAATCTGTGCTGCAATCAGCATCAGGACCATCCAACAGGCTCGCATCGCTGCCAGTGCAGAACTCGTCAGACTCTGTGACAACTGAAATCGGAGAATAAAACTCATCATCATCACAATGTGATTTTTCTAAGTTAGTTTCAATGTCAGAGCTCGAAGTTACGCTACGCAAATTATTTAATTCATTACTACTAGACTGTAAATTACTAATTTCATTTAAATTATTTGTCTCATTATTCATAATAATTTCATTGTGACTAGAATTGGAGACACTGCTTCCAGAGACATTATTTGTACAGTCAGTTTTGTTAAAATTATTTATTTCATTGTTATACCCCATGTCATTGCATGTAATTTCAATATTATATTCATAATTATTATTTTTATTCATGTCATTTGATAAAATATTTTTAAAATCTTTGTAAAATTTATTTTCTAAAAATTGTATATTTCTCGCTATAATTATTCTATTAGGATTGGATGGTTCTATCAGCCTGTAACCCTTGGAAGTTTCACTGTACCCTACAAAAATACATAGTTTCGATTTTGAATCTAACTTTGAACGAGCGGGCTTTGGGATCAAAGAGAAGGCAATACAGCCAAAAACACGGAGATGTTTAAGACTAACTGTTTGACCAGTCCAGACTTCTTCAGGAAGGCGGCCGGTCAACGCTGCTGTGGGACTCCTGTTTTTCAGGTAAATGGCTGTCATTGCAGCCTCCCCCCAGAAACGATTGCATAGCCCTGCTTGCCTGATCATACACCTCGTTTTCTCCATTATAACCCTATTCAGACGTTCTGCAACTCCATTTTGAGCTGGACAGTGTGGCACTGTCGTCTGATGAACAATCCCCTCTCGAGTAAGGTACTCTTCGAATGTAGCACTGCAAAATTCACCTCCGTTATCAGTACGTAGGCATTTAATTTGCAAACCTGTCTGTTTCTCCACGAGGGTCCTAAATTTAATAAAACAAGACATTACCTCATGTTTGTTTTTCAACAAATATCCAAATGATTTTCTTGAAAAATCATCAGTGAAGGTTATTAAGTATCTTGCCCCGCTCCAGCTGATGTCTCTCATGGGACCGCACACGTCTGAGTGCACGATTCCAAGAAGTTGGCTTGATCGTCGAGCTTCCCCTTTTGGAAATACCTTGGACACCTGCTTCCCCTCAATGCAAGCTATACATGGATCTTCTTTATGATTGCTATTTCTCTGAAATACAATTCCATGATTATTGTTTACACACAGGGTTTGAAGTCCTTTCGAACTGAGATGTCCTAACCGCCTATGCCATACTTCCACACATGCAGCAGTCCTTGCACTCTCTGCCTCCTGCACTTCATGTAGGAGTGCTGAAGAGTACTCCTGAGCAGATACATTTAATTTATAAATACCTTTATCACACTTGGCATTCAGAACAGGTTTACCTTTTAAATCACATTTATTATAAATAGAACATCCATCCTTATTAAATATCACAGTCATTCCTCGCTCAACCATTTTACTCACTGATAATAAATTCGCAGACAAATCTGGCACATACATAGTATTTTTAATTACCCAACTGCTATTATTAATATCTAAACATACATTACCACTCCCCATGCTCAAAAGCTTTTGGCTGTTGGCTATAGCTATTAAACTATTATTATTTTTAAAATTATTAAGCCATTCCTTGGAGTTGGTCATGTGTGAGGAGCACCCAGAATCCACAATCCAGTCATTTGTAGCCACGACGCCTGAAGCCAACAATGTGTGTTGTTCATTTTCTTCTTTCTTCCTATTCTTCTTATTTTTCAGTCTAAAACACTGTGATTTCAGGTGACCTGGCCTCTTGCAAAAATTACAAAATATATTTTTCTTTGAATTAGCAGCTAGTGCTGTATCACTTGATGTGGACGTGTTCTTTCTGTATTCCTCCTGTAGCAGTCTGGTGCGCACGAGCTCACTTGATAAAGTACTGGAAAGACATGCTGTTTCCAGACCAGACACCAATGTGTCATACTCTTGTGGTAATCCTATAAGCATAATCTCGGCGACTTCAGCATCCTCTATGTGCCTGCCAATATCAGTGAGTTGTTGCACGACGGTCATTATTGCATTAATATATTCAGTCATGCTGCTGTAGTTAGTAAAATCCATCTTATGCAATTGTCTTAATAATATGACACGTCTGTGTAAGCCTTTGTCCTCAAAGATTGCACTAAGTATCTGCCACGCCTCTTTGGCACTTTTTGCCGAATACACATGCTGGTATAGCGCGGGTCTGATGCTTAGGCAGAGCCGAGCAAGCGCCTTCTGGTCTTTATTTTTATCGGTTTCTTCTCCAATGGTCACTTGCCACAATCCATCCAAAGTAAGCGCCATCCGCATGGCAAATTTCCACGTGCTATAGTTAGCCACGCCTTCCAACTTATCAATCACGATATTGTGAGTGTTTCTCTCACCTTGCATTGAGGTAGTCTCATTTGGAGGCGGATTTGCCATTTTTTAGGTTATGTGGCACGGCGCGGCGTGGTCGGCGCGATGTCCCAAAAACAGTCTGGGCCCATAACCTGACGTGCAGAGCAGGTGCAGCGTAGTAGATCCGCGTAGTTTTGGGATTATAAATTAAGTACTTGAATGAATTAAACGGCAGATATCTTGAGGGGCAAATTATATTGTAAAACTTAATTAATATTACATACATGGGAGCGAGAGAGCAGCGAGATAAAAAGGTGACATAAGCGAAGTGGTGTTGCCAATGTTGTTTTACATTACTACTAAATTATAAGAATACCAGTAATAAGCCTTTAATTTCTAACAATAATGCCAGGGGGGTGCCACTCCGCAGTTTAGGCATGTTCGCGCGGCGGGCATACTGAGTATGCCAGCGAGCGCGGGTGGTTAATCGCCGCGCGCGCGCTCACCGCGTTGGTCGCGTGTTGAACAAAATAATAAGTGTACCTACTTATCAACAATATTAAAACCAGACAGAAACACGTTTGACCATCATAATAGTCTGTAGGTGTCTGTAGTGAGTAGGTATGTAAGCTAGGTATCAAATAATATGGTTATGTTAACTTGTGTTTTTACTTATTACACTTCCTAACTAAAGTTACTCTTGATCTTATAAGCAGTGTTATCTTACTTAATTAATTTCAATAATAATTTTACCTTTAAATCGGCGGCACTTTTTTTTTTTTGGCGCCACTTTCGCCACGGAAAGATCGGCTCCGTGTATTTAATTAAATAAAAATAGTTTATCCAATTCAAATGTGATAAAATTAAATTGAAAATTGCTACAAGTGACTCTAAGTGAATCGGAGGCTGAGTGAACTTTAGATTTCAAGTGATAACAGTGCAATCACAAATAATTATTGAAAATCTATTCAAATCAAAATTATGCCGTTTGTTTGCTGATTTCGTTTTTGTTTTTCCCTGATGCTTAAATATTAAATTGTAATTCAGTAAAACAATTGAAAATATAGTGTTTTGCACAAATAATACATACTCAAAGTGTTTTGCATAAATTTTGCAGTGAATTCCGTTATTGATTCAAATTACCTGTTGACGAAAATTTCATTGCTAATAAATTCAGTGGTGCCATCTAGTGAACAACCATTATAATAAGACAACTACTCGTCACCTATTAGACGACACACCTGAATGGACTTAGTGGAGGTGATAAGGGTTCGACTTTCTCATTATTTCCTATAGATGGCGCAAAAAAAAAATAAAAAAAAATAAAAACAAAACAGTACTACTCTACAAGTAAGTACATGCATTTGCCTTAAGGGGTAGACAGACTTAAACTGTTAAACTCTCCACACTGTTTATAATACTAAAATGTCGCTGCAATGTACTGAGTGCAAAAATGACATTACAACTAGACAACATTTAGACTGTAGTCTCTGTAATAATGCGTACCATCTAGATTGTGCCAAAGTTCCAGTAAAGTTATTCTATACAATGGACCGAGAAAGGAGAGCGATATGGAAGTGTGCTTCATGTCGTTTTTGCAAACAGTCGATAGAAAGCCCAAAACCTCCTACGTTTACGAGTAAAAGCTCGCCAAGTAATAATTACAGGATAAATGTAGCTGTAGAAAACTCATTCGATTCATTAAGCGTTGAAGAAGATTCTGAAGAGTGTGATTCATTTGTGTCGGCACATGTCAATGAAAGCATTAGAGATCTACAGACATACACTGAAAACAGACTTGGAATAATGGAAAAAACCGTACAAGAGTTAAAAGACAGACTAAAATTAGCAGAAACTGAGATAGAGAAGTTACTACTTGAGAACCGTTCCTTGAAGGATTCAGCAAAAAAATGCGATTGTAAAGCTACTATAAAGAAAAAAAATTATACACAGTTTGAAACGAAAGACACAAATAGGACACAAACACCAGATACCCCAGACCAGAGCCTTCCTGGTTCAACAATAAATGACACAATTATAGAAGACAGAAATCGTTCAAAAAATGTTAAATATTTGAAGCCATGATACGTTAGCACTCCAGTCCAATCAATTTCAAATAATTCTGTATCTGATAGAAACATTCTTACAAACAAGAATAATGTATCTTCAAAAAACAAAAAGAAACCTACCATCTTCATATTTGGTGACCAGAATGTCAGAGGACTGTCCACATCCATGTTGACTAGCAGATTTGGCAAGAGGAACATTCAATATAACATCACGTCAATTGTCAAGCCTAACGCATCATCTTCGCAAATTTTATCTAGCCTTGTTAATAATTCAGAAATTGTTGCAAAAGATGATATAATCATATTAGGAATAGGTGGTAACGATAAGAGCCCATATGTTCTTTACACAGAATTATGTAATGTAATGTTTCAGTTCAGAGAAAACAAAGTATTCGTCCTCTACATCCCTTTCAGTTCTTATCTCAATACTAGAGCGCTGAACCAGGAAATTCAGATGCTAGTGAGAAATTATGATAACTGTGAATATGTGTCCCAAAAAGCCGATTACTGCACAGGAAAAACGTTCATAAAGGAAATCACCTTTAAATTAAATGTTGAAATAGATTACTTAACCTATAAGGGTGAATTCCTTCAAAGTGTGTGTAAAGAAAATAACAAAAATGAAAAAACATTTTTTTTTCGAGGCTAATTCCTCTCTAACATTAAGAAATAATCTTTGCACTAGTTCTTATTTTATTAATAAAACTTCAAAAAATAATTTGTTTGAACATACTAATAATTTGATTTCAAAAAACTCTGCTATGCTTATTTCTACTAACCCTATTACAAATACCTTTGATAATTTTAGGATTTTGCATCAAAATGTTCGGAGTTTTTGTAGTAAAATAGACTCTATTGAATTAGCCCTTAAAGATTTCGAAGATGTAAATAAAGAAATTGATATATTATGTTTTAGCGAAACTTATGTAAAAAAGGGTACAGAATTAAATATTAAGCTTAATAATTATAAACTTGTAGCCTCTTTCTGCAGAGACAAGTGTAGGGGAGGGACCTGTATTTTGATACGGAAAACGTTTGAATCTAAGCCGTTGTCTATAATTTCAAAGTTCGCTTCCAATACTTATTTTGAAGCCTGTGGGATTGAGGTGTTGGGACTTGATCTGTTAGTTATAAATATTTATAGAACACCAAATAAAACAAAATCACACGTAGGACTCTTCTTACATAAATTAGACTCACTGTTACAATTTATAACCACTAAATATAAGAAAAAAAAGATTGTTTTGTGTGGGGATTGGAACATTGACCTTTTAAAAAATAACTCTTCATCTAAGGAACTTACAGCCACCTTACACAATCACAATTTGGTACCACATATTTTGTCCCCTACTACTTAGATTAAATTCATGCATTGATCAAATTGCAAGTAATACTAAGCCAATTGAATCTGAAGTGCATTCTCTTTTTATTTCCGATCATGACACAGCGCAATCAATTACATTAAATATAAAGAAAACAAAAGGTTTCACAAACTGGTTTGAATATAGGAGAGACTACAGTAACGATAATGTTAAAAAATTCTGTGAATGTATTTCGGCTCTTTGTTTCTCAGATGTTTTAGGGACAAATTGTGCGACGGATGCTTTTAATTTTTTCTTTGAAGTGTTTCATCTCTTTTATAAACTTTGCTTTCCGGTAATAAGAGTTAAAATAAACAATCGCCCTGCTAAAATTAAATGGCTAACTAAGGGTATTAAGAAAGCCTGTCGAACAAAAAGAGAATTACTTCTGAAGTATAGGAGATCAAATTTAAATAATATTTTAATTAATAACAAAATTAAATTATATAGTAAAATACTAAAAAAATGTATTCATAAAGCCCAAATAATAAAAAATAACAGATTTCTAAAAAACTCTAAAAATAAATGTAAGGGAACGTGGAACATTATTTCTTCTACTGTGTCCAATAATTTACAGAAACGTGAAATTAAAGAAATTAACTACGATAACAAGACTCATAGCAGACCTGAAGATATTTGTGAAATTTTTAATTATTACTTTATTAACCTTAAAGAAAACAGTGGTCATACAGATAATCAAAGTTATAAGAAACATAATATACAAAACAATATTCATTCAATTTTCTTGAAACCTGTGGATGAAGGGGAAGTTTATAATATAATTTTATCTTTAAAAAGTAGCAAAGCGTGTGGATATGATGATATTACCACAAAAATTTTAAAAATCTGTGCTCCTTACATTTGCAAACCCTTGTCCCACATTATAAATTTGTCTTTTTCGCAGGGTGTTTTTCCAAACGAACTCAAAATTGCAATAGTCAAACCTTTATTTAAGAAGGGAGATGAAAGAGATCCCAACAACTACAGGCCAATCACTATTAATCCAGTTATCTCTAAAATATTCGAGGGGGCTATGAGGGTGAGATTGATGGATTTTTTCGACAGGTTCAATATTTTGCATAAGGATCAGTTTGGGTTCAGAAAGGGGAGTTCCACGACTTTAGCATGTTTTAATTTTTTTAAAACTTTATTAGCCGAAATTAACAACAAACGACAAGTCGTATCAATATTTTTAGATATGACCAAAGCATTCGACTTTGTCAATCATGATATATTAATGTACAAGCTTGAGAAGTGTGGTGTTAGGGGTAGGGCTAATGATTGGATACGAAGTTATTTAAATAATCGAACTCAATGTACAGAAATAACAAAAATCAGAAATTGTAACACTGTTCTTTTGAAGGAATCTTACAAATCTAAATTTATAAAAAATAATTCTGGTGTCCCGCAGGGAAGTGTTCTCGGACCTTTGCTTTTCCTAGCCTACATTAATGACTTGCCCAACATTACTCAGCACAAATGCCTGCTCTTTGCAGACGATACAACCCTCATAGTTAAAAATAATAACTGTAGTGATTATCAAGCAGAAATAAGCTTGGCCTTAAGGAATATAATAGAATGGTTACATCACAATGATTTAAAAATAAATTTGAATGAAACAAACTTTATACAATTTAGTTCTTGCAACTGTAATAATTTACCACTACAAATTAGTTATAACAATCATATTGTTGAGGAAGTTGATAGTCTTGAATTTCTTGGAGTATTTGTAGATAAACACTTGAACTGGAAACACCATATAGACACAATTTGCAATAAGTTAAATAGATTTGTGTATCCTCTGGAAGGGCTAAGGAGTACGGTTTCATTGGAAGCTGCCTTGACTGCATACAACGGGTACGTATCATCTGTACTAAACTACGGCATTATAATTTGGGGCAACTCCGTTGATGCAGATCGTGCCTTTAAAGTACAAAAGAAGTGTGTGCGTGCAATGGCGAAAGCATGGTTTAGAGATAGTTGCAGACCTCTTTTCAAAAAATTTAATGTTCTTCCTCTACCTAGTCTCTACATTAGGGAGGTTTGTAGCTTTGTTAGGTCTCATCCTGAATTTTATAATACACGTGGAGAATTAACTACTAGACATACTAGACAAAAATATATGGATTTATTAAGTCATCCTCCTAGCCAAACATATATAAATGATAAAAATATAGTCAACATGTCAATAATTTTATATAATAAGCTTCCAGAAAATATTAAACAATTACAAGGTAAATTATTTAGGTCCCGTTTGACTGTTTTCCTCCTGGAGTACTGTTTCTATTCAATTGAAGAATTTTTAGAATATGACAGCATATTTACCAAATAAATATATTATTATAATTAGGTAGGTGTTTTTGTATGTGATATAATATAATAAAATTAATAAAAAAACTAAGATATAATTACCTTAATATGAATATTATGTAGCAAATAAGTGTACCAATTTCATGTGACATAATGTCAATATTTGTACACCTGCTTGCAGGTTGAATTTTATCTGTGTGACAGATGTATTCATACAAATAAATATTTTCTGTTTCTGTTTCTGTTTCTGTTTCGAGAGTTAACCCTGAGCTCTCGTCGCGAACGCGGCATCGAGTCGGCGGTGCGCAATAAAATATAAACGCTAGCGGCCGACTATAAGTTTCAATTTCTCTTGCAAGCTTGGGGGGCTACCACCTAAGCGAAGCTGACGCTAAATGAACGAACGGAATGCTGTCTATTGCTTCTTCATAAGGAGACCTTGATTAACGACATGAACCAAACACAGCAATGTACATCATTCCATTCGTTCATCATTCGGTTAATCAACATCAGCTTCGCTTAGGTGGTAGCCCCCCTGTGCCGCTTGCAATAGTAGGCATTTTTATGCCTAAAGTTGACTTTTGTTCGGGAGTGAGACTTCTGTACGTTAGTACTATTATTTATTCTGTGATAATGCAAAGATTATTTTCTTCTTTTTGGAGCATTTAAAAAAAGCACTTTTTAAAATGTTTTTTTACTATTTATTTGTTGAAGAGATTTTATGTGACCACAGATCAAGCATCTATGCTAGAGTTTGAAGTGCCATACTCCTGTCACATATAAACAAGCTTGTCAGTTTTGTAAATCAAACATTCAGGTGTAATATTTGTGATCATTTATTTAAATCCAAATATACTGCGTACTCTGTTAATCATCTCCTTTTTAGTTTTATTTACAATAGGTTATGGGCCCAGCCCGTAGCCTGTTTGTACTAAATTTGTAGGGAGTTGTGCTGTTTGATTCCAAAAACGAAAGATGTCAAAAGTCGATAGCATTTCGATCGAGAAATTAAAAGGTCAGGATAATTATGATACATGGGCGTTTGCTGTGCAAATGTATCTTATTGACCAAGATTTACATGACACGCTGGGAGAAAGTTTTGTCGCGGACACACCTGAGAAAAAGAGAGTTGATGCAAAGGCTAGAGCAAAAATTTGTCTGTTGATGGAAAAACATTTGTACCCTATGGTTTCTGAGTATGTTACTGCTAGAGCTACATGGGAAACTTTAAAAAATGGTTATGCAGACTCAGGTCTTACTCGTCGCCTTACCCTACTGAGAAAACTCTTTAGTTGTAGACTGGAGAACTATTCCACGGTAGAAGCGTACATCAACGAAATCAGAGCTACTCAGCAGTCATTGCAGTCTATCAAGGCTGGTCTCGAAGATGAATTTGTTGGAATAATCATGCTGGCTGGATTGACGGAGGCATACAACCCGTTAGTAATGACGTTAGAATATTCTAATACGAAGATTATGAGCGCGACTGTAATTTCTGCTCTGTTGAAGGAAAGCCAAAGAATACAAGCTAGAACATCGACGTCATCAGCGCCAATGACGACAGATGAGGATTCCGTGTTAATGTCGACTAAAGGAAAAGCAATCAAGAATGTTATCTGCCATTTTTGCAAGAAAAGAGGGCATTTGAGGTCTCAGTGTAGACAGTTTAAGGCCAAGATGGATAAAGACAAAGATAAAGCGAATATTGTGACTACCAATGATGATGGGGAAAAGACACTTCTTTATTCAGCTGCTGGTTATCATGTCAGTGCAAACGAATCATGGGTTATCGATTCAGGCGCTACGTCTCACATGACAAAGGAGGAATTAATTATGAATCCTGTTGACTGCTGCCCTAAAATTGTAACTTGTGCAAACAATGATAAAATAATTTCAGAAATACAAGGTACGGTTGAAGTTAGTCTAGGTCATGGTGTGAGTACCAAGCTGGTAGAGGTAATGCATGTTCCTCGGTTAGTTACAAATCTTATGTCAGTTAGTAAACTTGCAAATAGCGGTAAAGTTGTAGTTTTTGATGATAAGAATTGTAGAGTTTTTAACAAAAAGGTTTCTGTAGTAGGAAGTCCACTGTTTACAGCACCACTGATTAATGGGCTTTATGTTTTAGAGTCTATAGGTAAAAAAGCATCGGTGACTGGTTTCCTTGGAGAGAGTAATAGTCGTGGTGACTATGAAACTTGGCATCGGAGGTTAGGTCATTTATCCCAATCCCAAATGCAAAAGTTAAAAGGAATGGTCAAAGGTCTTTCTTACACGGCGAGGAATGATACGTCATCCCCTTGCGGACCTTGTGCTCAAGGTAAACTGTGCGTGCAGAAGTTTCCAAGAAGGAAGAAAAATAAGAGAGCTAAAGGGATTTTGGACTTGGTCCATAGTGATCTTGCAGGTCCTATCGAAGTAGAGACCTGGGGAGGCGCAAGATACCTGCTCATTTTTGTGGACGACTACAGTCGGAAGGTGTTTGGATACCTACTAAAATCAAAGACAGAGGTTTTAGAACAATTCAAAGAATTTAAAGCGTTTGCCGAAAACCAAACTGGTAGAAAAATAAAACGGTTTAGGAGCGACAATGGTACCGAGTATACCAACAATGAATTTCAGACATTTTTGTCGAAACATGAAATTCTACATCAACGGAGCGTCCCACACACACCGCAACAAAATGGGGTTGCTGAGAGAACCATCAGGACTGTCACCGAGAAAGCGCGTTGTATGCTGCATGAAAGTAACCTGAACAAGAAATTCTGGGGTGAAGCAGTTGCTACAGCGATTTACCTTAAAAATCGTTCTCCAACGATGGCTCTATCGGATAAAATTCCTGAACAGGTTTGGTCTGGTGAAGAAGTTGACCTCTCGCATCTCAAAGTATTCGGTTCCAAGGCCCACATTCTAATCAAGGATGGGTCAAGGAAGAAGTTTGACTCCAAGACTCGGGAAGTTGTATTCGTAGGCTACAAAGAAAATGTAAAGGGATATAAGTTTGTCGACCTGTCAAGGCCTCGATTTTGTCGTGTTGCTCGTGATGCGGTTTTCGATGAGAGACTGCCATTGAAATCCAGTGTGGATGTCAAGGTGCCTGCAGCCTCACCCAAAACAAATGAGAAACGCTGGTTTGATATAGTAGCTGTACCTTTAGCTACGGGGACTGAGGACAACACTGTAAATGAAAATTTAACTACAAGTGAAGCTGAGCCAAAGAGTTCTGGAGTGGCTGTAGACCCTATGGAGCTTGAAGGTCCCAGTCAGAGCAATGTCCCAGAAGGGCTAGGGGATATCCAAGGTGACACTGTTGAAGTAACAGATGAGGTGTTTCATGATAGTTCAGATCAGGAAATTACTGTTCAAGATAATGATGAAGCTGTGATTGGAATTCCAGAAAGAAGATACCCCCTGAAAAACAGAGTTCCTAAGAGAGACGACGATATGGAATATTACTTTCACGTTTCTGACGGTCAAGATCCAGTTTCAGTTAAAGATGCTATGGAGCGAAAGGATAGTGAGGACTGGAAGAAAGCTATGCGTGAAGAGTATGACTCTCTGATAGAGAACAAAACCTGGACATTAGTACCTTGACCAAGAGATGTAAATATTGTTAAGTGTAAATGGCTTTTTAAGTTGAAAAGAAATACTGATGGCGTTGTTCAGAGATACAAAGCTCGACTCGTGGCCAAAGGGTATTCACAACGATGGGGAGAAGATTTCACTGAAACTTTTGCGCCTGTAGTGAAACTATCTTCAATTCGTTTACTCCTGGGATTAGCCGCAGAGCTGGATATGGAAATTGAGCACATTGATGTTACGACGGCGTTCCTGCATGGCGATTTAGAAGAAATTATCTATATGGAACAACCGGAAGCGTTCATCAAGAAATCCCAAGAAGGCTTAGTGTGCAAGCTTAAGAAAGGCTTATATGGCTTACGCCAGGCTGCCAGGTGCTGGAATCTGAATGTGCATGAACACATTATCAAGATGGGTTTTAAACGATCTGATTATGATCATTGTGTGTATTATAAGGGCTCAAATAAAAATTTGCTAGCTATAGCACTTTATGTGGACGATTTCTACATTTTTTGAAAAAACAAAAAGGAAATTGAAGCAGTAAAAAGGCATATTGCCGCAGGTTTCAAAATGAAGGATTTAGGTGAAGCCAGGGATTGTCTAGGAATGAGACTAACTCGTGATCGCAAAAATGGAGAAATCTCGTTAGATCTAAATACTTTCACAAAGAAAGTTTTAGAAAAATTCGGAATGCAGTCTTGCAATCCAGTGGGGACTCCAATGGAACTGAACCTGAAACTCAAGAAGGGCGAGAAGACGAATGATATGAGTTTTCAGGAAATTATTGGAAGTCTCATGTATTTATCGTGCGCAACAAGACCTGACTTAACTTTTTCGGTTAGTTACTTAAGTCAGTTTAACACATGTTGGAACAGTGAGCACATGGCTGCACTGAAGCGTGTGTTGAGATACCTAAAAGGTACAAAGGATTATAAACTCGTATTCAAGAGAACCGGTGAACGTCTCGTTGCTTATACTGATGCCGATTGGGGGAACAATGAGGACGGACGATCTTTTACCGGGTTTGCTCTAAAATTTGGTGGTGCTGTAACCACGTGGCAGACTCGCAAACAGCGCTGTATGGCTCTCAGTACAGCTGAAGCCGAATACATAGCTCTAAGCGAAGTTTGTAAAGAAATTATGTTTGTAAAAGGTTTACTTAGGGAGTTGCAAGGTGTAGACTATCGTGTTGTCGTATATAGTGATAGTCAAAGTGCAGCTAAGCTTGTTTATTCTCCGGCTGTAGGGAAACGGTCGAAGCACATAAACATTAGGTATCATTAGAGAATGTGCCGAAAGTGATGTTTTAGTTGAATATGTCGGTACTGATAGGATGTTAGCTGACTGTTTAACTAAGAGTTTGTGTAAACCTAAGATACAGTATTGTGCACGAGGTATGGGACTTCAGTGGGGATGTTGAAGAGATTTTATGTGACCACAGATCAAGCATCTATGCTAGAGTTTGAAGTGCCATACTCCTGTCACATATAAACAAGCTTGTCAGTTTTGTAAATCAAACATTCAGGTGTAATCCACGTAAAAACGGAGTAAAATAGCAAATCAAATGATGAAAAATATATTAAATCGAAAACACAATAATAATAAAGACACAGAACATTTTTTGGTTGACTTGGGAACACCTAATCATCTGACACTCCATTCAAACTTAAATCATTCTGTCATGCCTGCCAGTCTGAAAACGATTGTCCATAAAATCTCTTTCTAACAGTTTCAACCTTGGCATGGCCCTCAACTTTGTACCTCATAAAAATGGTAATTTCTCCAGTATTTTACACACAGAACACAATTACTCCTGGCGATTTTCTCGTTTTGTTGATTTGATAACAATACTATAATATATGACATATAACCTAATAGCGGAGCGTAGTTGCGATCCACGTAAAAACGGAGTAAAATAGCAAATCAAATGATGAAAAATATATTAAATCGAAAACACAATAATAATAAAGACACAGAACATTTTTGGTTGACTTGGGAACACCTAATCATCTGACACTCCATTCAAACATACATCATTCTGTCATGCCTGCCAGTCTGAAAACGATTGTCCATAAAATCTCTTTCTAACACTCCTCCTCAAGCGTTTCCATCAGACTTCCTTCTCAAAGCACACTTAACTGTCACGGACCTCTTACTATCATACTAGTCCAACACACCCATTCCACTTCGGCAGAACCCATGCTTCTCCTTAGGCACTGCCTTTGTCAAAGCATCTGCAACCATCAATTTCGTCTCAACATACTTCACAAGAAGAGTACCATTCTCCAATGAGTCCCTTATAAAATGATAACGGACATCGATATGTTTAGTCCGCTGGTGAAGTATTGGATTTTGAGCAATTGCTATAGCAGACTGACTGTCACTGGAAATATTTATCGGCTCTTCCTTGCCTAACAGCTCATAAAGAAAACGTTTTAAAAAGATGGCTTCCTTTGCCGCTTCGGACAGGCTCACATATTCAGCCTCTGCTGTCGAAATGGCAATAGTTGCCTGTTTTGAGCTTTGCCACGAAATTGCTCCATTAGCCATGATAAAAATGTTGCCAGAGTATGACTTCCTATCAACAAGATTCCCTGCATGATCTGCATCCGAAAATCCTTGTATCAGATCACCTGAATCCTTGCTAAAAGTTAAGGCCATACTTTTTGTACCTTTCAGATACCTTAATATTCTCTTCACAGCAGTCCAGTGAACCTCGTCATAGCAATTACAAAACTGACTCATAAAATTTACTGCGTGAGCTATGTCGGGTCTTGTACAAACGGAAATGTACATGAGACATCCAATCAGCTCCCTGTATGGAAATGTCTCGTTGGGCTTATTCTCTGATTTGGTGAAACGCTGACCAGGTACTGCAGGCGTGCTGACTGGTTTGCAGTCTTGCATATTAAAACGCTGTAACAAAGACTCGATGTAATCCTCTTGATCAATTTTCACTTGCTCAAAATCCAATACTTCACCAGCGGACCAAACATATCGATGTCCGTTATCATTTTATAAGGGACTCATTGGAGAATGGTACTCTTCTTGTGAAGTATGTTGAGACGAAATTGATGGTTGCAGATGCTTTGACAAAGGCAGTGCCTAAGGAGAAGCATGGGTTCTGCCGAAGTGGAATGGGTGTGTTGGACTAGTATGATAGTAAGAGGTCCGTGACAGTTGAGTGTGCTTTGAGAAGGAAGTCTGATGGAAACGCTTGAGGAGGAGTGTTAGAAAGAGATTTTATGGACAATCGTTTTCAGACTGGCAGGCATGACAGAATGATTTAAGTTTGAATGGAGTGTCAGATGATTAGGTGTTCCCAAGTCAACCAAAAAATGTTCTGTGTCTTTATTATTATTGTGTTTTCGATTTAATATATTTTTCATCATTTGCTATTTTACTCCGTTTTTACGTGGATCGCGACTAGGCTCCGCTATTAGAAACGCATCTACACGATGGCGACTTTCAGTCGTGATGTTTTGATACCTTTGATGTGTGTCCGAAAAACCGACACCAACGCCATCCCAAGACCATCGCACGCGCCATAAACCATTAGACGCCACTATGCCCTCCACACGCTGGCCAATCATAGTGGGCCATCGCGATGGCCCATCATGTAGAGGAGCCACAAGAGTCCTTTTCAATCAACAACCAACCAACTCATTCCGTCACTTGACAATGACATTTGACTTTATTTATGATCCTTCTTCAAGGTCATATATTATAGTATTGTTATCAAATCAACAAAACGAGAAAATCGCCAGGAGTAATTGTGTTCTGTGTGTAAAATACTGGAGAAATTACCATTTTTATGAGGTACAAAGTTGAGAATTAATCAACTATGTCTTTAGGCTATATACCCCGTGTTACCCAGGTATGTAATCATTGAGACTGCTACAAAAATCAGTAAACAATTCGATTGAACTATCTCTCACTATCACAATATTTTATATTCTTACAGTTGGATGCGGTACAGTTGGACAAAGAATTAGAAGACCTATTTAAGCAACAGCTTTTTGTAGCTACAAAGTATTTAGAGGTAATTAACTTCTTGTTATTTGGTATTTTCGGTCGCTGGGTCATGTTAGGGGTTTCTTATCTTATTATGATGTTGCTTTCGTTACCCGTCAAAACCCTATAATGAAAGATTATAAATTAAACAGTTACCTACATACTACAATAATTAAGACTGTCCTCTGGTTGATAAAGAATTTATTTTGAAACCTCCTATAATAAAATCGTTGAGTACCCAAGTATTACCATTAGGTATTAAACCAAGTACCTACTTAATAGAACTCCTGGTGCAGAGGTTATCGATCGCAATTCAGTTATGCACCGGAGTGACCTGGGGCTAGATTAAGTTTAGAGTTAGGATTGGATAAAAAAAATAATATTTGTTTTAATTAGATAAAAAATAATCTGTACTTTAAAAATTAAAATACACATAAAACAAGCCTACCTTGTTTCATATTATTTTGAATAAAATAGGTACCTTATTAAGCCTTCGCGTGCCAAATGCACAAATGGTGTGTGAGATTACTATCGCAAGCAGCGTAAACAATCGCACGATGGGTTAAAATTAAATATGTTCTTATTATCTACTTTTTTAATTTTTTAAAGTTGTTTATTAATGTAATAGACTTGTTTTCATTATATTATTTATTTGTTTTTCAGCCTGGTATTCTACAACCAATACTGCCTGAATTAGAACTTTTGATTCGAACATGGATATTTAAATACTCTGTTTACAACAAGAGATTTACTTTTGGTCAACAAATGTTGTCCCTAAATTATAAAACTGACAATTTTTCAAAAAGTAAACTGTATTGGTACTATGGCTACACTATAGGCTTAAAATATTTAAAAGAAAGAGCTATATACAGTTTTACCTCTAATACCAAAGTTCAGAATTTTGTTTATAAGCTAGAAACATTTCAACTGATGGCAGATATTTTTAATTTCATAAGATTTATACAAAATGGAAAATATCCTCTTCTGATAGATTTCATTTTGGGACTTGAATTGACAGCTGATAAATTGACTAGAGAAGATTTGACAGACTTTTCATGGACAAGAGAATTGTTATGGCATAATAGCATTGTAAGTTTATTTATCTACATAATTAACAGTTAAACTGTATATTTTTTGGAATTTTTGTGTTCCGCTTCTTAAGATTAAAACTTTATTATTGGATTTTCAGGAACTTATAGGCACAGTGATATCACTGATAAACATTTTTGGGCTGAGAAAAAAGCTGTCAACTGCTCTAAAGTATGTTTGGTGGAGAGACCAGGCCGCACGTTGCATAAAGCCAGGGAAAGCTACTATGACAGCCAATACTGTGTGTGCCTGTTGTGGAAACAACCCAGTACTTCCTCACACAATGGGCTGCTCACATGTATTTTGTTATTACTGTTTAATGGTAAGATGCTAAATCAGATGGTAAGATGTTAAGTAATCCTTATTTAATAAAACCTTTAGATTCATGAAGAAGAATTCTTGAAATCTGTTCTACTTTTCTCACCATTTTAACACTCTGAATATAATCATACACCCATGATATGAGTAGGTCAAAAAATTACTATACAACGTGTTTCAAAAAAACCCAAGAAAAAGATAATTCAAAATTAATTAAAATTTAGCTTATTGAGCAGCTCTATTACAAATATGACAATTAGGTATGTCATATTAATTAGGTATATGAAACTTTCATTTTGAAAGATGTCAAACCGTGCAACTGATTACTAGAGTTGTGACTATTTCACTTTTAAAATTAAATTTTGGAATTTCTTTTTTTGGCGTTTTTTTGAAACACCTTGTATAAACAGAGGAGATTTATTTGTTTGCTTCGGAGTATTTTAAACTAGATGACTGATATTAGATTAAATATTAGATTTACTAACACGATCACCCGACTGTGATTGGCAGGCACCACCCCCTCTTTAAGTAGACATAGATAGAACATGATAACAGAACTCGAAATAAAATTTGGGTTTGGTCAAAAAATTTAAACTCAAACAAAAGTAGCCTCATAAACTTTTTTGTCTATATCTTACAAAACAAGGCACATATTATTCTCTTTATCTCATCTCAGAAACCGTAGAAAACGTATAGGGCATTGATTTTTCATTTAATTTTAGTCCGATTTGTATGTGCAACTATTGATGTCCCATTTTCACAATTTTTAAAAGCCAAAAGTTTGCTTTTTCGCTGAAATCATTTTGTCGCCCGAAACTGAATTATGTCCTCAAACTTCAGTTAATTTCACAATATTTGTCGCTCGCTTTAATATGATCCAAAACTATACCAGGCTATTTATGAGGTAAAAAGCTTCAATCATAAAAATTATCTACCTTATTGCGTATTTTGTTACAGGCTAACAAGACTGCCGACCAGGATTTTGCGTGTCCCAAATGTTATTACAAAGGTGATCAAATTAGCAAATTTGTCATGACATAAAAATACAAGTAGTTAGATATAAAAATAAGGGCAAATATAAGGTAAAATAATGGGTAAAACTTTAGGGCTGTGATGTATATTGTAGAATGTATGAAATTTTAATTTATATACAGCAAAGAATAATAAAGATATTTTTCATGTTGCTAAAACATTTTTTATTTGGGACATTATTATGTATTTACCATACTTACTAGGAATTTTGATAAGTATCAATGTGTTATACAGGGTGATAAAAAATCTCCTAGCTATATTCAAAATTCTGAACCAGTATCACTGGTTGTTTTTTTTTTTTTTGGAAGGATTTTTTTAATCACGTAGACACCACTCGGGTGCACCCTCCGAGCGCTACCCGCACCCCTCACGTGCCTGGTGTAGGAGTAAAGTTACGTTTAGGCAAAAACATTTACTATTCCCATTGAAAAAAATATATATTTTTTTTTTCATAAATGTGTTCTTAGAGTGATACTGGTTCAGGATTTTGAATATAGCTAGGAGGTTTTTTATCGCCTTGTATAATACAAAACTTAGGATATTTGTTTTACAATACCTAAAGTAGGATATTTGTGTACATTATGCATACATGTACCTACAACATCTTATTTTCTTAAATAATACGTAAAACGAATGTCCCGAGTTAAACTGCCAAATTCTTTCTAATTTGAACCTTATCACCAGCAAACAAGAAACATGGTAGGAAACTTGGAACACACTACCTGAACATATCACTATAGCTTCGCCACATCTTTTGATGGCACAAATAAAATTCAATTTATCTCACTATGAATTATTTCACTTATTAATACACCTTAATTTATTTACAATCTGTGCTCCACATCATTCTGCATTACATTTTCAAAAAAATAAATCTGATATTATATTCTACTTTTTCATATTAAAACTACTCAACGGATATTCATGAAACTATGCAGGAACATTAGAAATAGAATAATTTTACATAATTTTTCCAATTCCCCCGAGAACGAAGTCTCAGGTTAGTGAAATATAAAAATATCGACAGTAAAACATTTATTGAATCTGTTGAATATATAATAAAATGATATTTGCTCTAAGATGTTATATTTTTGTCATACCAATTCATAACTTCAACATCAAGTAATTTATACTAGCAGATACTTGACACTAGCTGTCCGCCCGCGACTTCTTTCTCGTCGGAATTTTCCCGGATTTTTATAAAAAAATACTTAATCATAAACCTGGTCGTGACAATAAGGAACACAACACAAAAAAAAAGAATAATCCAAATCGGTCGAGCGACGAACGAGCACCAATTGGTCCTTACTAATATTATAAATGCGAAAGTAACTCTGTCTGTCTGTCTATCTGTCTGTGTCCGTCTTTCACGCCTAAACTACTGAACCGATTTTTATGAAATTTGGTACAGATATAGATTAGAGCATGGGACATAGGCTACATTTTGTCACACAGTTGGGCACGATATGACCTGTAGTCCACGCGGGCGGAGCCACGGGCGGAAAGCTAGTTTTTATATATAGGAAAGATTTTGATCATTCATCTTTACATCGCTTTTAATCACTAAACAAAAAATCTAAAATTAGGTTCGTATGTCGTGAAAAAATAGCTTTAACTCCTTTAAAATAAGAAACCTCAAAGCACAGTCACTGCTTGCGCAACATTTCCCACGCAAAATCTTTCCTTCGATTGCATGCGGGTCATATTGGGCAGGGCAGTGTTCGTATAAGGAGTTGCTATACTGAGCTCCTATTCTAAGTAGATTATGAAGTTGATTACGATTGATCTCAAATTCGCACACATTGCTGTAATTTTCACTGTAGATTAGAGGAGATGCAAGTGAAATGCAGTAATGTAATCGACATGATCGGTGATAGCCCGATCCTTGGGTTTAATGTTGGTTGTCCTTGCTATTGCGCACGTCAGCATGAAAACCAGTCTCCCAATCCGCTACGTAGTTCACCGTCCGCACCGACCCGTCGGGCTCAACCAGCGAGTATTGACCTGGATAACGAGATAGTAAACTGTAACATGCTTTTCCAGTACGTAATAATGTATTAGTGCGTTTGGATTGTGGATAAGCTTACTGTTGTTGAGCTGTGGGGTGAAATTGTTTAGTTCTTATTCAATTGATTTTGATGACAATATGCAAGAAAAGCAAGTTAATTTTTAAGATCCTCTCCGACATATCGCTTACAGTTTGTGAGAAAAGGGCTGTATTTTTTTAAATTATTTCTTTTACAAATTCCTGGATCATTCTACATTGGTTTAAGTCAACTACTCAATATTGGTAAAGTTTTTTGGGAATTCCAGGACTGATCCCTCGGTCTAGAAGCATATCAAAGACTTCATTATACTCAGCCCATATCAACCCACTGCTGGGTATACCTGAGTATCATTAATTTTAAAACTTACACATACAGTTATTGACAATCGATATATTTGGTGAAACTAACAAGACATGCCTATCTCTCGCCTGTACTCTGCAGGTTGACTGGCAGACATAAAACATAAGTTGTAGAGTCGTTTGAAAGCAGGTGTTCCTATGTCAATAGTTTAAACTATTTTAACGTTGATGTAGTATTTGTATCTACTACGAGTACAATCAAACTAATTTTTACTTAGCAATGGCCTTAATGGCTAAACTTTCGAGTCCCTTTTCCAATGTCTACGAAGTACAGAAGCTGTTTCTTTTGAATGCTAATATAATTTACTGTATATTGACGTCCTGCTAAAGGTTTATTTTGGATTGTTGGTTATTGGACAGGTTTTCGTCAATTTACCCGAAACAAAAAAAAAGAAACTAAAAACTTGAATATGCATGCATACAGTTTCAGTAGGTAGGTAAGTACCATTTTTAAGGAACTGACCACTTTGTCTCTTTGGAAACTAGTTTATATTGGAAAATCGTTTTTTCCATGTTTTCTCGATAAATCCGTTTATAAATCAACAAATATCTTCGCCCAATAAATGATTTTTTTATGAACAGAAGCAACCTAAATACCTACTTTTAGAACTTCGTATGTGGTAGTGGACTACTCTAAAACTAGTTTGATTAGATTTAAAGTGTCGCACGAGATATACTCGTATTATTGCGCTATGCGTACATAAGCGCTTAAGGGAACTATAACCTCGAGGAAGTGGTGAGAGATGATTGATCTGTCTCTCAATTTTTTATGTGAAAACATGCTTAATGTGTTGTATAACACTCTACAATTATATATAATATATATATAGTTACAGGGCTTTAGGTATCTCTCTTTCTATATCTTCGCATGTCAGTAGTAAGATCTTAAAATACATAGGTAATATAGCCTATGTATTGCTAATTATGTGAAGCTGATATGTGCGAAATCATTGATGGATTTAATTGATTACCCACTAGGCTTACCAGGGATAACAAGAATTTGAATTATGTGAGTTACGTAACCTCTTGAAATCTTTAGTAAGTCGATCAATTTCTAACTAGGTAATATGAATAGAATAATTGATTGCTATAATTAACGAACTCTTTTGTATGGGTGATTTAGTGACCTGATCATACAATATCAAAAGCTATGCGAGATTTTTTTAAGAATGTTTAGTAATAAATTTAAATAGCTATGAAAAATTACCTGCAAAAGGTTTTTCGAGTAATTTTTTATAGCTAATCAAAAAGATCTATAATTTTTCATAGCTAATCAAAAACGTTACATGATTCCTAGACACTACTTTCTATACAATATATGGGGTGACTTTAAATTAGTTACAAAAACTTAAGTGGGTTATTCTTCCCATGAAACTCAACAGTTTTCTTCAAGGAACTCATACGCAATTCTTAAAACAAAGGTCGAATTCTCATACTAAGATTTATCATATAAGAGGCCAAAATTTCTCATATTTCGACCTATGTTCCTTGGAGAAAGTTATTCAGTGTCGTGGGCTGAATCACATGCTTAATTTTCGCTAATTTAAAGAAACACAATATTAAATAAACTGACCTTTAACCACTTCGCCGTCACGTTCCTCCTTTTGTTGTTTGATGTCGCCTGTGTGCGGGTCGTTCACAGCGTATTCGTATGCGTAGCGTGGGTGTGCATCCTGAAATATTATACAATTGATTCATTATTTATATAATTAATAAAAATAAAACACTTGACAGAATTATATTAACTCAGTAAAGAAAGTTATTTCTAATGATACTGAGTGAGCAGAGATTGAAAAACATTACCGATAGGCTAATTTTGACAGTGAACATCTCTGGTGAATTGTTTTCGTATTTGAATTCACTGAGATGCAATTAGAGAAGCTTTAAAAATGATTTCTTGGTTTCATTACATGGTAACCAAGGGAAGTTGGTAGTGACAGGTATATGTATAACCTAACCTATATAAATATCGTCGAAAATCCTACAAATAGTGTCTTAGCAACAAGAGGAGATCCTTATTAGGGGACCCAAGGGTGCAAGTTCTGTAGGACACGCGCTTTAGGTGCGCCCACTGTGACGTCACTGATCGGTTCAGGCAGGGAACCTAAGGGAACAAAATAATCTTATTCTTCTTATATAATATAAGAAGAATAAGATTATTTTTATGATAAGAAGAATAAAATTATTTTGCGGGCGAGTTTTAGTGTGGTTAAAAGAGAATTTCAGGGACGCAATGTTCTTTACTCTGCTCTACAAGTCTGTAATAATACATTTACGATTCTATCCAGTTACAGTAATACTTGATACGTTCATTTATTTCCCTCGGACCACTTAGCAAGTTCTTTGTTTGTCAATTTACAAAATTGTCCACTTCCCAACTTGGTTTCTTCTTAACTTTATAATTTGTAAAACATTAAATGGATAAAATAAATAATTTTAATTTAGTATTTTTAAAACGCTACCCTCGTGTGGGATGTTCACAAAAAATAGTCCGGAGGGATTTTTTTCTACCGCATTTTTTGAAATTTGAAGTAACTTTGGCTTAGAGCAGATTCTCACAGAAACAAATCAAGTACTTACCCGTTGGATAAATTCTTACTAGTGCATTTTTCTTTGTTATTATGGTGTAGCGCTATTCTAGAGAGCGCTCTTACCTTACTAAGTCTACATAACTAAAATCTATTTTATATAAGATGGAATTTAAAAATGTCGATGTCGTGAGAAATGCCAGTTAAAGTTCACAAGTGTTACAATAACATCGACATAACGCATATATAACTTCTAATTTAACAAATAAGAACTTTAACATGCCAATATATCTTATTTAATCTACTCTCTGTTAAAATGTTTGGTACCTATGATTTTTCTAGAAATGAGATCTCGCTAAATCGATAATATCAGTTATTTTTTAATAACGTTCTCATTATTTTTTGATTGTTGTTTTGACTTATTCTTGCGTTTTCACCGACAACCGAAACTCATTACCTACGAAGTCTACTAATTTAAATTTTGTTAATTTAACTAGACTAGAACCGTTAAAATCTCTGCTTCGTTGATTTAAGAAATGACGTGCCCTGTGTTTTTAATGGTTTTTATAAATTTCAAAATCTCTAAACTTATCGTTACGTCTTTTGACACCTAATACATTAATTTTCCAGGTTAATTGTTGTTGAAGTTCGACGCTTATTATTCTTTTCGACAGTTAAAAGAACATTTGAAGCGCTTTTAAACATAAAACTTTTGGGCAAAAGCCGTACTTTCGTAATCCACTTCTTAGTAAATGGATCTTACCTAAGTGCAATGAGGTAAAAAAACAATGAACGTTGTATGAACTCACTCGTGAGGACAATCGTGTCTCGAAACCTCAATCGCAGTAAAGGCTCACTTAACAAATGATCTTGGGTAAAAGTCCTTCTTTAATACATTAAATTAAGTGGGTTATTATGTTGTTTAAAGATATCGAGCAATTAAATTAGTAGGTGGTCTTGCTTAACTAATACAAGGTGCCAACTTGTGTGCCACCATTTCTCAAATACATACGAGTGATAGGTGGATCGAGATTTCGATGTCGTTGGACCCGGTCAATTGGGCTACTAATTAAACATTACATCACTAGGGACATGAAGTAACGATAATATGTGTGCGTATCTAACTTATTAGGGCGATGGCGTTTTTTGTAAAAGTCTGTGGTTCTAACGGCATGTTAAGAGTTTGCTAGGTCAGGGGATTAATTAAGCGACGGAAATCAATACCTACTTACTTTTTTTTGGAGCTGAGGAAACGAAGTATTGGTCTTTAGACCGCTTTAATCACATTAACTTACTCTACATTACCATGACATTAGCATGATTTAGCAATTTTATTCTGTGTGAAAATGAACTTGGTTGGGTAGGATTAGTAGAAGTTATAAGGTGGTAAGTAAAATTGAAAACTTACGTAATTTTCCACGAACTCCTTGTGTACGTTTTTCCCATGTCCACTGTGGTGTCCTGCATGAATTGTGGCTAAAGGTGTAGCAACGTGGGCTACAGCAGGCGCAGTAATATGTGTGACGGCGGGGGTAACATGTTGATGTTTGATAGCTGGAGCAACTCTATGCACATGAGCAGCATAGTGTCCTCCAGAGGCACTGCTTGCGTACTGAGAGACTGCTGGCGCAGCGTAGTGAGTCACTACTGGGGCAGCTTTGACTACAGCTGGTGCGGCGTAATGCTGTGTAATAACTGGGGTAGAGTACTGAGCGTAGTGCTTAGTTACCGCGGGAGCTGCGTATTGCACTTGAACTGGAGCAGTATGTTGAGTGAAAGCTTGAGAGGTATATTGAGTTACTGCTGGTGCACCATACTGGGCTGCTGGCGCAGCATACTGGGCTGCCGGTGTACCATACTGGGCTGCTGGTGCACCATACTGGGCAGCTGGAGCAGCATACTGAGTTACTGCTGGAGCAGCATATTGCGCTACAGGAGCGGCGTATTGCGTTACTGTGGGAGCAGCGTACTGAGAAGACTGCGACACAGATGATGTGGCGTATTGAACCTGACCTTTATATGCAGAGGCAACGTTTGCAACAGGCGTAAGACCTGAGATTGGGCCAGTTTGAGGGTAAAAAGTGGAAGGTCCGGATATTGTAGTGTAGCGAGCTGGAGTAATATACTGCTGCTGAACTTGTTGCACTCTCAAAGCTGGTGATGCTGCATACTGAGCAGCAGCTGGTGCTGCATATAATTGAGTCACTACGGGTCCTCCAGATTGCACAGTACTGTATGAGTTCAACGAAGCCTTGGCCAATGATCCGGTAGCATATGAATGTTGCTGTTGAGCTGCTAAATTCTGGGTCACATAGGTAGTTTTTGCTGGAGCAATAGCAAATCTGGCGATCAAGGGAGCTCCAGTTATTTTGGCCAGAATGGGCGCTTGAGCATATGTGGCCTGTGGAGTAACCGTCCTGCTAGAAGATGCTACTGCAGACAGACCTGCGGATGTTGCGTATCCATGCACTTCTTTCTGTTCATTTCGCACTTGGTTGGCGTAAGGAGCTGCGTAGTTGGCATGTGAGACCACTGCTTCATATTGAACGGCGGGTTGTGATGCGTAAGTCACTTTAGGTGCAACAGCTTGGTAGGCTACGCCTGAAGAATATCCAGCAGCGGCTGATCCGGATGCATATCCTGAAGAAGCAGTATTGGAGGTATATCCAGCATGAGAGTATTGGTAAGCAGGAGCTGCCAAAACTTGCTGGGTGATCACTCTAGGAGCCACCTTTACTCCTGTTGTAGTCAGTTGGACTGCTGGTGCTCTGTATGAGTATCCTGATCTATCATCACATCCGTCCAGCTTTTGTATTTGACTTAAATGGTAGTTTAGATCCGGGTCGTGATAGGCCAGTACATTTGCTACCGCTAAACATGTGAGTAAAATTATCTGGAACAAAAGACAATTTTATAAATATTTGGAGGTGAGTTTAATTTTTTTAAACAACCTGATAGTGATTCTAACGAAAACTATTTTCGAAATTAAAATATACTTACTCTTTTCATCCTTTCAAATAAATTCGCAAATCTAACGAAACTACGTTTACAATAACATTTATAACTCGAAAGTGTATTTGCCAAAGTTAAGCGTGAGTCGAAATGAGAGCAACCGGGCCCGCGAACTCTTATATACCGAGATCATATGTGTAAGAACAGGTCACAGTTTTTTACATTCGCTCTGTACGGTGGGCGCGGTGCGGCGCGAGCGCAGGGTTTAGGACCTAATGTATCGCTACTTAGTCACGCTTATGTCATCTAAGGGTTACTCTACCCTTGAGGCTATTTTACATCTGTTCTTTTTTACATTTGTGTTTTCATTAAATCTTTTTTACATCTAATGCTTTTATTTTTCTCTCATTAAGCGGCTCACGTCTGATATTTAAAGTGCGATTTAACGCTTATGCGTAAGAAATAGGAATTTTATAAAATTCGAAGTGAATATTGCTATTGAACTAAAAGCACTGGAACTAATTTACCTAGCTTCTCTTTGTATTTTTCAAAAAAATATTCGGTACCATCTAAAATGCTGTTGACAATGTACCGAACGTAGATCTTTACAGAAAAAAACTTTGTAACAATACGAGTAATGAAACTTTTGAATATTACAAAATTATCTATTTACCTCCTAACTTTACATTTTTATTCTTCTGATCGAATATTTTGTTTAAAAAAGCATGTTCGTGCTTTTTTTATGATCTTATCACGTCGTTATGAATTAAGCTTATGACTTAATTGCCTGGCGCTTATTAAATTATAACTTAATTATATGGGAGTGCTCTATTGAGGATTAACTATTACCTGAGAACACCAGGGACGGATCGAGGATAATATAACTCTGATATAGTTTAATCTACAGACTGCAGCACGTCAGATTACCCATTGGCACTACGAAAGTCGGCGCTATTACCAGCGAGATAAGAGCGACGTTAAGGTCAACATATATGACCTGATGTGCTGCTGTGTGTACTTGCTTATATGCATTTGCTTTGAGTGAAGGTATAGAAGGTTTAAGGCAAGTATTATAATCATAACTCTCCTTTTTGCTTAGCCGTAGTCGGGTAAAAAGTGGGTATATGCTTAGGTGCATTAGGTTCCTTATAAATACAGATTTACATGACGGTCTCTTATTTTTACATTTTTCCCTATATAAAGCTTATTTATATACTTTTAAAGAGGAATGTATGGATACGAAAATTTAAGTAGTAGGTAAAAGTAAGAAGTCACTATTATGGTAGTTTTCTGAAATTTTAAGTGTTTCAAAGGAAAACGATCGTTTTTTAAATAGATTATTGGTTTGCTCTTGACCACAGTCTAGCCCAGGGGCGAAGACTTTTGACTAAAAAGTACTAAAAAGCGTTAAAAATTTATCATTACTTTCAAAAATATAACCAGACTCAGTATACCATATGAAACGAAAATAAGTCGCAGGTAATTTTAAAGAGGAAACTATTACCTTTCTACTCTAATTTCTAATTTCTACTCTAATTCCTTCATTGTCAAAGCTATTCGTTTATGGAATTCCCTCCCTGTGTCCTTAAGACGTTCTCCTTCTATCCATTCTTTCAAATCTAATCTAAAAGCTCATTTCCTATCCCTTCCTGATTAATACCTTCTCCTTAAACTTGCAAGTTGTCATTTACTAGCACTTTCTTACGTTTTTTTTTCGTTTTTTTTCACGTGTCTAGATATGTATGTATAGTAGATATGTATATATATAAGGTCCTAATTTATTAGTCACTTTCCTTTTAACACGTTATTGTGTAGGTCAAAATATATCATTTGAGTCAAAAAACAAAAGCATAATATTAAATTTAAAAGGTCTTGAAAATTTTTATTATGATATTTTTTCATTACTATGTTGAATAAACCCATCCATTCAAACGTAAATAATAATGACAGTAGTAGAGCGGGCAAGCGGGGAGTGGACGGCTATAATCGAAAGAGAACCATTCCTTTATCTTTAAATGTACAATTTTTTTATATATTTTTTTTTAAATTTAATTTTCAGATAATTAATTTTTATGTTGTTTTTTGGAATACTATCAACCTATACAATAACGCCTTAGAAGGTAAATGACTAATAAATTAGGACCTTATATATGTAATATTTAATGTTTTTCATCATTTATTTGTGTGTATGTATATGTTATATATTTAGGTATAGATATGTATAAGTTATATTAATTACTCTTTGCACGTCTACCGCTTCACCTTCTGAATCGGTTCCTTCACCCCCCGGTTGCCTGGAAGAAATTGCTCTATAGCAATAAGGCCGCCGAATTGCACACTACATCATGAACATTTGTTTTTTGTTTAATGTTATGTTTTATGTTTTTTTTGTTTATGTGCAATAAAGAGTATTGTATTTGTATTTGTAATTTCAAAACTACGGAAACATCTATAGGTTGTTACAAATAAAATGCACGGAAAAGAAGTGCAAACTATAAAAACTGCTAAATAAATTAATGGTATTAACTTTAATCTCAAATAATTACGTTGCTGAGTAAAATTTTAATTGTAATCCTAAATGCAGCTCTGTGTCAGTTCACGAAATGATTACAGAGCTAGTACAAAGCGACCCTCGCAAATAAAGTGCATTATATGGGCTTAACCGCTCAATTCGTCACAATTACGAAACTTTAATCTTCCGTCAAAACAAATACCGTAAGTAAGTTTGAGCTTTTCTGGCTTTAGAAAGGAAAAAAATGCTACAACACTTTTTAAAACTTGAATTATAATTGTAGTTTAATATTTAACTATACTGTTTCAATGCACTAACTATTACTGTAAGTTATAAAATTTCCTGAGAAAATAAAAAATATATAAGGTAACAGTTGATTTGTAACTTAGGACAGTTGTTTATATTATTATCTTAATTCTATAATATTTTACTAAAATATTTCTTAGATTTATCTTTACACTGTCATCTTCTGAAGGTGTCGATGGAAAGGTAAGTCTGTAAAAGAGAAAAGTATTGCCGTGAATTGTACACAGAGGTATATAGTGAGAAGCCTAGAAAGTGAAACTGATAAGTTTTCAATCGAAAAATTTAAATTTTATTGAAAACTTGTTCGTTGATGTCTTTTGTATGAAAATTATTTTCTAAACAAAAGATTTCAACGCGAGTTATTTTGATGAATTACTCTGATTCGTATTTATTGTAACAGATCATAAAACTGCAGACTGTTTGGGTCTATAAATAATTATGTACTTAATATCTGTCATGATACTCTGTTCTAAAAGAAGGTGAGGTCATCAAAAGGAAATTCAATCATAAAACAGAGTTAAACATTAATTTTTGACGTAATTATGATACAGGTACTAATGTTGAAAGAATAGTGACTCGAGGCTACCTTTAAAATAACAATAAAACAAAACATTGCGAAATCTCGATTAGGTATCATTTGCGCAACTAAATCTGGCCAAAGTTTCTTATATTATTTCAAATTAATATGAAATTCGTTTTGAAATCAGTTTCGATTCTCATTCTCATGTTAATTATAGATAGCCGTAACAATACTCAAAAGTATTCGAGCCCTTTAAGTTAACTTGTCTTTCTGTAATCTCGTGAGAAAACTAAGAATTATTATGATATAAATTAGGTATCGGCGAGTGTGTCCCTAGGCGAGAATAATAATTTGAAAATAATTTCAATCATTATCAATGATTTTTAAAACTAAATAATAATTCAAAACAAACAACCTCAGGCTATAATATAATTAACTTCAGGTGTTTACTTAAAATATGGTATCGTATTTTCCATGTAAGTAAGTATTCTTTAAATTATCAGTTAATTTTTAAGTAAATATTTATTATACGCAAACTACTAATACTACTATGCTAACTAAAATCACATGCATTTCCACTAATTTCAGGTACTTCACCACAAAACTTTTACAGTTTTTCTTATAAATATAATGGGTTCATCCTTAACCACGATCTAGCGTTTGGACAGAAATGTGGTTGATAATGTAGCAGGGCGTCCGAAGGAGCTTTTTTTGTAATTTCACTATTTTAAGTGTGTGTGTGTATGTGTGTGTATGGTGTGTGTGTGTGTGTATATTCCTGTAAGAATATTTATTGTACAATAAAGGATTTACATACATACATATATATTTTTGTCATTTTCACGTAGTGACACAGCAAAGGATTTCACGTTTTAAAGAGACATACGTTTGAAAGCAAAACTACCACATTTTTTAGATCGCCGGCGGATTCACGAATATATCCCTTGAATAAGCATTGCGATTGACAATCTCATGTGAGTAGTGGTTATGAAAACTCATTGTGGTGGACAGTCATGTTTCCTAACGAGCAAGCTTTGCGCCCGCTTAGTTCGAAATGGGTTACGGCAGGCAGGCCCTGACGGCGCGGCGGTGCCTTGCATAAGGCACATAAGGCTACATGCCCCTTGAAGTGAGGGCTACTAAACATGCTTTGAATATAAGCTTTCAAAGTTGATTGATTTGTTTACAAACTTCATTTATACAGCATAGGTAGCCGTAAAGTATTATGCTGTGATTACGTCGCGGTGGGTATCGTGTACTGTATTTTCATACAATTACAATTTTGCCAAAGCGGTGACAGGTTGTTAAAATTCCACCGATATAGCAAAAACCTTGTGGCTGGATCTTAAAATGTCTACTTCTGAAGATCCCACTGCTGGGACAAGGTTTCAGTCAAATACTCGTAAAATTTTGCAGGGGGTGGGTGAAATGGTAAAACAGACGGACGCTGCTGTCCATCTTCAGCAAGGCTAACATAGACGCATGTCATAACTTTGTCATGTCGATGTCGTTCTGCTTGTGCTGAACTGACACGATACTATTAGAATGAAAGAGTGGAACAAGATACATACAACGATATCCTTTGTTTTAGGTATGATTAAATCATTTTTAACCTTTTATCTCACGCGTCCACTAGTGAAATCGTAATATTACAGTTATTTTCCGGTGCTATATACGTATTAAATTGTGTTATGTTCCGCTATTTTTCTAGCTACAAGTTAAGCTAAGCTTTCCTCAGCTCACATGCAAATGACGAAACCCCTCGCACATACATCGACCGCTGGAAGGATTGAACCGAATCATATTAATGGGTATGCTCTATTATACAGGCGTTTAATTGCCGAGGCGAAGGAATGAGTATGTTAATGGAGATTTTAAGAGCATATTTCAAAATTTTGCTGTCATGTCGTAAACTAGCTGTAGGTGGTGTGATGTGGGAGACGGAGACGTGGAAGCTTTTTGTTTAAAAGTACAAAATATGACTTTTTAAATTCTTTAAAACGAATACTGAGTAAGTCATAGTATGTATATTGTTTATAAATTTATTCGCACCGAACATTTTTCTTTCCCAAAAAATATTTATGAGCAAGCGTTTTAAAAATACTATACCCCCCCAATTAATGGAAAAACCGTCCTTGTCGCAACAGCACAGTGTGTACGCGTGGACAACTAGACATTCGGCAGGGTTTAGTTGTTTTGTTGTGATGTCATAATCTGTATATTTTTTATCATATCGATCATACTGCATAGTTGGATGTAATTTCGTCAATGGTGCTGAAATACCAATAGACATTTATGCATTTGTGTTAACCAAATGCTCTAGTTTCTGCCACACACGTGTTCAGACGCAGCTACCGAAGTGGATAATGTCAACGTGACCTCTTAATTATGGGGTTTGCCGCTGTATTTTAGGCTTTGAAATTTTTAGGCTTGAGTTACATGATACAATACCGATCTTTCCAGATACAATACATAGTTGTTTATATTTCTAGTTTAAAGTTATCAAAATGAAACTTTGTTTTAACGACACTGATAGTTGTTATTCTGTGATTCTAATACTATTTATTCGATTAAAACTTATACTGAAAAATAAGAAATGGCTACCAAAACATTGAAAATATTACATTTCTTCGTAAGTACTTTACCTAAGCAATCACTTCGCTAGCGCTTACTTTTTTGCGTCTTTTCCTGTAAATTGATTGATTTAACTGGGTATGAGCGTAAAACTATCAACATTTTTACGCTCACTTCCTACGCTTTCTGCGGTAAACGATTTAAATCGCGCATCATATACGTTACATATCTTGATATTTAGGCCTGCAAAAATTCTAGTCATTTCTACACTTTCGTAGTTTACCAAAATTTTTCGATTGCTCTTATTAACATATTTAAGACTAGAAATAGCTAAAATCAAAAACAAATGGCTAGTTCTGATTTTTGAATATTTATTGTTATGCCCACTACCAGTATTATATATCCAAGTTTGCAGCTTTGAAAGACTTGTGCTAACATCGGGTAAAATAAAGTAAAAACATACATAAGTTTGTCAGATCGGTCGTTGGCCTCCTTCGCCTAAATCATAGAAATCAAAAACTCTATAGTAACTGATTGTTAAAAAAGGATTAAATACAGTTTTCCCGAGAAAAGAAGTATCAAATTCAAGCATGGAGTTAAATTATAAATTACTCAAGACGAATTGTCTTATCACCGCGAATGAGATAAATCACTATTTTTATGCCCGGTAGCGTAGTAGGTATAGCTCGACTTAATTATGTCTTTATCGATTAATTACTTTGAACATGTTTTATTCTATTATGGAGAGCAGATCTAGTTTGCAAATGTTGGATTCCGTATAAAGTATGAACACAATTTGGCAATGAATTGAGAATCATATTTATTATCTATTATAATATTATAAAGAGGAAATATTTGATTGTTTATTTGTTTGTTTTTTTTGTTTGCATTGAATAGGCTCCGAAAATACTGGACTGATTTGAAAAATTCTTTCACCATTAGAAAGCTACATTATCCCCGATGGACAGGCTACATAATTTTCCCGAATTCCCGCGGGAACGAAGTGCTTCTGTTTTACCTACTTATTATTTCTCCTTTACCCCAAGGTTGCCTGGAAGAGCTTCCTTTTTAGCCCTTCTGTACATTTTCTTGTTTTTGTTTGTTTTTGTCTGTGTTCTATTTATGTGTGTGCAAATAAAGAGTCAAATAATAATAATAATAACAATCATAAATAAAATTTTAATGAAATAACGAATAACTTACAAAATTAAAGACATACATAAACAGAACCTTATTTAATCGATAGTATTAAAGACCTAGGTCTTGTAAGAAAGCATGAAGCCCCAAGTTGCATCTACTGAAGGCCCAAGTGGTTAAATCGATCGGTGAGGTTCTATGATCGACAAAAAGCCAAATGAGTGCATTGACGGATAGGATACACGAGTGAATGCAATCCGATCTAATCCGGTAAAGCGTCAAGATAGTGTAAAATATTTTTTGTACGGATCCCAAAAAAATGAGGACGCAGAGTCAATCTTTTATAGACTTGTTCTTAAATGAAGTACCAACTTTTCGTAATCTCTAACTGCGAGGCTCCCGATAAGCAATAGTCAATTCGCGACTCAACTCAAGGCCGATTTGTTTAATAAATAATACCTAGTCATGAGCTTTTATACAAAAGCCACCTTGAGACATCTCTTCTCAAGGTTGAAAGTAAAAGACAAGAACTTTGAAATTAATATTATTATTTATACTAGATCAAGTTACACTAAATTATATTAGATCGATTTCAAGTCACAAATATTTAAAAAAAAAAATTTTTTTTACTGTGCAGCATTGAGATTCAACTTTTGGAATTACAACATGTATCGTATGAAACATTATCGCTGTCTTTTGTCGGTATTGAAGTGTTTTTTTGTTATTTTTAATGCGTAAAGCCATCATACTGTACGATATAGTATTTTAATGCAGAACTTATGATTAATCACGTGAGGTGTGATTTATTTTCGAGGGCCCGCTTCATATTTAAGATATATTGCTGGCACACTAAACTAGGACATTCCCTATAAATCCTAACGAATAGAGTAATTACTAGTTGCATTTAGTATTTTAGTTAATTCGCAGTTGCTTAAATTAGACTTATTGTGCGTTACTGTGATCTACGAAAATGTACATATTAGTAAGATATTAGATAGATAGGTAGAAATAGTTTATTGCTGCTTCCACACCATACACATAGTTGAATTTTTTTTTATTACCAGTAACATTTGTAACAAAAACAGTATTACCCCGGTCCTCACACCAGGCAAGCCTGTCTCGTGGGGTCCCGTACAAAGCATTACATAGGTAAATGATTTTGTTTGAACTTACTAAATTATAAACAATCTTAAGCAATCCTAAAGTTAAAAATGCTAATGCAATTCAGTATTTTGACTTATTTTAAGTAACATTCTGTATGTTCTATGAAATAAAGCTATTTTTGAGTTTGATTTTAATAATAAAAGACAAGTTCGGTAGGTACATACCTGACTATACTACACGATAAGAAGAAGAAGTGCTACATAAAGTAGATGGCATAGTACTGACTAACTGTAAGGACTGGCCAAAAGCCTTTCGGTGGACTCTTAAGAGAGTTGAGCTAGCCATGATCTTAGTTTTAATTTTGCTTCGACGATTGAACAATTCTTTATTTGGCAAGACTTCACAACATTATTGTAAATAAATGTTTGAAGAAAAGGGCTAGTTACAAATAAAATCACATGAAAACAAAAGAAAAATAACAAAATCAAAATGTACTATAAATATTTAACATAATGTGCCTTAATCTAGGTTGCGGATCACTATGTGCATGCCGCAGTGAGTCAATAGGTTATAACTCAGTGCGGTCAAACACTGATTTTCAGTTATAACCTGAGGAGCGTGTACGAGATTTAGTAAAAAATATAAATATGAAGATGATAGTGATGGATGTATGAAGTTTGTGTAAGTCCGTGAGTGATGTGTGTTGCGTGGTTCTTGTATAATGCGAAAAATAAAATAAAATTGTGGATGAACTTAGGCATAGATATAAAGCATATATAAACGTATGTAAAAAACATATATTGTCATAGGCCAATTAGTTTACAGCGTTTTTGAAAAAGAAAATAAATATGAAAATGAAATAAATCGAACGGATTTCAGTTTTGAAAAGATTGACTCTACATATATCTGTCAGGGATACCGGATTTTTGTTCATCAATCAAATAAGACCTAAATTGTTTAATGAAACTATATTTGGATATTTAGTTATACAACTTTTTAAAATGACGGACGTTATTATACGCAATAGCTAATTCAGGGCAACATGCCTCTTCCACAAAATCATTATGATAAGAAAATGTACATTCAAATTCTTATTACAAAGTCTTTGACGTCAACCCCTAAAAACTACGTGCAGGAACCTTAGCTTTGAATTCAAATTCAAAGGGAATTCAATACGCTTGGTATAATTTGTTCTACCTTTTCAAATGTCTGCATAAACGAGATAATACAAATCCTATTTAAATGCTTTACATAATATATGTTAATGTGTGACCTTTAGCTGCAAGTTATGTACTTCGTGATAGTAAATTGATCTGAAATGGCATAGTTTTCAAATTCACATGGCATGTTTAAATTTCACGGTTTGCTAATGGCAGTTATTGGTTGTAAACCATGTGTTAACTTGCAGTTCAAATGTTACATGTTAATTTATTATACTTTACATGATTAGGTTGGTTAGGTACTTTATTAAGGTAACATTTGTATGCTACTTCTTGATACCAACCACTACCTACAGAGAATAATAATGATATTAAGTACATAAATGCGTTTAGGAATAAGGTATTCTATAAGTGTATGGTAAGTATGTTAAACTGTGAATACCATGTGAGCGGCAAAACACAGCGGTTGCCACTCTTAAGACAAAAAGCACGTATATGTTAACCCAAAACTAATATAGTAAAACACCTTTCCCATTAATTGTAATGTGTTAGGTAAATAAAGTACCTAGTGTAACTATGACAATTGCCTTTGTTTTGGGATCGCCTAGCTTCATGGGTTGAATGGATAGATTTAATTTTATTTTTAATCAGCTAAACCGAGGGATACGTGCCTTACTTCGAAACACGAAGGAGATTTAGGCCATAGTCCATCACGCTGGCTCAATGGATAGTTATAACTTATAATAATATTCAAAAATAATTTTAACATACTTACAACTCTTTCGATAGGTAGGCTAATTGTATACATCCGTTGGCACACACGTATCTATAACAAGATTGAAATTTCGCCAAGTGATAGATAGCGCTGGACTGGATCTTGTAACTTGAGGTTTTGTAACCGTACGTGCTACACACTGTACTTGTCTCTTCTGGTTATTGGTTACAGGTTATTAATTAGGTCAGTAAAGGACTTTAATATCTCAGACAAGCGATATGATTTTTGCTTAATAAGAGAGCTGCCTTGGATTTGCAAAGTGGATGATATCTTGTGTTATTTTATTACTTACTAGCTGACCCGGCGAACTTCGTTTACGAAAAATAAGGCTTTAGCCTTATTTTTTTTTCGTATTTTCTCACCTTTTAAACCTTCCCTGAACTTCCACGAATATTTTAAAACCAAAATCAGCTCAATCGGCCCAGCCGTTCTCGAGTTTTAATCAGACTAACGAACAACAATTCATTTTTATTTATATAGATATAACTTTATCTTCTTGTTTTTTACTTACATGTATACGAGCTTTTTTCATCTATATGGGTTTATGTACAGACAGCAGCACGTTAGGTTACCCATTTGCACTACGGAAGCTAGCGCTATTACCAGCGAGATAAGGGTGACGTCAAGGTCAACATGTATAGCCTGATGTGCTGCCGTGTGTACTTCCTATAATCCCTGTCGGGGCAGACAAAGCCACTTGATGCTACATTTGATATTGTTTCTGCGAGTAAAATGTACTTACAAAATAAATGTTGTTTTGTGCCCCTTATTGCAGTGCTTTTTACACAAATGAGCATAGCATTGGAAGAAAATAATCTTATAATCATTACGAGTATACAATTATACATTTAATCAAATAAAAATTTAAAAAAAATAACTTGTTCTATTACTTCTCCAGAACTCTCGCAATTCATCAAACATATGCCAATGTTCTCAAAGTGGCAGTGCAATACGCAATTGACACCAGATATCAAAAGCATCAGTTGGATCACGGTATCTGGTGTGGCATCAGGCAGACATGACTCAACTCACTCTAGATCTCATGATATAGACTTGATCGCAGGTCGTGACCTATAAAAGCAATTTGAGTTAATTTAAAGATTAATACGTAAGTACATTATGCACATTCAGTGATGACTTTAAGGTTTTGATAGAGATACTTGTAGATTACAGGTGTTATGATTAACATGAGTACTAGACTAAAAAGTAATGAACAGAATCAATAATACTTACACAAAACAATTATCTTTCTTCACACAACAGACAAGTCAAACAAAACAAAAGAAACAGAAATAGACAACGTTAACTACTAGGTAAAACTTAGAAATCTTTCACAGGACATCATAAATATCGTCATATCCACTGATTATTATTGCTACCAAAATACTCTATTTTCACTACAAAATGATGCACTCTATCCAGTTTATCATCTAAGCCTAAAAATAATTCCGTAGATTATCACATCCAAACAGGAGCGAATTATGGGTAAATCATGCATCGTTCCTTAATCATGTATACCCATTTTTCTAATCCTTTTTGTACTTTACGCCTACTCATCAAGATTTCTTCTCAATGTTCGTTAGGTTGACTGGAAGAGATCCCCTAGTGGGATAAGTTCGCCTTTGTACCTTAAATGTATTCTAACTTTAAGTACCATATTTTGCTCCTGTAAGAATATTTATTGTACAGGATTTACATACATACATACCCATTCTGTGGTTTCTTAATGTTCTGTTTCGTACTCCTTGAACACAGATTTTCGGAAACTTTAGTAGGTATGTGGTTACTGATCAAATTCAGGGGCCACCAATGAAATGAACTCTCATTGCGTGATAGCAGTAAGTGGCTTGTTTCCACACATGTTCTGCCCGCAAAATTGTTTATGTGGTTTGCCACAAACAAATTTATTTACTAGTACTTTTCATTTACCATAGGTGTAAATACAAAGCACCTCTAAGCTCTTTATCGTTCTTACCTATTTATTAGGTAATTTTTGAACTCTAAAGTATATATGGCACCAAAAAATAGTAGAAAAATAAATAAATCGTAAACTTACGATATCATCAGTAAAATTACAATCTCTCGCGACATTATAATTTGTCTACAAAAATTACAATTCCACGAAACTTTAAAGGCCGGCTCCCCGCAAGAAATTAGGATAAGTTAAGTTTTTTTTTTATTGTAAAGATATTAGCATCCACAGACTTGATGTCCGTGCCCTTGTCTAGATTAAGTGTTTTATTGTTAATACTTGCTTTTTCTTTTAAAAATATTTTACTATACTTTTCATAGAAGTTTACAGTAGATAAATAGCTATAATAAAGATATATATTTATATATTACATAATGTATTTTTCTAAACCAGTGACGGTTCCCCGCTGTTGCATCTAGACCTCAAAGCATCCATGACGGCTCTGTCTCGACTTTTGATCGCCATTCTGAGGTTGTAATTGACTACTTTTTCCCTGCCTGCCGCCTCTGCTTCTTTGATGAATCTGCCTATCGCATCGTTACCATCATCCGCATAATATTTACAGCTGGCGGTATGGCGCGATATGGCAACCACAGCATGAGGGATACTGTTAAAATGTTGATAAATATTGATGTTGATAAATGTTGATAAGTTAAGTTATGTCAGGCCAGACTATTTTAGGTTCGGTTAGGTTAGGTTGTATTAATATTATAAAAAAGTCCGTCAATCCTTACTTCCTTACTAATATTATAAACGCGAAAGTTTGTATATATGGATGTTTGTTACTCTTTCACGCTTAAACGGCTGGACCAATTTTGATAAAATTTTGTATGGAGGTAGCTGACACTCTGAATTAACAAATAGGCTACATAATTTTTCCAAACTCCCACGGGAACGAAGACCGGGACGGAAAGCTAGTGTAAAAAAAATGGAGGCAGTTCACAAAGTATCGAGAGATATTACAATTTTACGGGTTTGACTGTTACGGTGACATATATACTAGTCATACAATCATTATTTATGAGAGTAGGTGTAGTATGTTTAAGCTAAATTAAAACTTACCAAAACAGAGTGCCGTTTGAAAAACTTGTTCAACAAAAATGAGGTCAAGTGCAAAATGTAATAAAAACTATTGAACCATTTTTTGATAGAATAGAATAGAATAGAATAGAAAAAATCTTTATTTTATAGGACATTCAGGATGCCACTTAAAACAAGTCAAGATTACATGAAATACATACAAACAAACATTAAAGGATTTAAATACATACATACGCATTCGTGCTATTGACCCTACTGACTCTACGCCTATTCGCAAAGGTGCAGTCTTCCCCAGAGAAGAACAGGCAAGAAACTCTGAGGGTGCTCTTTTTAAACGCATTACAAATTTTCTTATTTTCTAATTTTAACTAAGTCTGAAATAACTCTAGAGCTGAGCAGTTCATTCCCATGGCTGCTTGTCAGTTATGTAATCAGAAATTTTGTAATAGCCCTTTTTGCAAAGTTTTTGTTTAATTACTGTCTTAAATTTATCCAAAGGTAAATTTTGAATACACATGGGAATCTTATTGTAGAAACGTATACATTGACCCATAAAAGAGTTCGTGACCTTGTGGAGACGACTGTCTAGTACATCCAGTTTATGCTTGGTCCTAGTATTTATATTGTGCCTATCGCTATTTTTCTTAAACAAATGTTCATTTTTCTTCACATATAAAAGATTGTCACATATATATTGGGATGCAAAAGTCAGAATATCTATTTCTTTGAATATTTCTCTAAGAGACATTCTAGGTCTCATTTGATAAATCGCGCGAACAGCCCTTTTCTGCAGGACAAAGATCTTATTGATATCCGCAGCATTACCCCACAGTAAAATGCCATAACATTATAAAGCTTTAAATCGATGGAATTAACTTAACGACGCATACGTTTTTAAAAGTGTAATGCTTTTTTTCTATAATGCAATGAAAGCGTACACTTAGTTTAATTTTAAACAATAAAATGGCATTTATTTTAGAGTTGGTTAAAAATACTTGTTATCATTCTTGTAAAATTGCATAAGAATAGCAAAGATTTTTTTTACAAAATTCTTTAAAAGAAAACACAGCTTGGTATATGAAGTTGTTTGTAGCAGATCGACAGTTACATTTATATTGTTAGTCTAACAAATATCTAAAATTAATTTATCAAAGTATATCTCGACCCATTACTTTAACCTCCAAATCGTGACAGTAGTGCATTTTAAAAACATTTATTTTCAGTCACAGTCAGTGTGACAGTGTTGCAAATGTTGCCACTAGTCAACAACGAATGTACATGGAAAAACACGAAAAACTTTACACATCGAATGTCATACCAGACTAACCAAATCACCTGATGATTTGTTATGAAAAAAACCAAATAAGTCCCATCATAAAAATTATTTCCGCGCTCATATGCATTTTACTTGAGGCGACATTAAAATGCAGCGCGTAAAGCTTTTACAAAATTGACTGTACAAAAACTTATGACATCCTATGATAACTTATGATCGATTATCTCGTTCACGACTCAGCTACTTGTTTAACGCCTGAGAACAACACTCGGTTGCGTAGTTATTAGATTGTTTGTTTAAAGGATTAGTAGCTTTATTTGTAAGAGTAGAGTCGTGATATTTCGTACTCGAATTTATCAGCTGTACAAGTAGGCATACGTACTTACATTAAATACACTTATGCTATATTGAAGTAGTTAAATTCAGTATTCACGTCAGAAAATTTAGGGTGGTTGTCTGATATGACCACTAGTACAACTAGTAGTGTACAAAGGCTAGTTTTTCTACGCTACAATTCATAAACCAAACACGTTATCCCTTTTAATCACCAAAATTGATAACTAAGTGTTGGTATATTGTTATGTATGTCACCGTACCATTGTCAAACCTGTGATATTGTACTTTGACTTACTAAGATTGTAATCTCTCGGTACTTTAAGAACTGCCCCATTTTTTTACATTCACGGATTTTTTAAACATTTTTAATGTAACCTAACCGAACCTTAAAAAGCCTAACCTAATCTAACTTAACCTAACTTATCCTAATTTCATGCAGGTGGCCTTAAAGTTTCGTGAATTTATAATTTTACTAGGAAAATTGTTATATCGCGGGAGAATATAATTTCACTAGTCAAATTGTAATATAACAGTTTTTACAATTTTTATGTCTACATGTAATAGAGAAGAATATAATTATTCGCGATAATGTTTTTGGGTCGTAAATAAATGCGGTGTCATGTGACCCATTTCATTTCACGGGTGATACATTACAATGACTGATTAAAAACATACTTAACAAATATGTGGGCGTTATGCACTAAGGTCACTGTGAGCTTTAGATAAAATATCAGAGATAATAAACATTATGCATATTATTATGCAGGTGGTATTGAAACCGACCACGCTATATTGTATGGTGATGTTGTGATGACATGACAGATTATCAATCTATGTCGATTCTAGTATAGTGCAGTTATATGTTTAGAAGAATATAGAGGAATAAATCATTTACGATTATAAAATTCGATGAATGGTTGGGTATTTTTTCATGTCTAGCATCTTTTGGTAAGTCGTCCATTTGTAGACACATACATTTGACATGTAAAATTTTGCTTAATAGAACATTTGGTCATTTAGTTACCCTATTTGTTGTCCTTTTAAAATTTATAGAATGAATTTTTGATTTTCTAATATGTAACCCTCCATAATATTGATTGATTAGAGCAAGCCTGGCCGGATTCATTGCAGCTGCTCAATTTTTTTCTATGACCGCGTTATCCAAATTGTAAAAGTGTTATACAAATACTTATTAGATCGGAAATACTAGACACGGGTCGTAAAACCACGCAAATTTCGAGTTTCTGGTAACAAGCTAAGTATGTCACGTTTATTGTTAACAATTTTAATTATTTAAGTTTGTTTTACCTCAAGTTAAAGAATTTACTTCTTATTGCATGGGCAATTTAATTCTTCACGCTAGTTGTAAAAATCATAAGGAAGTGTTCCGAATTAAAGTTGATTGCAAAGTCGGAAAGATAGCATCGTTTTTATAGTGTTTAGGTTGTTGATTTTCACACGTTATCGTAATGGCTAGTAAACGACACATCAAGACGTTTTAACATGTAGAGCACAACAAACCTGAATAAAATGTTGTATAATCTTTTTTTTTTTTCTCGTTTGAATGACTTTCTTAAGGTAATGAGTTTTGATAATATTTAGTGTGATAAAGTAAAATGAGATTTAATTATTTAGGATTGTAATATAGCTTTTATTATTTGGCAGAAGAATCTTCAGAAGAACAATTAGCATGCAGGGTTGTATCTTGTAATGCCGTTATGTTCAATTTTCTTTTCCCTTAAATTTTCTAAGTAGTCTTGCAACCGGAGATCCTTTATTATTTGCGTATTGTTAGCAGTCACTCGAGGTGCTAACTGAAAAACAGCCTGGCTGAGGCAGCACCTTTTCACAACTTTATTTTTTTCTATTTTGTTTGATCTATTTTATAATTATGGTGAATGCATTTATTGTTCTTTCAATCTTTCTTGTATGTGTGTATGTATTTATTATTGTACAGTTGCCAGCGCATCAGGTTACTCAATTTTCATTGCAAAACCGCTCTTATCACAACAGCACAGAGTGCACGCTTGTGGTATCCTGATGTGCGGCCGTCCGTACAATAATATTACAGAAGATAACAAGTTTACAGCAATAGGAAGTTTACAAAGGTGGACTTTTCCCACAAAGGGTTTTCTTCCAGTCAAACTAGTGTTGTTATGTAAAACAATAATCCCCTTAGGTCTATTCGTATTTTGCGAAATATGTTCCATTGAATGACTCTATTTTGCTAAAATTAGGGACGCAGATCAGCCCATGCACTAAACTATTACTTTACTCAAGCTACCTTAGGTTGAAATACAACGAAATTTTCATGTAGCTTGTGTTTTATGAAAAGTTTATATTTTTATGAAATTCTCCTATCTTAAAAGTTATCTTTAAAGATGTTTTTTTCCTCCAGATTCAGTTATCTTCATGGAGTATATCTATGCATTATTTTTATTCTTTTCTTAAATTATAAAAGTATTCCTAACGATGGTCATAGATAATCGGAAATGATCTTAAGCAGAAATATGCCCTCTAGTGGATGCATGCAGTACTAATATTGTTAGAGAAACCAAATGGCTTCTCAAAGCTCACTGGTTTATTTGAAAGTGAACGTAAAACAAGTTCTGCACTACACCAAGTAGTTTCCATTGTACCATATAGATGTAGCTTTTGAAAATCTTTGAACACCGGTCGTAACTGCTGTTCCCGACCCCTACCTACAAAAATATTTAGCATTTTTTATTTCATATATTTGTGAGGAGTCTGGGTTTCTGTGTATAATATCTATGTAGTATATAAGTGATCTAGCACCCATTTAAATGGCACTCACTCAGTTGCAAAAAAGTTAAAGCTTCTAATGCCGATGCCGTCGTATGGAAAGTGACAGTATGATATTTACATTGAGTGGCAGTGTGATAGGAATTATAAGTTCCTCTTTTTTATAACACCCTTATTTTTTGGTGGGGGTTAAACATGGGCTCCAAATTGTTCTCTACCTTGGACGCAGAATATCTTTTAAGCGTTGTGTTTTCCTCCCTTTAAGTTCCTTAATGTTTCATATGCAAATTAATAAGTCATAATGATCATACGCTACGAACGTAGGCCGACAGTAATAAGTGTAACAACTGTTTGACCCACTGTACCCGAGTAATGAGAAATGATTTACAATGCTAGAGATGTTTTTCATGTTCGGACATTGCATACATGTTTTTTGTTAGAGTACAATCCACATTAATAAAACACTACCTACTTTAAGTTTTCAGCCGATTGTGTGTCTAAACTGAAATGTGAAGATTGTTTAAATTGAATTGGGCTCTTTAGACTTGATGATACAATTGGCATTTGTTTTTATGTTTTAAATAAAGCTTACATACTTAATATGAGCCAATATTGCAGGGTTCTTCGATTGCATATAGACAATGTACACTCTGATCCGAGAGCATACATTAAATTTCTACAAAAACATTTGCTTCAACCAGGAATCAACCCCTGAGCTGGAACTCTCAAAAGACAGCGTTCAGTAGGTATAAGTAGCCAATAACAGCCTCCACATCAAGAACGCTAACTAATAACAGTAATTTATTTCATAGCAACCTTAAAATTGACACCAGGATAAGTAATAATTGCCACTCTCTTGATTATATCTACAGGATAAGAAGAAGAACCTGAAAATAATTTCATTTTAGTCTGTGTGTAACAGCTTGATAACAGCTGACCTTATCAATGAAATATACGGTCTATCACTTTTGGCCAAAAATTTTATTCAAGTAAACTGTACCCTACCAGACGTGTTGTTACTACACTTCCGAAGGTTTGCATTGAGTGTTTCAGACGTACAGTTTTAATTGACAACAGGACCTTAGGATGCAAATTCTACATCCGTCGACAATGCATTGTTTCACTTATCTGATGGCACGTCCCTATAAAAGAGAATACCAAACTACTATATTACACATTGACGTCTCATTTACCGAGAAACATGGGATTCTTGGCTTTTCAGGTTAGTAGTTTATAAATTACATCAGCATGGGAAGTTACGGGGAAAATAAAGAAACTTTTCTCGAGCTCGTGAGCAAGTCCGCCGTTGGCAATGTAGCACATTTCTTAACATAAACTACTTGGAAGAGGATCAAAGTTTTTATTCACAAAAATAGTGATTTAGCTTAGAAATTGTTCTATAGCAATTAGGCCGCTGTATTTTACACTACTAGATAAATTTTATACTTATGTTTTTTGGTGTACAATAGAAAGTATTGTTTTGTGAATCAGCATACATCCAGCAGTGGATCTATTCCAGCTGTTGTCACGATAAATAATATAACACACACCCACTTGCTTTCGACCAAGCACCTAGCACTCAATTTAATTGTTGTTATCATTATCACTACAGATGGTACAATTCGATGAAATGTAACAAAAGTAATTGATGTTAGCGCACTTCAGGACGTGTAAATGAAAAAGTTTTTACATTGTAACGAGTGAAAATGTAAAACTTTTATAAATATCTTCGAAATTTGTCGTTGCTCAACCTATGAATAGATATTTAATTGGAAAATAAATTTATTATTTAAAACTCCTATTTCAGCAAGGACGGAAACGCTCTTGATAAATTGGCACTTCGGTCACCCATTCCATATTCCAAAACAACACTTCATCTAAAAATTATATTCTATTTGTCAGTACACATACTAACACTGACTATCATTGTTTTCCTACAATTGCCTACAAATTGAGGATACTGTATTTAATAGTAATTAGAAATATGTATTTACCTTAAATCTTTGTAACCGGTTTCTTTTAATAACATGTGATTTGGTTTGAAACGATTACTATGATAGCTTGTTTATATTTCATAAGAACTTAAACTTCATATATGCCATCGAATCCCATCTATCCACTCTAGTGTATACCATTGGACTTGACTATCAAAAATAGCCTCTATGAGCTAAATATTAGTTGAGTATGTGGTCCTGTGTATATATTTCCATACATATGCTCAAGCCTATGATTCCTAACAGGGTAGGCAGAGCACCAGTGGTTTTAGAATTACTTGATGTCACGTTGGCATAAATTCTGAGGATTTAAATTCAGTATTTTAAAAACGCTTACCCACGTAAGGGATATTGCGCTTGAAATTTCACCGCTTGACTTGAAGGCATGATAGATCAGAGCATTTAGGAGATCCAATCCTGGGGTTGTGAGTTCAAGTTCTATTCGCACTGAATTTTTTTTTTACTTCAATTATTTGTAAATTCTGGGGGTTATTAGATGAAAATTGAAATATGATGTATAGTAATGAGAGCATGTCAGCCTTTCGCCTATCATACAACATAACCCTCCTTTGTTTTGGTAATAAAGATAGTAATACTCCTTTGGATGGCAAAGCCATATTATAAGTGACAGAAATAACCACGCCGGCAAAGTGTTACGGATCATATATTTTCTTAAAATTAATAACATATTTTACTCTAACGATAAATCATGTCATATATGGTTTTCAGGTAGTATGGTTGGTAAGCAGTTATTTCATCGATAGAGGGTCCTCAGTGGCGATGCTACAACACGCCACGTCATCACAGAGCATAGTCTTTCATCCTCAATCATCAGCATCTTCATCGTCAATTCCTGGTATTAAACTTTTAGCTCATGCTAAGTACTGTAGTTTATTTCAGTACGTGTTCAAAATAAGAACGATACAAGGAGTCAAATGTAGACCTTGATGTCATTCATACACTCACACCCATAATCCCTAACAGGGTAGGCTGAACATCATGTTCACGTGGCGTCACGTTTCATGTATATTCTTAGGTTTATTAGACAAAAATTTAGAGTGGTGATAGGTTGTCACTTACGGGCTTCAAAAGTATGCCTGAGAAGAGTTGGCAGCTGGCACAGTGATGTCATATGAGTAATCTATCTATTTAGTTAATTTCTTAAATTCCGTTGATGATAATTTTATTTCACTTAATACCTAAGGTAGATATATAAATTACTAGTTTACATGACTGACTTTCATTCTTTGATTCTAGGCCCTAGAGGAGCAGCAGATCAGTATGATGCCATCCCTGTAAGTGTCCTCACGGAAAACCTTTAGAAATTATTGCACTTTCCGGTTGAAAGTGATTTATTTAAAGGATCAAGTTTTGAAAAGTTTTATACCCAGTTAATGCTACTGTCTTTGAGTTACATGGTAAAATAACATCACTATGGCTATTCCACTATTCAAAATGTTTCAATGGCGGTTAAATGACAATCGTCGCCATTTTATCCGTTCAGGCGGCGAAAATGAGAATTATTCAACATTTCATACATCTGATAACAGCTGCTTTGACTGGTGGCGCCACCGCCAACTGAATGTCTAGTTGCTAAGTAGTTTGCAAATTTACGTTCGGTTGGGGGTGACGCTGCTGGTCGGGGTGGCTGTTAGCAATTATATGAAAGTTCAATAGTTCTCAATGTCACCAACTGAACAGATAACATGGCCTCCATTGTCATTTAACAGCCATTGTGACGCCATTGGTAAGTGGAATAGCCCTTCAGCTATAACCGGAAAGTGACACAGTTTTATAACGCAAGAAAAGCAGTGAGTGCTGGAAACTAGTATTTATTTAATCTGGTTCGATTTTACAGCCTAAATATGAATACAAGTACGAAGTATCAGACCACCAAACTGGTGACAGGAAAAGTCACTGGGAGAGTCGAGACGGGGACCGGGTGCGCGGCGCATACAGCTTGTACGAACCTGATGGTGCTTTGAGGACTGTCGAGTATACAGCCGATTCTATACATGGGTATGTTATTATACATAAAGTCACATCTATATTTTCTATCGGGGTAAGAAAAGCGTCTACTGGTTATACGACACACCACAGTAACTCAACTAAAATTAACGTGACTATTGTAAATATTATAAAGTAATGGTGGCAAGGACCTAGGTTTTTTAATAAGCTTTAAAGCAGATGTTTTTCATAAAAAAAACTGTGTTCTTTTATTTTGGCTCATGCGACTGCAGTGCAATGTGAGCAACTATAGTCTTCTTCTTCTTACCGTGTAGGTATAGTCAAGTGTGAGGTGAACTTGACTAACCTTAGTGTCAGGTTTTTTCAAATCGCACAATGGCCTCTGACTTAGTTTTAACGACTGTAGTCAATCGACAACAGCCGGGACCGACAGCTTAACGTGCCCTCCGAAGCACGGAAACGCTCGTGATAAATTGCCACTTTGGTCACCCATCAGGTTCCCCGCCACTGTGTAACTATAGTATATAACATTATATGTATCTAGTTGCATCCCAGTGATACATATTGCAATGTTGTTTTTTCGGCTTACAAAACTTTTTTTACAGGTTTAACGCAGTCGTTAGAAGAGACGAACCAAAGCTGTCAAGTCATGGGTCATATAATCAGCTATCAAACAGCCTGAATGACGGTTACGAGTCATCAGCCAGCCAACCAAGATACCCATCGGGAAGGGGCTCGTCAGGATACGGCGCTCAAGGTCAAGGATCAAGCGGTTTTGGTCCTGGAGTAGGTTACAGCGTCAGTCACGTGGTCGCACCGAGGATAGAGCCAGTTAAACCGTATTAAATTGTATTACTTGAGTGTTTAGAAATAATGATTGTAGTCAAAGGTATCTGATATTTCTTACATAAGAGGTCAATACAGGAGGCGTGCTTGGTTGCGTATTCATACGTCGAAAAATGAAATACAAGTCCTTAGAGTAGTCAATTGAGTACTACTGGATTTTAGTGGCACTTTTCATTCGACTTTTTGACCAAATTGGCCATTTCGATAAATTGCTGAAATTTTAATAAAACACGAAATTAATTCTTTTATTTTTATATTTTTTATTCGTTAGCGCTAACGTTTGCAAGGATGGTATTGGTTTAGCATACAGTTCCATAAAGGTCGAGTTCGAAGGGTTGACTGTACAAGTAGATTGAGATCTTCTAATGATGAAGATGATGGAGGTGATGATGTGGCACGATATGGTGATGAGGCGTGCTGTGATGCACGATGGCGTTGAAACTGTAACAAAAGTAATCAATGAAATACGATTTTACTAGAAATCACAGACATTACAATAAATAACAAATAAATAAACGCTATACACTCAAAGGCCCACAGTAAGGTTTTCCCTTGTGTCGGGATCCCTTGAAATATACCCAAAGACAGACACCGACACACATGACCCTAGAACAAGCATCTGCTTTTTGACACCATGTCTTAAATAAGAAATAAAGATCTTTAAACCACATAAATATTTACCCCGAATCGAACCCAGGATCCGTCGATCAAGAGGCACCGCCACTACTACTCGATGAAATCGACAAAGACGGCCGATCGTTAAAGATATATTTCTTTTAGGAAAGTTGATGGTGAGATATTAATTATTTTTGATTAATTTTTGAATTAGTTTTTGCTAGAATAAATTTTTTATCAATATCGATTCTATCCCAACAAAAAAACATTTCTCCAAAAATGCAGGATCTATGCAATGAGTGTTGATTTTTATCTTTAAAGGTCCATGCTAAGATTTCCCTTACCTATATTGTGGATCCCTTGAGGATAAGAACAATCAGACTCTAGGATAAACACCTGTTTCTTACACAAATGTTTGCCTGGACCGGGAATCGTTCCCTGGAACTGTCGATTCTATCAAAGCCGAACTAAACAAGCTGTCAAACATTAGTTGGGCTGTGTCAAATAAAAATAATGAAATTCGTATATTTCTATGTGGTAAGATTACGTGTTCCACGCGACGTCTAAACAGGGCTGTATTTTTTTTTACCGTGTGGTGATCGGTCGGAAAGAAATGGGGAGGTTCTTTCCGTGGGTGTCGTAAAAGGCGAATAAGGAAACACAAATGAGACCTGCCTCCTATCAATCCACCCCAGGCAACGATACCTCAATTTGTTTTGAATCTGAGGTGGCGTTGTATAGTCTCATTCGGGCTTTGTAAAGGGCCGTCTAGTTCGCGACCACCCTCCTACCGAAGTTTGACGCCAAACAGTTTGCTCACCCGCGGTGGTCGTCAGCAGAGTAATGAACTGAGCGCACGTTGCCGTCAGGCTCAACGAGCGAGTAGGCCCCCTTCACGTGGTCGCCATGCCGGGACTCGTGCTGCGACTTGTGGTCGCCGGTGTGGGGGTCCGACACCGAATACGCGAAGTTGTAGGACGGATGCTGTAACCCAAAATTATTGATTTGTAAGCTATATTAATATTAACGGAAATGTATGAAATCCGTCATTGTATACAATTTCTAGGAAATTTATATAATTCCTAAAATCGCCCGGAAAAGTGTGAAATGAATTATATTTTATACATTTCCTAGGTAATCTATAAATTTACTAAATAACAATCGGAAATATATCAAATGTTTGATTTTGTCTGTTTGTAAGTCATTCGAGTTCTTTGTTCGATTGCAATAGACGGAACTGTGACAAGTAGATTTTTCAGTTGCCAAACCCAACCAACCCGTTAAGGGTTGGTTGGGTTAGGTTAGGTTAGAACTGTGACCCCGACGCACAAGCCGAGCTCGCTCAGCGGCAGCGGCCGGCGAAGTGCCAAACACGACTGTGGTTGCGATAAGCGGTTGTCGCATTTCCGCTCACCTGAGCTACTTCATGATGTGGTCAATAGACAGTGAAACATTTCATGAAATTGAAATTCTTGAACATTTCATGAAGTGAGCAAATCTGCAATATGGCCAAGACAAATCCACGTCGCTTATTTAGGTAAGGTTGTTTTATTCATTTTATCGACAGAAAGCATTTTTTTATACATGTCCTACAACAATTTCGGAATTTTATACAATTTCTAGGAAATGTATACATTCCTAGGATATGTGTGTACTAAAAAATCTTTGAAACAATATTTTACACATTTCCTAGATAGCCTCGGATTGTATACATTTCCTGAATTTCATACATTTCCGGTAACATATATACATTCTTTACAATTTTATTAAAGAAAAAAATAAAAAAAAATACTTAAAACTTCTTCAACAACTTTCATACCTATAAGCATGTTGTAGAGTTTTAAAATCATCTATTTTAGATAGTACCTACTTGGAAACAATTTTGTAATTTTCACTATTATTAATTCCATTATCTGTGCATGGAAGTTAAAGTTGAAAATTGGTGGAACCATTGCTGCTAGTATGACTACAAAAAGTACATACAACAAAAACAAAAAAAACACTCAAAAACACTTACGTGTCCCCAGTCGCCATGTAGGTGTCCAGACTGATGGCTTATGGCGGGGGCCCAGTGACCATGGTGTACGCCATGGCCCCATCCCAGAGCAGGAGCGCCCCAGCCAAGGTGACCCCAACCGCCGTGGTTGCCCCAAGCACCGTGCTGGCCCCAAGCACCGTGGTGGCCCCAAGCATCGTGGCCATGTCCATGAACGATGCCATAGCCTAGATGACTAGCATGGCCGAGATGACCTAGATGGCCAAGATGGTGGCTGAGGTGGTGGGGGCCAATGTGATCGACACGGGACGTGTGGGAGATAGCACCGTGCGCGTGCGCACCGGCGACCAACAAGCATATGGCAGCAATCTGCAGACACACAAAATAGTCACAATAATAGTCTTCCCTTGAGAACTTCAAAATACGTAGTATTAAAAAAGCTGTTTAAATTTTAGTCTCAAAGGGAATAAACCACTTGAAACGCACTTGAAACAACATGATTATTGTGTGAATTCACCACTTCGTCCACTGGATTCAAGTAAAATACAAAACATCCTTTGAGCTGTTACCTTTTATTAGACATGTGTGTAAACATAGTACGCAATTTTTGACGACATGTAAGGTAATTATCCTGTTTATTATGATGAAAATGGTTATAATTGTTAGATCCGCGAAACGCAGGGTTTCCTCGGCAATCCAGCGTCCAAGGGCAGGCGTCACGAGTGACTTCACAAGTGGACCGAAATCGATTAGAGCCATTAAATAGGATTTTCACGTTAATTGAACACAAAACACGCGTCGAACAACGCAAGGAATTCCTGAATTTTAATTCACTGATCCATTTTCATTTAACAACATTCGATCGATTACTTACTCATTATTGGTGTTGATTCAATTTGAGCGGGTCAACAATTTTGTTAGTAAGGAAATAAAAGGAAAATTTAGTAGTAAACTAATGTTAAAAATAAATAATGAAAGTGTCGTTTTTGAAAACAAATAAGGTATCAAATAAGTCTATTTGCGAGTTTTACGTAAAGGTATTCTTTTTCGTAAGTGGAGAGAAAGATGCTGCTTATGGGGCTTTTTAAATTTTACAGAATTTTTGTAATCTATGTAGGTTACCCAAATTTTTGTTTTATAAGAATCATAAGAATTGCTATTTGTACTAAAAAATATATTTTGTGCAAAATATTTCAGTAGATATATTTGCATACTTATTCATGAAAAATAAGTTAATTTGAGCTTGAGTCGATTTTTTTCTCTTTACCTAACTACGTAAGAGAAAATATTCTCATCTTAATATGATCTGGTTATCGAAAAAAAAAACAATTGCCTTTAATTTTATCATATTGCTTTAATGAAGGAACTTATAGATAGTTTTCCATACGTACGAAGTCAAAATATGGACAATAAGAAAATGAAACACAAATAGTGACGTACACAGTAGACGTACATGAGAAGTAAAGTTTTTTTTTTGTATATGGACTAATCGTTCAAGGAAAAACACGTAAGTATTTCTTAAGGGCTAAAAGTGGTTTACTAGCAAATCAATGGTGCCACGAATCCTTACGACCGCCTCTGCGACCGCTTTTGCCTTGGATACGTCTGCTCTCTTCTTCCCACCTCCCAATTATTTCATCCATGTCGAGGTCTACTCTTCCTCGCGCGCGTTCCCCTTCCATGGGAATGCTGAAGTCATCCTCTCTGTACACTAGTGGTCGGTCGGTGATACCGGGATGGTCATGGCCGTAGTTTTCGTGGTCATCGTGGTCATGGTGATGGTGAGGCTTACGGGTCCTTTCTAAGCGGAGTCGTTCTCGTTCAGCTAGTTCTTGCAGTCTAAGGAACTCGAGGAGTTCGTCGAAGTTGCCGTGAGCCTTGTGTTCTTTATCGTGAGGGTTCAGGTGAACTCCCTTCGGCAGGATGAGGATCTGACCGCCCTCACCTCGCGTGTACTCGCGGCCACCTGTCTTCAGGTAGCGGTAGTCAAGAATCCAGGTCGGCTGGTAGTAGGTCGGACTGTATCGGTCGTAGACGATTCTGGGGAATTACACGTTCATGTAAGCTTTGTTTCAAATGCTACGCTAAGGAAAATCGTGGTTATGGTGGACATCCTTACATATTTCAAGATCTATTGTTTTGAAAACTAAAAAATTGTATTTTTTAATAGAATCATACTTTCATTTTAACCACACTCACCTGTTTTGCTCTTTGATTCGGCGTTCTGGAAGCTGAAATCAAATCAATTTGTTACAATAAGTATTTACTGACAACGTGCGGTTTCAACATTTTCAAGAACGTAATAACAGTTGTGATTGAATATACAACTACCTATGCACGCAAATTATAGTGTTTACTAAGCGTAGATTAAACAGTGAGAAAAAAATAAAACTGGGCAGTAAGTTGTAAAAGTCCCTCCGGATCAGAAGTACTACTGAGCTGACTTTGTGTCTCTAGTACTACTACAAATAATACAAGTAAATTTACTCTTGGGTTTATATTAATTGTACAACTAAGTTCAACGGGTAGTACAAATGACGCCAATCTAATAAAACTCCTTTAAAATAAAAACTACTTGGATTCAGAAAACAATTTGGTTTTATCATTTGTTCTACCATAGTACTGCTCAGTAGTACTTCTGATCCAGAGCGGTAAAAGTAACATTCAATTAGTTTTTAACAGTAGCCTATCGTATTGGCAACTGCTTTTATTGCAATTTATCTATTGCAATGGGTAAGTATAATCATAAAATTACCGGATGTCCAGAGGGATGAATTTCCCTAACTACGCCAAAGCCAGGGAGGCCTTCTCCGTAGTCGTCGCGCTTGAAGTCATGGTCCCTGCGATGGACCCCTTCCACCATGGGAAGAGCCTTGGTTTCCTCAAACTTCTCACTCGACCCCGCCAACGGCCCTGGTTTGGCCATTTCTAACCCGGGGTCGGCCCAGCCCAGGGCTAGTACTCCCACTATTAATATCCACTGAAAATTTACACTGTCATTAGGAATGGTCTTGTTGGTAGATGTTTCTCCAAATAAGAAACAACGACAAAAAGCTAACTCCGCAAAGTCATCCTTTTATCCTGTTTAAGCCTAAAATCCCTTTTCGGGTAAGCAAAAATCATGTGGTTCTGGAACCACATACATCAACAAATTTTACATTAATTCTAATATTTATTAGATAGCATATGAGTTTAGTTGTGATGGGTTGTCAGCCTTTCGCCGAAAATGCAGCAAAACCCTCGCGTCCCACTTAATGGCTTCTACAGTACGCCTCGGAAGAGTTGGCAGCTGGAACTTTATAAGTTCACTCTTAAGCCGATCACCCTTAATCATTATTATTAATTTTGGAATCTTCCTATTTAAACAGTTTAATCATAAGTCATTTAATACGAACTAGCTTTCCGTCCGCGGCTCCGCCCGCGTGGACTACAGGTTATATCGTGCCCAACTGTGGGATAAAATGTAGCCTATGTCCTTTCCCAGGCTCTAATCTATCTCTGTACCAAATTTCAAATAAATCGGTTTAGTAGTTTAGGCGTGAAAGACGGACAGACAGACAGACAGAGTTACTTTCGCATTTATAATATTAGTATGGATGATTAAACTGTTTATTCGAACTTGTCATTTAAATAATTTATTTATCTTAGTTAGAAATGCAAACAGAAGAAATTCGTAATGAATTTTGACCGAGGTGATAGAATATTAGGTAATTTAACATCTTTTTGTTTTTATTTTCGACTCACCCGAAACATGTTTCCTACTGAGCTACCAACAGAACAACTGATGTCGAAAGAACCACTCTGTGAATCAGTTTCTATTGAAATTGTTCAGCTATATTAATTGTTTATAAGTACTGATGATGTTAAAGAACCGGATCGCGTGCATTAAATGGTATATCCTGCTGTAATATACCATTTTATGAGTAATTAGTAAATCAAAACTTGACAAGAAGTATACTTGCTTGCAACGCGTTCTCTTCTGATTGGCCGTTGGAATAGTTATTAAATATTAACTTATCCTATTTCCTTTTTTTTTAGAAAAAATCATAGAAGACGCCCACGTCCTAAAATATAGTTTCTTATGTTGATGCTCTGAATAATATTTTGAAAGAAAAACGTTTTCACTGCAATTTAGTCACATAATACACGTACCTATCACGTATCAGTCCTCACGTATGAAATTCTAGCATAAAAAAATCCTCAACTAGCATCAAAAAATTGCAGATACAATAACTAAACTGAATGGTTAGCTAAATGGAGGACCAGTGCCATACCAGTGCCACTAAGTCAGCGCAACTCACTTTTACTTTAGGCAGAGGAGACAACACAATTTACTGAGGACGATCACCAACGCACCGTGGTTTACCAGGAACTAAGAGATTTATGAAAATCTGGAAATTGAAACTGTAAAGGAAGCCATAAAAACTTACGGTAAAAAATAGAAAACAAGACTGAAAAGCCACAGAAACCACCTAGCGAGAGAGAAACCTGCTATACGCAAACGATATGAGCTGATTAAAGAGGTGGAATTTCCTACAACTTGACCAGAGAAAGTAATCTCTAGAATGAGAAAAAATGGGCATGATGATCACTGGATAATCACTCACTAATGTTTAAGAGTATCAAACCATCTGATAAAGGCCAGAAATGCTGAGGGCAGCTAAAACTTGAAAAATAAAAGAAAACGTATGAAATTGTCGATTTTTCCTTAAGCTTTATTTTGTTTATAATGTAAGTATGTATTTAAAAACTTGGCCATGAAACGGAGATTTGGAGTATCATTAATACATTTTTACTTAAGATTTATTTACTGAAATCGAAGCCCAAATTTATATACACTGGGCGTCAAAAATAAGTAGTACAGTTTTAAAATTGCGATTTCTCCCAAACTATAAAACTTAGACCTTTGAAACAAAAAAGGTTAAAAAGAAAATTTAATCTTATTCAATAAAAACTTCATGCATTATAAGAACTTATAATGCTTGACTTTAAAAAAAACGAATAAATAAAAACACTTTTTTTAAACTGTTGAAAGGTGTTGTCTTACTTAGGATTTTTGTGTTTGACACATTCGCTGCTGATAAAGCAATTGTAATTGAAAAGCATAGGTATCTTCAGAGAGTAAATTTGACTAATCATGCCTCTTTCACCAGAAGAATGTGCAAGAATCTTAGCTTTTCTCGAAGTGGGCATCAGTATGCGTCGTACTGCAAGGAGGGTGGGTGTAACTTTAAGAACGGTTCAGCGAGTAAAGCAAAGGTACGAAGAGACTGGAAACCATCTAAGGAGACGAGGTAATGGCAGACCCAGGTGCACAAGTACCCGAGAAGATCGCTTTATTGTTTCCACTGTGTTAAGAAATCGACACCTTAATGCAGTTGAGGTTCAGCAACAGCTTCTTCGGACCCGAACAGACTACATCAGTGAGAGTACAGTGAGAAGAAGACTTGCTGAAGCTAACCTGAAGCCTCTAAGACCAGCAAATGGCCCCAAACTTGAGACAGAGCATCGCGTAGCAAGACTACGCTACGCCCGTCAACACGTACAATGGGGCGAAGAAGAATGGGCTAGAGTTTTATTCACAGATGAGTCTCGATTCTCTTTATACACTTCAGATGGACGGCGGAGAGTCTACAGACGACCCGGTGAGCGATACATTCAAGCTTGTATCTCGGAAAGAGTCCAATATGGCGGGGGCTCTGTACACGTATGGGCTGGTATCTCTTCAGAGAGTCGCACAGAGCTTGTGGTAATAGAAAATGGGACTTTGACTGGTGAAAGATATGCCTCGGAGATCCTCAACGAGTATGCAGGGCCATATTTAATAAATATGGGTGATGGAGCCATCCTAATGCATGATAACGCCCGGCCACACACTGCTCACCACGTACAAGAGTACATTCAGGAGGTTGGCATCAACTTGATGGCTTGGCCATCGAGAAGCCCAGATCTCAACCCGATTGAACACGCCTGGGATGAGCTTGGGAGGCTAGTCAGAAGGCGCAGTCCACCTCCTGCCACACTCAGGGCTCTAAAACATGCGCTGATAGAAGAATGGGAAAATATTCCCCAACACCGCCTCCGAAACTTAGTGTTCAGCATGCCAAACCGGATCCAAGCTGTAATTAGAGCCCGAGGCGGCAACACAAGTTATTAAATTGTGAAAAAGTTCCAAAACGTGAAAATTAAGTGGTTGACATATCGTTAAAAATTGATACTTTTTAGTATTTATCTTAATTTTAAGTTTGAAACTTTATTCATGCCAAATAAAATATAACTTTAATAAACTTCGTTAAGTTTACTATAAACTGCTTTTTATTTCATAAGTGTAACTACTATAGTTTAGGAGTAATTGCAATTTGAAAAGTGTACTACTTATTTTTGACGCCCAGTGTAGCTTGTTTCATTTGTTGCTCGTTTCATTGCTTAAAGTTGTCTTCCCACAAAGTTTTGTTAAATTTGAATCCAAACACCTATTATTATTAAATTAATTAGTGGAAAGTTTCCAGTTTCCGGATATTTGGTCATTGTCAATCCTTCTCCTAAATATTAGTAATGTGAAAACCTTTCAAAATCTATGAAAGGATCGAAGTGTTTTTTCTATCCATACCCTCACGCTTTCCTACCTATCAGAGTAGGGAAAACATAATGTAGAAATTCATTCTTTTAATGATTTTTTGGGGTAGTTAATGGGCTGGAGTGTAGCGTTAGTTACTTTTCGAAGACGCGGGCAGAAAATGAGTGGTGTTTGTTTGAGAAAGAGAATCATTGGTTTAGGAATCTAAGCTTTTAGTATACACATTTTTAGCATCGTAGCATTTGAGAATACAATCACCCAGAAAAATAAATGTCTATATAAAAAACAAAGTTTCATATCACAATGCGATGTAAATCTTTGTTCATCACAAGTTACCGGCCTACCAACAATCCTAGTGCAAATACTGAACCATGGTCGAGCATTTCCCGAATGGGAAACGGGGCTAAAGCGATAGGAAGAAGGATAATTTAGGTACTCGTCTATCAAACACTTAATGTTACTCATATCAAAGAATAAGTAAAATAGTACTAACACCTATAACCTATTTTGGTAAAAATAGTCCGATTAATATCCTAAGTATTGACTCAGGACATACTAGGTTCGATCGATCTAAACAATCTTTTTAATTTCTTAAGCTCTACATATGGGGTGACTAAATTAGCTAGCGGAACTTAAGGGGATGATTTTTCCCATGAAACTGAACAGCTTTCCCTAAGAACCTCATTTAAAATTGTACAAGGCCTTCGGCATCACTTTATACGCAGCTCGCCTCGGCCTGCGGCCTCGCGTCGAAGCGCGTCGTGGTTTGGCTCGGCCTGCGGTCTCGCCGCATCACTTTTGACTTCTCTTATTGAGGCAATCAACTATTCGCTTGGTTTGTGTGGAGAGGCAAAAATATTTTTTCATGTTTCGACCTACGTTTATTGGGGAAAATTATTCAATTTCGTGAAATTATTCATAACCTTAATTTTCACAAACTTATTTTAGGTCGCCCAAAATATCGAACTGATGATAATTATTTATCTAAAGGTACACTCAAGTTCATTTTCTAGAGTCTTAGCCCTGCATTTACCAATCCGTTTGCCTAGTGTGGTGATGCTGAGTATGAGTTTGGGCATTGAGCATTTATCCTCCCGTATGGAGGAAGCCTGGTAATGAAAAGGATAAAATCGCTCAATTAAATTTTTTTAGTTTTCTTGACTACACAATAGACGTTTTATTCAGTACTACACGTTTAAATTATTTAATATTGTACATTCGTTCCTTACAGTTTATGATTGGTTTTGTATGAGATGTGAGAAAAAACTTCTTTAGTCATTTATCTTATGAGGACAACTGACATTTATCTTAAGAGAAGGCTTTATTAGCTTATTAGCTGTGTTTATTATGCACAGGAGACAATATTCCGACATTTACAATTATATTAATAACTCGGTATAGCCAAAAACGATTCAATAACTTTTATCCAATTGTAACGATGTTTCTTGACTCAACGGCGGTCTTGGTGCTATTTTCGCTTTGGTAGTTTGATACCCAACAACATTTCAATTTCAAAATTTGATCTGTAGAATGTTACTCGACGACGTTCTTGCTTCTTCCTCGCTTCAGAAGTAATTACTCGAGCTTTGTTGCTTATTGGAGTGCTCCACACCCTGTAGGTAAAATGAAGTAATTTTGTTAACAGCATGACATCTTCACGACATACCACCATGAAGTCTCGCCTTCTGGTTTTTGTAAGTTCTCATAGAAAAGGCGTAGGTCCTCATATGAGAACTTGTCATATTAGAGGACTGTAGTAACGGATCATAGTAAGCGAAAGGCGTGGAACCTTTTATGTCCCCGCCTACCTGTAAACTGAGTTGGTTCGGATACATATATGTTCATCCATTACAATATTAACACAAAAAAGACATGATGTTTATTTGTAATGATCATGAAAAGTATGTACAATAAATAAAATTTTCAAGTTTTTTCTGGTTTTTTCAATTCAATTCTTGACATTTCAAATCATATCATTTTTGACATAGGCATAAGACGAAGGAAAAAGTTAAATACAGCCATTAGCAACGAAACATGTGGCTGCAACTTATTCAAAAACAAAATTATTAATATACGAAAATGGCTTTAAACGCTCTTTAGATAAAAATTATTTGTATTGTACTGTTTTTAGAGGCGTTGTAATTGTTTTTGGACTAGATACATTCTTGAGATAAAAGGTAATTTTCTAAGCCATAAACTTTTAGTAACCAAACAGAGAACGGTGTAGTAAAATGACCAAATAATCACTGAACAGCATCAGAAATGACTAGATACTCAAGGTAAGCTGTCTTGTGTGCTATTTAATGATGATGCATATTGGTGCATTTCAAATAAATTTTTCGAAAGAAGCCTAGTCAGATTGCAACACTTCTTCTTCTTATCGTGTAGGTATAGTCAAGTGTGTGGCGAACTTGGCTAACCCTGGTGTCAGAGTTTGTCAAATCGCACAATGACCTCTGACTTGGTTTTAACGACTGTAGTCAATCGACAACAGCCGGGACCGACAGCTTAACGTGCCCTCCGAAGCACGGAAACGCCCGTGATAAATTGCCACTTTGGTCACCCAGCAGGTTCCCTGCCTCTGTGTACATTGGTTTACCTCACTGATCGGTTGAGATCAGCGAGAGCCACTGGGCTACAAGCGCTTCACACTACAAGGTTCTAACTACTACTTTAAGCTTTTTTACTCAGCCTTTCAACCTGTCGCGTTGAAGTTTTTTAATTCATAAATGGTCATTAAAACAAACAAAATGAGCGCTCTTTCCCGGCGTATATTTTGGTCAGTCATATAATAATATGCATTACACAGTGTTGGCTTGAGTTTACATAAAATATCACAATGGTAACAATTACTATCTGATAATGGTCACCGATGTTCGGTTTTGACCAAGAGATCAATAACAAGTAATCTATTGTTTAGATTTGGTATTATGCCGGTAGAAACGTGGGTGGTGAGCGTGACGGTCGGGCATTGGTCGGTAGCGCTCGCTCTCCCAAAGAGGCAATCCTTCTTCTTGGCGAGATTCTTCACCTTCACGAACTTCACTTTCTTCCTCTCCACCTTCTCTCTCAGATTCTTCTATTGCTGCTAAAACTTCAGCTTTCCAACGTTTCATAGCTTCAACAGAGTTGCGGTCTTCACCTTTACCTTCACGACCACGCTTTTCCTCACGACGAGGAGGTACACTTACACGCTTACTACCCTCCTCACGACGGTTTTCTTCTTCACGTCGAGCTTCACCCTCGGGACGACGTTCCTCTGCACGAGGTTCTTCACGACGGGGCTCTTCAGATCCAGCTTCGATTCTTGGCCAATGTTCTATAGTTGGTTTGCGATCAACTTTTACGTGTTTGTGCTCGTGGTGGGGCTTGTGCTCCTCGTGGTGGTGTTTGTGGTGAATTTCCACCCAACGTTCAACGACAACTGGCTTTCGTCGCTCAGGTTCCCGACGTTCGGGCTCACGTCGTTCAGGTTCCCTGCGTTCGGGCTCACGTCGCTCAGGCTCCCTGCGTTCGGGCTCACGTCGCTCTGGCTCCCTACGTTCGGGCACACGTCGCATAGGTTCCCTACGTTCGGGCTCACGTCGTCGCTCAGGTTCTCTTCGTTCGGGCTCACGTCGCTCGGGCTCCCTGCGTTCAGGCTCTCGTCGCTCAGGTTCCCTACGTTCGGGCTCACGTCGCTCAGGTTCCTTACGTTTGGGCTCACGTCGTTCAGGTTCCCTGCGCTCAGGTTCACGACGTTCTGGTATGCGGCGCTCAGGAATGCGACGAACCGGTTCCCTACGTTCAGGAATAGGGCGCTCGGGCTCACGACGTTCAGGCTCTCGTTGCTCGGGTTCACGACGTTCGGGTTCCTGTCTTTCAGGTTCACGACGTTCGGGTCTTTCAATCACTATTGGTTTGTGGTGTGGCAGACGTGGCCATGCGGCTTCACTCTCCCCTACGCTTTGTTCACGTCTTCTTTCATATCTTTCGCTACGTCTGGGTTCAGGTCTGAACCATCTCGGTCCTTCACTACTTGGTTCAGATGTTTCTTCTATCTGAGGCTCAGCGGTTTCATCTCGCACGGGCTCGGCTACCTCTTCAGATACGGCTTCGGGGTTCTCTTCGCGTACAGGCTCTTCACGTCTTTCTTCCCGTCTTGGTTCCGGAGTTTCTTCCCTTCTTGGCTCTACTTCAACAACAGGCGCTACAATCGGATGATGAGCCTTTTCATAATGCACGTCGGCTTTAAATCTGTAAACAAGTTAATGCTGTTAATGCGTTTAAGTTACAAGTTAAAGCTGTTATAGAATCTATGCTCACGTTTAATATTTCTTTGGCAAGATTTTTCATTTTATCGGGTGTAAGATACATAAAGAGACTTTGTCTTTTTATAATTTAAGTCTACACTTTCAAAACTACTGATAAGATTGCTTTTTAGCCTAGACAACTTATGCTTATCATAAAATCATGTGACTTTTCAATTTGTGATAGCGTATTTCAAAACCTTGACTTATAAATTAACATATAGCTCGCCGTTGTACATGTCCTTTCTTTGTGTATTTTTTTTATATGTATTTGTGTGTACAATAAAGAATAAAGAAAGAAAGAAAGAAAGGAAATAAAAAAACTGACAACGATTAGTCGTATTTCTTTACAGATTTTCCATGCTATGATTGGCAGCACTGTTGAAAGCTCTGATAATCAAATTAATTACGTCGTACAAAATTAATATTTTTTCGTTCACCTATCACATCATGCTTAATACTTAGTATAGTGCCGTTTTCTCAACTGATATCTTGATTTATACTTTAAATCTTTAAATCAAGCCTTTGAACCAATTTGGCTTTCAATTTGAAGTTAAATTCACAAAATACCATGAAATCTCACCCGCTGTGTTTGTCTGCATAGTATTTCACCGTGCGCTTGAGTCCATCAGGCTGCAGCAACCAGTACATGCCCTTCACTTCATCGCCGTGCCGGTGTTCATGCTGACCCTTGTAATCATGGGTGTGAGGGTCCGCCACGTGGTAGGAGAACTCATATGAGGGATACGCCCAGGCCTGCAATTTTATTAAATGGTATCTTATTACCAATAAAGGATTAAATAGTATATATGTCCCTCTAGTGTAATTTATATTCTGATACGGCAGCGTTCCCCTCTCTCAGGCGTTCACTGAAAACCAGCGTCGATGGCTCTTCGGAGCCGCGGCATTTTGCTGAGTGAAAGCCTTTTTGGCACTCTTTTACTTAGTTTTTAGTTTATTATTAGTTTAGTCTTCGTTTTCTTTAATGTAAAAGTACCAAATAAATGTTTTTCTATTCTATTCTATTCTAAAAGTTAGATCCTGTCTGAAAACTGGTAAAGATACTGGAGATTAAGCTAGTGTTTATATTCTCTTTGCTCAGACTTAGAGCTCTATATTGAAGTTATAGACAAGCTGTCAATAGTTATTTTTTATTTTATTTTTTATTATAAGATGGGTTAGCTCTTGACCTCAATCTTGACCATGAAGGTCAAGGATGAGGTCGACGATGGAGCGAGTTAACCCAGAAAATGCCTATAAAGGCACTGGTACTCCCACGCACCGACGGAACACAGCAAGCTGTTTGGCGTCGGACTTCGGTAGGAGGGTGGTCGCGAACCAGACGGCCCTTTACAGAGCCTACCACACCGCATGAGACCATAGGACGACACCTCAGATTCAGGAAAATATGAAGTTCAATCATTCAACGTTATTTGTCAACTTTATAACGGGAAAATCACAAGCATTTGTGGGCTGAAATATGTTTTTTTTTATAGATAGTGGGTTTGCTCTTGACCACAATCTAGCCCAGAGGCGGAGATGTGGTCGAGGATGTAGCAAGCTCACCCAGAAGATGCCTATTCACTCGAACTTTAAAGAGATTCGGGTTATACATATGTGCCCGGAAATACAGACGCAGGCAGAGAATTCCATAACTTTGCGGTGCGCAATATAAAAGATGAAGAAAAGCGGATCCGAAGAATTTCTATCTATCTGGTTAAGCTTATTTTTAGTTTGCAGTCAGAAAGCTTATAGAAAATTGTGCAAGTTAAAGCTGCGCCTTTGCGAATAGCCGTAGAGTGAAAACAATTAATGTACACACGGCAGCACATCAGACTACACATGTTGACCCCGTAGCCTTTAACTCCCTCGTAATAGCAGCGGCTTTCGTATAGCAAATGGGTTACCTGACGTGCTGCTGGCTGTAATTCTAAAGCTATTTTGACTTTGACTTGACTGCACCGCGCTGGGTTACCTTAATATCCTCTGGGTATTCGTTGAACCGGTATATTATTTGGTTTATGTTTTTCATTTAGTATCGACTCGACAAGAAGAAGAAGATTCAGTATCTGTTTAAATGCTGTTCCTATTTTATATTTTCTTAGAACATTTTTAATGGGTTTAAAATTGTATGTGTAATTTTTCATATTTGCATCTAGAATATCAGTTACTGAGTGATTTCACTAATTCTCTTCAAATTTAAAGTCGCTTCGTATAACTTTCTTTATTGATAACAATAAATACTTACGTATTCTTCATGATGTTCGGGCTCCTTCCCAATATGGGCGAGCTCGCCATGGTGGCCCTTATGTTCGGGGATGAAGTGGATTTCCACCTTCTGCTCAGAGTAAGCTACATGCTTCGCCTCTCCTCCTAACACGCACACCACCAGACCTAGAAGTACTGTAGTCTGAAACATCCAAGGGAAATATATTAAAAAACAAATTATTTATTCTAGCAACATTATAAACATATTACAACAATTAAGCACATTATATAAAAAAATTGGAAATGGGAATAAGCTAAGTACAGCAAATTTTTAGCAAAGGAACTTGCAGCTAATATATGAAAAATCGGGATACAGTCAAATCACCTGAAATTTTAGTATAAATATGGAATTTCGAAAGACGAGCGGTCTATCAACCCGCATTGGGCTAGCATGATGGACTATGGCCTAAATCCCCTTTGTATTTCGAAGGGAGTCCTGTGCCCCTCGGTTGGGACGTATACCTATGATTTGACTTTATTTATCAACTAGCTTTCCGCCCGGGGATCCACCCGCGTGGACTATAGGTTATATCGTGCCTAACTGTGGGATAAAATGTAGCCCATGTCCTTTCCCAGGCTCTAATATATCACTGTACCAAATTTCATCAAAATCGGTATAGTAGTTTAGGCGTGAAAGACGGACAGGCAGACAGACAGACAGAGTTATTACTTTCGCATTTATAATATTAGTTAGGAAGTAAGGATTAGTAAGGATAGTATATGGATATGGGGTTAAGCACCGCCTATGACTGCTAGTTTTTGAGATAGAGCATAAAAAAACTTATATGGACATTTTTATTGCAGAGTGGACTGACGGGCCGAGCCTCGGGAACATTAATTAGTTTTATTTAGCACATAAATCAAACTTCACTGTAGGTATAAGTTCATGTTATGACCACAATAATTTAGATGCACTGGAGATCATAGAGATGTTATATTACATACTCACGCAAAACAAAATCTTCAAAAATTTTATCAATAATGTATGAAGTACCTACATAGAAGTTTTTTGCTTTATCTTCCAATTTTTCACAAATCAGCTGTGGGGTCTTTTACTGAGCTATCATCTATGAATTCTATCAATGCTCTCATCTGTGACCATTTGAGTAAGATAGCGACTACTTGATCTAGCAGCCATTATTCAGAGGAGGCCTGGGCCGATATCAACGACAAGAACTTGACAACCCTTTCTCTTTCTAGTCGCTACTACTTGATCTAGCAGCCATTATTCAGAGGAGGCCTGGGCCGATATCAACGACAAGAACTTGACAACCCTTTCTGGAGCACGAAAGGTAAAGATTTTATGTTTTTTATGGATCTGCATAATAGATAGCAATTACTCCAATGTTCAAAACTGAGTTACCATTTAGCCGTAAACAGGCGGGCGTATGTAGTTAAGTGTTGGTACCCTCGATGAAAAAAGACTGTCTCTAACTATCATGTGTGTCAGTTTGAGGCATTTTTTTTTCAGCCATTTAAAAATTATAAGCAATATGTCGGGGGAGATATAATTTTTTGAACTGAATTTCGATATAGTGCTGCCAATAAATAAAATAGTTAAAGATACTCGGTACTTCACAAGAATAATAGCCAACGCCCGATTACCCGTATACTAAAACAACAATTTAATACCGGAGAAATCTACAGATCAAGGTTTTTTTTAATTTTTATACTTAAGGTTTCTGGAGAAAACCTTGCAAAATATACAATTTTGGTACAAAAACTTGACTTAATAAATAATAACATTAAGCTTTATATCCCTTATTTATTACACAACACACACAAACACAAATTCACGAAAACACGCCTTGGGAGAGCTATGGGCATTATAGACCCATAAAATTATATTTTATGGAAAGATTCCAAATTTTTGAACCCACATATTTCTCTCATTCCTTTTTGATTAAAAGGCACCATTACCATCTAATAAAAAAAGCTAATGTAGCTTCACGAGAGGAAGTCACAGGAAGTCAACTTTAGTCCTTTCTCGAAAATGACACAATATTTTAAGACCCTTTATCTCAATTTCTTATCATTCTTATCAGCTATTATCACTGTTATCACAAAGGAAAATCTACTGATAACACTTACCTTCCAAGTCATGTTATCAACAAAAGAGAAGACTCACAAACTGTGGTACTTACATGTTCTTCTGCCTATTTATACACGTTACTGATATTCGTGTGAATTTAATAGTGGATTTCCTCAACTAATAGTTCTACTAGTACTACTTAATTGCAGCTGAATTGTAATCATAACTCAAAGATTTTTTTTAAGAGTTTCTCTAACTGATTAAGGGCGTGTCTGCACGTATTCTACGTATTATCCATATGTATTCAATACAAGGTTGGGGCTGGATGATGTGATTTGAAATACACTTTCCTGTATATAGTATAATAGCTGTTATCATTATTACAACACTGAAGGTTGTGATAACAGCACTTACGTCGATCGTTCCTTAAATGATTTACTCGCCTGAGAGTTTTAACACAGCAATAGGTATCATTTGACAATTTCTTTGGCTTAATTTTTATTCAGGCACAAATACTTTATCATTCAAGAAGTACAACAAAGTACAAGATTTCTTCAAATTTCTTTTTGTATTTCGGCAATCATCGATTTTCAGAATGCACATGGTTTTCTATTAATTATTATATTGATTGCCTGCGTTCTTTCTTGTTTTTAACTCTTGACAAAAAAATAGGGGTGTAATAAGACTGACGTGTGTATTTGTATATCCGTATGTCTGTGTTTTTATGTGGCTGTCTGTGGCATCGTAGCTTCTAAACGAATGGATCGATTTCGATGCGGTTTTTTGTTTGAAACCTGACGTAATCGAGATGGTATATTTGATCAAATTGGTTCAGCCGTTAAAAGTTATAAGCAATTAAATATCGGGGGTGATACGAAATGTTTAATTTAAAATTATTCGTTTTAATTTATCATATCTATTACTTATTAGATATCGTCAACAATAATCTATATTTAGAATTACATACTTTATTGTTGTTTTGTTATCGTTTCAGCAGGCCGAGTACGATATTGACAGCGCCGCGAAAACACCGCGTTCCTATGTCAAAATGTCAACATTGACAACGCCATAGGGCGAGCAACCTTTGAGCGGGACTCTAGCGCAATCAAAGTGAAGTTTCAGCGTGAGCCGAGCGCGAGTTTGTCGTTATCGTGCTAGAGCATGGATCTAATACATCAGGATAGAAATCTTCGAGCTCAAACGCGGGCCGAAGAAGAGATAGAGCAACGAGGCAGAACGTCTCGTTCTAGTAGGGTGACAATGCGATTACTCGTATTAGAATTTTTTTTTGAGAGTGCAAAGTATACGTAACAGACAAATACAGGCTTCCATTTAAGGATAGAAGTTTTCCTGTAATTTTATTTTTATATAACAAACCATCAGCAACATTTACGTTACTACATTTTTGTTATGAAACACCAAATTGTATTATAATATACAAGGAGGACACAGGGTAGTGGACATCGGGAATGTTTTTTTTTTAATTATAAGATGGGTTAACTCTTGACCTCAATCTTGACCAAGGTCATAGATGAGGTCGACGATGGAGCGAGTTAACCCAGAAAACACCTATAAGGCACCGGTACTCCCACGCACCGACGGAACACAGCAAGCTGTTTGGCGTCGGACTTCGGTAGGAGGGTAGTCGCGAACCAGGCGGCCCTTTACAGAGCCTACCACACCGCATGAGACCATAGGACAACACCTCAGATTCATAAATAAATGAGGTGTTGTTGCCTGAGATGGATTAATAGGAGGCAGGTCTCATTTGTGTTTCCTAAGTCGCCTCTTACGACACCCACGGAAAGAAATAGGGTGGTGTTATTCTAAGCCGATCACCACACGGCACAAAGTTGTGTAGTTAGGTTGCGAAAAAATAAAACAAAAACTCACCTTTCGTCTCATCTTATAATCAAATCATTAAAACATGCTTTTAACTTAATTTCAAAACTTTTCCCATGAAAACATTTTCCCCAAGCAATCCATATTGGATTTTTGTAAAATTGGAGTTTTATGCTTAGAATTTGTTTTTTCCTATTTTATCTAACGGACCTTAGTTCCATAGGAGCCCGTTTAGTTCCATAGGTACATATAAGTTAATTTTGATCTTATGTTACTTTTTATTAGAAACTATTAAATAATAAATTCCCCCTTTCACAGAATAGAATAGAATAGAAAAAATCTTTATTTTATAGGATAATCAGGATGCCACTTAAAACAAGTCAAGATTACATGAAATACATACAAACAAACATTAAAGGATTTAAATACATACCATACATACGCATTCGTTCTATTGACCCTACTGACTCCACGCCTATTCGCAAAGGTGCAGTCTTCCCCAGAGAAGAACAGGCAAGAAACTCTGAGGGTGTTCTTTTTAATCGCATTACAAATTTTTCTATTTTCTAATTTTAACTAATTCTGAAATAACTCTAAAGCTGAGCAGTCATTCCCATGGCTCCATGTCAGTTAGGTCATCAGAAATTTTGTAATAGCCCTTTTTGTAAAGTTTTTGTTTAATTACTGACTTAAATTTATCCAAAGGTAAATTTTGAATACCTTTGTTCGTGACCTTGTGGAGACGACTGTCTAGTACTTCCAGTTTATGCTTGGTCCTAGTATTTATATTGTGCCTATCGCTATTTTTCTTAAACAAATGTTCATTTTTCTTCACATATAAAAGATTGTCACATATAATATATTGGGATGCAGAAGTCAGAATATTTATTTCTTTGAATATTTGTCTAAGAGACATTCTAGGTCTCATTTGATAAATTGCGCGAATAGCCCTTTTCTGCAGAACAAAGATCTTATTGATATCCGCAGCATTACTCCACAGTAAAATGCTATATGACATTAGGCTGTGGAAGTGAATATACGGTTCTCGCGGTTTCAACGTCCGATAATTGACAGATTTGTTTAACTGCGTAGGCTGCTGAACTGAGTCTGCTCGCTAACTTATCAATATGAGGACCCCATTGAAGCTTTGCATCAAGAGTTATTCCTAAGAATACAGTAGATTCCACAACGTCCAGTTTTACATTCTTAACCTGTACATTGGTATTAACCTGTTTAACATTGGGCAAGGTAAACTTAACACATCATGCCCCTCGGTGGAGACATTGTATGGGCTGATGAGAGTCAGAGAGATATTTGTTATACATGAGTGCAAAGTTGCTTTTAACCGCGTGCTCAAATTTGATGACCGACCAAGCGAAGGATTATAAAATTGGATCACAAGCGCAGCGAGTGCTACAACTTTTGTTTCGCTCAAAACTTTTGTTTCGCTCAAAAATCAAAACTAGAAATTGTAACTAGTACTTCTTACCATAGGTCATTCAAATGTCACAAGGTTGAGTTACGATGAAGTTATGTAATAAATATTTTCTTTATCAAGAAAATAGGTAAAGATGAGCCACTGATTCTCTGCCTACCCCCTTAGGAATTACTGACGTGAGCATATATGTATACAGGTTGAAAAAGAACCTCCTAGCTTTAAATGAAAATCCTGAACCAGTACCTATCACTTACTGAACACTTTTTTTATTTTATTTTTTATTTTATTTTGACATGGTGTCGTTCGGCTCTGAGTCTATTATAGTGTTGGGCTCAGGTATACTTTAAAAATATGTTTTACCATATTAGGGATTTAAAAATATACCCGACGTCAACGCGTTTCCGGGGTACATTTTCAAACTGGAAATTCCGTGTTGTGTTATTGCAAAATATATCAAAATATACTTCTAAATTCCTTTATCCCTACTGAAAATTATAAATGTAGGTAGATAAAAGTTGTTTATGAAAAAGCTTAAATTTTCAGTTTAATGGGCCTTTAAGTTTAATGAGACTTTAGTTTAATGGGACTTTAAGTTTAATGGGACGTTAAGTTTAATTTGACTAGGTTAATGGGATTAGTTTAATGAGACTTTAAGTATAATGGGATTTTAGTTTAATAATGGGACTTTAAGTTTAATTAGACTTTAGTTTAATGGAACTATAGTTTAATGAGACTTTAAGTTTAAAAGACTAAGTTTAATGAAACTTAAAGTTTAATGACTCTATTTAACTTTTTACGTACCTAATGAAAATTCGTTACTCGTTGTCAAAATTAAGCGGGCGTTCTGATCTAAATGAGTGAGTGCGTTGCCGTGTTGCGTTCGGGTATCGTCAATTGTCTACAAATTATCGACTTAATGTGCCCCACGGTTTTATTTTAGTCTAGTCTATGCATATGTTTATAATTCCCACGACTGTATCGATTTTATTATTTTTTGGTTTTTAGTACAATGTATGTTTAACATAAAACCGTTTAACTTAAAAAGTTTTTTTACCTATTTTTATTTTCTAGTTTTTATTAAAACATACATTTGGTAGCGGCGGCCATCTTGTATTTCAATTTTTTATAGTATATTGTATTCTGCTTGTTGAGCCCTTTCATTTGATACCCATATTGATGGGATTGATAAAACCTACGTTATCCGCCATTTTGTAGCGGCCGCCATCTTGGATTTCAATATTTTATAGTATATTGTATTCTGCTTGTTGAGCCCTTTCATTTGATACCCATATTGATGGGATTGATAAAACCTACGTTATCTGCCATTTTGTAGCGGCCGCCATCTTGGATTTCAATTTTTTATAGTATATTGTATTCTGCTTGTTGAGCCCTTTCATTTGATACCCATATTGATGGGATTAATAAAACATTAATTATCCGCCATTTTGTAGCGGCGGCCATCTTGAATTTATAATGATAATGAATAAACATAATTGTATTGTCACCAAAATCCAAAGTGTTTACAAAATTTCAGATTAATCGGTTGACAGGAAGAGGGTGAAATTTGAATTACTAAATTTGACCCAAGAATAAAACAAACGGGGTGAGCTAAATAAAACCGTTTAATAATAATAATAATAATAATAATAAAAATATACCCGATGTCAACGCGCGCCAGTGACGTCACAGTGTTGGGTAAAGGTACATTTTAAAAAATCTTGCCTTTTTTCGATTCGTTGTGGCTAGGTATATTTTCCAAATATGCGGTTATTCATTAGGTTGTAACATCCTAAACAAGTCAGCAAAAAATCAGAACTACCAGATTTAATGCAAGGTCGCTAGGCTTTCAAACTACAAGGTAGGTACAACCTTGTACCTGGCCTAATTTTTTTTTTTACATTGTTAAATTACTGTCTTAAATTTCTCTAAAGGTAAACTTTGAATACCATGACGCAACTTTGAAATTTCACTCTCAACGCGCCCAAAGAAGTTTCATTTCAAATACTCCAAGTTTGAAAAGGATGATGATGCTAACTGTACTTGGACGGGGGCGGTTTGGAATGAGGGCGGAATAAAGTAACCCTGGATAGTGAGTGGGACCTGTGAGCGGAGGGTCGTGGGGTCGATGCCAGGTTGAGACCTGTATCACTATACATTCGTCTTTTAATTCGTATTTAATAGTTATCACTTGCTCAGCGGTGAAGGGAAACATCGTGAGGAAACCCGTAACTCTAAAGGTTATTTCCGAAAGACCCACCAACCCGCATTTTAGGCCAGTGTTGTGGACTATGGCCTGAATCCCCCTTCACTGTTCGAGGGAGGCTCGTGCCACTCGGTGGGGACTTTACATTTAAAACTATAACTGTTAAGTAGTATTTTATAGGTCTACAAAGGTGACAGTTGTAGCTAGCAGAACTTGTATTGTAAATAAAGGCGTCACCATGGAAACCGCGGGCCAAAAGATCTTTGTAGACATGTAACGTGTATTTATGGTGTATTGGTGTGCGAATTCCAAAAAATACAATTACGCAATAGTACATAGTTTTCACCGTGGGAGGAATAGTAGGAATTGCGTTCATTTTGAGTAACTGGCGGGAATTCCCAGCATAAAAGCAAGTTGGCACAAAGTGCCGGCTGCATACAACGGAATTTTTTGTTATCTTTTGTCTAATCTCAACGCTGTTGAGCCATTTTTGTCTTTGTTCTGAATCTTTATGCACTCTGCAATAAAATAGCACAGCATTGTTGAGAACCTTTCTCCGCCAAACACAAGAAATCATGGACAACATAGTACCTAATAGATTTTTAAGAAATTATTTTAGCTCACTTGTGAAAATATATGTTACAGCCACCATACGATTCACTTGAACAAGTGTGAACACAACATCTTTCTACCATTTTGTCAGTATTTTAATTTAAAAAACTGGTATAATCCTTGCCGTTACGAATTAATTTTATACGATTTAAAGCATGCCGCCATGACATTACGATGACACTTTACGGGATGCCAGTAGTAATAAATGGTTTGAAAAAAAATTTCGTTTTCTTTTGGTAATTTAGGAAAAGATGACGAAGTTATTATGATTACAATTAATTCACATCAATTTGAACTGAAGTTCATTTCAAATGTAACGTATTTCTTCGTTATTAACTTCATTGTCAAAGCCGGACTTTTTTGATTAATGAAGTTTTTTTAAATTGGCAAGAAAAAAGAAAGAGACAATCCGCCTCGCACATCGGTGTCTCTTTCGGTTTCAATAGAGTCTTTCGGAGAAGCAGTCGAAAGTGTACCTTATTGCTATGGTGTTAAGTTTCATATTTCTTAATACGATTTTTCTAAGTAATCGGTCCTTTAAAAGAGAAAGTACTAAGTCCATGTGCTAGAGCTACAGAAACATGAAGTTTTCCAAGAAACAATAAGAAAATAGGAGAACTGTATTAGTTTTATACATATTTCACCAAAGTCAAAAATTATATAAACTTTATAAAAATTAACATACATTGTCACAATAGTTAAAAACTAGTGTCTAAACTAGGCATTGCTTGTTTGTGTCTTATAAATAAAGGTCTTAAAAACTTCAAGTAGGTACTTTAAAAAAAATTCAATGTAATGATCTTTAATAAATTACAGAATTGTTAGAGCGTAAATCCTAATGATTTGAAACGAAAATAAATGTGGTTCAATTTAAGTATAGGCACTAGTTAGTATAAGGTAGAGCTTCATTCTACTAACAACCAAAAAATGTTTCCCAGTCAACAGAAGAACTACAATATTGTGCACATCTTTGACATAACCAGATTTTGAAAGTGCATCTATACACTAATATTATAAAGAGGAAAGATTTGATTGTTTGTTTGTTTGTTTGCATTGAATAGGCTCTAAAACTACTGAACCGATTTCAAAAATTATTTCACCATTAGAATGCTACATTATCCCTGAGTAACATTGGCTGCATAATTTTCCCGATTCCCACGGGAACGAAGTCCCGGGCGGAATGCTAGTATTAAATATTAATAATAAAAAAAGTGTTATTGCTTCTCAAAAAATACAATAATTTGATTAAACTCGTTGATGTCTTTTGAATGAAAGTTTTGTAAAAAATTTAAAGTGAACTCTTGATTAACTTATGACTTGGTTAATGTAAAAGTTTTTGTAAAAAACATCCAAAAGTTAAGCTTTGTCTGCGTTTATTTTTTTTTTAGGACCTCGCTTTCTGTAAATCTTTTTCTAAGCTGGGAATGATTTATATTAATTTAAAAATACTACATATAAGACATCAATTTCGAGAAATCAATTATTTGATCAAGTGGGTTACCGGAAGATATGATGTCAGGCAAGACATCATATTTGAAATTAAGAAACTTAAATTTATAAAAAAATAATAATGAAACATTTCCCCGCTCAACTTGAAAGCACGATAGCTCAGTTGGTTAGAGCACACGAGGTGATCTAATCCTGGGGTTGTGGGTTCAAGTTGGATTTGCTCCGAACATTTTTCCTTTTCCTAAAATTATGGATAAAAAACTTATTTTATATTTAAAAAACTACAGGTTCAAAGGAAAATGTATCAATAAAAAACCTTAAATATTAGCGCTAATTTGTATTCTTTGCATTTATTTTACTATTTTTTACAAAATTCAGTACATGGGGTCGGCTTGATTCAGTCTTTGGTTGTGAGAGCCAAGGTTTTCGTACTGCTGACGATGATTTGAACTTAGATGTGATGATGATGATGAGCCAGGTGGACGTGATGATGAGGCGAGGAGTGGTGGACGATGGCGTTGAATCTGCAGATTAAAAAGCAAATATATATTAGTGTTCTATTATCTATTTTCTCTTGTCTAATAAAATTAATTTCTATCTGAGAAACACACCTTAGAACTTGCATTTTGAACTACAGTTTTACTGGTACAGTTTTTTTCACACCTTGTTCGCGCTGGCAGAATTTCAACTTTGGTTTTGTCGAGTTAACGTTTCTATAAATTAATTTGAGTAACTCGAGTAGCCCATCTCTATCAAGACATCACTATAATGACTCAAATATTAAGATTCAGGCTCCACTAGTAAATATTATTTTGGACGATGTCACTATGATGAATTCCACATTAAGATTTCAGATCGGCAGTGATAGTCAATGTTATACTTAAGTTAGGGAACATAATAAAATATCTATGAATACAGGAATGAGAAACTCTTTAAAGTTCGAGTGAATAGGGTGAGCTTGCTACATCTTCGACCACATCATCGCCCCTGAGCAAGATTATGGTCAAGAGCGAACAAATTCCTTTAAAAAAACTAACCCGGTGTGGTCATCCGCCTTGTACTCGACCTTCCTGAGCCTGCCATCAGGCTCCACGAGCTCGTACTCTCCTTTGACGACGTCACCATGTCGGGTCTCATGCTGCGACTTTAGGTCTCCGGTGTGGTGGTCGTGCACCGAGTATGCAAACTTGTATTCTGGGAATGACTGCAATTTAAAAAGAACAAAACATTTGCGAGTTTTTTTTTCTACATTATTATACCAACAAAAAATTTCTCGGTGTTAGTTATCTCATTTTCATCACTGACTTACTTAATTAACTTTGCATTATATGATTATGTTTTATGAAGATTCGACGTTAGAAGTCGTTTTTTCGAATTACATGGATATACTATAATATGTAAAGATGATAACATTCTTGCTCTATGGAAAGACGGTAGAATATCCATCAACTATGGGCAAGTATGGTACCGTATAGGCATTGTTAGCTCAATTAATCAAATTAACTTATTAACAAGACTTTATCTTAATAAGAATTTAACGTTACACACTCATTTGGTGATTTTAAATACACATTTACTGAACAAACATCCCAAAAGGTAAGATTATTCTAAATCCTGTCGTTCGGGTAAATCAGTAAAGATGAAGTGACAACACAGAATAATTATCTTGAAAAAGAAATATACACATTTACTGGGCAAACGCCGCAAAAGGTAAGTATATTCTAAATTCTCCATCTATAGTCGTTCAGGTAAATCAGTATAGATAAAGTGACGACACAGAATAATTATCTTGAAAATATTTATTGCGGTTAATGTATTGGTAGTAGTGGTATATGAATATATTTTGTCGCGGTTATGAAAACGCCTCGCTTCGAGACAGGAAGCGAGCTAGTTTTAATTGCTTAATTTACGAGCTATTTATGTGATTACTACCCTAATACTAAGGAAAATTGGCTGTAAACATAGAATACCAGATAGATTACAGATACTGCCAAAAACAATTAATGTGTTGTTTTAATGTAGAATTAGGGATTGTGCTGTATTCGAAGGAAACACAAAATTTACTTCAAAGCTAAAAATAATTACGTTCTGTTCATCGAATAGTAAATTAATGATGATATATTTAACCGACGTTTGCCAACTTGTAGATATCTTGCGAGTGTTAGCATTTTTTTAATGCCTCAAGTTACCTCGTCGGGATCATTGCACTTCATGGTACTTTTCAAATGTGCATGATTGTGGACTCACTAGTACTTGATAAATGGGATTTCATTTATAATTAATTCATAATTTATTTTAAATATTCGTAGGTAATAGTTTCTTAAATTGCAATAAGGTTACGAGTATATCAGGGTAAACTGTTTACTGTCAGTTTGGGAAATCCTAAATTGTTACAGATTGAACAAAAAGCTTTAATTTCGCAGGAAAATGTAAGAAACATTGTTATACATATAATATTCAGAATATTTCTGACCATACGACCGTAAACCTTTCGTTTCAAAAATTTAAATAACTCACATAGTGATCATGGTGAATAGGGATGTGGTGGTGAATTGGTGGTGGTGGAGGGGGGATGTGGTGGTGGTGGTGTAACGGCTCAGGGTGGTGGATGGGAATGTGGTGGTGAATGGGGATATGGACCGGGTGGTGGTGGCCGTCGTGCTTGTGGATCTCCTGGTGAGACACCGCTGGGTGGTGGTGGTGGTGATGGTGGTGGAACGGAAAGATAGCCTGGCAGGCTGCCACCATCGCGAGTACTGCGACCACCTGCAAAAGTTAATAAATTGTACTTCCTAGCGCACCAATACAGATCTTGGCCTCTGACCCGAGACCAGGCCATCCATCTTCATCCTGCTAGTTCTGTGCAGAGAATAGAAGAGGATCTAGCAGTCAAAAGTGCATGTTTAGGATATCCAAAAAGACGACGCCTAGTCGGTCATCATATAGATAGGATATAGTTGGAATGATGAAGTCCCAAAAGACCTTGAGAGTTTTCGTAGAGAGTAAAATAAGACAGATCAACTGAAAGATTAACATAGGTAAAACTGTAATTAACAGACTTATACTTAACTAGAAACACTCGGGATATCGTTTTAGTAAGAATTTCTAAAATCTAAACTTAGAGGACCTTTTTATAATTAACGGTACTGCACGGCAGAATTTGTATTACCATTGCCCCTATGTTCACAGCTTCTATAAACACTAGTACATAGAAGGGAATGGTAATACAATTTTGCCGCGCCATTTTCGAATTATATGTTTAAAGGCCCATTCTTTGCCAATATTATCAAAGGAAATGTTTTTTTTTTAAATTAAAGCGTTACCTTCATTTTCAGTTACTCAACAGAAAACCTAAATAACTTTCATCTTTCTTAGAAACATACAATCTCTATAGTTTTTGTGATTTAAATAAGTGTTACAAATAATTACAAGCTGTTTACATTTTTCTTTACAGTAATTACTAAAAAAAAATGGCCTTCCTTTGAATAACGTTAAATATGCTAGCACTAATTGTTCGTCATTAAGAGAATAAGTAAAACAATATTAACACAATAGAAATCACAAAAATAAGACATTGCCATAAAATAATTTATACTATACAAATGGTTACATAATTTCCTGTTTTTTTTTAAATAAACTAACATAATAACTCGTGTAGAGATGTCTCAGATTTAGAGCATTGTGTGACGTCACAATTTTATGTTTTTGCTTATGGAAGAAGAGATTCTAAAAGATGATACAATCTGTGCCTGCATAGTACATTTCACTTAACGTAACATACATACAATGTAATTGTTCTCATTAGAACAATGTAGGTATGCACTGGAGTACAACAATAGGGCGTTCTCATCCCTACTTTGCTTCTTAAGGAAGTGTAGACTAATTCAATCTATAGATAAAGTTCCATGTTTTGAATAATTGAAAACACATACAAATCACTACACTTCTAAGAAAATAATTATTCTAAAATATATATATTTTTTAAAACAAAAACAAATTACTTTCAACAATAATTTTAAGAGGCACGTGCTTTGTAAAAGCTTTATTTTTCACTTATATTAATAACAAATTATAAAGGTATATCCATGTTCGTTGCTATTTGTTAAAACGAAATGACAATAAAATGTTTCTTTCATTTATGTTTGTGATAAATTCAAGACATTAGTGTCATCGGTATGTGATCAAACCTAAATAAACCTCAAACCTAACCTAAACCTAAACCTAAGCTTTATAATTAAAAATTCCAGTAAATATTGCCTACTTCTAAGAAAAGGCCTCTCAGAACCTCTTTCTCAATACAGTGGCTCTCGCTGATCTCAATCGATCAGTGAGGTTAAGCAACGTAAACAGAGGCAGGGAACCTGATGGGTGACCAAAGTGGCAATTTGTCGCGATCGTTTCCGTGCTTTGGAGGGCTCGTTAAGCTGCCGGTCTCGGCTGTTGTCGATTGACTACAGTCGTTAAAACGAAGTCAGAGGCCATTGTGCGGTTTGAAAACTCTGACACCAGGGTTAGCCAAATTCGCCACATACTTAACTATACCTACACGATAAGAAGAAGAATACAGGGTCTATAAAATATATTCTAAATATTACAAAGAGTTACAATATACTTTTTAGCCTGTATTTTTGGAGGGAATGAAACGTAGAAGTAATCACTCCGTATCACAAACTTGTGGTAGTAAAAATTTCATGAATATTTCCTACACGGAAAGAGATGAGGTGGTAACATTTCCCAAGATAAATGCTAAAAACTAAATTTTAATCAAATCTTGGAAACACTGATCGAGATTGCTTTGAAGTAAAACTAGATTTGAAGTAAAACTAATTAACATTAAACGAAATCCCAAACTTTGTTCACTTTAGCACTTACTTTAGACAACATCTCGAGTAAGATTACAACGCACAATAAAACAATAGGCCCTCCTGGGACAAGAGACACTGTGAACCTATATACTGCTTCATTAGCTTTATATACTAGTGTATAATTGTGGGAATTATTAGAGCAAAAATCCACTGATCGATTTCACAGGAGTTTGGCAACATATTGTAATCTTTTGGCATTGCATAGGGACAATTACTCGATGGCTTGAGATATGTTATTAAACGTTCAAATAATTTACCGTGTTTTTACATTATTTACTGGCGATAGTATCTCAGTAGCGTGATTCCTGTTTGGTTAACTGCCGCTGTCACGGTACATTAACTTATTTGACGTAATTTACGGTGCTAATAAATGTTATTAATTACAGATGTGAAAATGGTAACACTTTGCCGAATTTACAAGGCCTTAGAGTTTGTGCTTATTCGATTACAAGTTCATCACATGAATTCTAATTGAATATTAAAGAACGTTTATTTCCATCATATTGATGGTTAAACAACCAAATGGTCCTTAACTTATTTCAAACTCAAAATAACAGTAAAATTGTAAAATATCAATGTTTTTTACAGTAACGTGCGGGTACAGTCGTAATTAAAGTATGTGGTGAACTTAAATAACCCTAGCGTCAGATTTAACTGCCAAATAGCCTTCAAATACTGTAATCAAGTAATCAATCGACAACAGTGATATCGACAGTTTAACACCCCGTGAAGTACGGAAACGCTCGTCATAAATTACTACTATGGTCATCCTATCTGGTTCTTTGCTCCGGTTACCGTTGTTCAACCTTACTCATCGCTTTCAAATAGTGAGCTCCACTAGGCTACGAACGCTTCTATGGTATACCAGGGGGGCCAAGAGTCGGGCAATACCCGCACCCTGAGCACGAGGTTATATGTATGAGGCCAAGTTTCAAATATCTAAGGAATAAAAATTACTAAGTTATATTGTAATAATAATATATTCAAACGTTGCCTTAAACTAAATACATATTATCAGTCGATACAACGTTAACAAGCGAGTAAAGCTCCCACAGACTTCCCTATTTCGAAAGATAAAGTTCAAATACGTGTACCGTAGTACTGCTATTATAATATAGCAAGAAACATGCAAAGTGTCAACATGGGCCTCTTACAAAACACCTGGCTACCTAATATTGCATTCGTGTGAAAAATGCATGTATTACCTGCAAAAAACTGTACAATGAATGTCAAATGTTTTTAAACAATGTGCCCTACATTGAGAAACAAAAGACAGCTTATAAAGTTATAAATAGTTGATAGAAATTGTCAGTGTTATTATTGTTAGAGTAAGGTTAGGTTAGCTGTCAAGTAGGTTATGAAACTTACTTGATTTTTCACATCAAAAAATTCTACGAGAAAATCGTACTTCAACTGCCAAAGCTACCTACTCTTGTCAGTTATCGATGCTACGAACGAATTATGGGAGTCGTCAACCTTAACATATTGTGTAGTCTTGTGTTATTATGTGTACAACCTGCATATCTAGTGCGACCCGTGACAAACTCGAAATGCAACGTGTAAAGTTTGTCAAGATCTTGAGTGAATAATTGATTAATAAAAAAGTACGTAAACATAAAAATAAGGATTAATAAATAAATTACTTCGAAATCTACCAATTTGGCATTACGCCAGATAAAGCTGCAATTTATTAAAATGAACACTCAAGAGCGCATGAAGATTGATTCCTTGTAGGTTCTTATTTCGTTCGCGTAAGAACTTGTATCGCATTGACCCGTCTAGTGTACTACGAAAACGACAAACAGTGAAAATAAAAGTACCAAGTGCAATCAACTCATAAATGCAAGGATACAACGATGTTTAACCCAAATTTTAATTAACTTGAAACAAATTTAAAAAAAATTTTTGGGTATTACCTTGTATTAAAATCAACCCATTTCGTTATTATTATTTATTTTTTAAAATAAACTAAAAAAGATTGCATGTTCTGGAAGGTGCCGCCTAAGATACTTAAAAAACCAGACTAGAAAAAAAAGTAGTGCGATTATTCAGTGCGATTATTCACGGAACCTCTCAAAGAGTATGTGAACCTTTCTTACGCGAATCCGACATACCTTGCCCGAATATTTTATAACAATTACTTTAATAACTTGTATTTTCCAGTTATTTTGGGGTCAATATAAGAGGCAAGCTTTGCTAGGGCAGTGCGTTAATACAATAAACGGTATGTGCACTAGCTTTAAGTAGTTCACTGTATGTGCACTACTTAAAAGCAGTGTGACATTGAAAAATATGAAATTGTACAAAAATATGAACAACTTTTGTCAAGAAATATTTCAATTATCTCCTATTTAAATGTAAGTATTACAATTATCGAGGCATTTATTATTTTTTCGAGGCATTATAATTTGATGACAGATCATATTTTAAGTAACTCTAATGTTTCTGGTAGCTCTCCTAAGTTAAAATCATTTTTGTATTTACAAAACAGGCTTTAAAAGTAATTTCATATCTCTTTTGTCAAAATATCAAGTATTTATTCGTTTGTATTCGCCTAAATGTTGTTTACTAGTGTACATTCTCAGTGGATTATAGTCCAGATTCAAAATTTAGATTTATACAATGTAATCTGTAACGACTGTGATCTGTCATGTATACTTTTATAAATAAAATAAATAATTAACTTTTACTAACTTTTTTGGCTGATTTATTGCTACTGAAACTTATATTTTACAACGAAGAGGATCATTTTATGTTATACTAGCTTCCCGCGCGGGACTTCGTTCCCGTAGGAATTCGGGAAAATTATGTAGCCTATGTTACTCAGGGACAATGTAGCATTGTAGTTCTAATGGTGAAATAATTTTTGAAATCGGTTCAGTAGTTTCGGAGCCTATTCATTACAAACATACAAACATTCAAAAATAGGTACAAATCTTTCCTCTTTATAATATTAGTGTAGATGTTAACAGCTTCTTTGTTATAAATTACTTCATACAACCTTCCCGTCCAACGTAAAAATTAAAAACCCATCTCTGAGAAGGAACATACCTGAAAATAATTGATGTGTCCAAGGTCAAATTATGATATTTAGGTTATGAACAATTTCAAGACACACCCACGTAATCTGGGTCACTAGCACTGGCTATGAAAAAGTGTAGTGTTGTATTCAGTGTCAAGGCCAGCAGTCGTTATGGCTCGCCACATCCGGCTATGTCCGTAATCATAGTTTTTGAGCTATGTATATCAATTTTAACTTTTTTGGAGTTTTAGTAGACCCAGCGTCGTGACTTTTGAATGTTGGTAAAGTAAGGCCAGACTCGTAAGTGAGAGGTATCCAGTTCGATGCTTAGTAATATTATACTTACCAATTACTTTTTCTGTGTAGCATATTTACCGATGCTCGTAAGGTACCTGAAAATTCAGGGGATAAATGTTTAATTAAGACTCAGTATAAGCAAGTTTTCTTATTAGCAGGGATGCGACGCTAGCGCAGTAGTGGAGCACCCTTGAGACTCTTCAAGGAGGGTTCTCGATTAAGGAAAATCACTGAAAGGATCCTGTTGCTTATTATTGCTTGTAGTTATAATATTAGAGTTACATTATAAACTGTAGGAGTAAAGGACGTCTCCTAACCGGACTTAGGTTCAAGACCAAATGCGTCACCTTCAGGATGACAGGTTGAAAGCCGGTAATTTGAAATTCAAAAATTCAGATCCGAGCCAGAGAAGTAAACATGCTCTTGATGAAAAAGGTTAGGAACGAGACGCATGCGGCCTCGTTACCAGGTCACAAAGATGAAACAGCAAACGCTCCTCTGACTTGACAAATCCTGTAATAAATAGGAAAGGAAAGGAAACACGAATAGGAAAGGAGAGTAATGACTACAGTACAAAGAAAAAGTACTGGACCTATGCTTATTGGACCATACCTTTTTGATCCCCACCGCAAAAAGAGAGTTGTCATAAATATTTGACGTGTGTATTTTGTGTGTCTGTCTGTGGCATCGTAGCTCCTAAAAAAATGAACCAATTATGATGCGATTTTTCTGTTTGGAAAGTGACGTGATTAAGGTGGTTCTTAGCTATATTTTATTTAAATTGATTCAGCCGTTTAAAAATTATAAGACTTATAAACTATGAATATCAGGATAAAATATATTTTTTAATCCAACTTAGTAATGTTATTATAAGCGATAAAATAGAATCGTATTAGGTCGATATTAAATAACTTGCTGATGTCAACTTACACACTGTTTATTTGCATATATTTCACGGTATATTTATAAAATATTACGAGTATATATTTATGCCGTCCTCAAAATACGCATTAGTTACGTTTATTCCACACAATACAATAACAATAGTAAAGCGGTAGTAAAGTACTTGAAAGTAATGGCTAACCAATGGCCATAAGAAAACAAAGCACATACAAATGCCAATAGTTTGATTGTCGGAGCAATGGCATGAATGAATGAACTAAATCAGGTCAATCTCAGTCTTGAAATGAAACAAAGCTTTTTGCGCACGATTGCTGGGTAAAGGTGTGTTTACATTATCACATTTTTTTTTGATTTAATATAACTTTAATATAATATAACTTTACATTATTTTGATTTAATATAACTAAGAACCATCTCGATTACGTCAGCTTTTAAACGAAAAAACCGCATAAAAATCGGTTTATCCGTTTAAGAGCTACGATGCCACATAGACGGACGTACAGATTTACTTGTCAAACGTATACTCCTCTTTTTTGTCGGGGGTTAAAAATACAACTTAACATTTTAACAATTCCAGTAGAGAAAATTTTTAATGAAGATGTTTTCTGATTTAATATTTTTTTCTTTTTACGCATATCTATCAAGCTGTTACAAGATGCTTCTACAACATTAGATATGTATTAAGGTTACTAAAATTAACAAATCATTGCTATTTTTGCCAAGTCATGTACAAGTTACGTCCCTAAAATGAAAGTTGTTAAATCCATGCGAAATTACTCAATATTAAAAATAGCTCTTAGAATAGAATAGAATATATTTATTGCTAGAAAACAGTATAAATACAGGATGTTCACATAATACAAGTGCAGTGTTTTCAGCTTATATCGAAGCGTGCAAAATATAAGGAAAATTAAATTAAAATTATGTCAATCAATACAATACAATGTCCAATAGAAAAAATCAAAATATGCAATTCAATTAAAAATTATGCTAGTCAATACAATGTCCAATAGAAGATAAATGAAATAAAATGTAAATAGTAAAAGTAATAACAATGTCAAGCATGGTAAGTTAGCAAATCATAAATTTATGTCTAAATTCAAGATATTCCTTAGTACTATAGAAGCAATGTTGAAGTAACCATGTTGTCAAATTAAGTCTAAGGGAGTCTGCGGTCATCATTTTGAAATTGTCAGGTAGTTTATTAAATAGTACAGTGCTTAAGTGAAATATATTATTTTTATATATGTACTTGCGGGCGGAAGGCTGATATAGTAGGTTAATTATGTTTTTTCTAGTTGGCCGTGCCCTGACCTCACCTCGAGTCCTCCAATACTTCGGATTTGATGCCACAAAAACACAAACTTCCCTTATGTACATACAAGGTAGAGGTAGTATGTTTAACTTCTGGAAAAGGGGTTTGCAGCTGTCATCAAACTTAGCATTGCAGATTGCACGAATGCACTTTTTCTGAAGCACAAATACTCTATTAATATCGACTGAGTTCCCCCAGAGTAACAGACCATAGGAAAGTACGGACGACACGTACCCATGATACGCCACTAATGCGGCTTCGATTGAAACAGTCTGTCTTAATCTTTTTAAGGCGAAAACGAAACGACTTAACTTCCCACATACAAATTCTACATGCTGTTTCCAATTCAAATGACTGTCGATTATCAAGCCTAAAAACTTAAACTGAGCCACTTCGTTTACGATCTCATTACCGTGACTAACATGAATTAACTCGGGATTTGAGTTATATGAACGAAATTGTATATAATTAGTTTTTCCAATATTAATTTGCAGGTTATTCCTGTTCAGCCAATTGACTACATCCCTCAGAGCATTGTTTGAATCTATTTCAAAATTTACATTTGGTTTGCACTCCAACAAAATAGTTGTGTCATCGGCAAACTGCAAGCACTTATGAGTTGTGGATTCGGCAAGGTCATTGACGTAGAGAATAAAAAACAGAGGACCAAGGACACTACCCTGTGGCACACCTTTATTATTGATTCTAAAATTTGATCTGTACGCTTGTTTTAAAACACAATTCCCAAATTCACTAATTTTGGTAATCTCTGTGCACTGTTGACTATTTTCGAGAAAGCTTTGCAGCCAGTCAAGGGCTTTTCCACGGATGCCATACAGATTTAGTCTTTTCGAGAGAAGCGAATGATCCACAAAATCAAAAGCTTTTGACATGTCCAGAAATAATGCTGCTGTAGGTATTTTATTATTGAGATTTTGAGTAACTATCCTGACTAGATCAAAACAAGCATGTACAGTCGATAATCCCTTACGAAAACCATATTGTTGGGGTCGAAGGATTTTGTACTGAGCCAGGAAGTCATTTAGCCTGGACTGCATTGCTCTCTCGAAAACTTTTGACAAAACCGGAACTAAAGAAATGGGTCCATAATTCGACGGATCTAAACGGTCGCCTTTTTTAAAAAGGGGCTTGACAACACTAATCTTAAGTTTCTCTGGAAAGATTCCTTCGGAAAAAGATAAATTTACAATGTGGCAAAGAGGAAAGCAAATGTGTGATGCGCACGCTTTGAGTACCTCAGTGATAATGTTGTCATATCCACATGCTCTACTATTTTTTAGTGACATGATGATGTTATAAATTTCAGTTTCCGTTACTGGTCTTAAAAACATTGTGAATTTATTAGTTATTGAAGAATTTGAATTAAAAGTCGTATTAATATTATTTAAATTACATGTCAGGTCTATAAAATAATCATTAAAAGTATTGCAAATGTCACGGGGATTGGATAGTTCTACATTATTGTATCTAATTTTATCTATAGTATTTTTGGTCAATTCATTAGAAAGAGTCGATGAGATAGTATTCCATGTGGCTTTACATTTGTTTATATGTGTTTTTATGTAATTAGTGTGTTTTATTCTTTGGGCTTATTTTATACAAGTTTTGAAAATTTTGTCATAGTTTTTAAATATCATTTTATTTGAACGTTTATTTGAATTAAACTTTCGATATTTTAAATATAAGCAACGTTTAGTTCGACTTGATTTTTTTAAACCCTTAGTTATCCAGCTTAACTTATGGGCTCGATTTGTTACCTTGACCTTAACTATCGGGAAACATAAGTTATAAAATAAACACAACAAACCATAGAAACCATCAAAAGCGTCAACAGTACTGTCGCAACCTAACACCTCGGAGAAAGAAAGAGCTGATATAGATTCAATAAATTTGGTTTTGTTCTGGGCACAATAGTCCCTTTTGTATTCAAACCAGCAGCTAAAGGCTTTCTTCTTGACTACGGTAAAAGTCAATATTTGCGCTGTTTCATGGTCAGAAAGACCCAAATTCATTACCTCTGACTTGGCATGCTTTACATTGCTAGCAATTTGGTCAATACACGCCTTTTTTCTAGTAGGTGTTAAAATATGCGGCTCAAAATTGTGGTTAAACAAGATACACTTTAATTCACTGAAACAATTATCTTGTTTCAATAAATCAATGTTCCAGTCACCACATTTTGTGATGGGATTGAAGTATATCTTAAAATTTCAGGTTATAGTGTTCGACGATGCACTATTATTATATAAATACCTAAATCGGCTCATAGCTCACGCACCACATCTTCAATAGCGTAGGGTCAGCTCAGCTACAACTCCCTCTCTACGCGCAGACCACATAGCACATAGCCGGTGACGACACTAAAATTATTAATTATTATAATTTATTGATTATTATCTTTTACTGTTTTCTTCGTGAACTTAACATACTGCGTCGATATGATATTATTAGCAAGTGAGAGCCATATCTATAATATCCAAGCATTGTGAACGTGACTTTGCTTCTGCTGGCCGATGTGTATCGGCGGCTCAAGGTCGCGACGCGTGCGACCGACGGCGATCGCATTCCGCAGCCAGTGCTTTGCGCAGACGCAGACAAAACAGTGACTGTAGGCTCACAAACAGTGACCCTTTACTTATGATTGGTTTGTATTGTGTAAGTTTCTAATGTGTTTGGTCAAAGTTTTTGAAAAATCTATTATTTTATTACAAAGTTGAACTACGTCTCGTATAATTTCAAATTTTCTCTCAACACTCGAGAGAGCACGAGGGTTATTGTGTAGATTCACCATAACATTTTGATTATTACAAAAGTAGACATCAACTTATTGCTTATACCCGTGTAATTGTATTTCAGGAAAATGTTATCTTAGGTTTATTGAAGAACTAAAATAGGTGTGGTTAACCTAATTTTATTCTCAATTTAATGGTTAAAAAATATAAATATTAACAATATAAATTAACCTTGCGATTTTATTTAATGACATTATTTTACACACCAATAAAACTTAATAATAAAACAAATAAAACTTAATAATAAAACTTAATTTACACACCAATAGATAGATAGATAGATAGATAGATAACAGCTTTATTCACTCCAATAACACACATCAAAACACATAAACAAAGCAATAAGAAAAAGTTAAAAAATTAAAACAAAATTAAAAATACTAAGAATCAGTCGACACTGAGTGTCAGGAGTGAAGAGGCGCTGACTCAGCATTATGCTGCAGACAAAGACTACAGCGCTGATCTTCCGTCAGGACCTTGATATAGTTTTAGCAAAACTGGCAGTGAAGGTGAAAATTTGAAATAGAAGAGAGGTGATGTAGAGTAAGTAAGTAGGTATGTTGTATAAGAATTATATTATAATATTTAATGGGTAAAAAAGTAAGAAGGAATGGAAATTAGGTATGTCAATATAAGTATTAATTAAGTATAATGTATAATAGGTAAATTGGTAGATTGGGTGGTTTTTTAGGAGCATCTTTGTTTTTGGAGATCAAGCAACATTGATCTAATTTTTGATTTAAAATAAACTTTAGAAGTAAGTTTGCGCAAGGGTGGTGGAATATTATTCCAACATTTCGATGCTCTATATTTGAAACCACCACGGAAAGCAGCAGTTCTGTGCCGAGGAGGAACTAAAATCCATGCACGTGTGGGTCTTCTCCTGAAGTTTTCAGATGACCAAGTTAATTTACTATATAAGTAAATGGGTGTCTTAGTCTTTATAATGTCAAAAACCATTGACGCATACAGAAGATCTAGCCGGGCGGACAATAAAATTTCTATCTGATATACCTAGACATTTATTATTTCTTTTATAAACAATTAAGGTGTTTTAACAAATCATTATTATTATCACAAAGAAACTAATTATTGCTAGCATAGAAATGTGATGAAAGGCTTATCTACCAATGATTGATTCCTACAAGTTTGGTGGATAACGATCTTAATGGTACTTACGATTAATAGTACCTGCGACCTTTATGGGATTGGTTAAAACTTTAGTATCTTTTTAAAGAGATTTTCAATGGCAATTAGTTTAATGGATGAAATTGGCTGTAAATATGGATGCATTTAATGCTTAAGAATATTTTATTCCCGATTAATTGACTGTAAATATGTATGCATTTAATGCTTAAGGATGTTTTATTCCAGATTAAGAATGATTAATACAAATAAGAGTTGAAAACTCTGACATTAGGGAGAAAAAAAATCTTTTAAATATAGGAATTTTAGAGAATTATTTTAAGTTTGTTGTCTAAGGTTCGTAAATTGTGTTACATTTTATATCATATCTAAGTACACGCAAAGGATTTGTCGTTATACATATTTCATGCTGTTTATGTTCAAATAACGAAGTAGTAAAGTTGACATGATCAGACTCGTAACTGCCGATGCCGGTTTAATTATCAAAGATTTAGCATTACTTGTTGGTCAATATTGAATGGATGTTATTATACCTACTTATTATACCTACTAAGTAGATGCAGAAAGGAGTTCACAAGTACGTGTTACAGCCACGCAGTAGCGTTGGTTTAATTGGTCTAGTCAAATTACTATAGCGTGCGATTGCCAAAGACATACATACTTGATGATTAAACGCAGAGAATTCAAGGTTCACTAACTAGTTCGTAGTGAATAACAGTGTTTACTATGTATTTTCTTAATTTTACGTTAGTGCTCCCCTGTTAGATAAGTTTTAGTTTTCGGCGACTTTACAGGCTAGGGTATAGGTACTAAAGAGGGAGCGACAATCAAAGAAGACTAGAAAACGATATTAAAATAACTTTCGAATATTTCATTTGATAAAGAGTAAAAGATATCAAAGCAGTCGAAACCACGTGAGAAGTCTGAAAAAATATTAAAAAAGAGAGGTAAAGCCAGCACATTGGTTTGATTAAAAAATGACACGCAAAAGGCATTTCTCGTAGATTTGGTAGAGGTAGAGGTGTTTAACATAAATTTTAATCTAAGTTCGGTATAATTTTAAATCGAACAATTATCTTGTAATTGCAACTTTTGCTCTCCTAGGGTTTCCCGCCAGAAATAAGAAGCTCTTGAGATTTAGTTTTACCGATGTTAAGAATAAGTCACATGTGTAGAAGTGCTACGCCTTACTATTGCAAACCCTCCAAAAAAGAAAAATGGCATACTTAGCCGTTACTAACTGTTCTAAACAATAATCATGGGCAAAGTCGAGGGAAAAAGAGGCGTTGGCAGACTAAAACTGGCATAGCTCGACAACATTAAAAATTGGACAGGCGTGGCCGCAGTTGAAAAGCTATTCCATTTGGCAGACATGCGGAGTTGACTGTCAATCTCCTGTATTAAAGAGGAATACTAAGATGAAAAAAAATAATGATTTTTGTGTCATGTTGGTAGAATAACCCATCTAATTTTATAAATAGCCGCTTAATGTCCCAAAATTAACCAAGTGTTACATGTACTATGAACTGGTGATCTAGAACGCTAGAAATGTCTTTCTCATTTCATCTTGTAATAAGTATGTCATCATCATCAAAAACTGTTTGTCCACATTTGTCCTTATGGAAATTGAATTTTGATGTAAATTTCTAGCTAAGTGTTAATATCTCTACGAGTCTAGAATTATATCAGAGTCTGCTAAATAATGCAGAGGTACGGAGTTTGAGTGCGATGTTGGAACCATAATGAAACGCAGCTAGCATTTTAGTTTCGCAATACGGTAACCTTTATCGAGACGCAGGAAATAGTGGCAATTTGTATCATTACCGTACGATTTGTTTGCACATTTACAATGCCGCGTCGTTACTGTGATTACTTTTAAATTGACGCCATTGTGGAAATAACCCTTTTTAAAGGGTAGTACAGCAAAGAGACAATACAATAACATGTCAAGTAATAAGTAACTATCACCTTCAAGTAAATTGACATAAATTACTTACTCCTACTTATGTTTGCTTCCAAACGTTGGAAACCTGCATCATTATTACGGTGACGTTAAAGTTCCGACGAGTACCTCTACTACAACATCCTTCGTGCGATCATTGCTTCAAAAACACATAATTCGCGTTTAGATATGTGTATCATTTTATTTTGCTCAACGATACAAGATAAATTTTAGTTAAGTAGCCGAAGTTGCGGCTATTATCGCTTAGGTAACCCACTTTTGAGTATGAAATGCGTAGGCGTTGCCATAGTTTTTTTCAATTACTCTTGTTACAAGTACGCTAATTATTTCGAGCCACCGCCTAACCTTACATTTCAAGGGTAGAGTGTGGTAAAATTTTAATTAATTATAGTATAATAGAATATTGTTATGGTACTTTTGTGCTATGTTGACGGCACTTTGAAAGGCGTCATTATAATCGTTTATTGCGCACGGGTGGAGTACTTGAGGCTATATTTGAACACTGATAGTTCTATTGCGACTACACAACATAAAGTCACTTCGTTTTGATCGATTGCGAGGGTATTGAGAAACACTGAAACCAATTTTTAACTGTTCAGCAGCTGAGTATATTTACAGTTGAGTACAAAATCATATCATCATCATTATATACACATAAATATCACAATCATCAGTCATCCATCACGATCACATCAATAGATATAATTTGCTAGGGTCTAGTAGTGGTAGTAGCCATGATGTCCGTGCGCGAGGGGGGCGACGGCGATGGGGGCAGCGTGGACGATGGGGGCGGCGTGGACGATAGGGGCGGCGTGTACTACCGGGGCGGGGTGGTGGCCCGGGGTCTTGTGGACGACGGCGTTGAAACTGAAATAGAAGAAAAAGTGTGATATTTTATTAACGCTTAAATTAAGAGACAAATACAAGTTGAGTTTGAGTTAACTTGTTATTTGTTGTTATTTAGCTTTCCATTTCAGTCGTGATAAAATAATAAACCTACTTAGTAAGATCACGGGTAATATTGTTCTCCATACGGGATTAAATAACCTTTTTTAGGTCGTTAATGTTATTATGATATTTTCAATGGGTGTTGCATATTTCTAAAACTGTTTTGGACTGTTTGAGTTAGAGTTCACCTTTTTAAATTATTTGTGAATTTGTATTTCTTATTCTATCAATACTAAAAGCTAATGTATTTCTTACCCGTGATGGTCGTCAGCGGTGTATTCGACCTTGCGCACGGAACCGTCAGGCTCGACGAGGGAGTAAGATCCGTGGACAGCGCCTCCGTCGCGGGACTCATGCTGGGACTTGTGGTCGCCGGTGTGGGGGTCAGCCACCGAGTACGCGTAGTCGTATTTGGGGTGAGACTGCAAGGATGAACATAGAGTTAAATTGGGGGGCTTTTTTATGTAGCGATAATTAAGGTAGGGATGTAAATTCATCCGATTAAATTGAATAACTTTCAAGTATAAAATAATTTTGCCTGCCTTTATAGTGTACAATCAATAATTTGCAAGATCGCTGATCGCCTTAGTTTTGAAAAGTTGCTTTTTAAACAAACAAAAAAAAATCAAATACGTCAAATTATTTTTGATAACATTCATATAATTGTTTAAGTATGGCAATATTGTAATCGTTCCCTTTTTTAAGCCAAAAGGACTTATTTCCAGGGTATAAAAAAAACCTTTTCTAATATATGTTAATTATGTGAGCTGTTTCCTTCGATTTCACCTAAAATACATCCGAACCCTGATCTCGGTTGCCTTTAGATTTAAATTCACAATAAAAGCTTCGCAATATATAAAAACATGCAAAAATACTCACGTGTACAATAGGGGCGGCGTGCACAACAGGGGCAGCATGAACGATAGGGGCGGCATGAACGATGGGGGCGGCGTGGTAAACAGGGGCGGCGTGCGCGTAGTGGGCGCCGTGCGCGTAGTGGGCGCCGTGGTGGATCAGGGGGGCGTCATGTCGCACGATGCTCTGTGAGGAGACGGCTGAGTGGTGCACTGGCAGCAGACCAGCGTTGGCAGCGGCCAACAGCGCGCTAAGGGCAACCACCTAGAACAAGAAGTTAATGAAATTAACGCCACATAATAAAAAAATACACACGCACACACTAAAGTTTTCTATGAAGTTGATCAGAGTTTGGAATTGTGATTTAGATTTTGTCCCAGGATGACCAAAGATCTAGCTAAGATTGCAGGAAGCACTGGATCCGGGTGACACCAGGCCGATCGATGTGGAGATCTTTGGGGAAGGTTCTGTCCAGTAGTGGGCTTCTTGCGGCTAATATGATAATGCTGACCGGTAAGATCAAATAGAAGTGATTAGACACCCTTAAAAAGTTTTGATGATTTGTTACTTCCAGAAAATGTTTTCAATGCTCTTTAGCTATTAGGGCAGAGCAGTCAAAAGTAATTAGAGTTTATGCTTTAAAATGATTTGGGGTGTTATGAAGCAAAAAGAAATATCAACTATAAGGTCTAAAGGTTTCTGTCGGGTGGAAGTTGCATTTGCAGTCAGTTGTTCCTTCTTTGTGTTTAGTATTTACATAAAATAAAGGTAATCTAAGATTTAAAAAGTAGATCAAAGGAATTTGAAAACATTTATTTTAATATTAATAAAGGGAGTAATAAGTATCTTTAAGGCAGCAAATAACTATTTTTATAGCTTTGTATATCTGAATATTTAGGGAATAAAGCCGCGAGTTTACAAATAAACTACCTAATAACAAATTTATCAATGCAAAAGTATCCTGACTTACTTTGGTGAACATTTTGCACTAGTTTAATCAGAGCAGGTGACTGATACTATTATCGGCAGTGTCTGTGACTTTTATATGAAAAGCAAAACGGAGCAGTGTCCTGTAGGTGGAGGGGAGAGCGGTCACTTAGTTCCGTAACTTTGACACCGCGAGGTCAGACACAAGCGCATACCTTCGACTACGGTAATTCACTTACGCCCTCAGAACGCCGTGCCACCCGCCGTCAGCTAATATGTTTAAGTTTAAAATGACTCATAAATGACTGGCATCACGTAAACCATGAAAAACATTTTATGTTTGTGCATTATTAACTAGCAATGAGTAAAAATCTAACAAAATGGTCAGTCATTAATTTCAATATATGTATCTCAAATGGTGAGGATTAAAATTGGTTTTAAAAATGTTATTACTAGAGCAAATACCATCTTGAGTAAGTTAGGTTGATACGTCTTTTACTGATGATTGTAAACAAAATCGTCCCACGTTGAATAAGATAACCCATTTTAAATTGAAACAGAAATATTCACAAAGGGTAAAAAAATAACATTTTAGAGGTCTTGGCGCTTATAATCATACTTGTAAATATAGGCGTCAGATTCAGAGCTGTTGCCTCATTTTTCAAGTGTTGTCAAGATACCATCTATTACTTGTAGCTCTATTTAACTAGGTTATACGAGTTCCCGCTTAACTTTTCACTATTCTCTTATTTTCTATGTCTATTTTGTAAAATATACTAAACTGAACAACGTTCGGCCGAAATGCAATAAACGTTAAATAAACGCTTTACACACAAAGTTCCACACTAAGCTTTTCCTTTATACCCCCTTGGAATATACACGAAGACACGAACACCCAGGACCCGTCCACTAGACCAAAACTGCCATATAAAAAAAAAATGTCTTACCTCTCTATACAACACGAGCAATCAGCTATTTTGCCTTAGTTTGGGAAGTCGAAAATTTTTATAGAATTTCATAAGGGTTCTTTGGGAAAAGTTAGTTTAATTTAATGGGGAGAATCAATTATTTTTCACTATCTAATTTAAAGTCACCCCAAATAAAAATGTGTAAGTCACAATTACGTTTTTTAAGTAAGATTTCACTTAATTTTGGTTTGATTTCGGAAAAGTCATGATATAACAAAATTAATTAAAAAAGGACGTTTAGAAATAATGTTATCATTTTTAGGAGAGTGAGTTATATATAGGATTAATTTCGCATTTAAAAAATGAAGATAAGGAAAAGACCAACTTAGTAAAGACATTTTAAAGTAATACAAAGAACACTAACTATAGTTCACCAGCTATGTTTTAAAGTAATTTGTAAATCTATATAAAAACACTAGAGAATACTCGGGACTTCATTACCAAGCAAATTCCTTGAAATCCTTCCTTAATTGCCTATGTCATAAAAGGAATTTTCGGGTCAAGTTTCAGCTTTCTAGGACCAAGGGCTTAGGCTGGGTGTTGCTGAGTGATTGAGTCAGGACCTTTTATATAGATGTAAGTATATTATTTTGTATTAATTTTATAATATATGTAGATATAAGGTTAAGATGGAAATTTTAAAGGTAAATGCATACAATAATATAGTTTCGGCTTAACCATAGTGCGGTCTGTCTTTTTAATGTGATATATTTTTTAAATTACTAGATAATAGCATACTACCTTCTTCAATGAGTCATAGTATACTACTATAGTCCAAATGCCAACTATTTACTGGTTACCTTCAATAAGTATTATAATCACCAAGCTCTAGTTTTACGGCAACCACAAACCATATAATTTCATAGATTAAAACTGTTTGTGTAATTATTGATTGAATTTTAATTATATTTAATTATATTAAAACGATACAAAAGTTAAATACATAAATGTAAATTATATCTAGCTGTGGTTTTTTATTAGTTTTTATTGATTTTATTATTTATATATCAGACCGCGTAGTGTTGGACGGCCTCCCACTTTAAGTTAAAAAAAAGCCCTTTCATGAAGACTAAAAAGTATAAAACCGTTTAAGATATAGTAAGATAAAATAAAAACATTCCAGTCCCTAGCCAAAATTAGTGAACACATTATAAAAAAGTTGTTTGGCCTCCGATCTCAAAATAAGTTTCATTTATTTTTGTAACCTTAATTATGTAATATTTAAGGAAATTAGCAATGGTTTTAATGCAATTGCAAATTATGTTCTGTCACTTTAAAAAAATAATTCTCAACCAATGAAAGTACAGCCTCCAACATGCTTTACTTTATATTTTTATTACTTCACATAATTTTTATATTTTAAAATTATGATTCGTAGTATACGAGTATCTACGTTAAATTGCCATCATACTAAACATGTTTTTGGCAGTAAGGTACAGGTTTAAATTACAGTGGGGAAAAAAATAATAATTGTGAAATTTGTTCATAATATAATAACTATTGGATATTACAATTGTATAATGATTGCAATGTAATTTAGAAGGCGTTTACCCTCTTAATTTTTTTAAGGATGATGACAAGAACTTAGACCTATCTATAAAAATAAACCATATTTATTAACGTTAGCTGATCTTGCTAATGTTTACTATCTAGATTCAAATTATTGGTAATATTACTAACAATATTGCATTGGAAGGTGACAGTGAAGGCGATAGTTACTAAATTACAAATGTAAAATTAATTTAATACAAAGACAGTTGACACGTGATCTTAAATTCATCTGAACCTGAGATCGGAACGTCGACAAAGGATTGCGAAATTGCAATATCGAATGCACTAAAACCGCAAGCTGGTAAGTATAAGGCATGACATAGTTGGGTGTAGTCTGTACATGATTTTATCTATGGTATTGTAGAGTTAAGTAAGTTACACAAGCTAGTCCACCATATAGAAATGCAGATATATCTTTCGAAATACGAAACTTCTTATCTCAATTATTATAGTTGCAATGGATTTCCTAAAACCTCATAGATTAGTGTGGTTAAAACTGTATCTCGTTTTTTGTCCTTAAACTGAAACTTAGTAATGAAGTCAAAAGTATGACACGACTAACATGTGCCTGGTAGAGATCAGTTTCTTCCATCCATACATTCACGCTTATAATACCTTTCGGGGCTGGCAGAACGTCATGTGAACGTCACTTGACGCCACATTTGACAATCATTCTGAGGGCTATTAGATGTAACATTAGTACAATGGTGATAGATTTTTTACTGATCGGCTACTTACTCTGTATTTATACAGTTTTTTTTTCAAAAACACTGATTTTTGCGTCGTACATCGTAAGTAAACTTGAAAAGGCTTGCCAGATAGATTCACATTATTATTGTGTAGGTATTTAATTTCTTAACCAATGTTCGTAATGCGATCACACAGTGTAGATATTATAAATTACTTTTGCAACGAAAGGACCAATGTATGGACCGTAATTTTTAATAGTCTGTAGGTACCTAAAAGTGCCTACATTGAGTTTGAAATCTGCGTACTGATTTCAAAATCAGTGGCCAGTCGTTTAAGAAACATGTAGGATTTGTATTTAAGTGTTAGATGAATACCAGCAGTCCATAATATGTATTATCGTATTATGACATTGTTAGAATAACTGGCCAACGAGATTGGTAAAGGATCGGAATAGAAAGACTTGTGTGATTAGATTCGTCATCAATCTTTGGATTATCGAGGAATGCTTACATAAGTTTGATGCTATGTTGAGGTTTATAAATATGTAGTGACTTTATAGGTAGCGAAACTAGGGGGTGATTTTGCCCATGAATCTGAACAACTAATGAAATTGTGTAAAATAAATTTTAAATTTTTCATACCAATGATCGCACAAGTTTTATGGAGAGGCGAATTTTTTTTCTTCACTTTTCGACCTATGTTCCTCGAGGAAAGTTGTTCAGTTTAGTAAGCTTAAGTCACTCAATATAATTTTTACTCATTTATTTGTTTGAGTATTTTTTACCTTTTAAGTAAGTCTGATAATGATTAACTATAAATTGCAGGTCTGAATAATAATAATGGTTATGTTGAGGTTAGATAGGAAGTTGTGGTTTTGTAGAGCACGTAGATTAGTAATTACTTCGAAAAGGTCTACATGTCTTTGTTTGCTTATCTACGTGTAACTCAAAATTTGCTTTAATTTCTTGCTTAATAATAGTGTATTTCCTAAATCGTGACTGTGGAAATGGAAAATTCGTACGTTGTGAATCCTAATGCTGTGTATAAAGAGCTTTAAAAATACGTTTTTACTTTATGACACTCACTCGCTTTACTTTATGACGTAATCTTTTATCTACAATAATATTATAAAGAGGAAAGATTTGTTGTTTTTTTGTTTGCATTGAATAGGCTTCGAAACTATTGGACCGATTTTAAAAATCTTTTACGATTAGTATGCTACATTACTGCCATGCTGGATTGGCAGTGAAAGAAAAACTTAGAATGTGCCAGCTACCTACTCTTCCCACTCGTACAGTAAAAGTCTGGGTTTTGCTGAATAATGGGCGAAAGGCTGACCACTTTTCACCATTATACAACTTATTCCAACCGACAACCCTCACAATTTGTGTCAAACCTGACATCTAGTGGTTCTAGAACCCTGATGCTCTGCCTACCCCGTTAGGGATTATAGGCGGGAGCGTATGTATGTATGCTACATTATCCCTGAGTAACATAGGCTACATAATTTTCCAGAATCCCTAACAAAGTCCCGGGCGAATGCTAGTATACATATAAATGTGGGCCTCAACCGGCAATCGAACCAAAAACCACTAAGTATACCATTTTGTCAAACCCGTCATCAATATTCACCATTCACAGCTTGATGCTTGATCGATGTAAAAATATCCATATACAATATTCTTAAAAGAACTACAAGCCCCAAAACGATACGAAACAGCCATAAATCAAACCTAGAATCCCAGGCTAAACTAACCTGTAGTAATAGTAGTAAATAAGTAAATCTGTGAAAAATCTACATCTACCCACACCTGGGAACCGCTTGAGTGAACGTTATTTAAGCTAAAGCGGATGGTGCAATGCACGCGAGATCTACGCTAGTTAAAGAAGGCGTGTCAGATTTTTATCATACCTAGCTCTGTTTAATTTATACTTAAACTCGTAAATTTAGTTTGAAAATATATTTTGAGGTATAATACGTGTGCAACTTCCTTCCATGCTGGACTAGGAGTGAAAGAAAAACATAGAATGTGCCAGCTACCTACTCTTCCTAGGTATACAGTAAAAGTCTGTAAGTGGGATTCGAGGGTTTTGCTGTATATTGGGCGAGAAGCTGACCAATTCTCAACATTATACAACTTGTTACATCTGATAACCCTCACAATTTGTGTCAAACGTGGCATCAAGTATTTCGCAAGAACTAGTTAAGCTCTGCCTACCCCGTTAGGGATTATAGGCGTGAGCGTATGTATGTGTATGTATGTATCTAACCTACACTTTGTATCTACAACTATCAGTTTCGTAAAAGAAAGTGTTGGCCATCTTTAGCCTGTTTCCGTACTGATAAACTTCAGAATCCAGAAATTCTGAAGATGCTGTCCAGCCACCACTTCGACACTGCATGTTTGCCTTTGTAATACACAATAACAACAATTGACATTGGTAAATCTCTTTGAGGAAACAGCACTTTAGAAACTAGTATGACATTTTTTTGCAACGCAATATACGTACTGTCTAAGCGTAATTACTTAAATTGCAGTGGGAGAATCTTACGTAACAAACATATAAATCCATACATAAAAATAAAATTGACGTGTATGTCTGTGATTTCAAAATAAACACCGAAATTTACGTGAAAACTTCTGATTTTGAAAATCTAAAACCATTCAAGAACTACTATAAGAATGTTTAATACATTTGTCCCATTTTGTTATTTGGCGAACATTTTTTACACAAAACACTTTCGGAAGACGATACTGCAAGGTGCACTTATTTCTACAAATTTTTTTTTACAAAGACGATGTTGTATCTGTAACTGATAAGACAGATACTTTATCTCGCAGGATTCAGAAGATAACTTCTTCTTACCAGCCCATATACATCCCCACAGAGGGGCACGGGCCTCCATTCGAAACACGAAGGGAATTTAGGCTATAGTCCACCAGCTGGCCCAATGCGGGTTGGTGGACCGCTCATCTTTCGTATTTTTCTTAGACGTGCGGGTTTTATCACGATGTTTTCCTTCACCGCTAAACAAGTAATAATTAATTAGAAATCTGTACACAAATCCGAAAAGACGAATTTAATGGTACAGGCCACCACCAGGATTTGAACCCGCAACCTTCCGGTTACAAGTCTGGCTCATTATCAACTGGGCTATCATCACGAAGATAACTGTTTCCATTAAAAAAAGCGTGGGAGTAATGTTAGTTGGTTTGTTAACACGATTGTTATTGGGCGACTTTTAAAGTACCATGTCGAATATGTGGCTAAGCCCTTTTGCTCCAGGCGACGTATAATTGCACATTATAAAAATAATAAAATCAGTTATGTGGAATAATCTAATGGTGCAACTGCTAGAGCCCTTTCAAACTGATTGTTAGTTTGCAAGAATGATGCAAATGTTTCTTGAGTTTTAATTTATGAATTTAGAGCCTGAGGACTGTTTTCAGGTACAGTCAAGAGCAAATGTATACGATCTTTTTACCAACTATCTCCTTTATTTGATGGTGATTATAAATAACACTACACAATCTCTTTGGATAGTATGTTATAAAATTTGACTAAAGGAACACAGCTTTGCGAGTGCCATCTTGCAGTATTTCGGGTGGTGTAATGTGGGCAACGATTGCGGATTCTTAAAGGAAACCATTTTATAAACACTGTTTTTTTATTAATTTATGGTCCCATTTTATTGGGGTTAAATCGAAAGTAACGCAAATACAAGCTTTCCGACTTTCTTTCCGAGGAATGACAAACACGCACAGTTTTACATTTACGAGTATAATAATAGTAAGGATTGTAAAATCAGTTCAAGTTTATGGGTGGGTGGCGCGTTACGTTCGGAATGCCTACTTTAAGCAAAGGTCCGGTAGTTCGTTACTCGGTCGTGAACCAATAACTCTCGGCGTCACGGAAGCTGAATAACTACTAATTCACGGTACTGATTGCTTTTGTTTATTCCCAAGGTCGATTTATTAACACAGGGCGATTTCTCATATAATCTTAACGTATGCTTTAACAGTAAGTAAACGTAGATGCATGTGATTTGTTAACCCCCTATAAAAAAGAGGGCTATTATAAGTTTGACGTGTATATCTATGTGTCTGTCTGTGGCATCGCAGCTCCTAAACGATTGGACCGATTTCGATGTGGTTTTCTGTTTGAAAGCTGACGTAATCTAGATAGTTTTTAGATATATTTGATCATAATTAGTTCAGCAGTTTCAAAGTTATAAGCAATTGAATGTCGGGGGTGATACATTTTTTAAATTTTGTTAAGTTATTGTCAGTTAGTCGCTCCTAAATAAGAGTATGTATGTACTTGTTATAAGAGTTTATATGATCACGAGACGTCAAAACACTTGCAAATAAAGTCTTGATAAGTTTTTATTGCTTGGGAAAGACATTTTCTGGTAACTAGATTTGTAATATGATGATGAGAATGGCATACTTGTAACCTTAAAGTAAAAAATAAAACTTTAAAATAAATAACAAGTTCACAAACGTATTAATTGTCAACTTCACCCTGTATATGATTGAATGAAAGGCATAATTCGATATCCGACCCGAAGTTCATAGGTCACTCACCTACATCAAAACACCGTCTGACTCTGACCGTGAATAAAAAATTCTATTAATTACAATCAAACTCTTTTGTTGACAGCAACTCTTTACAAAACAGAATTTTCTAGAGTGATACATAAATGTACTATTTGTTTTGATCTTAAAACTTTGTGATTTTACAATATTCTAAGGCATATTAACAGATAAAATAAATTTATTTTTGTAATATAATTACAAAAATTTTGTTAGGTATTTGACTATGCTGACTGGTGATACAAACCATTACTTATTTTACACATCATAAATGACAAATAATGGAAATAAAAATAAGGTAAAATACACTAAACCATGCCTCGTTGTAGTAAATTTCAAAGGATATACCTACCTTCCACCTATGCACTTATTTTAATGAATCTAGGGACTAATGGGACGAAATAATATTAATTAGTAGCGTTAATAATATTAATTAGTGGCGTTTTCTGGGTTAACTCGCTCCATCGTCGACCTCATCTATGACCTTGGTCAAGAATGAGGTCAAGAGTTAACCCATCTTATAATAAATAAATTAATATTAAGAAATTCTAAGAAAAAACTTAAACATTTAATATTTTGTAAGATTTCAGTATATTATATATATTTTTATTTATAGATTTCAGTAGACTTTGATGAAATATATTTCAATAATTTTAATGTAAGTAAGCATACAAGTACCTATATTATGACACAATATACTTTTGAACAACTTTTAATCATTGCAGTTAAGGAAATAAGTATTTATATTACAACATAACAAGACTGAACCAATTCTTGCAATTCGTAGTTTTATTAAGAAACAGTTAAAGCTACAATAAATTTATAAGAGTGGTAGCATTAAACCTCCGAGAGTGTTGTGCTCAAGTTGGTAAATTGTTAATTTATTTCATAGGGGCGTTAACAACATTAGTTATGGAACTACTAAATTGTAACTAAGGTAGAAATAGGGCTGCTATCCGTATAGGTGACTCTGGATTTTGAGAACCCTGGCAACTCCTTACTATTTAGAATTTTCTAGACTATTCTGTCAAAACTATATAAAAAATAAACATAACCATGACATTAATAATTACAATTAAAATTACTTGTATGAAATGTGGCCTTTGTCGTCAAAAAATTTAAAAATAATTGTATAAACAATTTGAGATCTATAATTTAAACTTTATATTTCAGTTTGCATTATTTAAAAAAAAAGTATTCTTTAATCGTACGTGAGTACTATGAGAAGGTACTTTGTGGTACTTTGTTTACGTACATTAAATTCTACTGAAAATATTTCCATAGCGCCTTTAATAAAGCGACGATTTTCATAATAAACTCATTTTAAGGAATACACCAAACTACCGAGTAAAAGCAACCCTATTTGCAAAGAACTTTCATGTTGGTTAACTGTCTCAGTGATATTTATAATATTGGATGTAGTAATTTCAATGTAGGTAAATCAATTTCAAAACCTTAGTTACCTCCTATTCCTAGAATTTCGTAATTAAAAAGTAAATACACTGTTTACCAATTTAACTACAACAATGTTATACTTACACGCTAGATTTAGGGTAAAAGAAAAACGTAGAATAAGCTAGCTACCAACTCTTCCCAGGCATGCTTTAAGAGTAAGTAAGTGAGACGCAAGGGTTTTGCTGTATCGTAGACGAATAGCAACCCATTACATACTTACTCAGATTAAATCTCATAAAAGGTATGTCAAATATGGCGTCAAGTGGTTCAGTATTAGGCGTGAAAATAAAGAAAAAAAAAACATTATATTTTTCTTTATTTATGCTCTTCTCTTCTTCTCATCGTGTGGGTAAGTCAAGTGTATGGCGAACTTGGCTAAGCCTGGTGTCAGAGTTTTTAAACCGCACAATGGCCTCTGACTTGGTTTATGCTATTTTTTACATTCGTCCTGTAAATTACGTAGACTATTTTTTAAGCTTAATTCAAGTGTTGCAGCTAGCAACATTATTTCTTTAAAATAAGTAGTTTTTATAATTTAAGTGTGGTAACATTCCTTGCTGTAATAAGAAAGAATAAAGTGCGCGTTAGCTTGCTAAAGAAAAACCTCGTTTTAATTGTGAATCCAGCCCTGTGCATCAACAATACAGTCCACTGCCACCACTGGGACCAGGTCACGGATACGTAGACCTTCTTACATGGTCCTTCATCGCACGAAAAGAAGAATCACAATTGCGACAGCGAGGTCAAGCGGCGCCATCACTTCGACTATTCTCCAAGCAATTTGCCGATTTAACCCGGCCCGACTTCGTGGAACACCAGCGATCCACAAATTTTAGGTGTTTCTGCGCGAGAAAGTCAGGCTGCAATCAAAAATTAAAAGCATTCAGTGATCCGGTAATCATCGTAGTAAAACCTGTGTGCAGCCATTTTGGAAAAATCGCCGTCGTCTTCCATCTTAGATCGTGCCATTTTCAAAATTCGCGCGAAGGTGACGTCGCAATCCCAGCGATCCACGGAAACAAGCAAGACAGGATATACCTAGGACACTGCAAGATAGAACGAGACGCAAGATTTCTCTCGCCCCGTTCTCGAAACAGGACATTCCACCTGCACTGCACGGCAGCGCGCCATACCGCCGCGCGCTGTGATTGGCTCGTCGTGAATAGCGCGGACCAACGGGCACGAAGAGTTCGCGGTTCCCGCGCTTGGAACCGCCGCCGCCGCCGCCACGCCGGGCGCCGGAGCTCCGAACCGACCCACCAACGCCCAACGCGACCGGGACGCCATTATTTTTGCTTGCAAGTTTGGAATCTCGTTCAGATTTTACTTTATTAATTTAATTAAGTACTTTTAGTTTAATTTAGTGGTGCTAAGCTATAGTGTAGGTAATTGTAAACACGAGTGCTTTAAGCTGTTCAACCGTTCATAATGGCGAATTTAAAACTTCTGGTGGTAAAGCGAGGCATTGAAAAGTCAAAAATAACCCGTGGCCTCAGTTTCGTAAAAAAAGACTTGTCACCTTTTTCAAGGGAAACCTTAAGCCAGAAACGCACCAGTATAATAGATGCTTTCTCAGAATATGAAAGGTTATGTAGTGAAATACTACTAATCGACGCAAATGATTCGGAGGACATTAGCACAGTGGAAGACAATGTGTTTATAATTATTGGGGCGCTAGATAAAGCATTAGCGTCGGCCTCGACAGCACAACTGTGTAACACAGCCGCTAAATTGAAATTACCACCTATTTCCATCAAAACATTCGATGGTAAGTTCCAAGATTTTATACCATTCATTAATCTTTTCAAATCTATGATAGATAGTGACAAAGCCATGGACCCTTTGCAAAAGCTGTATTATTTAAAGTCATTCCTTAAGGACGAGCCATTTAATTTGATAAAAAACTTACCCATGTGTGCTGAGTCATACACAGAAGCATTATCTCTTCTTGATAAAAGGTATAACAATAAACAAAAGATAATTAGTCAACACATAGGCAATATATTAGACCTCAAACAAATCAACAAATCAACAGCACAAGCCTTAAGGGAATTTTTAGCTGAGGTTAAGCAAGAATTGGCCGCCATTAAAAACCATTATCCTAACATTAAATATTGGGACCCTATGTTATTGTGTATTTTGTCCCGTAAACTAGACTCGTACACTGCGAGAGCGTTTCAACTCGAGAGGGATGAAGCTAAGGATCCAACGCTTCAAGAGTTCCTGTCATATTTGGAAAAGCGTGCTACGGCGCTGGAAACTGCAGGCCCCCAAGCTTCCCATGGGTCTGGGAAAGTAGCCGCAGCCGCCACCACCGGACCTACATGCAACTATTGTAAGTCCTCTGACCATAAATTATTTAAATGCAAAAAATTCAGTACGATAACAGCAAATGAAAGGTTACAGTTTATTAAAGAAAATAAAATGTGCACGACATGTTTAAATGCACACACACGCAAGTGTAGATTCCACTTTCGATGTGCAGAGTGCAAAGGCCCTCATAATACTCTGTTACATTGCGATTCACAAACTGAACCTGTCACCTTGACAGGCAATATTGACAATAACGTTCTTCTCCCTACAGCCAGAATAAAGGTATTTGGCAGAGATGGAACCGAATATCATATCAAAGCCCTTCTGGACTCGGGCTCACAGGTATCATTTATATCCACTAAAGTTGTCCAGCGATTAGGTTTGACCCCAAGACAGATTGAAGCAAATATAATAGGCATCTCGAATTCAAAGGCCAAGGTTAAATATTGTCTTCCAATAGACATTTACTCTTTGAAATCTCCGTTCAAAACAACACTCACATGCCATGTAGTGGACCAGATAACGTGCAATTTGCCACAGTATAAGTTTGACACGTCTAACATACAGCTGCCTTCTAACATCGACCTAGCAGATGAAAGGTTCAATGAACCGAGCGAAATACACATGTTGATCAGTTCTGATGTGGTATTCCAGGCGATACTCCCTCGCACGACGCCGCTGAGTGTGGGTCGCAGCTCGCCGCCGCGGAGTGAGCGACCTGCCCGCCCCGGTGCCGTCTCTCAGCTGCAGCCTAGCTTACAAATCATCGATACGGTATTTGGTCATATAGTTGGAGGTAATGTTCCCATTTTTCAAGCTGTATGCAACAAAGTTGCTTTAAAATGTGAAACTTTAGGTAGCACAGTATCTTTAATTAATAACAAAACATTAGTTAACACGATGGATCAATTTTGGTCCCACGAAAAGGTCCCAGAAATCTTTAATGAACAGACTTCAGAACAGGAACTTTGTGAAAAAATATTTCAAAAAAATGTGAGCTTAGTTGACAATCAGTTTCAAGTTGCTTTACCTTTAAAATTGCCTCTGGAAGATGTCAGTGATGCCTTGGGGGAATCATTTCATTTTGCATTGAAGCGATTTTATAACTTAGAGAAAAAATTACACTCAAATTCAGATTTATTCATGCAATACAAGCAATTCATTCATGAATATTTATCTCTCAATCATGGTCATTACGTTGACATTGAGTTATACGATATAAATAAACAGGCTGCCTACTTTTTACCACATCATGCGGTAATTAACGAAAATAGTAAGACAACAAAGCTGCGCACGGTCTTTGATGGCTCGATGAAGACGAATAGGAAGGTCTCGCTGAATGACTTACAATTAAATGGGCCGGTGGTTCAGCGAGACTTATTTGACATCATTTTACTGTTTCGATTTGGTAAGTACACTTTCACGGCCGACATAAAGCGAATGTTTCGTAATATCAGAGTAGACCCAGCATATACCTCTCTACAAAACATTCTGTGGAGAGAAAATAAATATGACCCAATCAAATGTATTAGGCTAGATACTGTAACGTATGGCCTAAAAGGCTCCAGCTTTCTAGCAACGCGTTGTTTAGATGAGTTAGCAAATAGGTACATGCAGTCATACCCCCTAGCTTCATCCGTTGTTAAGAACAATATTTTTGTAGACGATGTTATATACTCTCATGATGACTTGCAAACAGTTCTCGATAGTAAAGAGCAACTGCGTGATTTGCTCAAGTTAGGAAGTTTCCATATGCATAAATGGGCATCAAATAATTCCAGGGTTCTGACAAATATCCCCCTTGAGGAACAACATTTTGATAGTATTGACTTACAAAAGGAAAATTTCTACATGAAAACCTTAGGGTTACAAATCAATGTAAAAGATGATCAGTTTGTAATTTCCTCCCCTGAATTATATGATGCAGAAAGTATTACTAAGCGATCCATACTTAGTTATATAGGCAAAATATATGACCCCATGGGATTTGTGGGTCCAATTGTGGTAACCGCCAAAGTCATCATGCAAAAATTATGGAATTCAAACACAGACTGGAATGACAGTCCTACTCCAGATGTTCAAAAAGAGTGGCTCGAGTTCACATCTGGTCTAGCAAGTATGAAACCAATATTATTGAATAGAAATGTAGATGCTACAGATTCTGTCACAGCTGAACTTGTAGGCTTTGCGGACGCCTCGAGCACGACGGCCTACGGGTGCTGCGTGTACCTGCGACTCACAGATAATACAGGTAACGTACGAACACATCTACTCTGTTCAAAATCGAGAATAAATCCCATTAATAAAAAAGGAATGACTACCCCGCGCCTAGAGCTAAATGCTGCGCTTTTATTATCGAAACTGGTAGTGAAAACATATGAGACACTAAAATTAAAATGCAACATCACGAATGTGTATTTATTCAGTGATTCCAAAATTGTCCTTGCATGGCTTGACACCGAAATCACTAAGTTACAAGCGTACGTGGCGAATAGGGTAGATGTGATTCGTCAAAACACCAGTAGATGGCGCTGGCTCTATGTCAACACGAAGGAAAATCCTGCCGACCTGATCAGCAGAGGCGTACATCCAGGCGAGCTCAACGAGTGCGACCTGTGGTGGCATGGCCCACCGTTCCTCAAAAGTAGTGAGTACAAGTTTGCTTCTTGCAATATTCCCTTACCTCAAGAGCACGACTTACCTGAGGTCAAAACGCGCTTCCTCGCCAGCAACGTTGTGTGTTCCAGCTTGACCCCTCTCGAGTATGTTATCAATCGCTTACATAACTACTCAGATATTAATAAAATGGTTAGGATTTTCGCATACTTACTCAGATTTATAAACAATTTAAATAAAAATAATAAGAAAGTAAATACTAATTACTTGCAAAGCTCAGAACTAACACGATCGCTAAGGCTTTTGATAAAACACGAGCAGCATAATTTTTTTCAAACTGAAATTCAGGCTTTGAAAAAGGGTGATATTGTAAAAGGAAGCCTGTTAAATCTGCATCCTTTTCTCGATGAACTAGGCATATTGCGAGTTGGTGGTAGGTTGCACAATGCTGACATTTCGTACGATCAGAAACATCCTATCATACTTCCCAAAGGCTCTCATATCACTAATTTGCTTATCAGAAGCGAGCACGAAAAGCTATTGCACGCAGGGCCAAAGCTATTGTTAGCTAATCTAAATCAGAGATTTTGGTTAGTGAATGGTGTACAAGAGGTAAAAAAAATCACTCATAAATGCATAACTTGTTTCAGGCAAAAGGCCACTGTTGTCAAACAGCTAATGGGCTCCTTGCCAGCAAGTCGAGTCACAGCCACAGCGCGACCTTTTCAAAAAATCGGTGTGGATTTCGCTGGACCGATTGATGTAAAACTCTCACGCGTTAGACGATCTGTAGTCAGTAAAGGATACATTTGCGTTTTTGTTTGCTTCGCTACAAAGGCGGTTCATTTGGAGCTAGCTTCAGATTTATCCACAGAGACTTTTCTAGCGTGTTTTAGGCGATTTATTTCTAGACGGGGGTTGCCCAGCGAAGTTCACTGCGATAATGCAAGTACATTTAAATGCGCAAGGAGCCAATTAGTTGAGCTATACACACTCATGACCTCACAGAGTCACCAGGCGAAGATGCATGATTTTGCCTCACAAAAAGGTATCGATTTTCATTTTATACCTGCCTACTCGCCGACGTTTGGTGGCCTCTGGGAGGCTGCAGTCAAAAGCACTAAGTACCACTTAAAAAGAATTTTAAAAGGCCACGTATTGACTTATGAACAGCTTAACACAGTACTTACTGAAATCGAATGTATTTTAAACTCCAGGCCGTTATTACCCATATCGTCGGATCAGAACGATTATTGTTATTTAACCCCTGGTCATTTTATCATAGGAAGCGCCCTAACTATGTATCCAGAAAATAATTTAACGGATGTTTCTCAAAACAGGCTTAAATTCTGGCAGTTATGTACGAATCTCAAACAAAGCTTTTGGAAAAGCTGGCATAGGTATTATTTAAATGTGTTACAAAATCGCCCTAAATGGCATACTGAAAAATGTAATGTTAAAATAGGAAGCTTAGTTATTTTAAAAGAGGACAACGTCCCTACCATGTCATGGCCTATGGCACGAATTGTAAATATATATCCAGGAAATGATGGTAAAGTAAGGGCAGTCGAAGTCAGAACTCCTAATAATAAAACACATGTAAGAGGTATACATAAGATTTGTTTATTACCTATAGATACCTAAGTTAGTATATAATTTTTCATTATAAAATTAGTTATTTTGCATTACTTGTGCCGGCTAGGCGCAACCTTAATGTTGGTAAGAATTATCTTCACTTGAAACGTAATGTTTCCAAAAAAAATAATAATTTTGTATTGTATTGTTTGTGCATATCATTCTTAGGGTCAGATTGTACCATCCCAAGAAAGTTAAACTTCTCGTAGGGCTAAGAATAATACTTGTATAGAATTTACAAATAAAACTAGGCTAAGATACTAGTTTCTCTCAGTCTATTAAGTTGTTACTTTTGAATTTCATTTTTGTTATTTTATTAATTCAGTTTGCAATAAATACTGAGCACATAGTTTGATGTAATATGTTAAACTTGGTTGTTGCAGTTTCTTTTTAGAATTTGTGAATTTAAATTTTGATTTGCAATTTTATTAGTTCCTCAATCTCTTGTGAGGCGGCAGCATGTTGCAGCTAGCAACATTATTTCTTTAAAATAAGTAGTTTTTATAATTTAAGTGTGGTAACATTCCTTGCTGTAATAAGAAAGAATAAAGTGCGCGTTAGCTTGCTAAAGAAAAACCTCGTTTTAATTGTGAATCCAGCCCTGTGCATCAACAATACAGTCCACTGCCACCACTGGGACCAGGTCACGGATACGTAGACCTTCTTACATTCAAGTAATTCACCTCCTTTAAATACCTAAAGGTTTTAATAAAAGTAGCTGCTGCTACGGCCGATCGTGACAAATCTCTTAAGGGTCCACTTAATCAAAACATTCTTTCATAACTCCTCCAGTTAAGGTATGGGCTAATCTAGTCGTGACACAGACAAGTCTTTTGACGTAGAGTTTTGTGAGTAAACTGTCTATTTCGACTGACTAACTACAGGTACTTAATGGCGGATTATGATAAATGCGCGTTGTTCGAGTGCTTTCGACAGACAGCCATAGTTTCAGTTAATTAATTATACTAATATTTTGCAACTGCTCAAATGCTCACACAATTATGTTTTGAAGGTTCTGTGACGTCATAACTATGTAGTTTCAAGGGCGCTTCTATGGTAAATTTCTTCATGATGTTTTAATTGTGTTAAAATGTTTCATCGACCAGGTAATTTAATTTAAACCACGGTGCCCTGTATTTCACACGTGAGCAAATTGCTTATTCGAGAAAAAAGCATTTCAACATTGAAATAAGGCCTAATGTGGTTAATAAAAATAATAAAAATAAATAAACTACAATAACCTGACTTGTTACCTACAGTTATAGGTACACAATAAATATACCTTGCTTAAAAATTAAAGGACAGTGATTTTCTGGGGTAAAGGACTAAAAAAATACAGTATTTTGTACTAATTTTAATGACTCATAAAAACAATAGCACAAGATCACAGGAAATAAATAGACAAGTTATATTTTGTACTTAAAGCTTATGTACAGTATTAAGTATTAAGGAGATCAATAGTGATGGTGCTGGGAAGAATAGACGTGATGGCTCGGCCCGGAGTTGTGCACCACGGCGTTGAAACTGGAATAAACATTTCAAGTATTACTTCTAAACGAATAAAAAAATAAATTCAATTGACCCATTTTCCCGCAAATGCGCTTTTCCGCATATTTCTCGAGCAATCAGTCAGATCAGCTGTTTATACGTAGGCGTCAAAATGTTCACTCTGTTAATCGCTTTATGTTTCCAAACTAGTTTCTGAACGAGTTTGTCAATATTGCACCTGTTGCCGGAACACGCTGACAGCCGGTCCGGCAAGGGTCGCCAGAGGTCGTTACTCATATTCTTACTCATATGCTGCACATACCGGTCTGACCACCATATGTAGCGGATGTAGTTATGTCAGTTACGTATAAACCAGAGCTTCCTGAGAAAGCAATGTCAAATACCTCTAGTTGTACTACTGGTGTCAACTTTTGGTTTTGCGCAATTAGGGGAAAGTTGCAATGTCACCTTCTGTTTAGGCTAATCATGGGTCAGTTTTCTAGTTTATGTAATTATGTAAGAAGTGTTACCCATGGTGGTCATCGGCTGTGTAGGATACTTTGCGGAAAGAGCCGTCAGGCTGGAGTAGGGAGTACTCTCCCTTCACGACGTCACCATCACGGGATTCATGCTGGGACTTGTGGTCTCCGGTATGAGGGTCCTCCACGGAGTATGAGTACTGGTATTTAGGGTGGGCCTGTTAACAACAATGGCTTAATTAGTCTAACAATACGTTTTTGTTGCTGCAACTGGGAATTTTCACTCGCACTAAATAAAGGCGTGGGATCACTACGATAACCATCAAAAGACTTTGAAAATGATCAAATCTCCTTAGTACATACATAGTAGTCCTGGTGGTCGTGGTGTCCCTCGTAACCACCGGAATATCCTCCGATGTGTCCAATGGAAGCATGGGTGTAGGCGGGGGCGGCAGCGTAGGCAATGGGGGCGGCATGGGCAATTGGGGCGGCATGGGCGATAGGGGCGGTGTGTAACAGAGGGGCAGCATGACCGTATGAGTGATCATAAGAAGGTTCGTGGTGCACAACGTTGTGCTGTGATGACACGGAGTAGCCGCTGTGGCCGATCAGACCAGCCTGGGCAACAGCCGCGACGGCGCCGAGGGCTAAGATCTGGAAGAAGATTTAATATTAATCGTTTGAAGAAGTTCACTTTTTTAACAATTTTATTCCTTTCAGTAATTAAAATCTGCACTGCACGCCCTTTTTTTACACTTTTAATTAAATTTCCTTTAATTATTTTGGTTTTTGTCACTTCACAAACACCGTCAACTTACTTTGGCGAACATTTTTTGTTGGTTGTTATGCGTGACTGACACACATTTGATAACCACTGGTGGGTTTTATAAGAATTGGCGTAGTGGCCCGGTGGGGCGGCTGCGCCGGCGCCGGCGGTCGACCGTAGCTCTGTCCGTCCCCGCTACCGCAAGGCCGCCGCGCTTTGTCTTCTACATTCTCGCATTATACACTAACCTAATGATTGTTACTTAAAAATACGCTGTGAACTGAGATACCTCGTTATACTAGGTCAATGCGGCCCAAGATAAGCCATTATCATTGTTTTCAAGTACTCTATACTCATTTTCGCATGTGCAGGCAGGTGGCTATTTGCGTTTTCGGTTTGGAACCAAGTAATTACTGCTAAAGTTATTGTTAAGGTTAAGTTTTGCTTACATCCAATAGTGCATATAAAATTCATAATTTAATTCTAATAAAATAATTTATTGATGCAGGTAATACATTAGAAAACACCAAGACGTTTTGGGAATGTACAGAAAAAGTCGGAATAAAGTCGGTGTAACAATCGAATTTCTTTTCTTATTGACACCAAACGTTAACTGACCATACTCGCGTGTAGATATCTCAACAAAATCAAGTGTACATATTAATTCAGGGGCTCTGCCTGTACTATCATATGACTCTTTAGAAGCGCCAAATGTCAATACATCTCTGTCTTGTGCTCACTATTTTTTCTATGTCTATGCTTGTGCTGTACAGATGACAGTGACCGGATAGTGACAATTATTGGCCTTCCGGCGATATCATATATAATACAGAGTAGATCCCCTGTCTTACATACATACACCATAGGGCCTCAATGTTCTCAGCTTCTTGTATTACTATTACATAGGAGGCAATGGTAATACAATTTTGCCGTGCCGTTTTCGAATTATAAAAAGGCCCATAAGCTCACAATTTCATCCCATTATGGTAGGCAGAAAACACAGATCGCCTCTTAGTACGAACCGGTCCAAACCTCTTTATCTTTCTTTACATTCATGATAATTTATTTCATACATGTTTGTTGGATTCGAGTAAATACTGACGCCCTAACTTTCTCAATTAAATCTTGGACGTTTGCCTAGAGGACTGTTTTCCGACCTTTGGGACTGTTCGCACCCTAATGCTTTTTCCTTAATTTTGAGTAACTCAATCTCTTGTTATCACATATAGATGTAAAGATAATGAAAATAATATAAAGCACTAAAGGATGGCCGGGTATACATTTCATTGAGAATTTCGTAAAATCCATCCTTATTCCTTGCCTACGTTATAAAAGAAACCTTCGTGCCTTTCAGATTTTTAGGTCCAAGGGTTTGTTGGGGGTTGATGAGTCAGTGAGTCAGGGCCGCCAATTTTATATAGATATATAAATTAACTGTCAACTATATAGCCCTGTGTCTTATTAGATACCTTTTGGTATCCCCTTTGTACTCAAAATATTGATTGATTACTGTTAACATATTATGTGTGTAATTTTAATTGATTCTTGCGCTACATCGATGTTGGTTCAGTTGCAATTGAATACTTTCCTTACTTCGCAACAATCCTCTGCGGGAGGTCTTTAATATTTTTCATAATGAATATGTTCGACTGTTAGTTCACAAACTGGAGCTTTCATGCGCAATGATTATTTTTAAAAGTAATCTGATTAAACGTCCATCTAGTTGGACCGATTGTGTTTCCAAATATTGTGATTCAATGCTTCGAATGACTCGGCCCTTTAAACTTGGATTTTATCTGCCAATCGAACGTGTTATTAAGTAATGGTTTAGTGTAAGTGAACGCAATCACGACTTAAGTACTTGACAATAGGTGTATTTATGTAAGGAATGGAATACGACGTCGCGTCGATTCAAGGATTTTCAAAATAACTTATTAGTTTATGGTTATTATTTCCCTCATAAAAGTAATTCTTGCTTCTTGATCGATTGGCGGCTTCGTATCAATTACTGGTTAGGGTTATATTTGTGCAATCAGATATTCGTCAAAGAGTAGATAAAAAAAATCCAAAACGGTTAAATTATGTCTATGTCTATAAATAAAATAAAATATATAAATAATAAGTTTATTTGACACTACAAAGATAGCCAGCACATTAAAATATTTTACAAGGTTTGTCCACTGAGCTATATTATTAGGGACAGCAGTCACTTAAAATAGGTAACCTATGTTTTGGTAACCTTAACAATATATCAAACTTTCACAGAAAAGGGGTTGAGATTAAAGGGGTGGAAATCGTCGACGCCATTTGTATGAAAAAATAAAAACTGAGACGATAATGTGCCAAATAATATTAAACTATTCTACTTAACATAAGGTTAAGTAACATAAGGTTAAGTACACGCTTAACATAAGATCGAAGCGCTCGTAGCCCAGTGGCTCTCGCCGATCTCAACCGATCATTGAGGTTAAGCAACGTACACAGAGGCAGGGAACCTGATGGGTGACCAAAAGTCGCAATTTATCACGAGCGTTTCCATGCTTCGAAGGGCACGTTAAGCTGTCGGTCCCTGCTGTTGTCGATTGACTACAGTCGTTAAAACCAAGTCAGAGGCCATTGTGCGGTTTGAAAACTCTGACACCAGGGTTGGCCAAGTTGGCCACACACTTGATAAGAAGAAGAAAATCATTGGCTATAAAGTTACCATTTATATATTTTTCACAATCACCTAAATATGCTTGGTTTCAAACGCATAAAGCCCCAAAGTCAATGTTAACTTAGAGTAACTACATAAAATGTTACAGTTAATGTATGAATTCTATTTAAGACCATCCAACTGATGACGTTTGATCGTTACATTTGCGAATCGCTTTGCAATATCAATTTATCCGACTATTGCAAACGTTGTACCTGTTATTTCCTTAGTTGCATTTGAATTATCATTCTTTAAATTCCCTGGCTTATAAAATAAAACCGCGTGGTCTAATTAATCATTCTGCGTAATGATACTATTTGGATTGTAACAATTTCGGTTTGCTCATTCATTGAATTTCTTTTCCTAGTTTTCAAAACGGTCTTGTTCTACTTAGTTAGACACTGTGACGATGCGAGGGTTTTAATGTTTTCTAAGGTACCTTTATGAGTTTTTACGCAGGTTAGTAACTCCAATTTAATTTTACAGTTTCGTAGGATGAGATAAGATATAGCACAAAAATATAGCAATTCAAAGTCTTTTACAGAAGTTGTTGAAAAATAGTCTCCACAATAGTATATTTTTTTGATGCCAAGCCTTAATATGTTTTCCGAGGGTTTTTTCGTGTTAGACTAATATTATACTAGTATTTGGACCGGGACTTTGTTCCCGTGGGAATTCGGGGAAATTATGTAGCCTATGTTACTCAGGGATAATGTAGCATTCTAATCGTGAAATAATTTTTCAAATCGGTCCAGTAGTTTCGGAGCCTATTCTACGCAACAAACAAACTAACAATCAAATCTTTCCTCTTTATTATATATTACCAGTTGATCCATTTCCGTTAGATCAATGTAGTTAAGGCACATCAATGATTTATTCAACTGTTTAATAAACTCTATACACGAAAAACGGTAAAATAAAGTCTATTACAAAATTTCATTTTCGCATTAGAAGATTAAAAAAGCAATTAGGTAAGTGGTAGCCAAGACTCAAGATCATATTAATAAAGTCTTCAAACGAATAACTTTATTACCCTTTGTTTTGGCCAATGAGAACGACCGCAAGAAATAACGATTGTTTGAATATAATGTGTACATTAACACAGTGATGATATGCTTGAAATATTAGGTTGCTTTACTTGTCATTTCATGCATATTTTACAGTTTATGCGTTTTGGGATTTTTATTTTAAAAACTACTTTTCCGCCCGCGATTTTATGGGCTTGGGAAAGTGGTTTATGTCACTCTGCGACATTTTTCCCGTATAGTGATCGCGACCTTTCCCCTGTGAGGTGATAGGTTGAGAATAACACCACCCCATCTCTTTCCGGGGGTGTCGTAAGAGGCGTCTAAGGAAACACAAATGAGACTTGCCTCCATCCCAGGCAACGACACTTCATTTTTTTCTGAATCTGAGGTGTCGTCCTATGGTCTCATGCGGTGTGGTAGGCTCTGTAAAGGGCCGTCTGGTTCGTGAACCCTCCTACCGAAGTCCGACGCCAAACAGCTTGCTGTATTCCTTCAGTGCGTGGGAGTACCAGTGCCTTTGTAGGCATTTTCTGGGTTAACTCGCTCCATCGTTGACCTCATCTTTGACCTTTATGGTCAAGATTGAGGTCAAGAGTTAACCCACTTTATAAAAAATAAATAAAAAAAAACATGAAAGATGAATAAACTAACAAAAACACTCGCTTTCTTTATAATATTCTTACGCAATGCCGATCTTCTCTATTAAACACCTGTGGGTTTATAATGTACCTATAGTCCTATAATGCTATCGACTTGGGCGTAAGTCCCGTAATGGTATCATTTTGTAATTTTAAATGAATCAATAAATGAAATGAAATGAAATTTGAACAACTTTTCCCATGGAAACTACAAATATGTAATTCTCAAAAAAACAGCTGATCCTACCCTTCCTTCCTATCGTGTAGGTATAGTCAAGTGTGTATCCTACAAGTTGTATAGAGACGTGATGTTTTTTTTCATATTTTCAACAATGTTCCTTGGAGAAAGTTGTTCAGTTTCGTAGGCTGACTGACATCCTGGATTTTCGCTAACTAATTTAAAGTCACCCGATATTTATATCAATCTTTTGAATATAAAATTTTGAAACAACAATAATACAACACATGTACAAGGTAAAAACATGATTTAATAAATTATTTACAATTTGGTTCATTATCATTATCAATTTATCAAGAATCAACAATAAATTGGTAGCTCAGTAGTGATGATGGTATGGCTCGGGGTGGATGGAAGGAGCAGAGTTGTGGACGACCGCGTTGAAACTGTAAAAAGAAAATATGAATTACAAAAAGAAAACTGCTATTTACACAAATATTTGCCCCAACCAGGAAATCAATCCAGGACTTCGATCAAGAGGCAGCGTCACTACCACTCGACCAAACCAGCCGACTTAAGTAACTCTTTTTTTGCATAAGTGTATGAAGGAAGTATAAGGTTCTAAGGGAAGTATTAGGAACTAGGCCCTAGTTGCCTGAAAATAACTGTTTTTTTTTAATTACTATAAATGACATCGACAATTCATACAAAAATATTTGCCTCGGAAAACCGTATTAAAATCTTTGACTGTAACGTATCAGTTAAGAAAGACTTCATTTAGAATATAGTACATTAGTAGGCGTTGAAGTAAATAGCTGTGTATGAATAGCCGACAGCCACAAATATCTCTGCTTAGTATCACACTATTAGCCCCTAATGATAGTAGTTCGCTTCCTACCACAGTCCTTGTGATTGCGATCAGCCTTACTTAATCACCTGTGGGTTTTAGCCTCGAGATATTTGTAAGTCGGGCTAGAACAGTTTCTTTGAGTTATTGCTCTTTGTGAAATGATTTTGACCCATAACTCTCGCGATTTGAAATTTTGAACACGTTCCTAATTCAGTTCATGATGGAACACTTTTAGAGAAATTTAATTTTTACATTTACTAGTCACAATGGCTACTTACACTTAACAGAAGAATGACAATGAGTCCTATTTTGCTTCGAGAAACGCGTAAGGAATTAATATATTTCGTAGTTGATTAAGACACTACTAAATTAAACATTCTTACCCATTGTGGTCATCAGCAGTGTATTCGACCTTGCGTACGGAGCCGTCAGGCTGGACGAGCGAGTAGTAACCATGGACGACATCGCCATCGCGGGACTCGTGCTGAGACTTGTGGTCACCGGTGTGGGGGTCAGCCACCGAGTAAGCGAAGTCGTATTTAGGGTGCGTCTGATTGGGGAAATTCAAAAATTTCAAATCTGATGTTTCCTAACTTTGAAAAATACAGACTCGCTCTTGGCCATAATCAAATATGTGATTAAGGATGTATTAGCAAGCTAACACAAAATACGTTTATTCACTTGAACTTCTAAGATTGTCTCTGTGGTATAAGCATCAAATACTTTTTATGTAAACAAATTGAAGTACCTATGGTTTACTAAAAGGAAAAATACTGTAATTTAAACTAAAATGAACATATACCATGTAAATTCCTTCTTTTGCTAGCACTGGCTTTACAACTTACAAACATTGCTTTGTATTTAAGACTTTTAACAGATAGTATGCCATTAGAAAAACTCACGTGTTCATCATGTCCGTAATGACCGCCGTCATGGTGTCCATCGTCGTAATGACCAGAGTAAGCGATGGGGGTGGCATAGTGGGCCACGGGGGCGGCGTAGTAGGCAGGGGCGGCGAAGTAGGCTTCAGGGGCGTAGTGGCCACCATCGTGACGGACGATGCTCTGCGAGGAGACGGCATGGCCGTGACCGTAGAGACCAGCGTTGGCCGCAGCCAGGAGGGCACCGAAAGCTACAAGCTGTGAAAAATGCCATTTCTATAAAATTCACGATATTGGTGCAATAGAAATGCTGATCCAATACGTCGTTGTCGGCGCGACATGTCGTTCTAAGGTTTTTTAGTGAAATGCATGGAAAACCCAGAGCTCATTCTGATGTACAGGACAAGGATTTCTATCTCTTTCTGACATCAAACCGGATAGAAATCTGGCTAGTATCACTAGAAGCAACACTTCCATTCAATTTTTTCAATTAATTAAAACACTTTCACTGATACAGTCCTTTAAATGTTGAAATTTAGCAAACATTTAATTGCCAATTTAATTGAAAACAACACTCACTTTGCTGAACATTTTGCTCTGGTCAACTTTGACTGTTGATTGATACAGATTAATATTTGCCAACGGTTTTTATATTTAACTACTAAGAAAGAACTAGTGGGGTTACCGCATACGGACCTCGGGACGACAATGACGATAACGTAAGGTCGAATTTATCGATCACTGAATCGCAATAATATGTGTCATGGTGTCTACCAATTGTTTTTTGTCACGCGATTTGATCGAAAAAAGTCGACGCAAAAAGTTGCCCACGTGCCTTTGACCGCCAATACCGATCATTCATGATTTAGAAAATTATACATTTTTATTCTTATACAGCTATGCAAGTATTTTAATTTATTACTAGCTTTCCACCCGCGAGGACTACAGATTATATCGTGCCCAACTGTGGGATAAAATATAGCCGATGTCATTTCCCAGGCTCTAATCTATCTTTACCAAACTTCATCAAAATCTGTTTAGTAATTTATGTAAAAAAGATGGACAGACAGACAGACAGAGTTACTTTCGCATTTATAATATTAAATAATAGGAAGGATTTCTAGAAATGTTTTGTAAAATGAAAGAAGACGCTCGATGAACGGAAAATCAGAGTCGATTTACGTTAGGTACGTTAAAAGTTAATTATGTCTTTTGATGACTCACGGTATTCAAAGTATTTATTTAACAACGCCATGTTTAAATACTTTTGTAATATGTAACTTTTGTGGGTTTTTAAAACGGTTTCACAGAGTACCTACCAGTTTAACATTTTAACTAAAGATTTTAACAAAATAAAACTAAAATGCTTTTAATTTAATTTAGTGTCATTTTGATAGATACGTAATCTTTTGTTCCCCTAAATTTCGAATATTTTTTTAAAAGGCGTCAAGTTTCGATGTAGTAATGAAATCAAACATATTATTTATAAGAATAAAAAACTGGTTAATTTTCTATTATGTGAATGGCAACTTGTCATGACAACTTGTCATGAATGGCAACTTGTCTGAGCCTGTTTTCATTTACCTAAAATAAAGTAGAATTTTTCATATTTACAGCAATTGCTCTACTTACATTTCAGAGCTAATAGATTTATTGAGGTTCTATGAAATGTAGACAAAACCGGCTAAAAGCGTGCCAGGCTGCACGCAGTGTATGGTTCCGTAGTTGTAAAAATAAATAATAATTTTGCTACTTAATCAACCGTTTCTTGCACTTGAAAATTCAACTTAGATGGGATAGTTTTCCTTTTTTACAAACATCAGATAAGTTAGTAGAGGGGGGAGGGAAATTACTGGGCTCAACAAATATCATCACTTATAAAATGAAAGTAATATAAAAATATATATTTGATCATATAACAAGTGCATTTTGCAACAATTTATTGATTGGCGCTTATGTGGAAAATCTTATACCTTCCCTTTGGCACTTAGGGTATAAGCAAGTGTAGAATAATATAACTTATACCTAAATCTATAAGAGACACTAAAATGAGCAAAATAATTTAACTATATAGCATTGTAAAATATAACATATCAATGCATACTAATATTATAAAGAGGTAAAGTTTGTAAGTTTGTTTCTAGGAAATAATCTCTTGAATTACAGGACCGATTTTAAAAATTCTTTCATCAAAAGAAAGTTTTTTATTAACGAGTGACATAGGCCAAATAATATTTTCCTGGCTTCCCACAGTAACAAAGTTCCAGGCGGAGTTGATGTAACAAAAAAAAATGTAAATGAAACTTTGTAGTAGTCTGTTTCGTCAATAAAGTATCCACCTATGTGTCTTGTCCGCTGGTGATCAGGTTCAAATTAGAGCGATCTTGGCCCTTTGCTTGGGGTATTATTGACTAAATATATACTAAAGGCTTCTGAAGAAATCCTAGGACAGAGGGAAATAGAGAAACAATAAGGTTTTGTAATTTACTACGGAATCCTACAATTTCAAACTGGAACAAATCTGTTTTATGCTTTTTGTATGATAATAACGGATTTTACTTTTGTTTATCATCTCGCAGATAATTTTAAGGTAACGCTCGCTAAAAATGTCTAATAATTTGACAAGCTTTTTATTAACTTGTAATATAAGCATGTTTCTTCGGGTCAAACCCTGCAACTGAACTTTAATGCAACTAACCTCAACCGCTGAAATTTTGCATACACGCATTTAGTTTGGATGACAATGCATGGTTAGCTAAGTGACCCCTCAACATAGTGGATTTGTGATTTTATTTTTCACTCCTATGATATCGATATCAAATAAAAGAGTTTGGTGAGAAAAATACGAAAAATATTGGTTTTAATAAAAATTTGTACATATTTAAAAAACAAAAATTACAATTCACTTTTCTAAACTTATATGTAGTTATATTACGAAAGTAGATTTATAATGGCTTTAGCCTTCGACTTGGTGGAGAGTTGCTGCGCTCCTTGCTTTTTTATAAATATTTGGCTCATTCCTAAGTAAAAAAAATTGCTAGACATTTATAGCATACATACTATTTATTTGATACACATCTGTAAAATAGATTTATTTAAAATCATTACAATTTAAATGTTTTTCATGGTGAGTGAGCGCAATGTAAAGGTAGCCATTATACAAATTAATCTATATTAAACTGAAAAACTTGTTTAATTTTAGTTGTTTTCAGCTAGTGTTTGTAGCGGAAACTTTGTGATTCTGTACGGAAATCTACATCCTAAAGTTTCTCTAATTTACCATCCCTTAGAAAAAATGTTTTCAGATAACTTACAATTACATATTATAACAGAATTAGCCTGTGAATAAACTCAGTAAGACGGTGCTCCTTATTAGACTCTATAGACCTACTTACCATCACACACAAAATATTTTGACGCTGATTACTACAAAAAAAATATTTGACAGTCTTAAACATATGTACAGATTCCTTTCAGTACAAAAGTAAAACGAGTGTCTTAATTATCGCATGATTTCCACTAAACCGTGTTTTTTCATAGTTCAATTTAATATCCTTAGGCCCATGTTCACCAAAAATATAACCAACGGTTAAATCGCGGTTAGAAGATAATCAGACAAAATGTCAAAAAAAATGTATGAAAATGACGTTGTCAAATCTCTGGTTAGCTGCAAATCGTTGGTTAAATTTTTGGTGAACACTAGCCTTACTTATATTATAAACGCGAAAGTTTATATGTATGGACGTATGGCTGGGTGTACGGGTGGATGTATGGATGTTTGTTACTCTGTCACTCTCAAACGGTTAGACCAATTTTGATAAAATTTTGTATGGAGTTAGCTGACACCTTGGAATAACACATAAGCAAAATTAATTTTCCCAAATTTCCACAGGAACGAAGTATTTTTAACCCTTGACAAAAAAAGGGGTGTTATAAGTTTGACTTGTGTATTGTCTGTGGCATAATAGCTCCTTCAACGATATTGATACGGTTTTTTTGAAAGCTAACGTAGCTATACGTGGGTCACACTGAAAATGTTTAGAACTGGCCAGTTAGAAACATTGCTAAAGAAAACTTTTTTTGAATTTCAATTTTAGAACTCTTTGGTAACCTAATGTAGTATATTGCATTCATTTGTCATTTGTTTTTGAGAATTGGCGGCAAATCTAAAACTCTTGTTACACGTGAAAATGAACCTAACGCGAGAAAATTTTCGGTCAATGATTTATTATGACTTTCGTTGTGGGCTTACTCAACAACAAAGCTATGATAGGCTGCGATTAGCATTTCTTAATGAAGCCCCATCTCGTGCCACTATTTACAATTGGTTTAACGAGTTTAAGCGTGGACGTAGCAATCTCAATGATGATCCGCGTGAGGGATGTCCTTTAACAGCGACTACTGAAGATAACATCAGTGCTGTGCGACGCATGATAGAGGAAGATAAGAGAGTGACCTATCAGCAGATACGGGCAAGCCTAGGCATTGGTATGAGTCAAGTTCAAAAAATATTACACGAACATTTAGGCGTCAGGAAGCTTTGTGCCAGATGGATTCCCCATACTTTAACCGACGACCAGAAACACATTCGCATGGACTGGTGTCGCCAGATGTTAAATAAGTTCAACGGCGGTGACTCAAATGCTGTATTTGACATCGTCACAGGTGATGAAACCTGGATATATTGCTACGAACCCGAAACCAAAAGACAATCAGCTCAGTGGGTGTTTCCTTTCGAGGATCGGCCAACTAAGGTAAAGAAAGGAAGAAGTCAAGGAAAAAAGATGATTGCCTCATTCTTTGGTCGGAAAGGTCATTTCGCGACAGTTGTGCTAGAAGATGGAAGGACAGTTACTGCAGACTGGTATGTCAATCGCTGTTTGCCTGTTGTCTTGGAAAAAATTTGACAGCAGCGCCCTCGAAGCAGGATCCTCCTTCACCACGACAATGCTTCAGCGCACTCCGCAAAACGGACTGTTGAATATTTGACTATGGCAGGTGTCGAGATAATGAGTCATCCGCCATACAGTCCTGACCTGGCGCCCTGCGACTATTATTTATTCCCAAGAACTAAAGATAAAATTCGAGGTATTCGCTTTACGAGCCCTGAAGATGCGGTGAAAGCGTACGAAAATGCCATAGAAGAGACCCCTAAGGAAGAATGGGCTCACTGCTTTTCTCAGTGGTTCCATCGAATGCGACGATGTGTAGAGAGGAACGGAGATTACTTCGAAAAACAATAAAAGTATTGGCAACTTTCTACATTAAGCCGTTTTTCATTTTCTAAACATTTTCAGTGTTACCTAGGTATTTGATCAAAATTGGTTAAGCCATTTAAAAGTTATAAGCAATAACTTATATACCACATAACATACAGACAAGTGTATCAATGTATGAGACTGTTTGTTCTAAAATAAAAAACTGACTTATGTCATTTTGTTGTTGTTTAATTTATCCCTTTCGGGAAAGGCAAAGGAATGCGTATCCATACAGCTATTTAAAAAAAAACAACTGGTTGCACTCCGGGAGTACCGGCAGAAGTGAACTATCTACTGATTTTTTCAGGATATGTTCTGGTGATGAAGCCAATGTTGGTGTACTTTGAATGGTTTTTCTAATGAGTTTTTTCTGTTTCCGTTCAGGATTAATAGGTCCGAAGTTGTTTTTTGATGTTTTCTTTTTTGAACAAAGGTGACAGTTAACGGTAAGTCGGCGATCTCTTTCTAAATCTGCGCGCATGAGCTCATACCTCTTAGCAGTAACATTAGCACATTCCAAGTCATAAGATTTTTTGCAAGAGCAGCAAGTTAAAAATTCACTTTTTTTCTATTTATTATTGCATTTAAAGCAAGATTTTGTGACTGGGGCCATCATTATACAGGGTTACCGGAAATTCAATACATTCCCTTCAAGGGGTTAAAGTAGAGCTCATTTGCGACATTTTATTTGTTTTTGAGATAATCGTTATATTAGAGATATCGGGGGTTATATCAAATTTTTAATTTTAAAATTTATCCCACAAAAAAAGTACAGTTCTTGTAAAGAATTTCATTCACACTTTATTTACATGTTCTCATTCACATTTATACAAGAATATAAATAGTTTGGCACAATCATTTGTAATAGAAACTTGATGACTTAGTAATGGTGGTAGTGCTCAGGGGCAGCGTGGATGGCGGGGGCAGAGTTATGCACGACGGCGTTGAATCTGAAAACAGACAATTTGTTATAAACGACAGTAAACGACATATTTTCGCAGTTAACCTTGCGAACAGACATGTTGGTTGACCTTAAATTAGTTAGCAAAACTTTAGGGAGTGATTGGGCCTTTTATAATTGGAACAGCATGGCACGGCACGGCACTTCAAAATTTTAATTAGGTACCATTGCCCCTTATGTTCTCAGCTTTTATTATTACTATTATTTTTATTATTATTATTACTATTATACACAGGAGGGAATGGTAATACAATTTTGCCGTGCCGTTTTTGAATTATAAAAAGGCCCATTTTCCCCATGCAACTGAACAACTTCCCCTAAGAAACTTATATGAAGTAACTCTGTGTGTCCGTCTTTCACGCCTAAACTACTGAACTCATTTTGATGAAATTTGGTACACAGATAGATTAGAGCTTGGAAAAGTACATAGGCTACATTTATTCCGCAGTTGGGCACGATATAACCTGTAGTCCACGCGGACGGAAAGCTAGTAATCTATAAAACTTTATTCGTGGACCATGTAAAAGACGTTTAAATAATTAGGAAAGGAAAATAAATATGGATATGTTACTCTCATGCTAACAAGATTGTATATAAAAATATGGTTGTAGTAAAAAATAAATCAAGGGAACTCACCCGTTGTGAGCATCAGCGGTGTATTCGACCTTGCGGACGGAGCCATCGGGCTGCACGAGCGAGTAGTAGCCATGGACAGCGTCTCCGTCGCGGGACTCATGCTGGGACTTGTGGTCACCGGTGTGGGGGTCAGCCACCGAATACTCAAAGTCGTATTTGGGGTGAGCCTGAAATTATAGTGTTTAGTTAGATATATCAATAAAGAATTCATATGTAGTTTATTTTTTAATGTTGGCAAAGCTCTCACAATTCTACTATGGGAAAAATAAAGGTCTTTAACTTAAATAAATATTTTTTTAAAGTTCGTAATAATTTACGCCAGCTTGCCTCTTTGGAAAGTTGTGTCGGTTGGAATGAAATTCTCCGCTTTGTCCTTTGATACTTAATCTTTTGCGATCACCTGCTCAGCAGCGTGGCACTTTTATGAGCAAATTCTCCTTCATTAGTACTTTGCCCAGTAGTCGGACTTACTTGGGTTAATAAAAAATTTGGTGTTAAAAAAACATTAGCTTAACTTACATGCTCATCATGACCATGGTAGTGAGCGACGGGGGCGGCGTAGTGGGTGACAGGAGCAGCGTAGTGAGCTACAGGGGCGGCGGCGTAGTGAGCTACAGGGGCGGCGGCGTAGTGTGCTACAGGGGCGGCGGCGTAGTGTGCTACAGGGGCGGCGTGGAGCAGAGGGGCAGCGGCGTAGTGCGCCGGGGCGTGGTGGGCCTCATCGTGACGGACGATGCTCTGGGAGGACACGGCGTGACCATGGCCGTACAGACCAGCGTTGGCAGCCGCCAAGAGGGCGCTCAAAGCAACGATCTGAAATTTTGTTTTATCCTGTCAATTTTTTAAAACGGTTTTACCTGGAAGGCTACTATCTAACATAATATTTAAATTTCAAAAACGACATAAAATGCTTCTGAACGGTAGTTTTCTTTAGAAATGCAAACTGAAAACAGGGATTGATCGAAATTGCCAACAAAAAAAATATGTATTATTTTAAAATATATTTTTTTTTTTTTTTTTTTTTTTTTTAGTGTTATTATTAGCATCCACAGACTTTATGTCCGTGCCTTTGTCTAGATTAAGTTTTCTTGTTAATACTTGATTTTAACTATAATACATTACTTTCCATAGAGGTTTACAATTTATAAATAAGTATAATAAATATATGAATACATAATGTATATAATATGTATATAATGTATATAATATATATTTAAGCGAGTGACGGTTCTTCGCTGTTGCATTCAGACCTCAAGGCATCCATGACGGCTTTGTCTCGACTTTTGATCGCCATTTTGAGGTTGTAATTGACCACTTTTTCCCTGCCTGCCGCCTCTGCTTCTTTGATGAATCTGCCTATCGCATCGTTACCATCATCCGCATAATATTTGCAACTGGCGGTATGACGCGATATGGCAACTACAGCATGTGGGATACTGTCGTGTAGCTCCTGCCTGGTCGTTGTAGTACGCACGATCACCACCTTTTCGTACGTCAACCCTTGAGCCTCGTGTATGGTGAGGATGCGTGACCCGGTGCCCGATCCGTATCCCTGGTTTTGTAGAGTAGTCTTTTCTACCTGTGTATGAACAAGGTACAGGGTTTCGGACTGGGTTCGATCGATCTGTGCATCTGAATACCTTTCGAGTTTTAAGGAAGCCGTACGAAGTTTCGACGAGTAAATACCACTGTAGACTTCTCTAAGGGCAAATGCTACGTCAAGAGGGTTCCTATGGGTACACAGAAGCTCCTGCGTTATGGTACTCATTATTTCAGGGCGGGTGTATTTTAAAGGAAAAAGATTGTGTCGGTCAATATAGGGTAGTTGGTTTCTATCACCGATAAGCAGCAACTCGCTTGCCTTGACAATTTGGGCAGCCATAATAATAGCTCCAAAGTGGTTCATGAGTGCTTCGTCCACAATGAGTCTCTTGCACCTGTCCTTATTCGGTTCTCTAAGGCCATTAACTAGAACAGATGCAAGAGTACGCACCTTGGATCTGGCGAAGCCTCCAATACGGCTTGCAAGTTTGTCTCTAAGGTCTTTTGCCGCTTCGGTTGTAGTTGTGACTACCAGGTCTTGTTCAACCTCAAAACGGTTTACAACCCAGGTTGTTTTGCCACATCCAGGAACTCCATTTATCCATGATATGTTTGGCACCTCCCAGGACTCGAAAGCTATGTCATCGGAAGAACCTCTCGAAACCTTATCAGACGTTTCAAGGATCCTGTCGTCTAGCATTACCTTCGTGCATCGGGCTGTAACGACTATAGGATCTTCTGAAGGGGTTTCAAACGTTATTACTCCCGATATTCTAGTTTTTTCTTCGTCCAGAGGCACAAAGCCACCAGTCTTGCTATATGCAACCATATGCCGACTTATTTCTTTGCCTTTAAGGACTTGGCAGGTGTCGTTGTTATATATGGTTGCATCTGCTTCCTCGAGTCTTACCTTAAGCAGTCCTTCATTTCCTAAATGGAACGAATGCAAGATGTTCTCGCAGGTCCTGAGATTGACCTGTCTGGTCGCTTTAATCACTGCTATGAACTCAAGGAATGCATTCGCCATGTGGTCGCGGGGAGACTCTGCCTGTCTGAGGGTAGGCGGATCTACTTGCCCCATATCGGCTTTTGTTCGGATGGAAGAGGGGTTTACTGGATGTCTTTTAGGAGGGCTTTTCGTGAACAGCTCAACTGCTGCTGCTTGTCTTTCTGACGTGGTCATTGTATCTTTTTTTTTCCTGAGAACGCCGGGGATATTGGTAGCTGCAGCATTTATTGCATTAAGTATTGTGCTTATAATGCTTTTTCCCTTGATGCTTACATCTTTTCGCTTCTGCTGCGTCTTTTGATTGGCTTGGGCTATCTTTTGTTGTAACCTCTCGGATCCGCTAAGTGTTCCCGCAGTGGGGTGACCGTTGGATGTCTCAGTGTTCGGTGCATGTGGTAAGAGGAAGTTCAGGTTTTCACCCCTATCTTCGTACACCACTATCTCATGTATTTCTGATGTTTTTATACAGCCATTGTAATCCGAGACTGCTCCTTTGGCATGTCCAACCACCATTGCGTCCACACTAATCTTGCGGGAGGTTATCGTGGTGTCACTCTCTCCTAACTTTGCGAGCACTGAGCATGCTTGAGCGAACTTGGTCTCTTCTGTGTCTCCTTCAAATAACACTACCGTTTTGTTGCGACATCGTACAAGGCGACAACGGTAGCTTGCTAGTTTGATTTCCGATAACGCATTAAATGTCTTGCGTTTCATGCTCGTTCTGAAAGTGCTGCCATTCAATAGAGCTGCGAGGCCTGGTGATAGTGTTATATTTCCTCGGTTTGTGACGCTACAGAAGCCTATAATATATTTCTATATATTAAATAAAATATATTTAAGATTGTTTCTTGTGGTTTTGTATCATAAGAAATATTTTTTAATTAAAATTAAAATTTACTTTCACATAAAATATTTATTTTATAATTATTTTTGGACTTTTTTAATACTCAAATTAATATTTAAATGGAGCGTGACCACTTACTTTGCTGAACATTTTGTATGTATTGTTTTAAAATTCGAGTATTGATTGATGTCAACGGTCCGGCATTATGGTTTTATAGATCGAGTCCACGCGTGCGCGGTGGGGCGGAGAAATGCGTGTGCGCCTTGACTCTAGCTTTGACACACAAGGTCGTATTCACACTAACCTGAACTGCTAATCAATACGTCAGTTCAGCACTGATATAATTAAGGTAGGCCATGAATCAACGCTTTTGTTTTACAGTTCCTGCTACTGATCCCGCTGTGATCTATCCTTAATCGGTTTTTTGTTTCTTAGATATTTAAAGGAACACGAAAGCGTGTGCGCTCGTTTAAGTATTTGTAAATGATTTTTGAACACTGGAATAGTTAGAGGGCACGAAAGTTACATAGGTACTTTGTATACTTTTTTATGTAAACGATGATAAATAACCATAAATAACACAGCAAACTTATGTTCTTTGTGTGGTGTCGATCACGAACAACCACCCCATCTAGGTATTTTTGTATGTCGTTTGAGTAGACTAAACCATTTTTACCATTTGTATTTGGATTAGATTACTTATTCATTCATATTAACAATAAACCGACTTCAGCTAGCGAAATCGCAGGGTGTAACTCTCCCCATGAAAATGAAAAACTTTCCTCATGGAACCTATTTGAAATTCTCAAAAAAAATTCACCTTTCCAGACAACGGCAAGTCAGCTGTTCGCAGAAGTTGTATTGAGAAGCGATCTTCTTTTTTCATATTACAACCTATGTTCCTTGGAAAAAGCTTTTCAGCAGGCCGAGTACGATAGTGACAGCGACAACACCGCGGTCCTATGTCAAAATGTCAACATTGACAACGCCATAGGGCGAGCAAGCCTTTACGCGGAATCCTCGCGCAATCAAAGTGAAGTTTCAGCGTGAGCCGAGCGCGAGTTTGTCGTTATCATGCTAGAGCTGCAGAGCTGATTGATTCACAACTATATTTTACGCTAACTTATTTAAAGACACCCAAACGTAATGTCCAAAAAATATGTACTCATCAAAAAAAAAAGGTAAAAAGAGTTACTTAAATAATTTTCATCTGCTTTTTTATGGTTCAAAGTCAAAATACTTAGCTTTATTTCATAGAACATTCAGGATGTTACTTAAAATAAGTCAAAGTCACATTAAAGGATTTAAATACTATAACACCTCTTCCGGGGTGTTATAGTATTTAAATCCTATAACAAAAACCCAGGGTTTATGTTGGCCCTCATACTCAGTGGTCCTCCGCCTCTGAGGCCATAGCTTGGGCACTCCGATAAAATATGCATGTGAGGGGAAAGGTCTGCATACCACAATACATACATACATATTCTTTCATTCAGGATGTTAGATTAATAGATTTCAATTTGTGTATCTGACGAATAGGTGAGGAGTTAGCACTGAGTCGGTGTGTAGTCTCAAGATGTTCTATCTTTAGTTGTTCTTCCACATGTTTTGCTTTTACCTCTTAAATTCCTTACAAAGCGCGACTAAAAAGTTATGACACTAAACCAAAAGTAATCAATCGATAGAAACATAACCAAACATGTATTACGGCTTCGGAATATTTAGTTCTTGTTAGTTTCCAGATTATATTTGACCAAAACTGAATCTTTATTTTCATATAGTACTTCAAGGTAAACCACATTGTACTTTTTAAGCGGTGAATTAGAATGAAATTCGAGCTAATTCTATATCTATCATATTTATGCAACTCGATAATCCGGAATGAACGTGAGTTAGAACTTACGACGTACGAAGCATACATGTACCGAGACCGAGGATAAATCTGGTGTTATTGAGTTCACTGTCACTTTTTTAACTTACGTCAGTTTGTTAATTTACGTCGTTTGGTTTAGTTTTTTTAACCTAAATATTAAAATTACCTTTAGAGAAAACGACTAGAAAAAATGCTTTACACTTTAATAGTGTTTTAGTAGAGATTCAGAACAAATTGAGATTTAAAATATAATTCAGTAAAAATGTAATATACATATACATTTAACTAAAAATTTGAAAAAGCATTGTTTCAATTGTTTTGCTTTTTATCAAATAAAGGTTATGATTATGTTGACAATATTTCGGTCAGAAGTTTTCATAACTATATTGTACACGTTCGAAGCGGCACTGATTTTTCTATTCTTTCTATTCCTGCGGTACAAGGCGTTTTACACCTGGTCATACAACTTTCATTGTGGCTGTACAGGGTTTATTAAACCCTGTAACGCTTAAGAAACTTAAATCTCTTTTTTGGCTTCATGTAAAAATGTATATGATTTTTTTTCCTTGAACTGATTGAATAGAATCTGAAGGCATACGTGGATAGCTTTCGCCGTTTAAAAGATATAGCTATTATAAAATACAGGTATCGCACTGAATAAGGGAAGTTTTGTGCATATTTTAGGAATGGGAATTAAAAATATCGGTAGTTTAAAATTAAGTGTTATTTTAGAGATGTTATTGTAAGAAAAACGTCCGGGCTTTCAATAAAACTAAAAGAGTCTTATGCGCCTTGTATCGCACTGAATAAGGGAAGTTTTGTGCATATTTTAGGGATGAGAAATAAAAATATCGATAGTTTAAAATTAAGTATTATTTTATAAATCTTATTGTAAGAGAAAACGTCCGGGCTTTCAATAAAACTAAAAGAAAACTAAAAAAACGTCAAAGAAAAATCTTAATTTACTGATGTTTTTGATTAAAAAGCTAGACGTCTTTGGAAACATTGTTAATTTTTTCGTACGTATACGAGTGCGATTTAAGTCCTGAGTAAATGATACTTTTTTGTAATAGCACAGATAATGTTTATATTATACCTACCTCCAGCAAAAGAACTCAAGTAGTTAAAAAAAAATTTTTGATGACTAAACTGTTTTTGATAAATCAGTTTATACTTCAATTTAATATTATTATCACTGTTTCTAAAAACACATCGAAGTAATAGCTTTTTTACGGCACTATATCATTGGTCTTGAAGTCATGATTATCGTCACATGCGTTACTTGCGTATGCGATCACAGCACTGGCCGCCCGAAGCTAGAGTGGGGTAACCAGGTGTTTTCTACCTGGTTTCGCACAGTGATGAAATTTTATTTCCTCAGTGCGGTACCAGGTCTAAAATATCTGGTATTAAAGTAGGCATACCAGTGAGTTCTATTTTAAAAAGACATCTTATATAAATATATATATTCATCTCGTTGCTACACCGAACTTAACTGAAGTTATGCCCTTCGCATGATAGAGAAATCTATAATCTTCTTAGCCGCACTGTGAGCGAGACATGGACCAGGTGTTTTAGACCTGATTTCGCACTCAAGGTGTTAATATTGTAAGTGGCCTTGTGATTGATATACATACATCATTTTAATTTGCTTGTGTGTTGTAGTTTCACCACATAAATAGCACATTATTCACTTCAGTAGTGTTTTAAGTATGTATAATGTTTTGCGCTTCAGATAATTTTATAGACATTATGAAATTTTACCACCCGTGGTACCTCTTAATTGCTCTCTTAAAGTTAAGTTTCTTATCTGATGGTCTTTATTTGAAGACAAATCGTTAAGGCAGCGTTTTCAAGTTTAGTTTATGCCCGTTGAATTTATATTTAATCCGAGTATGGTCTTTCCAGCTTAAGGGATAGCCATAGATTTATTTATTTAGCCTTATTCAAGATTCGGTTGTTAAAATGACTTTTAGGTAATTTAAATTGCACCCGTTTCTTACATATTTTAAATTCTTGTTACAAACGTTTAAGGTCACAAACACAAAGGAACTGTAAGTGCTTATTTTACAAGCAGGCAGCAGAGAGATAATTATCAGTATTTATTAAGAAATTTAAAAGTAACTTGATATTGATCGATATTTAGCGTCACTCATTGATTAAACCTGTCTAATGATTTCCAAATGGAATTCGAGAGCTTTAGCCACGCTTTAGCAAAGTAATCGAAATGGATGGTAGATGAATTTAATTAATATCATAGTACATTTCAACAATTTATTTACAAAAACGATAACAGTTATTATGAGTTGAAACAACAATAAAGGTTAATGAGTTTGAAAGTTGAGACTAGAGAATAATGGCAATAAATAACAAAGACAACTAAATTAACAAGGTGTAGAAGGCAGCAAAAAATATGTGAGTGGTGAGTTAGAACGAAGTTCTGCATTTTTCATTGCTTGTATACATTTCATTAGTTGGTTGTACGAAGGGTAGCCAATTGGCAAAGCATCAGCTGATATCACTTGATAGGCTGGTATAGGGGTTGGTGCGGGCACTGGTTCTACAACTGCGTGTTCTGCATGTTCGTAATCAGACTCGTATTCATGTCCATAGGGCTTCTTTTCCTCTTTAACTTCAGCAGTTATGACGTCACCGCATGGCTCCTTATTGTTAACTTTTACTTCTTCTACTTTTGATCGAGCAGCAGGTGGAGCTTCACTAGACGGAGCTTCACTAGCTGGAGATTCACTCGTTTCTTTTGGAACAGTAGACGATGCTTTACTAGATTCTTCTTTAGGACTAGGGGTTGACATCTCAGACGACCCAGAAGAATATGCTGGGGCTTCAGAAGACGAAGGAGATCCCTCACGATCACGACGTCCCGCCTCTACGTTTATGGGCGCTTCACTAGACGACATTGGTTCCTTTAATGCTTCAGATTTGACTTCAGGGCATGGTTCTTTAACTTCACTCTTTGCGGGGAGATAATTAACGACTGCGTTAAACCTATAACATAAAATATTGACATGTTATATTTGACAGTATTTATTTAGTTTTTTTTGGAATAATAAGTAAGAATGTTAAATACCCTGTCTTATCGTCAGCGTTGTACTTAACTTCTCGTACATACCCGTCAGGTTGTATAAATGAATACAGGCCCCGTACGGCCAGCCCATCACTTGTTTCTTTTTGCGCTTTTTTATCACCAGTACCGTCATCATATACCATGTAAGAGTACTCGTAAGCCGCTGGTGGCTAAAAATAATAGTTCAAATTATAGTGTTATGTGAGCAAAAAGGTTGTTGTAAATGTGATTTGTCTGTCTTTCGGCTATGTGATAAATTAGTAATAACGATAATTTTTAGTTGATTTGTCAACATTTTTTCATTGAAATATCTTTAGCTAGAAATATCAAAAGCACTTACATCTCTTGCCACAACGACTTGAGCGCTAGGTGCCCCGTATGCTACAAGTGGGGCACTTGCAACAGGCGCGATGGGCTGAGCCGGTATACACGGTGATACACATGGTGTAGCGAAATTGGAAACTTGCGTTAATGGCAACACAGAACCCACAGGTGCAGCGGATATTTGTCCCAACTGGGAGCCATATGTGGCGGAAGGAGGACCGTAGTTTACAAACTGATATGGAGCTACATCTGATCCACTTTGAACGTAGACTTTAGAATAGGATACTCCAATTATTTCCTTGACACAGCTCAGGCAAAGCATAAAAGTTGTGATCTTCTGTAACAAACATAAAATATTAATAAAAAGTGTTTGAAAACTATAAAAGGTGTTCAGGATGTATTTTTATTTTGATACTTTAGACTTACTTTAAGAATCATCTTTCCTGGTGATCGGTGGAAGACTGATATTTTTCTGAAATGTGTCTCGTCTTTTAAGAGACACTTTGTTTGTCTAATATATGCTGTTCGGTAATACCGAAACAAACCATCAATGTCATTGACTACATGAATAGAGCCAAACAATTAAAATGGTAATGAAGATTGGCTGTGGAGACGTTGGTATCCTGTTTTGTATTCAGAACGGCAGGAGTTACAAAAAGTGCCTAATGCAGTGTGACATTTGGTTTTGTTTCAGGCAGGTCTTCGTGCCTTATGCAATGTGTTGGGGAAATGTTTACTCATGCTATTATCCTGATTGCTTCCAGTTTCTCGGAGTTCACTCAAAACACTTAACGAATAATGAAAACTTGAAGAGTATTCATTGTGCTTCTGAGTATTGAGTTTTTTTTTAATTTTGTTGGAATTTAAATTTTATGTCAAGTTCTTGCCTCCTTTGCATTGGTGTGGACTTCGTAAAAATTTAAGTGCCTTCAAATTAAGTTGAGTTGGTAGAAACTCTGCGCAGAAAAATTGCTGTAATCTTGTGGTTAGGCGAACTTGTAATTGCAAAATACATTTTCATCAATTGTAGGCAATGAATTATGTATTGTGTGCTGTTTAACAAGCTAATCCATTTCCTGAAATGTACTTCAGAATTCTCAGTAAGCAATGAAACTTAACTTGATTGAGAAAATATTTTTTTCTGACAAGTGATTCGCTCTTTTAACGTTTACTTATTATAGTGCCTTATATCTTTGAGTAGGCAATGAAGGCTGTAAGCTACGATTTGCCTTACGATACGATAACTTATTTCTATGAAAACCTATGAAAACATACGACGATTGCTTCTTTCTGCGTGGATTTAGCATATAGTGGTTAAATTAGTCAGTAACGTATTAAGCTAGCTCTGGTATCAATGGTTTTAAACCACTAGTAATGCTCTGAAATCGTGAATTTTGTTGCATTTATTGATAGAATATAGAACACCTTGATGTAGAAATATTACTTAGATTACTAACATTATTACTTACAGAATATTACAACTTTTGATGATTTCAATGGAATTAGCGGAGTAAATTTTTATTAACTGAAATTCATAAATAATATTTCATTTTGTACAATGTGGGTAATTCACTTTTAGCAGCAACATTCACCGCTAATGTTTCATTTTGCGTAAGCTGTGTATTTACCTAAAGTGCATATTATTATACTAAAAAAAGGCGTTTAAGGTTATTTACGGTAACTCAGTAGCAGGAAGCGTTTAGGAATAAAATAAGAATTACATTTTTAAAATTTTTGTATTTGTTTCTGAACCGTATCAAATGTATTGCCACGGTATACATTTTTCTTTAATTGGCGTCACTCAATGCCATTATTTTGCAGATGAGTGCGAATATTTTATTGTTTAATTTTTCAATATTTCTGTAAATTTTTACATTAAACCAGAGAAAACAACTCCGAAAGAAAGTGTTTGTTGCCATTCATTCGAAGTCCTTTTCATTACTCATACTCTGAAAGTAGGTCTGAAGTCACCTGTGAAGCGAGTTGAAAGTAATACTTTTCCACCCCTGGGGAGAATTGTTTTCAACTAACAGCTGTCAATTTATTTAAAAAAATGTTTCAATGGTCTATACAGCCACTCGATAACAGCGCAATGTAAAATTGAAATAACAAAAAGTTAAGTATTCATAAATAATTTTTTTGAATGACTTTTTTATAATTTACTTTTAGATTTGGGCAAAATATTTACTATTTTTTAACCGACTTCAAAAAAGGAGGAGGTTCTCAATTCGACTGTATTTTTTTTTTTGTATATTTGTTACGCGATTACTCCGGCAATTATAAACCGATTTGAATAATTCTTTTTTTATTTGGTAGGTCATACGTCAGGGGTGGTCCCATTGTCACCAGGTCAGGATCTGATGATGGGATCCTGGGGAAATCGAGGGAAACCCTCAAATTTTGTAGGCATATACACTGTTTATCAGAAATTATCTTAATCTATGTAGATTTTTGCATCTAATGGTCACCATCTGATGTTGCTGAGCTGATGATGAAGCTGATGATGAATGGTTTAGGAGTATGGGATCTCTGTAACAAAATTATTTGGGATTGAAGTCGGTGACTCTTACGTTTTTGACGTGGAAAATTATTAATGATGAAAATGAAAAATAATGGTTGAATAGCTGGCTGGCCACAGAAAAAAAGCCAAATAGGCGGGAAAGGGGCAATACGATCTTTGTTTTTTTTTCGAGTTTTTTAATAAGCAGAGATTTCTAATAGTACAATGAGTTCAGTTTATTTATGTTTTTAAGTCCCTTCTCGGGACTTAAATAAGTTATGTACTTTCACCCCTAAAGTAACAATGTACCATTAAACGTACCTAGCTCAGTATATCTTCTCTATTCTCTTTTTTAGTCAATTTGAATTTACATAAAGTAATTTTGTGAAAGTAGATAAAGATTAACGCCGCGTGGTATCGGTCGCAAATAATACCACCCCGTCTTTTCCTATTCATTTTCCTACTCTAAACATTAACCACCTCGGTGCGATTGTACAGAAGTCCCCATTGCCTCACATTAAAACCCATTGATTAATTTAATCCTGAAAGAACAACATACGTCTATTCTCAATGAAGTATATAGTATGTCGATTAAATGATGCATTTCTTTGATATCGCTTTGATATCCCACTTATTATTTCGTTTATTCTGAGATACAACACTCACTAACTTGGAATGGATCATTTACGAATAACATTGGTCTCTTCACATTAACCTTGTTTATTTAAACATTTTAAGTAATGTAGTTTTAAGAAAAAAAAAAAACTTCAATGGGGTTTATGAAATTATTTAAATTATTATTTTTCTGATAAACTTCCCTCTAGACTAGGCAAAAAATTAAGTGTTCGAATAATCACTTAACACATATTGTTAGCAAATATTTATATGAATCATACAGTCTGAGCTATCTAATCGCTGAATAAACTATGCAGTGCCGTTATTGAAAATCATATTTAAAAGGGGAAAAGAAAAGGGCACAAAATTTTTACAACAGTTTATTTCGCCGCAGTCTTATAACACACAATCGTCGACTAAATCTATTAATAAGTACAAGGTAATATATCACAAGGGGGGCCGTGGCCAGTACCGACATTTAGTGGTATTCGTGGTGTGCAGGCGCCGTGTTGTGGACGATTGCGTTAAATCTGAAAAAAAAAATACACGTTATTTGGATGTAGGTTCAACTTAAATTTCAGGATATTAGGGTATTAAAGTTTGCATGTCTAAAGTGGCGTACTACACGAAGTTTCAGCGGGAAAAGGTTGTGGCGTCACAACATAAAACTACTTATCGATAATCTTCAGTATTAAAAATAATCTATTTTACAGTGATTTTAGATGAAAAAATATTTTCATTTAAAAAATCATGGCCATTTGCTTGTTATGGTACACTCACGGTCTTCTGTATTCTACATTTTACGAGATATATATATCGTTTTAGTCATTAAAATAATAATTCCTAAGTCATAACTCATCATTGAGTATACAATGATTTACTTATATGTTACTAGTGGATCGGACCAATTGCAGCACCACTTAGCGGTCTAATTATGAATTAAACCATCCAGGGACCCAATTTCAATATCGGGTGACTTTACATTGATGTGTAATCATACTACGATCAAATTAGGTTATGACCACATTGATAATTACTGAGCGGGACCTTTTCGGACACCTTCCAGGATGATACTCTGTAAAGCCCCAAAACGTCCCAGGTGGGATAGCCAAGATATCCTGGAAAAACTTGTATTGCCGGGAGCGGGCTTTCACTCGTTAAAAATAACGAAATTTTTTATATCATTCTATCGCATTTTTTACGAACGAGACATTCAAGTCTTCAAATTTACTTCCCAGTGTCAATAACACCTGGAAAAACTAGTATTTTCTTTTAAAAAGTTGGGATAGCTTAGAATGAAGCCAGGACGCTATGTTTAATAATAAACGACGGTTTAGGGTTTTTTATATTATTTTAAATATGTGGACATTAAATATTTAAAATTCCTGAATTCCAGGGTGCCTAGAATTTTGATCGCACGAGCCTTTAAATCTTTAAATATTTTGTTATGGTGATATTTTTTTTGTATCTAGTTTGCATTTTGTCATGCACTCAGCCGTTGCATATCATGACGAATTTCATGATATGCAACAAGGATCATGACAAATTTCAACGATTACTATAAATTCCATTTTGCTATATGCAAGGGCTAAATGCAACCTAATAGCAAAAAAAAAACACCATACCAAAAATTTTTACGATTTAAGGCTCGTTCCAGCAAAATTCCAGGCACCCTGGAATCCAGGAACTGAAAATATTTAACGTCAACGTGACCTAAACCGTCGTTTACTATGGCGTCCTGCCATGCATCTTAGCCCATCCTAGCTTTTTCAAAGACAATTCCAGTTTTTCCAGGTTTATTGTCACTGGAAAGTAAATCTGATGTCTTGTCCATAAAAATGTGACTGAATGAAGAAAAAAAAAATTTATTTGTTACAATTTCAGGCCTGCTCCTGAAAATTCCAGTTTTTCCAAGATATCTTGGCTATCCCACCAGGGAGGTTTTAGAACTATCCTGAGTGTCATCCTGAAAGATGTCTGAACATGTTCCAAAAGGTTTCACTCAGTAATTATCAATGTCCGGGTTTGAAGAAAAAAGGGCTTAATTTGACCGGGGAAGTTTCTTGGGGAAATTTTTTCAGTTTCATTGGGAGAACCACGCTAGAAATTTTTGTTAACTAATGTTAAGTCAAACCATAAAAGATTTATCAAAATCTATCTAACCGGCTAGGCACACGCACTTACGGAAGAATTTTAGTGTAAAGAATAGTTTCTCACCCGTTGTGGTCATCAGCTGTGTAGGTGACCTTGCGGAAGGAGCCATCGGGCTGGAGCAGGGAGTACTCTCCCTTCACTACGTCACCATCACGAGCCTCGTGCTGAGTCTTGTGGTCCCCGGTGTGAGGATCTGACACTGAGTATGAGTAGTCGTATTTCGGGTGGGCCTGTAAAACGAGTTGAGGACTTCATTTAAAAAAGTACGTTTTCTCTTCGACCAGAATCGCTAAAAGAATAAATGTGGTTACATGCACAAACTAAACTACAAAAAGTTTATTCACTTTATTGTTTAAGAAATTAAAGCTTATGAACTGAGAAATACAGACGCACGTTGTAAATTCTATTACTTAGTAGAGCGCATTAAAGAGGTGAAAAAAAAAGACTTCGATAAATGCTACACGCTCAAAGACTTGCATATCCTTTGAAGCATACATATAGACAGACATAAACACTCATGACCCCAGAATAAAAATCGGCTTTAATGTTTGCCCCGACCAGGAATCCATTTAACCAAACCGGCCGTCACCGGCGGATATGAATAAAGGATGGTATTGTTCGATATAAATGAATGCAATGAATTTTGTAGAGCATGTCAGTGGAGCGACTGCCCCCTGAGCTCTGTGGCCCTGTGGAAGCTTGACGGATTTAGCATGATTCCACATTTAGTATTTCAGCAACACATATTTAGGTTTTCTCTTATCGAAAGAAACTACGGTGTGCCAAAATATTTGCTTTACGTTAAGATCTTTAGGTAATAGAAATATGGTTTAGAAGTACTAAGAGCATAAATTATCCGACAATTCTGAATATCTTTAAATACCACTTGGTATTGGTACTTGGTATTGGACTGCTAATGTTAAATTGTAATATTCAGACGTCACAATAATAAATCCAGCATTTTCGCAATCGGTATTCGGGTCGACATCGGCGTAGATCCACATCTAACATTAAACCGAGCGTGCGACCACGAACGACGACTTACTTTATGCAAACGACTCGCCATTTTCAAGAGACGCATGACAGTTATTATGCCCTGAGAAGCCATTGGGCTATGAAAAGCTGTTAAAAATAACTCTAGAGACGGTAAAGGTATCGGTAGATTTGCAGTCTTGAAATTATCAGGTTAAATATTTTCGCGCTGAAAACTTCATTTTCATTTTATAAAGTTATGTTTGCGCCGAACATATTTATTTTCCTAAAAAATATGTGTGAATATCCCTCACACCCGCGTGAGTAAGCGTTTTAAAATACTTAATTATGAGGTTAAAGTTTTTTCCGTATTCCGTTTATTATTTTCTGAATCAATAAGTTTTTTAGAAAAAAACTCATATAATAAGTATCATAAGATTTGGTAACATGATTTATTGAAGTCTAAACAACTAAATGATAACGTTATCCTTGTAAGACATGTTTTAATTTTATAATTATTAATAAACATTTTTATATAGCTGGTTTGTCAATAAGTTCCACACCCGATTAAGAATAATTCTGAATTCGATTGTTCTATCACGATTCCCCTGAACTATGAACTCCAAAAGAGCTAAGTGAGGTAAGCTGCGTAGTTACAAAACATAAAGTCCTTTTCATCACGACGACGTTTGTCCCACGCCGGTCGCGGCCGCGGTCGCATAGTGTCGAAAGCTCCTGGGAACCGACTTATCGGCCCTTCAGTCACGACAGGAATATACCAGCCATACCTCGGCATGCTAAAGCCTTATGTAATCCTGAATGGATTATATCGAACCCCAAGGCATCGATTTATGACAGTTTCGTAAAGCTGAGACGTTGATTGGAGCTATTTTCGAACAGTTTTGTTGTCATTTCTGTTTGTTTATGGAGAACAGGATAGTTTTTTTAAAGTTTTAGTTCTCAAGCTTTAATATAAAAAAAACAATGTAAATAGAATGTGAAAAAAAAACGAGAGATTCCTAAATTTTTTTGAATTGTGTTATAATGGCACATGAGGAAAAGTTGGTAAATAATCACTAGGAAGTAATTTTAAGTTTTAGTTATTGTTGTAGGGATTGAAAGCAACAATACTGATTTTGTATAGCGATGGTTTACTACAAAACAACTGAAAAGTGGTTCATGTACTACGATTGTTATACGACTCGTTGAATAACAAATTATGCATTGTAATGCAGTAAATTATACCAAACACTGTAAAGTTGTTTAGCATGATTACGTTACACTAGTTTCTTGTGAGGAAGTTAAATAATTGTTTGTCTTAGCTGCATTTATTAAGTGGGAGAACTAGATGATGTAATGGGCCCAGCTTTAGGTTTGTGGGCTCTAGATTTGTATCATATCGCGGAAACTTCGATTGTGTCGGATTTTACTGCGTCTACGTAAACACCAGTTTATGCAAGTATCAATTAGCTGGTTAGTTGTATTGCGAAACTGAAAACAAACGGCTTTGTTGCTTCATGTTCCGAGATATTAGAGTATTTGTTTATTGTGAACCTTATAATTAGTAGTTGCGCTACAGTGTGTTACAATTTTTGATATTGCGTTTGTCTTGATGCGTGTACCTGCGTGGCCTTGACCACATTGTTTTGAGTTTTTACTGTGTTCTGGACAGAAGTGTAGCAGTGTGTTGCAACGGTAATGAGCTTCGCGACGATTACGATGTCTGTGGTACTTACTACTTACATCGGCCGCACCGGGCCATGTTCATTTACTGAAGGCCGTTATAAGTTAAATGACTACCTGTGTGGTGTAAGTTTAGTAGCAGCCTGTATTGCACAGTTAATATTATTGATATTAGTTATGTTATTATATTACTTAGGTACTGAATAGGCTGTCTTTTCGAACTGAGGGAACATTGAGTTATATTTAACTAATCAATCAGGAAAAGTTATGTATTGAATCGGCTATCTTTTCAAACTGAGTGAACATTGAGTTATATTTTACTAATCAATCAGAAAAATTCTGTAGATCCTACCAGTCGGAAACTTTGGGAATGCAGCATGTATTTCTGATTTTAAACTTTTAGAAATTTATTTTATTGGTTTTGTTTTTACATGGCCCTCAATAACTTTAAGTTATTTAGCGAAAAGCTTAGGGGTGAATCTCCTTATAAATACCTTCTTTTCCCAGAAAAACTATGTTAAATTCTCAAAAATAACTACCTTCCACCAGCCTTCCACAAATAATGTAATAATGCAAGGTACCTAATAAATTTATTTTATTTCTCTGTAACGTTTGGTTTGGAAACAAACATTTTTTCTATTTCTATTTCCATAAAAAGGCAAATCAGCTAATCGCACAAGTTATACAGAGTAGAGGCGATATTTTTTTCCTATTTCGATCTATATTTATTAGGAAAGTTGTTCAGTTCCGTGGACTCATTCAAACGCGGGTAAGCGTTTTAAGCAGTGATAGCCCAGTTGGTAATGAGCCAGACTTGTAATCCGAAGGTCGCGGGTTCAAATCCTGGTGCGGGCCTGTACCACTAAATTCGTCTTTTCGGATTTATGTACGGATTTATAATTATCACTAGCTCAACGGTGAAGGAAAACATCGTGATGAAACCCGCCCGTCCAAGAAAATTCATTTTCGAAAGACGAGCGGTCCACCAACCCGCATTAGGCCAGCGTGGTGGACTATGGCCTAAATCCCCTTCGTGTTTCAAAGGGAGGCCCGTGCCCCTCGGTGGGGACGTATATGGGCTGTTAAGAAGATTCAAATCCTTGGTTTTCGCTAATTTATTTAAAATCATCTCATCACAATATAGGCGTTAATTTTCGTTCAATGGTTTTGTTTGATCATTTTAATAAATTGATCTTGGTGTCAAAAGTTGGTTTATGACTTTTTAATCGTGTTTTATTATTTTATCTATGTGCTTCTGTTAATTTTGTTGTTATAGCAAGTGTGGCATATTTCTTTATGTGAATTACTTCGATATTTTAAGTAATCTTATGACTTGATACCACGAGCTATAGCGACCATAAAATATAATGTATAATGTAATGTATAAATCTACCTCAAGAGCTTCTACTGCTGGCAACATTCAATATCTTTGATAGTAGTTGATAAACTATGTAAGAGGCATATGGAGTGGTTTTAAGCTCTGATACAGATGACTATCTATTATGACAGATGCAGATACCATCAGATGATCACCCTGCAATCTATGGGGTTATTCCCATCTAATCTCCAAAACTGATGAGCTGACTGCTAATTATATATAGCAGGGGATCGGCATTAGGATCAGATGGGAATGATTCAAAAAATAATCATAACAGAGAATACTCAATGCCCCAATTTAAAGGGCCAAGCTCATTCTAATTTGAGCCTTATTACCAGCAGACAATGTTTCTTGAAGGTGGATACTTGATTGAGGGAATAGACTGCATGTTTTTCTTTTGTTTGTCTAAGCACATACTCGTAGAACATAGTTGCACCAGCACATAAGTTTATGTGGACATGGACAAAAAGTCCAATTTAAAGTATACCGTTGTATAAACTGATTACTTTGTTGAAAATAAGCTTTTAAACAAAATTGACACTCTGTATTAGATCTTACAAATGGACTGACTTTTAGTCGGAGCCTGAATCAGTGAGTGGTTCTACTGACAATGAAACCTCACTTTAAAGAAAACTAGTTGATCTGTCGATAAGATATCGACATCGAAACTCACATGGTAGTCGACGTGGTGGTCTTCGTGTCCTCCGTAGTGGGCGATGGGGGCTGCGTAGGATAGACCTTCATGACCGTAGCCAGCTAGCTGGACAACTCCAGCGGTCGCCACCGCTACCACTGAGAGGATTACTGCTGCCTGAAATCACGTGGAAGTATTAAGAAGAAAAAAATAAAAGTAGAAAAATTATAGAAGAAAAAATAAACAAGAAAAGAAAAACGAAGGTATGATATTTTCTGCAAAGCTCTTTTAACTATCATTTACGACGGATAGTCACTGTAGAAATTATATGTCAAGAAAGTCTACATCTTTTTACGAGATAGCACTGCAGGTTTTTAATGCATTGTAGATAGTCAGAAAAACTGCATAAAGATTGGATTCTTATTATGTCGAATGACATTGGATGCTTTTCGATTGGATCAACTAAACCAATCGAAAAAAAAACTCATTGGCTTTTGACAAGGAAAATATTCATGTTTCAATTGTATACAAGGTAAGGGAGAGCACCTATTTCACGAAAATGGAGATTAAAATGAAAATAAGGCAAGTATGAAATTCATAAAATTCTTGAGAAAAAATGAAGTTCTAGAAAAAGGAAGTTCTAGAACTTTTTCAGAAATACGAAATCCCATTTGAATTCCAGGGTAGTATCACAAAGTTAGTGTCTGAATATGTCTTCTTGACCTATTATAATTTATTGATATTACAAAAATCCATGGCTCCAGGAATCTTCAGAAAATTAGCGCACTAAAGGACACGCGACTGGTAGGGTTCCAAACGCTGAAGCGCAAGGCTGCGAACAATCCTTTCACTCCGAAGAATCGCAGGTTGCACTTACTTTGGCGATCATTTTGTGTTTGAATAGGGTTTGCTTCGTCTGAACGACCACACACGACTGGTGTGGAATACAGCCACCACCGACTTTTATATTGGTTAACCCGGTGAGATGCTTCACCAGTACGCGTACTCTATGCAAGAATACGGTAGTTTAATAATGATATAGCAATTACATTAAATTACGTATAGTTCAAGGTGAGAAAATGATGTAAGTTATAGTACATCTCTTTCCGGCTCGAAGAAAGTAGATCACTTGGTGACATGCGCTTGTCTCTATGCAGTAGTTGTTCCGTGACTTTTTAATAGTGGAGTAAAGCTTGTCGTCCATATCTTTTAAGTTTCGTAGATCCTAACTGGTGAGAACGTGTGTATTTTCAAATAGTAACAAATTTAAAAGTTCGTTTTGATGTTTAGAATTTGGCTGCAAATAAAATTATAGATCAAAATCATTATACATATATGTACCTCATCTACCTCATCGTTGTTTACTGATTTCATAGTTAGATTTAAATTTTAAGGTGAATATTTAGTAATAAATGCAGAAAAAGTTCAGACATACGTTTTCTACAAAACTTGCAAAATTCAGCAAACATTGAGTTTTCATCACTTACATGAAGTGTGAATAAAATGTTAATAGTAGTAATGAACGCAAAATTAACACTTGCTTTTTGTGGATATTTCAATTAGCCATGAATTAAGACATCTTTTTGAGATGCCAGCTTTATTTAGTAAGAAAAGCCTTCTTACAATTACCGGAGTTAACTAGAGCGTTAACTAGTTGCTGACAACTATGTGCTTGAATGTGTGTAATTTAAAACCAAAATTATAGCTGTGACCTTGCGGTGCATGATTAAAAGACAATAAAATTGGATATTCGACGCAAATTGATGCTTATTTGCCATTTTGCAAGGTTCACTGCTAGTTGACGGCCGGCTTAGACAAGTGTAGTGGCGCTACCTCATGAGTACGTGATCGATGGGACCTGGGTTCCATTACCAGTCCGGAAAATGTTTGAGTACAAAGAAGATGTTTGTTCTCCGAGCATGGGTGTTCAAGTCTGTCTTTGTGTATGTTCCCACGACACACGACACAAGGGAAAAGCTTAATATTCACATCAACACGGTCTAGGGATATTGCACGATTTTTCATACTAAAGAGGTCTGTTTGAGAAGCTATAAAAGCATACCTACTCGAGATACATGGAGGGCTATAAAGTTCAGACGAGCAAGTGCTAAACTTGAATTATTGACTAGAATTGAAAATTCAGGTTTAGCACTTGCTCGTCTGAAAATTATAGGCCTCCATATATCTCGAGTATGTTATTAATTATTATAGCTTCTCAAACAGACCTCTTTTGTATGAAAAATCGTGAAAAATGGTAAATAGAAAAGGAAGTCATCGATTAATAAAATAAAAAAACAAATAAAAAGATAAAACTAAGAAATTAATTCAATTCTTCTTGTAAAAGACATCAACGAGTTCGATGTTATTAAAGAGGTTCCAGTGGATTCCTTTTCGCAAACTGAGTCTACAAAGTGGCTTATTTAGAAGATATTCTATGTATATATATAAAATTGAAGGTTAATGCCTGCCCAAATCCTTGGACTAAGCGGAAATTTGGTACAAACCACGCACAAACCTACCTTTTATAACATAGACGAAGAAAAGCTACGGGAACAAAGTCCCAGGGATCCTCTAGTATTACCATAATGTAACATGTGATAGTACATTGATTAACTTTTTTCAAAAAGTGTCTCGGAGGACTCATAGTAATGACCACAGTCCCATACAGTGAGTCTAACTTGCCAATCAAGAAAGAGTATCTGCTTTTTTATTTCTCAGTAGATAATAAGAGTTATCGTTTTAGTATTTGTGACTGTGAAAATATAAAGGTACAACTTTGGGGATAGTTGTTTAAGTGATTTGCTTTGTAAATCGCTTTTATATTGACTCCAAAAGTTGAACCTTTTACTAAACATAGTGACTACATTTATAAACAAACTTAATTACCAACAACATCCTAAATATTTATTTCCTTTTATTTCTTACAAATAAGCCCGTTTGAAACTTTTACAAAAATGCAAGACTTTTGTGAATTCTTTCACGTTGTTGACATAGTCGTAAGATATAATATCAAAGATAACAATGCCTCAGTCCTAGTCTCCGAGTTCTACTTCCGTCATCTGATAAACTGACGCAACTTTTCTCACAAGGAACGATAGCCTGTAATGTTTGTGTTTCAAGAACAGGGCCCGACTTCTGTAACTTCTGTAGCGTGTCGATGGATTCATTCCATGGCGGCCATTTAATCTGTTCAGGTGGCGAAATTAAGAACTATTTAATTTTCATATACTTGCTGGCAACCACCCCGACCAGCAGCGCCACCACCAACCGAACGTAAAGTTGCAAACTAACTAGCAACTCAAAATTCAGTTGGCGGTGGCGCCACCAGTCAAAGCAGCCGTCATTAGATGTATGAAATTTGGATAGTTCTTAATTTCCCCACCTGAACAGATAAAATGGCCTCCATTCCATCAAAACACAACTGAAGTTACAGAATCGGGGCCCTGTTAAAGTGGGTTTGGTGCCCTTAGGTAACTCTATGTTCTAGGTAATTGTTACGTGACGGTTATGATTACGAAGAGGTGTTTTTATAAACTGCCCATAAATTTATTAAGTTGAAAGCTGTGTATTACGTTTAGGACAGTTTGCTTTGATTTTGCGTTGCAATCATGCAGCTGCTGCTATGTGATTAAGTTTCGTTCCTAGAGTTGACACTTTTAGTTGAAAAGAGATGGCTATAAACCTTTTCTTTGTTCTGTACATTACATCGTCAGTCCCAAATAGTTAGTCGATAAAATTATCAGAAATGTTTTGTCTTTGGTATTCCTTTAAATTGTTTAGTTACAGACACGTTATTTTCTTTTGTGTTCTTTTTCATGCTACAATAACTCTTGCAAGGCAATTTAAACAATGTAGACCCCATAAATAAAACAAATGGTCCGAAAATAGTTGCATACAACTTGGTTGCTCCACCAGACAGTTTAAATTTAATATGTGAGTGAAACAAAAGTAATATTTAGGACTCAAATGTAGATCAAAAGCTGCTAAAAGAGATTAGAAACCAGACTAACACGTAATTTGGACCGGTTAGTAGGTATTGTTAATTTTTTTGTGTTGAGATAGTGCAAGTGTAATTAGCAATTATGTTACTCAACTTCACACGTCCGATGCGAATGAATTGTTGTTCGGTGCGCCGGCGCCGATGTAACATATTCGCTTTCTGCAGACTAAAGTGTTCGATCAATTTCCTGAACACTCTTGAAGCGTAAAATCGGATCGTTTATTAATAGGCCCAGTGAAATTTGTCGGCATTACCCGGGTTAAAAATTTAGGAAGGTACTCGGTACCAATTATGCCTATAAATATCCACTGATGAATACAGGTTTTCCGCATTGTTAAGGAGAGTCAGTTGCCAGATGCTCAGAGCAGTTTCTTTGGTAAACGCTTGGTAGACTTTATAGCGTTGCTGGTTTAATAAACTTGAAATATAATAAATCTAACATTCATATTAGATTAGGCAGATAACATTAGATATTGGTAACAACATTGCTGATGGTCAGAAATCATGAATCTTTGATTCATTAAGATTTCGTGTGCTATGAAAAACATAAATGGTGTCAGTAATCTTATTGATATGGCAAAATATTTTGTTTCTGCTAAAAGACACAAAAGAAGGACAATGGGCCTTTTTATAATTCGAAAACGGCACGGCAAAATTGTATTACCATTGCCTCCTACATACAAAGGATTTTTGTAGTTGGAACTTAAGGGGCAATGATAATTCAAATTATGACGTACAGTACTGTGCCGTTCGAATTACAAAAAGGCTCATATAGTCACATGATTGTTTCTTTATTTTTCTTTACAAAATGTGCACATTATTTGTTCCACGTAGAGTTCCTAGCTGCAATCTTTATGTCTTTGAACTAATTTCATCTGGATAAATTAAAAAAGAAAACAGTATAAAATTAAAAACAATCTTATTATTTAGTTAAGTAATTATAAATACAGGCACGGCATAGTAGTTATCTTCTAATGATGGTGGGCAGCTAAGACTGGGAGCGCATGAACCACAGGAGTAGCATGTGCGATGGGGGCATGTTGTGGCGCGGAGGCCGCGTGCGGATTGGGAGCCGATTGATGGACTATCGCGTTGAATCTAAAAAATAAATAACACAGTAAAGTATTATGTGTAGTTCGAACTGTAAAATAAATTAGAGTTGAAGTAAAGGTAGGCACTTATAACTTTTACTGAAATATGATACTAAATCTGTCCATTCAGGCAACTGAATGTAAAAATATGACCTCCCTTGTAACCAGGGTCGTCCTGCCAAAGCCGTGATCCAAACGTATTCCGAAAAATAGTTTATTAATATTGAATGCAGATTTAATTTATTCAATGCTTTATAATTTTTACCATATTATTCTGGCCAGAAAAAACAAAGAAATCGAGTAAAACTCAATGAAATCAATTTCCCGACCGAGACCCCCTCTTAATGTTATTTAGACATCTTATTTTAGTTTCTTATTACATCACATAAGATTCTTTACCTCAACACATAAAACGTTAGCAATTAAGGCGCAAACAGGTAAAGCCGTCCACTAAATTATAGTAAAGTAATTACGATTACTGATGTGGTATACAGTACAGTTATCGTGTAATTTACGCATCGCGTTGTATAACAAAGAACGCTTAGTTAAAGATGCGTTAGAGTTTGTTGCAGCATCGGGAATGTGTGTGACGATACTATCAGCGTTATCGACCGAAACACCATAGCCATTAAGATGGATTGTTCCCAATGACTCTAATTTTGTAATCCATCCGTTAATTCCTATGGAATTAAAATTTCCAGCATAGTCAGTGGTAGTAAAATGAGAATCAGGGGGTTTTATTGATGCTGAAATAATACAATGCCAAACTACTAAAGGAGTGAAAGAAAAACTAAGGCTCAGTAATTGGGACGTCAGGGTTTTGTTATATCGTGGGTGAAACGCTAATAATAACCTATCACCACTAAGCCTAAAAGTTTTGTATTCGTTCACTTGTCTGTGACAGTCTGTTTTTCCCATCGCAATATTTTTTCTTTGGCTGTACTTGTTTACAATCATTGCAAGGAGTTTTTGGAGTCAGTGGGAGCAAACCTTTAAGACTAACGGATTTATTTATTAAAAAAACTCAAAAAAGCAGTTAGTTTCGCTTGCTCTAATTTCCTTCACACACTTGTGGCCTTCACATACTCGAAACTTGTTTTGCGTAAGACAGATGCGCAAGTTCATATGAATGAAATCGAAACTGTTTGGCGGTGTTCGCTTTAGGAAGAAGCAGTGATGAATTGATATGATGATGAGTCATTTGATTGGGCTTTACAACTTATTTTAAAGATTTCTGGTTTTTTCGCTTATGGGATTTTTTTTGCAAGTTTAGTATTTTTTTTACCCACCCATATACGTCCCCACCAAGGGGCACGAGCCTCCCTTTGAAACACGAAGGGGGTTTAGGTTAGGTTAGGTTAGTATAATTGTTGAAAATTCATTAAGTGTGTCAGGGCTCTAATTTTAAAATAATTTTTATAATCTATACTGATATTATAAAGAGGAAAGCTTTGATTATTTGTTTGTTTATTTGCACTGAATAGGCTCCGAAACTACTAGACCGATTTGAAAAATTATTTCCTACATTATCTGAGATGGGTACATGATTTTCTCAAATTCCCACGGGAACGAAGTCCATGTTATGTTTAAGAACTTACCCGCTATGGTCGTCGGCGGTATATTCCACCTTGCGGATGGAGCCATCAGGCTGGACTAGGGAGTACTCTCCCTTCACCAGGTCACCCTCGCGGGACTCGTGTTGAGACTTGTGGTCTCCGGTGTGAGGGTCCTCCACTGAGTAGGAGAACTCGTAGTGCGCAGGAGCCTGGAAGGAAGTAGGTTGATTTACTTAAAAATAACTATCCCCTTCACTTCTTCCTAAAGAGGCTTGTACTTCTTGGTATATAGGCTGATGACGATTTTAATTGACACTTTCAGGACATCTGTTCTACACTACATATATATGTTTACAGCCGACATACGGCCGATATTTGTTCCTTGATAATATTCACTGTTTAGTGCAAGATACAGATGTACTGACGTTCGGTGATTTGAAGTATAGTTCGTAAACTTACATACCTAACAGTTGCCCTGTTATTTGTTTATTTGCAGCTCCCAATTTGTTTTTATACTGGGCTCATTTTTGTGCATTCACTCGCTAATTTTTGTGCATTCACTGATGACTTATTAAAATAGAGTCCTAATACGTCATGGTAGGTTTAAATCTTTTTTGAAGAAACATCCTCGCGTTAAATAGTTTACGATACGTATTTCATAGTATTTAATCAACTATCAATGCTTATCATCGACGGGATGATCAAGTAAATCTATAACATTAAGTAACGATATATTTGATAAATAGACGTTAATTCCAATCACAACTTGATAAATTGCCAATGTTTAATGTTACAAAACTTTCTATGGTCTTGTAATGACAAGGAGCTTGCACAATAAATATTTAATTGGGTTGGTGTTAGCTGATCACAGTTTTAATAATGATAGTAGTCTCCTTTCACTTTCTTTGTGTTAGTAAATTCGGGTGCGTGCAATTGTATGCGTAAGATGTTGGAATGATTATACGAATATCTGTAACGCGTTGCATGCAGGAATACCTAAGAAATTGCAACTATGTCGATACATCGCTAATTGTGAGTTATATATTCACGAGGTGCTGCTGCTAAAAATTGTTGGTTTGCTAAGTGCTCTATTAATAGTTTAACTTTGTATTTTTTACGACATAAAAGCATTTGAGAAATTGTGGAATTATGAAGATGCTTTTACATTATACTAAAGGCTCTTCGTGCAAATTGAATTTTTGTGTAGATTATTTAGTTACCGCTTTACATAATCAAAAATCTAGTCCTTGTTTTAAAGTTAAAAAAAAATCTTTTACCAATAATACAAAAAAATATTATCTCTAATGCAGCGATTGTTTGAACAGAGTACTAATTTAATTATTTCTTTCTGTTAAAGTTAGTTAAGAGGCTGATAACAAAATATCACTTACTTGATTTTCTTGTTCACCATGTGCAACAGCGACTGGAGCAGCATGTACAATTGGGGACACGTGTTGGACCAATGGGGCAGCATGAACTACGGGAGTAGCGTGGTGTACTATTGGGGAAGCATGGTGGACAATAGGGGCAGCGTGCGTGATGTAAGGTGTTGCTAAGTGTGCGTTTATTTGCTGGGTAGGTTGGCCGTGGTGGACGAAACTCTGAGAGGAGACAGCGTGATGGTTGTCCTCCACCAGGAGGGCAGCGTTGCAGATTACCACGAAGGCGCTGAATATTACCACCTGGAAATTGAAAAAAAAATTAGTAATTTTTGATTGACAGAAGCAGCCGCTGTAACTCTTCTCTTTCCTACTTGGAAAATTTACTCTGATAAATTCAAATTATGTAAATGTCAATGACATTTACGCTACAAATTGTGATATTGAAAACATAATGGAGAAACTTCATAAATTGTTTTTTCCCCTTGAAAAATTCAAAATGTCCCAGAAAGTAATAAAAGGATCTTACTTTAGCAAACATGTTGATGTATTCCGAATCGTTGGGCCCGATTGGTAATGTCCCCACAGGGTGGGTAGTTTTTATACCAAGTGTAGCTGGTTGTCACCCAATATGGAACCGGCTCGGATGACAGGGCATGTGATCACCTTTACACTTTACATCATACTGTACTGACATTTTTTCGGCTTCGATCAAGGTTAAGATAAGGCTCTGTGCATAAGAGCTCATGTTTTTCCGATATTCAAGAAACAGTTTTAGGTTATAAGTGTACTCTGCAGAATATTAGTGCACAAGACACCACGTGTGAAAATGTGCATCCATAAATAAAATTATTTTAAGACACATTTAAAATGACAATAAAAGAATTAAATATATTTATTTAATGCGTTATTTACGCGGAATTTTTTTTATACAACAATGTCATTATTTGAGAAGTGGACTACTAAGTAATTAGGGTTCCGTTTCGTTCACCATAACGAACAACATTTTATTTTGTGTAAAGTGACTCTAACTGTAATGTTTAACCTAGTTGCCCATGTTTTATGATATAATTTAATAATGCTTATCTTTGTGCGTGTATCTCTACCGGAAGAAAGAACAGAGGGATTTTGACATAATCGTAAGGTAAACAGACTTGTCGTGGGACGGTAACAGAAGTGGCACAGTACGTTTAAACAAGTAACAAAGCTGAGCGATCATTTTTCAGTTGGATGATTTGTATCATCGCTTATTTTACCCTACTGACCCTAATATGGTGGACGTTTACTACATCATCATTTGCTACTCTTAGTGAAACTATCAAGTCATTTTGTGAGACGATTTCGACGCCACGACGCACGGCGTAAAACGGTGGCCCTGTGTTTTGTTGCAAAAGAAGCATAACTTACCAATGAATAAGGAAATAATTATCTACTTAAAAACATAAGAATAAACCGACTTCGATCACAACAATCCCTATCATCAAAAAACCACAAACTAAAACATCTTTGAAATATGTGTATGTGTTTAAGTTTTTGTTGATTTTTTAAAAACCACCTAATCAATGTCGATCAAATGGAACACCTCAAAAGTATACTTACTCTGTTGAACAATAAAAATTTGAACATAGGTCTATAATTGGTCGCGTAACAAATATACAAAAAACTCATACAGTCGAATTGAGAATCTCTTCCTTTTTTGAAGTCGGTTAAAAATATCTCGAGACAGTTTTAACTGCAATAAGTTTTTTGTTTTTTTGCACAGCTCTTTAACAAATCATTATTCAAAAGAATGATAAATTGTTTCAGTGCGATACAGTAGTTAATATTTAAGCTGAGATATATTTTGAAATATTTTATGTCAGTATTTGAACATTGTCAGCAGTTTTGAAGGTATGCAATATGATAAACGCGGTAAACGCGTAACATAAAATCAACACAGTGATAGCCCAGTTGGTAATGGGCCAGACTTGTAAACCGAAGGTCTTGGGTTCAAATCCCGATGCGGGCCTGTACCACTAAATTCGTCTTTTCGGATTTATGTGCGGATTTATAATTATCACTTGCTTAACGGTGAAGGAAATCATCGTGATGAAACCCGCCCGTCCAAGAAAATTTTCGAAAGACGAGCGGTTCACCAACCCGCAGTGGGCCAGCGTGGCGTGGTGGACTATCCCCTTCGTGTGTCGAAGGGAGGCCCTTGCCCCTCGGTGGGGACATATATGGGCTGGTAAAAAAAATACAACTTGTGCGATCAGCTGATTTGCCATTGTATGGGAAGTCATCATTTTTTAAGAATTTCCTACAGGTTCCGTGGCGAAAGTTGTTCAGTTTCTTAGGGAGAATCATTCCTTAGAGTTTCGCTAATTCAAAGTCATAAGACCGTACTGCCCTCCTATATGTTGATATTGGCACACAGTTTGTGGATTCGTTTTAGAATTCAAGGGTGTACGGAAAAGATGTAGTCGCATCGAGAACAAAGGAAACAAAACACTCAATTAGAAGATCAACACAAAAAACGCATTCATTGGCTAATAATTATTTCCCTAGTAAAGTATTTGACCTGTACAAGGAATGCAAGTTTGAATGCATTTAATGTTTACGAGTTTATTACGCACGAAAAGTTAATCAAATAAATTAACAGTCACGAAGTAAGTTTTAGCGTAACTGATTTCATAGTTAATTAATTACTGCTATTTTGCATTTGTGTTTTGTGTAGTGATAAAGTCAAGAATAGCTTTCTGAAAATTAATTATGTTTTGCAAATTAATGTAATAGTTATACCTTCAATCGTACTACCAAAGGTGACTTGGGTTGAAGTAAAGGCCCATATTTGTGAGATAAGCTTTCTTGTTTCTGAGGTAAATCACATTTATGTTTGCCTATTCAAAATCTGTCGATGTATCTGTAAAAATATTTGACAGGCTGTTTTCGAGAAAAAATAATTTACATACATATACACATACAAGTCAAGATTACCAACTTCTTACAGACCATAGTGTATCAAAATATAGTTTAGTATACCATAGGTGTATACTTTTTTCAAATCATGCCTTTAATATATTTGAACGATTGTTTTATTTCACTACCCCAGATTATTATACCTTATGGTAAATGGAAGTCGAAATGCCAGTCAGTGTGAACGAGGCCGAGGCGAATCGCAGAAAGTAGTGCGCCGGCTGCACCGGTGCTCCAGTGAACTCTTGCGCAACCGCATGACTTTGACATACTGAGAGCGATATTAAAGTAATTAATAATATTTGATAATAATGTGTAGGTAGTCTATTTATTTTCTAATTAGATCTTTTTTTTGACGCCGCACACCCAAAAGTACACTAAGAGGTTTTTCCCGGTACATACATAGACAGACACTACCACACAGGCAGACAGACAGGCTAGCGAACTAACATTTGCTTTTTACACAAACATTTGCCCCGCGTGGGATTCAAACCCAGGAACCGTCGATTCAAAGGCAGCGTTACTAATCATGCGACTAAACCTGTCGTTAATTAGGACAAAGAAAGAGATCCCTGGAAGAGATCCCTTCAGGGATAAGTCCGCCTTTGCTACTAAATTACCTTTGAAATGTATTATATGACACTGTTTTTGAGCAATAAAGAATTTACATACATACATACATACATACAAAGTAATCGGCAAAAAGTTAGCAGATAAAAAGAGCAAAGGATGTGAATAGGTCAACAGTATAAAAAAAACTACATTGTTTAAGCAACAGGCTGTAATATGTGAAATCGTCATGTTTTCATAAGTTTAATTATAATTTGTATGAGCAAAAATCTATAAAACCAAAAGATGTCAATATCTCTTAGTGTGCCTAAGGTTTACATGCGCATGCGCATGGAGGCGACCCAACTCGTTTCCTTCGCCGCATCATGTGGTCAATTTCTGTCACCCAAGGTCAGCTCTACAACTGGCGGTAACTTGATAACCCGCTGGATTCTTGAATCATCAGAAATTTGTATAATGCAATATTTTAAGGCTAAAAAGTAAAAAAGATTGGCTTAATTTAAAAATTGCAGATGATAACTATAAATCATTCGATGCTATAAATTAAGAAACAAATTCTGAATTTCGGTCATTCATTCATAAAACAATACATAAAAGTTAGAGCTGTGACAATGTACTCCATTTATTTTTACCATAAAAATCCTGAAAGGCCTATTGGACGTCTGAAAAGAGTATTTTAAACAAACTACTGATGACTTCCGATTCAACGTTCAGTGATGCCAAAATGCAACAAAACTGATGAGATAGTACGCAGACACCGACTTATTAAATTTTCGCGTTGATACGAGTAGCTCTTGTTGGGAGCAGATCCATAATTTGTCTTGTCAAAATTGCGATGGCGCGCACACTACCTCATATGGGTACTCGTAATGCGTGGTTTCATAAGCTCATAAATAATTCGGAAAACATCACTCATTAAATGTTGTTTATTGTCGCAAGGGTTTGATTGGCTCTCGGTAAGATAAAGCTGTAGTCATCATGTTTCATTATCATATCGACAGGTCAGAGACAGCTGGTTGGTCATTTTCTCAAAATGGATTCTTAGGTAAAAAACTTTTATTTTTATAGTACTTTAAAGTGATTCCACCTGCCCAGAATGCGACAAGGAAGAAAAATAAACACTTTCTGACTGAGTGTCCAATGTACGCGCTGGTAAGATGGGAGACCATAGGCATGGATGAGGTTTTCAAAAGCTTCTGGGAGATTTATAGAAGTGGAACAGTTAGCTTAGATGTAAAACTCATGTGCTGTTATGGGGAATTGGATGAAATGGTCAATAAGTGGACTGATCACCCGCCTGTCTCTGGCGGGCGTCATCCCTGGAGATACTCGTAGATACAGAAAAATAGTACTTCGTTGAATCCTAAAAATAACTAATAATAACCAAATCGATCCGATGCTCGGTTGTGACTGAAAAGCAGTTTTTTTGTAGTTTATAAAAAAATCCCTATGTTTCTTTGTAGAAAGCCTGTCTAAGTATCAAAAACATTAAGTATAAAGCCTTTATCACGACACCATTATTTAAATACTAATACAAAAGATAAGCTGCACAAACATAATACTGTTACCCAACAGTAAGGCATACTGGAGGTCAGGAATGAGAAAACTGACAACCTATTACAATTTTGTCTACAATATGGCCTCATAAAATACTCGTAAAGAGCACAAACTTCAGGCTTATAAAGGAATCTTCTGGGGATAAAAAGAGATGAGTATAGGAAATAATTATAAAAAACGATCATGTTGATTCCGTATGTGCAAGATTCGGAACGAGAACAGATATGGGTGTATTGACCTTGTGTGCAGCGTAACGGATTGCTATCAATAGTGGCTATAGTCACGCACACTTCAGCGCGAGCGCAGAAAATCACAATGTCACTGCTAAACTCATATAATAACACTTATAAAACTGCTACCAAGGAGGGATTGTGCGAATTGGGTACTATTAACTTATTTTATTAACATCATCTTAATTTGTTTTTACTTGCGTTTTATATCCAAGTACTATTTTTTTGGATAAATAGAAGTATACAGGTTCAGACCATGTGGAAATAAATGGGCAGCTTGTAGCATAATCTAAATCTACGTTATGATTTAGTTTAGACAGTTCAAAGTTGAACTAATAAAATCATAAGAAGAATCACTTCTCTATTTACACGTTGAGATTCTCTAATGTTCAGATGACAGTTTCAGTTTTGGTCACATAATAGAAACATAAGATATTACAAAAAAAGATAGATATCATTTACGAGTGCTTAACTCTGTTTCAGAAATATGTTTATATGAACGAGTTATTCGAAAACATTTTTCAAATACAAATTGAGACACTTATTTTGAATACTGTCAACCGAATATTAAATATGTATTTTAAACGAAAATCCCATTAAAATACTTATTGGCAGTCATCAATCACAGCCTCATGAGTGTGGCGAATTGAGAAGAAGTTCATTGGTCATCTTCTTCGAATAAGGTGATTGCAAAGTACTTGTATTTCAACACAAGTAGGTGCATTATGCACTTCAAAAGGTCCTTATGTTGCAACAGAACTCAATCAAAAACACTTCACAAATTATATGTAAAAAAATTCATGTCGTTTCAAAAATTAGCATGGCTTTCGTAATACCATGGACGCAAGCTGTAAAATATGTCGATAATTATATCAATCCACGAACAGTCTGAGTTCTCTTTAATTAAAATCGTAATTGAAACGTATGATATCTTTATTCTGATGAATACGTCAAGATTTATTAATTTATTTTTATTTTAGTTCTAGCCACCACCCGCTTTGCTTTTTTACCTCTCTGAAAATATCCTAACCTAAAGGTTGCCTGGAAGAGATTGCTACCTAAGCAATAAGGCCACCTTTTTGTACATTATACTTACCTGATTATTTATGTCCATTTACTTTGTCTGTCCCTGGTGTGCAATAAAGAATATTTCATTCATTCATTCATTCAAGATATAATGTCTGTGAAAATTGGTGATGATTCAGTTTCCAGTCAAACTATTCAAACTGCGTAATTATAATAAAGTGTTATAATAATTAAGTTTAGACGTAGACAAGTGGTTAAAGAAAAAACAAGAATACTGGAAAGATTCAGGGCTTTTTTTGTATAGTAGACTGCTAGGCTACAAATAGCCGACAAACTAAGTCAGAGGCCATTTGGGCGCTTGAAAACCTCCGGAATCATTTATTACAAACCTAATTACACCTACACGATATAAAAGGGAGGACCAATATTTATAAGTCGACTAAAACCACATAATTTTTGCTATGACTATAGTGGTTATATTTTTGTGTTCTTTTATAAGTCATGCTGTGATAGATTTTTTGCCATGGGAACCATTTTTAATCGACTTTAAAAAATGAGGAGATTCTCAATTCGACTGTATAATTTTTTTTTGTATGTTTGTTACGTTATAATTCCGCTAGCTGTGGCCCAATTTTAAATAAAAAAAAATATTATTCTTACTCCTCAGGTGGTCCTGTACGAGTATATATTTTTTCAAATTTGGTTCAGGATATTAAAAAAAACATACACATAATATTTAAATGACGTATTGGTTTGTGGTTAACTACTGTACTACTGATAGGCATTGTTGTGATTGAAGGCAGTAGATTCTTACGTTTTTAACGTGGAAAATTATATTAAATCAAATTCTTCTGTAAGATACAATACAAGATTGAAGATTGCTTCATCGCAATAACCCAAATCTCGCAACATATGCTCTGTTTCCTAGAGCAATGCGCTTTCAAGTAACTTATGCTTGAGTTACGCACTGATATCGGATCTTAATTGCTAAATGCAAGAATATTAAATACCTTAGTACTAAGGTTTCATTGCAGGCTCTAGTCTACCTGATTACAAAGGTATCACTTTCACTCCATATTTCGATTCGGTCATTGTATGGTAATAGATATTCTGAAAGGTATTCTAAGAATGCAATTTGGTGCAATTTAAAGTAGGTCATATATCAGGTTATTTAGAAGTTGTTGAAAAAAATTGAGGACTTGAATTAGCCCACGGAAAGAAACACATTTCTTTGAGGAACACAGGTCGAAATATGAAAAAAATATTTCGCATCGCCCTTCAACTTGTATTGCCTTAATTTGGCGAGTCGACTTTTTTTAGGAATTTTTAAGAATTCTGTATGCTCCTTTGAGAGAGACATTTAATTTTGTGTGAAACAGCAACCTTAACTTTCGCTAACTAATTTAGTCACCCCATATTTTGATTGTGTTGGGCAATTCCAATTGAATTGAAAACAGTCCAATAAATTGGAAAAGTTTCCCCAAAGAACTTATACTTTAATAGTCTCTAAAAATTCACCTCTTTGTTCAATTCGTCAGTTCAACCTTACTATAAGAAGTTATTATATGTTGGTAGGGTCTTTGGTTAAAGTTAAGCCGTTCCACAGATTCACATTTAAAAAATTGTGGCTGATTCAGGGTCACATTTATTAAGATATGCATTTTCCGATACAAAAAATAATCTTCTCAGGTGAAATGTGAAATAAGACAGTTTATCAACAGATTAAGCATCACGCTACAATATATTGAAAGACTTCAAAGAAAGATTAAGTGGATCTCGGTTTTTTCGTTTAATATAATTTCAACTTGAATTGTAAAACTGGGTCTGTAAATTACATAATGTAGGTCACGATCAGCAGATGTGCAAGGAGAAACTTTTCGACTGCTTTATAAGATGGTAGGCAGCCATTATTTTTTAATTAGCTCATTTACAAAATTACATGATTTAATTAAAACAAAGGGCAACTGTGGTAATAAGGGTTCTTCTTCTTCTTCTTTTCATGTAGGTATAGCGAAGTAAGTAGCAAACCTGGCTAACCCTGGTGTTTGAGTTTTCAAACCGCACAATGACCTCTGGGGTCTTTTATTGTCATGCGTGTTTGCGCCAGCATGCGGACCAGGCCCGCATGGGTGCCGCCCGCAACCTGCCTTTTCATACATGTTTTTATTATAAGGCGGGCCACGTGCACGCGGGAAAAGAAAAACATGTATGAAACAATAGGTTCTGGATGGCACGCATGCGGGCCTGGCCCGCACGCGGGCAAACACGCACGACAATAAAAGAGCCCTAAGACTTGGTTTTAACGACTGTCGTTAATCGACAATAGCTGAGACCGACAGCTTAACGAGCCCTCCGGAGCACGGAAACGCTCGTGATAAATTACCATTTTGGTCACCCATCAGGTTCCCTGCCTCTGTGTACATTGCATAACCTCACTGATCGTTTGAGATCAGCAAGCGCCACTGGGTTATGAGGGCTTCAATAGTAAAATAGCTCTATAGCTTCAGGTATGAAGACCATGAGGGTCAAACCGATTGTCTCTATCCATCCATCCATCCATACACTGACGCTTATAATCTCTTTTGGGGTAGGCAGAATGTTATGTGTTTCTAGAGCCACTTGACTTCACTTTTGACATTTATTTTAGGGGTTATTAGTTATTAGATGAAACTTGAGTATAGTTGAGGAAAAGGGTGTCAGCCTTCCACTCACGATAAAGTTAAACCGTCGCGTCCCACTTACTGGTTTCTACAGTATGCCAGGGAAGTGTTGGCTGCTGGCATATTCTAAGTTTTTCTTTCACTGATTTCTCAGTCCAGCAGGGAAGTTAGAAATAAACCAAAAAACTATAAGTAGAGAACTAGACCAGTGGCGTAGCTAGGTAACCAAAGGCCCTGGGGCAAAAAATAAACTAGGGCCCGAACAAAATCATTTAAAGTCGTTAGTTCCGTATTCGTCGTGTTCCGAATTCGACGTACTCCAGATTTGTCGTAATCCAGACTCATCGTACTCCAGATTCCCCTGTATTTTTTCAAATAAGTTGCGAATATTAAAGTCGCGTTCCTGGAATCTGGTTTATTTATATTCCGAATGTGGGTGAAATGTTCACTAGTTCAATTTAAAGTTTTTAAGTCAGAGTCCGAAGGTCCCCCTGAGCTTGGGGATCTAGCCCTCCGGTAGCTACGCCACTGAACCAGACGGTTTTCCTATGCATGACTACTGAGCAGGATATGTAATCACAAAACTACCTTCGCTTGTCCTCCAGTCTCGAAGAGTACCTATCGACGCGTTTTTTGTTGGAAAGCTGAAGGTTTTTTGGCTATACTAATATTGTAAAGAGGAAAGATTTGATTGTTTATTTGTTTGTTTGCATTGAATAGGCTCCGAAACTACTGGACCGATTTGAAAAATACTTTCACCATCAGAAAGCTACTTTATCCCCAATGGACATAAGCTACATAATTTTCGAGAATTCCCACGGGAACGAAGTCCCGGGCGAAATGCTAGTTAGTAAATAAAAGTTACGCGAACGGTGATGCGAGCAAAACGAGTAATGCGAACGAATTTTGAGAAGATATAAGTAGAGAACGAGAGATTCACTATACTGGGTCAATTCGTTGATTAAGCTTATGAAGTTAAAATTGTTATTTTCTTGGATAACCGAAATCACGTATTTCCCGAGAGTGATATCAAGGAAACAACTGGTTTATTTGACTGACCTTACAAACCAAGCTTTATATATAACAATAAATAATTTATATTTATGTGAAAATTATACTTCTTATTATATTTTGAACATAGCACACATCTAATAATAAGCCCTGTACCATCTAATAATAAAACTTCCCACGGTTCAACAATCTAGAGAGAGCAATTAGTACATGTATCTCCTAATATAAGCTCGACACAAACGCTTTTGTTTCAAACCCGCATTGTACATAAGTCCTTGAAGATTGCAGTGTGATTGTGGGACTGGCCCAAATTCACCAAAATATAGCAATTTCAAAGTTGATAGTTGGTTATTTATCAAAATTAATATGCTACGTATTGCAACATTGTCATTAAGTCATTTTAATATGCTTTGTCTTGGATGAATTTCGTTGTGCTACATTTTGAAGATATGGTGGATCTGTTGATGTAAGTAACAAACGTAGGATTAAAATATACATGACAGTAAAGCTATCTCGTGGACAGAGTTTCTAAAGTAGAATCTTTCTAGGTAATGTTTATTAGTTTACTTTGTATGTTTTGAGTATCCGATTGATTTAGCACAATTTTTATTCAACAAGTTTTATTCAACAAGTTATTAACGCCTGCAAGAAAAGTTAAACATATAAAATTATTACGCGTGAATGCTATGTAAACTGTCAGCGATTGCTTAAACATCTTATCATTACCTATCAATTATTGGTAAGTATTACAAAATATATTTTTTAAACCTTTTCCTCTATTTTGATGAAACATTATATTTTGCTGTATAATCTATATAAGTTTAAAAACAGTAATCGGTCATAAAGTCAAAAGAGTGTAATAAATATAAATAGTATGTAATATGATGTACATGTACTTATTTCACCGAAAGATAAACATCAGTAGGAAGGGCTACATAACTCTAATTTAATATTTATTTAAATTGTTGGATCAAAACTCATGTACACTCGTATGTGTAAGGTGGGACGAGCTGGAGATGAATCATAGGAATTGTGGACCTGAAGGAGTAACAAGAGACGCTGTTGGATAACAGCAGCTCCCCAAGCACAATCCGCAAATCGCGACACTCAGATGGTGGCGAAACTTCACTTTAAAATATTTGGTTTCAGGGATATTGCTATTATTTAAGGAAAAGAATGACAGTTATTAGTTACACTCGTGTATAAACTTCTCATTTACACTCGTAACATATGCTATGCTCACTTTTTTAATTTTTTTCACTATCAGAAGGCAAACTAAACAACAGATAGGGCAAAAGACTAAAGAAACATGCACTAACAATGAAATAAAGGTTATATTTACATAGAAGAAATAGATTTAGTTAAGATAAGAACTAGTCTAATTCTAAGTATCACAGTTTAGCTAGGGTTTCTTAATGGTGGTGGATTACGGGTGGGGAGTTGTGCACCACGGCGTTGAATCTGAAAAAAAACAAAACTTTTCAGTAAAGTTATAATATTCATAACCATATTTCCGTTTGTAACCGACTACTCTACGGATACCTGGCTATTTTCAGTTACTTACAAAACTTGTTTATAAAATATTGTAACCGAACCACAAAAAATCGATCTAAAATATATAATTATTGTCTTTCGTATAACACAATATCAGTATGATTGTGGTAGCCAAGCTTTTGATCAAGGGGTATTTTATTTTACGTGCGAAAGGTATCTATTTATGACTGTGTGGCGCTCATGATTCGGTTAAAAAGTAAAAGTTTTGTGTGATTATTTTAATAGCATGAGTTGATGATGACTTTATTCAACGACGTTATGAATGAAAAGCTCAGGTTTTGAGGAATAGAAGTTGCTACAGGGTGGCTATTCCGCTAATCAATTACGATGTTATGATGATCATGGCTATTTTACCCGTTCAGCTGGCGATATTGAGAACTATGGAAATTTCATACATATGATGACGGTTACCCTGACTGGCACTGCCATCTCCCACTGAATGTTAATTTATTAGGTAGTTTGCAACTTCACGTTTGGTTGGCGGTGGAGCTGCCTAAGCCTTGATATTGCCATGTTTGAAGTAATTATTGCTCTGAATATGCTTTTTAATTATATGTTTTTATTTTATATTTTATTAATTTTTTTTACTTGTGTTATTTAAACACCCACAAACTTGTAGTCCGTGCCCTTTATTGGAATTTGAAATTGCCGAGATAGTGATTAAAAGGCTCATCAGTACCATAGATGTTAACTGTTTTTTAACTTACCCATTGTGGTGGTCAGCGGTGTAGGTAACCTTACGGAAGGAGCCATCAGGCTGGAGCAAAGAGTATTCTCCCTTCACGACATCACCATCACGAGTCTCGTGCTGGGACTTGTGGTCACCGGTGTGTGGATCCTCCACAGAGTACGAGTACCCGTATTTGGGATGAGCCTGGAAAAAATTAAACTGTGAAAAAAGGTTTTATTAAATATCTAAGATGTGTGGATAAGAAAAACTTACGTATTCATCGACGTAGTGCTCCTCGTGGGAAGGAGCGTGAGCAATGGGAGCGTGGTGGGCGATGGGGGCATGGTGGGCAATAGGGGCGGCGTGGGCCACGGGAGCGGCATGAATGTAGGCTACGGGGGCAGCGTGGGAAATGGGGGCGGCGTGGACAACGGGAGCAGAGTAGTGGACCGGAGCCTCGTGGTGTACGGAGTCATGTCGCACGATGTTCTGCGAAGACACGGCCGGCGCGTGGTGCACCAGACCCGCCTGGCACGCCGCCACCAAAGCGCACACAACCACGATCTAAAAAACAAAACACTGCACGTCAAACTCAACCCTTCACTCCCCTTCAACTAATAAGCTCTCAAGCCATTTTTCAAACTCCTAAGCGTTATGCAACACCGTGGAATAAGCTCACTTTAGAGAACATTTTGCTTTGCAGACAAATGCCTTGACGACTGGTATTGCTTTGATACTGCACTCTTTTTATATAACAAACAAAACATAAGGCGCGTGGAGGGGATCTATCCCGACGATATCGGATCGGATCACAGTAATTGCTGCATTGGCAATCTGCTCATTTTATCGAATGTCGCAACTATCGATACGGTTATATGTAGAGAAAATGGACAATAAGTGAGAGGCCTATATTGTTATAATTTTTTGAAATTAATAGGAGGCTCATTATAAAGGATGGAGTTGAAAATAATTCTGTACTATTCATGTGATTCAACATTTCACTCCATTAGATAAATTTATTGCCTGTTAAGTAGTGCTTTGGGTGATTGCTGCATCGTTACAGGTGCGTTTTGTAACTTGCTGCTAACATTAATTTACAGGTATAGGGCGTCTCGTGGCGAAAGTGCGTTTCCTTGTCGTACTAGTTTAATTTTACCTATTAATTATTATAGGTATAATTTACCGTGCTCCTACTATCGATGAACGTGTTGACAGGTTTAATACGTTTCTGATCGACTTGTACGATATCCACGCACCTGTCCGTCCAATCCGGGTCAAGCACCTTCCTGCTCCTTGGCTTACATCTGAAATCAAGAGTGTGATGGAAAGGAAAAACCGTGCTAAAGCGAGGTACAGTGCTAATTCTTCAGATATAAACCGTGAGAAATACAATGCCGCCAGGAATCGATGCAATATTGTGGTAAGGGATGCACAACGACGCCATATTCACAGCTCTGTTACTAACGGCGATACAGCTAAAGTCTGGAAATTCCTGAGGACTTTAGGAGTTGGCAAGTCTCGCACTGACTCCATTCCTAGTGATGTTGATCTCAACTCGCTAAATTCTCATTTTACAGCTACTTCGTACATGGCAGCAGATGCAAAAACCGATACGTTGAATCACCTTTTATCTTTGCCAACTCCCACGTATCCTACGTTCTCTTTCAAGCCATTCACCGATTGTGATGTTGAGAAGAATATAAAGTCCATATCCTCGGATGCTGTCGGTGATGATAATGTCAGTCGTAAAATGATCCTTCCCCTGATTGATATCCTCACTCCCGTTATCACAAAGATCCTTAATTTTTCCATTGATTCCGGTGTATTCCCTTCGTCCTGGAAAAGTGCCCAAATCATTCCTATACCTAAGAAAATCCACCCAAAGTCCTTCTCCGATTATCGTCCCATATCCATCCTTCCTTTCCTGTCCAAAGTTCTTGAAAGACTTGTCTATCAACAACTTAATATGTTCCTTACCAGGCACGATCTCCTTAATCCCTTCCAATCTGGATTCCGCGTGGGACATAGTACGACTACGGCATTAATTAAAGTCGCCGATGACATCCGAATAGGCATGGAAAACCAGCAGCTCACAGTTCTTACATTGCTAGATTTTAGCAACGCCTTTAATGCCGTAGATCATGACATACTACTTGGGCTGCTGGATTCCCTCAACATATCTCCGACGGTGACTGGCTGGTTTCGCACTTACCTGTGTGGACGCCGGCAACGAATCCGGGTTGAGGATTCTTTCTCCTCATGGAGCTGTACATCTGCTGGTGTCCCACAGGGTGGCGTGTTGTCTCCTCTTGTCTTTGCCATTTTCATTAATTCTATAACTCAATCTCTTACTTCTTCCTACCACTTATATGCTGATGATCTCCAGATCTACACTCAAGCAAGAATTAACGATGTGTCACTTGCGATCCAATCGACTAATGATGACCTGGCCCGCATATACTCATGGAGTCAGTCCTATGGCATCACTGTCAACCCTGCTAAAACCCAGGTCATCATTGTCGGAAGTCCCTATTATATCTCAAGGATTAGCACTGAACAACTGCCGGCAGTCTCATTCAATGGCGTACCAATACCGTTTTCTACAACTGTCAAAAACCTCGGTGTACTTTTCGACCAAACGTTATCATGGAGGCCACAGGTGGCAGAGGTAAGTAGGAAGGTGTTTGCTGCGTATGGCTCTCTTCGTAGATTACGGAATCTGTTGCCGACCAGTACAAAAATTTCATTAGCCCAATCCCTAATCCTACCTATCCTTGACTACGCTGATTCCTGTTACCCTGACTTATCCGTGGAGCTTCTTAATAAATTAGATCGTATGCAAAACCTTTGCATTCGGTTCGTTTTCAATCTTCGGAAATATGATCACGTATCCGCTTTTAGACAAAAACTTAATTGGCTCCCGATTCGTCAACGCCGTAACCTTCACCTTCTTTCCACTCTCTATTCTATTCTTTTCAATCCTACTACTCCGCTATATCTTAAACAATGTTTTTCCTTCTCATCTACTACTTCGACTCGCACCCTTCGCTCTAACTTTGATCTATCCCTCAATATGCCTTCACACTCCACTAACTTTTTCACTTCCTCCTTCACCGTAGAAGCCATCCGGCTTTGGAACTCCCTCCCTGTCTCCATAAGATGTGCCCCCTCCATAGATTCCTTTAAAACCCAAGTCAAATCCCATTTCCTTTCCCCTCCCGTTCCTTAGCTAGGCTCTCGATTCACTGTCTTTGCTTTTATTTTTTATTTTTTCCGTTGCTTAACTCTTTCCCTTAATTTGCTGCTTGTATGTATATATATATTATAGTATAGATATATTATTATTTTTTATATTTTTTGTATAAATATATATATATAATATATAATGTATATATTACATATATTTGTATTAAGTATATATATTTATGCACCACCTACTACTTCTTATCTTGCTTCTGTTCTACCCTAAGGTTGCCTGGAAGAAATTGCTACCTAGCAATAAGGCCGCCTTGTTGTACACTATGTTTTATGTTCTGTTGATTGTGCTGTATGTCCTTGTGTGCAAATAAAGTATATTGTATTGTATTGTATTGTATTGTATTATTCCTATAATGATAACTAGTTATTTGGTTTAACGTGCAGACGCATGATAAAGTGGCAGAGTTTTGCGAGTTAACATTTCGTGGTACCTATTGATGTCAGTTACTGACAACAATAAATTGCAGTTTGTATTACTCAATTTGAAAACAATGTACTTATCAAAATGCAATTTTGTAATTCTATTGTTAAAGTAGTACGAAAAAAATTCAAATAATTTTTATTAGCCATAATTTGTTTCCATGAGTGTATGATATACATATTAAAACAATGAGTTTTTGAAGCTCAAAAGAAGGAGCACCGGATGAGAGTTAGTGTGGTCTTTGAGTATTATCGGTCGTTAGCCCAATTTCAAAGTGGAAGTTATTCGAAAATTTTTCGGAGCAGCAATTGGCCAGCAGAGGAATCGCTTAGGTGGCTTAAGTGAGAACTTACAGTATAAGATCAAGTCATAGATAAATGGATGTGTATAATTAATAGGATCATCACAAAGATTTAAATTCACGGATCCCCATATAAAACAAAATGTGATTACAAAAGGAACATTAGCGTAGAACTAGTTTTCTTGAAATATCTCGTCGTCGGCGGCGGCGCGGGCGCATTGCATAACGGAGGACATTCGACCTATTTCTCGATCAGTGCGGAAGATTGGCCCTGCGTAACAAGAGCGCGAGCGCCGGGAGACCGATTCTAGAATATCACAAATGCGTATTAATTTTTAACCGACTTCATAAAAATTTGGTTATTCTGTTCTTTCTTTACACACCTGTGTTATCAAGCTCAGATCTGAAAGAGCAAATTCAATTGTTAATGTATAACTGAAAAAGTTCCTAAAAAGCTGAATGAGCTCTCAAACTGCACTTTACTTTTATTTATAGTTTTAGTTCAAGCTTTATTAATACATAATTTGCTTTTTGTTATTTTAAAATTATTGTTAAGTTCTATGTTTTATAAAAAACAACCAAAATGATATGGATGTCCAGGACTTCGTTTCCATTGGAATTTCGTAAAATCCTTCCTGACTCGTTGCCTACGTTGTAAAAGGAACGTTTGGGCTAAAAGGCTTACAAAGTCCTAGGATTTGGACTGGGAGTTGATGAGTCAGTGAGTCATGACCTACAATTTTATATATTAAAAATTAAAGAAGATTATATATACTATTCTCACTGTGAATGCTCTTACATCTAAAATGTAATAGCGCTATTTTATTTTACTTCAATGTACTAATATTTGTATACTTAAGTCTGATTTCCAAATGCAAGTTTCAAAAAATATTTTACCTATAGCAACATTGAGTTAAATTGCTGTTGCGTTTTAAATAATGAAATAAATATTATTATACAATTTATGCGCTGACCGTAATTAGCAGGAGGCATTTGTCTCAACTTTTTTAATACACAGTGGCATACTAAGTAGATTTACGCAATTGTTTTGTGTAAGACGCAAAAGTGGTAAAATATTTAAGTAGACATAAGTATGGTAGCAGAGGTCTTCGCTTCAAGTCTCGTCGTACAAACATTTTTAAATCATTAAAGCATGTTCTGCCGCGCTAACATAGACGCGTGAGATAATTTTCTCATGTCGATGTCGTTCTGACACCATATGCGATAGAATGAGAGGGCGGAATGAGTAACATACGGAAAAATTGTGTCACGCGTCCATGCTACTTATGCTCTTACAAAATTGAGTGACAATCTGGCAAAGGTTGAGAGATGCCGCTGGATCCGGGTGGCACTTGATTTATTAATATGATGAACGTTCAGAGAGGTTTTTGTACATAAGATTTTACCGAGGGAAAGTGCAAAAATAATTTTACTTTTCATCATAATAAGTAGGTGTTATTTAATTTTTTATGCGTCTAATCATATACCCGACACACATTTTGTGACAGTACCAGACTTACCAGTAGTAACCAGAATTGTTCAGGCTAAGGAAACTGTCGTTTTGGGTAATTTTTGTCAGTATGCGATTTTAAATAGACTTTTGGTGCATAATATATAAATAAATACATTTTAATTGCTACTATAAATGCATACAGCAATGAGTATATTGAGTATGATGTAATGACGATGCAATAAATGGTCTCTATCTTACTATCTCTATTGTTTTACAATCTATTGTTTGCTGCCTAATATCAAAGCTTCACTCACTGAGCTTTCAACGTAAATATATCGGTAAGTGTGTGAAGGGCACGCCCCAATGACAATGAACTATGATAATTAAACGAACACACGATCACCACTAACCGTGCATAATCGCATATTGGATAATAACTACAAATAAAAGAACATTTGGTTGCTTTTCAATGGCAGATGGTTATCTCTGCTAATGGTTTTGGCTGCTACTCGTGCAAAGTTCGGGCATGTTCGCGCAGTGCCTTAGTATCGTTATTTATTTGTTTACTTGGTTTAAATGTAGTTTTAATAAATAGGTTTTTACTCATCTGACAAAATGGAACGAATCGAATGATTAAAAAGTTGATACTGCTGTTGCCGCCGCGTCCTTAGGAGGCTGTAAACTCTGCATCTATTCTGTAAGTTTATGACCGATATCGGGTGTCATTCATTACATCTTGCTCTATCACTAAAAATATATCAATGACAGTTAGTGACAAGTATCGGTCGCATATCGATAGTTTGAATACTTTGAAGAATCGGATGTCAGTAGTTTTCTCTTGGGCTGCAAAAAATGGCAGTTACGTCCATCCGACCGATGCTTCGATGTAGGTATCGATCGATCTGGTGAGAGGTGTTGAACATTGAACAATTCCGTTGTACAGGAGTTTAGCCTTCAAACGCACCATCGCCTCGGTGTAATACCGAGGAACCATAAAAAGTAAACCGTTTTATCGACTTCAAGAAAACATATCTCTCGATGTAAAGTGTAATTACGTTTTTAAACTTTCGATTGACATATTTTTTTTACAATTAGCCATAGAAAACAAATCTAAGTTTTTACGTCTGTAGTTCATTTGATAAAATTTTATTCAGATGAGTTCATGATTTGGTAAAAGTCAAAGACGAGGTGAGGGAGAGGGGGGAGGTTCAGGGGTTAGTAATAGGGACTACTACCTGTAATGTTCGACTATGAATAGAATGAATCTTTAGTAACACTTTTTCTTAAGTCATCCGAAATGCAAAAATAAATTCCCTAGCTCTATAGGTACACCCCTGACAAAAGTCACTAGTATTCCGGTCAGTAAAAATTTGATTGAGGCATATTAACCTATAAGTGAAGGTGATTGTATAACCGTTACAAAAGTGTTTGTTCTACTAAGTTCTACCAAAGTTCAAGTTCATAATAAGACGGACATGAACGCACAAGCATAATAATTATAGCGCCACCTGTACAACTCTTGTGTATATCTTTTAACAAACTAGGCCTTGATTTAACCAGCCTAATATATTGTGTGCTGCCATCTATCTGTAGTTAACGTCAACCACGTAGTCAGAGATCCTTACAGTGGTTGAACTTTCAACAACTTTCTCGAGGTGGAGCTGCCAGCAACTTTTGATAATAAAATAACATTTCAATTTACACACCTTTGTTTTTTATTCAACTTTCTTTCTCATTTACTTCGTAAAAGATTGTCAACGATTTTTTCATAACAATATAACAAAACTAAGTGACTAAATAACAACAGCTCCTTATTAGAAGTAAACTTATAACCAACCTTAAAATAATATTATGACACATAGAACATTCTTAGTATTTAACGTAGTAATATCTTGAATGGTAATATGATGGTGCCACATCTGAATCTACGTTCGATTCTTCTTTTTGCGGCTTTTGTTCTTCAATCATTTGAATGTTTTCGCCAGCAGGAATAACTTCGGTTTTCTCTGATACGGCTTCTGCAGGACTGTTAATGCTTACTTTTGGCGTTGGGAGAATTGGAATCATTTTTACTGCGACAGATACAGGTTCTGATTTAGCAGATGCTACCATTTCTTTAACTGGCTCTACTACTGGTTCTGCTTCTACCACCATTATTTTGTGACCGTCAATCATTATCATCTTAGGTGCATCCTTGTGACTTTCCTTATCATCCTCTTTGACAGGTTTGGTTTCGTTCTCTGAAGAATATTTTTCTTTATATTCTAGGTGGTCTTTGAAAAAGTGGTTGATCTTGACCCCGTGGCCGATGGGATGGAAGTGTCGTGTATGATCAAACGTAGAGTATGCATCTTCACCGTGTTTGTTAATGCTTTTTGTTACTACTGCATTGAACCTGGAAAAAAGAATTAAATTATAGTTGAATTTAATTATTCAAATACGTAAAGCCATTTACCGAATGATAAGTGCACGATAACTTGTTAAAGGTTTTGTAAGTAGTTAAATCAAATCCAGTCAACTTTGGTTTCATAAATACAGGAACTAAAATTTTAATTTTTCTCTCAAAATAGCAAATGAAAAATTTAAACAGTAGAAACCGTTTACTGTGCTTTTAATTAAATCTATTCATACCCATTATGGTCGTCCGCGTTGTATTCAACTTTCCTTATAGAACCATCGGGCTCCACCAAGCTGTACTCGCCTCGAACCTTGTCTCCATCCCGGTACTCGTGATGACGTTTGTGGTCTCCAGTCTTCTTGTCTGATACTGCATACTCGAACTCGTATTTTGGATAGGCCTGAGTTAAAAAAATACTCTTATGTACTATTTTACATCAACAGTTTTCTTCCACGCTGGGCTGGGAGTGAAAGACAAACTTAGAATGTGCCAGGTACTAACTTTTTCTCGGCATACTATAGAATGCAAAGTAGGACGCAAAGGTTTTGACGTATTTTGGGTGAAGGGCTGACAAACTATCACCACAATACATATATTCCATCTAATAAACCTCCGTGTATGACAGACGTGGCGTCAAGTATTTTAAGAATCACTGATGCTCTGTCTACCCCAACAGGAATAATAGGCGTGAGTTTAATGATGGATGTATGGAGATACATTTTTGAACGGATACAAAAAAATACTTTAGAAAAAATGCATTCGATGCTTTTAAAATCATTATCAGGCCACCAAGGGGTCTTAGCTTTTATTCGAAACTCTAAAGGAGGTTGCAGCATATTTTGTAAACCCACCTATGTCGTTTATTTATTCCGAAATAGTAAGTAAATACTTTATTAATGTTAAAGATCTTCAAGTCCCCTAAAATATAAACCCGAAGAAGAAATTAAAATACAATGGCATTATTATTTTATCTAATTTAATTGTTTTGAATTTTGGTAATTGTTGATTTCATGATATTTTTTAAGTAACTTAATTTAGATCTCTCTGTAAAGTTTCCCATGGGTTTTAGGTTTGAAATAAGAATGGTAATAAAAGTATTAAAACCAGTTTCACTCCGAGTAGGTTATTAAATTCTCAAATTATAATGTACAGTCTCGGTTATCTGGGCCAATGTAAAGGACAAGTTCTTTAAACCTGAAATGCGAATAGTTTTTGTTCAATAAAGTTTCCGGTAAGCTTTTAAGGTTGTATTACGTAAAAATCGGAAGTTCTCTTTTTGGGATTAAGCTTAAAAATAAATTCAGAATTTATTTGTTCTTTTTGATGCAAGAACATTTTCAAATAGTTTTCAATCTACTGAAAGGCCTTTGACTTGACTTTATCATGTGAACCTTTTACAATGAATTCAGTTCATTTTCAAATTCAAGCAAGTTTTTTCAAGATTACTGGTATCAATAGTTTTGAAATATATGGGATTGACATGGACTGACCACGACGTGATAAACAAACAGACCCTTTTCTACATACATACATACGCTCACACCTGCAATTCCGAACGGGGTAGGCAGAGCATCAGTGGTTCAAACACTTTTTTATTGTGTTTGTCAATTAATTATTTACTCTTAATATTCTTTATAATCCCATAAGTTTTTAACTATAAATTTTTTGCATGCCTAATAGAATGTAACGTTGCTTAACCACTTTCACCAAAAGTGCTAAACGTATTTAGCAGGACTAATTTTGTTTAATTTGACAGATTTTGTTGCTTTGACAACTGAGTTAAATGTGTTTAGGCTGTTAAATACGTTTAACACTTTTGGTGAAAGTGGCCCTAAAAGTCCTTATCTTAGGTTAAATCTAGTACATAGCAAAATATAGCTAATCAGGTTTTAGAGTTTTTAAATCTCCCAATAATCTCTGACTTCGCAAGTAGTCAAAAATGTGTTTCCTTACATAAAATATTTAAAAAAAAAAAAAATATCACTCCCAACATGTGATTGCTTATATCTTTGAAACGGCTGAACCAATTGTGATCAAATATAGCTAGGAACCATTCCGATTACGTCAGCTTCAGCATCAGCTAAGATACCAAAGACAGACACATATACACAGACATACACATACACCGTAACATACGTCAAACTTATAACACGCCTCTTTATTTGTCAGGGGTTCTAAAATGAACTTTGTAACGAATCAGACATTTGAATTTGCTTACGTGACGACACTTTACTTACATGTGGATATATTTCGTACTTAGTCCACGAGGTCGGAGGGTGGTAGACCTTTACCAATTGCCAAGCTTTGGAACCTTCGGAACTGAACGCTTGTTTTGAATAGCTGGGACTTGGATCGATGAATATCGCCTGACAGGCGCTTACGAAGTAAACGAGAAACAAAACCTGAAAATAAATCAGAGATACTTATTTTTGAAACATGAATAGGTACCTGTAAAGATAATTTATTCACCCTTCACTATTTTACACTACTTTTTAGTTGTTTTTTATATTTCTTCATAGGACTTCTTATTTTTTTAAGTGTATAAATAGCCACTTCATATTAATTTTGTTTATTTAATAAAAATGCCACCGTGGTGGACTATGGCCTAAATCCCCTTCGTGTTTCAAAAGGAGGCCCGTACCCCTCGGTGGGGACGTAGGTAGATGGGCTGGTGAGATAAATAAAAATTCACTCTTCGTACTAACACAGCATGTTGAATGACTTTAAATTACTTAGCGGAAATTAAGGATGTGAATAGCCCACGAAACTTAACAACTTTCCCTACGTAACATAGCAAGCTAATTTTTTTTTGAGTATTACATATAGGTTCCTAGGGGAAAGTTGTTCAGTTTTATGTGGAGAATCATCCTTTAAAGTTTCGCTAACTAATTTCAAGTCACATTAAAAAAAGAAATATAAGAAACGTCAATTGTTGATTGAGACGACAATATATATACAAATACATAAAGTTAAAACTTAATATGAAACACTGAAGCTAATAACTCTTGCCACTTCTTATAAATACATGCACATCACTCACAAAAACAAAACAATGTAATACTTTTAATTACCTTGTGAATCATTGTGAAGTATTTAAAGGAACCGTTGCTAACGGAAGATACTAGCAAACTGTTGATTAATCGAAAAAATATCAACTGTTTTATACTTCTCTAATACCTATTACATAAAATAGTTAAAACAGTACAATTGAACTTGCCTAGTGCTTCGAAAGAATAAACAGGATACGACCGTTGCTAGTGCTCATGAGATTGTCAACATAAGAGAACTTCTCTTGAAACATCAAACAAATGAATGATGTTTCACTTTAATTATAATTAAACGACTTTAAAATTGTTTCTTTGTTACGTGATAATTTTGCCAATTGTCGGCCAATTCGAAAATTATTTTTAATCAAAAGAGTATTCTCCTGAGGTGGTTCCATATACATTTTGTGGAAATTAACTGATATCTTTAAAATGAAAAAAAAAAGTAAAATTTTAATTTAATTTAAAAAAACCCACATAGAAATCATTGAAATGCATTCGCTCAGGAGCTACGATGCCACAGACAGACACACAGATATACAGGCACAGATACATACGTCAAACTTATAACTCCGATTGATTCCTGTATTACGTTTTTAATGTGGACAATTATTTAAGAGTTATTTTCAGGGCGATTTTCGTCACGAAATGACAACATCATTCTTATAAAGTTAAACAGATGCTCTGGATCGGCGTTTTCGTAACAAATTAAAGAACAAAAATAACAATTTAATGATCATTATTAAGTTTAACCTTTATATGATCTTTTATTGTTATCAATCATAACACTAGCTGATTGGGTGCACTTAGAAGATTAGCTTTTAAAATTCTAACAGTATTATCCATACTCTACTATCGTGAACATTTTTGTATGGTATCGTATCATATCATCACAGTTTATGAAATCAAAGAAGGTATTGAGTCTATTTTTCGTATATCGAAAAGAGGAGACTGGGCCAAAGTGGTGTTGTTAAAAAGTTGATTGAAATAAGTTTATCTTTAATTTAGATTTAGATTATATAATTTCACTGAAAACTTTAACTTTCCAAAAAAAAACAAGAACGACGTAACAAAAAAATGTCTTCAAAACGACTCCCAGTTTATTTCCACTTTGGGGTTGCAGTATTGATAACTTTGAAATCGTAACAGCTATAGTGTTCGAGAATTCGATTACAAAATTACTATTAATCTAAGCCAGAATAAAAATGATTGAATCAATTAACGCGCAGACCGCACCCCTGAGCCTAGAAAGCTGTATTTGTGTACAGATTCTCCCTTTATCAAGTAGATAAAAAATCAGACTTAATTTTTCAATGTTGCCACGGCTTCAAAGTTTAGTATTTGATATCGAGGTAAAATTATCAAAGATAAATAGTAGCAAAATTATTACCTAATCTTAATTGGTACTTTAAACTGCAGGATAAACAAAAAAGTTCCTCTTTCTATTAAAGAAATTAGGGCGGGGAAAAGTATTTTCACTGAAAAGTATTTCTCAACACTGAAATTCGGTATGCATAGAATTACAAAGCCCTAATCCCTCTAAAAATGGCCGAAACTCTGCACATAAAATTTCACAAAAGAGAGTGGATTCTGTCGCCGCGTTATCTGACACGGAATCGGCACAATTCAATAGACGCGATGAATCCATTGTTATTGGGTCTGTGGTGAAAAAATTATCGGCATTAAAATTATAAATCGAAATTATTTCTTAAAACTTTGATCTGGTAATCGAATTTAACTAAGATAAGCCTTATGAAGAATGATGCGACATGAAAAAATGCTACAGGTAAAAAACCTGATGAATCGTGAGAAAAGGCGATCCGGAAAAAAGCGACTCGAAAAAATTCAACACAGAAAAATGAAACTCAAAAAGAACTACACTAAACTAATGCAATTGCAGAACTTTTCTAAAAAATCCTTAAAACTTTCTAATTTTTATTTAATTCAAATTTGACTATTTCATTTTCAATTTGTTATTTTGATTGACAGGTTTTTGAATTACATGTTCCAAAATGTCTTTTAGTTAACACCCATCTCGCGGTTATTTACGCCGCGTGCGATACAAATCCTGCACACACGGGCTTTTACGAATCTTCATACATTTTGTAAGTTGCAATGAAGTAATTTTTGATATCCCTTACATGGTTTTGGAAGATAAGTGCTAAAAGGCGTTTAATGTCATGCTGGCATATAGAACAATGTGATAATTAATAAATTTACAGGTTTAAATTAATTTACTGCCACATAAATTTTCTAAATGTCAATATTTTTCGTAACTTTTGTCCACGACATTATTGTACTGAGAGAGTGCATTGTGAATCGTGAAGTTTCCTGAACCGGTTCCACATGTGAACTGATTTGCAATTATTTGACCTGTAGGTGGCAAGGTCGTGTCAAAAGCTTGTTTGACAGCTTCCACTACTTCAGCCGTCGGTCATAGCTCTCGGGTATAAAAAGTAGACCTTTAAATTTATTACTATCATTCAAAGTTTGATCATTAAACGACAAACATGTTCTCTAAAGTAAGATATTTGTATTATGAAATGAGTCTGGCTATTCAATAATGCTATTATTGTATTCTGCTATGAGACTTACTATCCGTATTCTAAATAAAACATTTTTTTTCAGATTGTAGCTCTTTGCGCTTTTGTGGCTGTGAGCCAGGCCGGTCTTCTGCCCGAGCCTCACTACTCGCATACCGAAGCCGTCTCCTCTCAGAACATCGTCCGTCACGATGAGGGACACCACGCCGCCGCCGCTCCCGTAGCCTACCACGCTGCTCCGGTCGCCTACCAGGCCGCCCCTGCCTACACCTACCACGCTGCTCCCTCTGTCGCCTACCACACTGCTCCCGCTCCCGTCACCTACCATGCTGCGCCCGTCGCTAAGGTTGCCGTGGCTGCCCCCGTGGCCTACCATGCCGCTCCTATTGCCAAAGTTGTAGCTCACCATGAGGAAGAAATTGTAAGTCTCTTTAATCACTTCGTTAAATTATTCAAAACTTAACATAACCTAAGCAAATAGGATAACAGCATCAAGTGAAATCAGTTGTAGATAATATAGCCCTACTATTTTGGAAATAGTTTGTTTTTATGGATATATCTTTATTGTTACTTCTTAGGAGGACCGATTTCATAATAAGAATGATTTCTACATCTAAGTAAAATATTTTCTTTCAGGCCTACCCCAAATACGAGTACTCTTACTCAGTGGCTGACCACCACACCGGTGACGACAAGTCTCAGCACGAAATCCGCGACGGTGATGTGGTGAAGGGTTCCTACTCCTTCCATGAGGCTGATGGTTCAATCAGGACTGTGGAGTACACAGCTGATGACCACAATGGCTTCAACGCGGTCGTGCACAACACTGCCCCTACTGCCGCTCCCGTGGTCGTCAAAGCCGCCCCTGTTGTCCTCAAGGCTGCCGCCCCCGTCTACTACCACCACTAAGAAATTAGTGTAGCGACCTAGTACCAAAAATGACTGTTAATTAATTATTTATTGCAATACAGATTTAAGTCCGAGAAACTCTACTTTAATTTGAAACCTCATTATACTGATATAAGTAAAAACCGCTCAAAAGCAACAAGCCTAATGAATCCTAGTTGGGATCATGACTGCATTTAATGATATTTCATAAATTTCTAACAAAATTAGTTTGAATGTGTAAAGTTAGATAAATTTCTAATCACTTAGCACTCTTCCTTGTCTATCCCGGCAAATAATAATGTAAAGCTTAGCTAGCTGTTACAGTTTTTCTTTTAATTTCCTTGTAAATCCTACTACCGTTAATTTGTTCACATTTTTTAAAACAACGGTTTAGTTGGTGGTTTGAGTTTAACAAATTTTTACTATTTCGCAAATATGAATTGAATGTAAATATGAATTTAGTATGATGAATCAAAAACGTTCTTCCTAACAGTTTTTAAATAAAACGAGCAAATGCGAGTCAGACTCGCGCACGAAGGGTTCCGTACCATTACCTATAAAACCGGCCAAGTGCGAGTCGGACTCTATAAAAACCATTATCTCTATAAAAACGGCAAAAAAACCACGTTTGTTGTATAGGAGCCCCCTTAAAAATTTAATTTATTCCACTTTTCAGTATTTGTTGTTATAGCAGCAACCGAAACCCAGAATCTGTGTAAATTTCAACCGTCTAACTATCACGGTTCATGAGATACAGCCTTGGACAGACTTTCTATAAAAACGAGCAAAAAAATCACGTTTTTTGTGTGGGAGCCCCCTTGAATATTTATTTTATTCTGGTTTTTAGTATTTGTTGTTATAGGGCACATAGAAATACATTATCTGCGAAAATTTTAACTGTCTAACTATAACGATTCATGAGATACAGCCTGGTGACAGACGGACGGATGGACGCACGGACGGAAGGACAGCGAGCGGAGCCTTAGTAATAGGGTCCCGTTATTTCCCTTTGGGTACGTAACCCTAAAAAGGTATGCAATTACACTTCACTTGATGAAATTGGTGGATAAAAAAATCATCCTCCATTTATATGTATCATGCCCCGAAAATTTTTTTTATTTTATTTTATTTTAAACTTATGTTGGCATAGTCAATGCGTGTTTCAGCTTTTTATTACTATGGGTCTCTTGAGAAAAACCGCAGACAGACGGAAATTGCGCCTATTGACGAATACTCGTACCTTAATAAACATTGTAGTATAAAGAAATTTCAAGGCATCTTACCAAAATAACTTGCAAATTCACGATACAAAAAAAACCCAAATATATTGGAGGAGTGGAATAGCAATTTTAAGAGTTTTTAGATTTCCCTAGAAGTAAACTAAGGACTAGAATACTAATACGCCAGCGGAAATCAACACTAAAAAATGCTAAAATCGCAAAGCTGGATGTAGTTCTGGATTTTTAGTATGTTGTTTCGACCAGTCAGGGTGGTGTGAATCCCAATTTGCAACTTCGAAAAAGTTGTGCTCGCTGCGCATCACGTGATAAACTGGCAAATTTTGGGACTTTTTTCACTTTTCCTCTAAAAGTCATAAAAATGCGTTTTTGACAAATAACATTCACTAATTGTATAAATTTAATTATATTTGCGACAATTATAGACCAGTGGAAATTAACATTAAATCGCACTACTTTGCGATTTTAATGTTAATTTCCACTGGTCTATAATAGCAGTTGCTTTATAAGTGCTTTACTTACATTCTGCGTGACTTAACGTGACTTTTACATGTATAGAAATCGTAGAAATGATTTTCTTTAGTAAAAGGCTTTTACTACCAGCGGAATGAAATATAGGTCACAATTAATACGTCGTCGGCCTCTCGCAAATCTTGTTTTCATATTTAAAAAAAAAATGTTAATTCATTGTTTGTATACTAAAAATATTATTCTTTTTTTTAAATCATCTACCCTGTAAATAAGTTGGATAAATCATAATGCAATCGTCCCTTTTTTAAATCATCTACCCTGTAAATAAGTTGGATAAATCATAATGCAATCGTCCTTCATTAGGTGGCGAACTTGACTAACTTTGATGTCAGTCTTCAAACCGTTTTATCGGCAATAGCCAGGCTCGACGGCATAAAGTGCCCTTTCCTTGCCTCTAAGTATGTCGCTTAACCTTAGGTACTATACCATTCAGATGAGCGAGCGCTACGAGTGCTTCATAATGGTGTAAACATTAAACTTGGAATTCAGAATTGTATGGTATGTTTCGCGAGTTTTAGTCACAGTGCAAGTATATATTAAAAAAAAGACAAAATGTTATCAATTAATACTAATCCTGGGTTCGGTTCTCGATCAGTACAACCATTTATATTTGTGTAAAAAGCAGATATGTTTGGGTCCCAAGGGACCTTCGTGTTGGACTTTGAGTGTATGGCGTTTGTTTGTTAGTGTTGTACAAGCCTGGCAAGAAAGTCCTGAAAGAGAACTAAAAAATATTATAACTGGTAACTTTCTTTCTGTCAGTTATCAATCACGTCAAGTAGGTACGTATTGTGTCATTTCTTTTACAAGATATTAGTTAATTGTGTTTTTTTCTATTTTATTGTGTTATTGTGGTGATTTCGGTGATCAATTGTGCTCAAAATAAGCAGGGGTGTAATTCGGAGCTCTGCCAGAGGAATCATCTATAAATATTATTTCAAATGTTTAGAAGAATTCGAAGCAGGACAACATTTATCCGAATTCAACGATTTATCCGAAGAACCGCTGATATGACTGGTAAAATGTGGTTTTATTTATGTAATTATATATAATTTGTATGATTGAACTTGCAATAGCTAAAATAAACCGCTCATAGAATGACTGTTTACATTTGAAATTAACACCCACAAATTTGAGGTTTTGTTTACAAATACAGTAACAAAGGAGCGCGTTCGAACAATTTTGATCCTTTTTTTGTTGATATGGCATAAATTGGAGAAATTCATGCCAACACGTAATGAAAATAGAGAGGGATTATTACCAAAGGGGAAAAACTCTGTATGGCCATATTGACAGAATAATTATAAACCCCCAAGATGAAAGCAGCCGTAGTGAAACTAATAACCAGACGAAAATAACTAGCAGACTATTAGAGAAGGATCACGCCAAGATGAAGACGTTGATGAAGATTTTTCTAGCGTGGAATATTTAGATGAAAGCATTTTCTGTTCCGAATAGGCATTGCGAAACACAAAATTGCCTCACAAAATGTTGGATCAGTTGGCATCAAGGTAGTTTGATTTTTATATAGTAATAATTAACAACTTGCCTCGGACAGACAAAGAACTATCGAAAAATAGTGATAGGCACAATGTAAATACTAGGACCAAGCATTAAACTGGATGTACTAGACAGTCGTCTCCACAAGGTCATGAACTATTTTATGAGTCAATGTATACGTTTCAATAATAGAATTCCCATGTGTATTCAAAACCATGTGTACCAATAATAGGATTCCCATGGACAAAAAGACAATAATTAAACAAAAACTTTGCAAAAAGGGCTATTACAAAATGTTTGATTATCTATCAGACAAGCAGCCATGGGAATAAACTGCTCAGCTCTAAAATTATTTCACATTTAGTTAATTAGAAAAAAATAAAAATGGAATGAGATTAAAAAGAGCTCCCTAGGAGTTTCTTGCCGAATCTTCTGTGGGGAATAATACATCTTTGGGAGTAGGCGTAGAGCCAGTACAGTCAAAAGAACGAATATGTATGTATGTATTTAATGTAACTTTAACTAATTAAATTATTATACATTTTTACTTCAAAATCAAAATAGTTTAATTTATGAATGTTCTATAAAATTAACCTATTTTGATTTTGAAGTAAAAATGTATAATTTTTACTTCAAAATCAAAATAGTTTAATTTATGAATGTTCTATAAAATTAACCTATTTTGATTTTGAAGTAAAAATGTATAATTTTTACTTCAAAATCAAAATAGTTTAATTTATGAATGTTCTATAAAATTTAACTATTTTGATTTTGAAGTAAAAATGTATAATATATAGTAAATTAAACAAAACATTTTTTTATTAAAAATAATTACGTTACAATCCATTCAAAAGTTTTATTAATTATTTTACTAACCTACTGGCAGAGTAATCGAGAGATATATATGAAAATGTATGTTTTTGACACCTTTCAAAATAATTATGATGAATGTGATGTATAGCATAAGTATAATGGTTTTCCCGTTATTAATATTTCACAAAATCGGATAATAGTAATAGATAAAAAATTGTCAAAGTATCAAAACGGTCAAAGTATCAAAACCATTATTGTCGCAGTATATAGGGTGGCCACTAGGCACGATAGTGGCGCCGCCATTATTTTCACGACTTTCTTGCCAGGCTGTATGTTGTACCTATTTTCGGTGCAAATACACTAATTGTTATTGCGCTAAGTGTTCCTGAGGATATCCATTAACTTCAACATGCTGTTCAGACCATCAAGATAAACATTTTTTATTATGAACACATTCCCGAATTATTATTTTTTATACATTTTCAACTTTCATACAACTAAATACCTTGACATTAATTATCTGAAATGCAAGGCTCTTTACAGGATTTAGCTCTAAGGTAAAAATGAAGTGCGATAGAAGCGGCAACGCAGCTCGGATAAAGACCCTTTCTCACTTCACAACCCAATAAAATAATTTCACAAGTATGTAATTTTAAAACGAAGCATTTTTAAGTACTACTTCCTTTGTAAGATTTCATTAGTTAAAGCTATAGAAGTGTTTGCGTACGTTAATGGGTATCCTCAGAAGCACGGTGTATAATAACATGATATTAGTATTGTTACAGAAAAGTTTGCAGAAAAGTTCAAACAATTCAAGTTTTTGCAGTAATTTTTTTTTGACATCCTACTTTATTTAATAAAAATAAAAATTATTGATCGGATTTTAGAATAACTAAATGAATATTATTATAATTGTTGAATTAGCTTTCCGCCCAGGACTTCGTACCCGTAGCAATTTGGTAAAAAAAAGTAGCATGTATGATACTCTGATGATGTATAAGCTATATTACGTAAAAGTGTCATTATCGTCCGTCTAGTAGACTTAGCTTGAAGGAGTGACATCCATCCATTTAACCACCAGTCAAACTTTCTGTATTTAAGTTTAAAACAAATTACTGATCCGTATTTATTGGTATGTATAGTTTCATTCCAAAATTTCAAGCTAGATCATCTGAAGCATAAAAAAAAAAGAGATTGTCAACACAGTTTCGGAGATCTGCATTTCTAAAAATTCATCCTGTAAGATATCGAAATATTGATAAAAAAAAACAGTTTTACCACTGGCTTATTATAATATTATTTATTATTATTTAACTCTTTATTTGCACACACATAAATATAAACTGACAAAAACAAACAAAAACAAGAAAGTGTACAGAAGGGCGGCCTTATTGCTAAAAAATCTCTTCCAGGCAACCTTGGGTAGAGGAGAAATAATAAGAAGGTAAAACAGAAGCATAAAAGGAGAAATAAAGCATAGATTAATTAATATAGTAATTGAATCGAACTATTACGGCATACTATATAGGGCGTAAGGGACACCTTAGCAAATACTTAAATATTGGTATCTACCTATAACCTAAGGTCGACTATTAGCAATTATTTTTTTCCCGGAAACGTCAAGTTATGGAGTTTCGTTATTTATCTACTTTGGAGCTTCGCAATGTACCGGGAAAACAAGCCCAGACTACATTACTGCTTTTCGTATCTTACGCTTTCGTTTTATTATTTTGAAATTGATTGTATACAGAAAAATAATTTTATTTTAAAGCATTAAATTGTGTTTATATTTTTTAAGCAAATTATTAAAAAAAATGGAAATTATTGTATGTATGTAAATCCTTTATTGTACAATAAATATTCTTACAGGAGCAAAATATGGTACTTAAAGTTAGAGTACATTTAAGGTACAAAGGCGGACTTATCCCACTAGGGATCTCTTCCAGTCAACCTAACGAACATTGAGAAGAAATCTTGATGAGTAGGCGTAAAGTACAAAAAGGATTAGAAAAATTAATAGAATAGAAACAGAAAGACAAATAAACAATGAAGAACTATACAATACTTAAATAACATTATTAAAAATATAAACATATATTTAATATATAGGTACATACATATTTATACATATATAATGCATACATATAATTATATATAATATCAGAAGTGAGATGAATAAGTCGTACGTCAACTCAACTCAAAACATCAGCGTTGTAACCGAAGTGTTTTTTCAGTCGGAGTTTAAAACAGGCGGGCGATGGGGCCTCACGGACTGACACAGGCAGGTTGTTCCACAGCCGCGCGGGATAAGTAAGAGTAAGAAGATCATTCGAAATGACGGTCCGAGTCCAGGGGTTTAGTTTTTGTATTACACCTTGTAATACAACTTATAACACTACGTGTAATTTGCCAATGAATATGCTGAATGACTAACATGTGACCTGTAGCTGTAAGGCTGAATAGAAGCAAGGCCAAATCGAAAAGCTTGCTTGGCTACTTCCACTTCTTAGTCACCGGACATAGCTCACTGACTATAAAAATTAGGTCTTAAGTCGAATTATTATCATTTACTCATTGATCTTACAACATACATCATGTACTCTAAAGTAAGCTGTGAAATAATTATTAGTTAAGTGTTTTTTCTTTTCAACTTGAGGTAGAGTATTGATAACAAAGATTTCTTTTTTCAGATTGTAATCCTTTGCGCCTTAGTGGCTGTGAACCAGGCCGGTCTCCTACCTGAGCCCCACTACTCCCACGGAGCCGTCTCCTCCCAGAGCATCGTCCGCCACGATGAGGGTCACCATGCCAAGGTGGCTGTCGCCGCTCCAGTTGCCTACCATGCTGCTCCCGTCGCCTACCACACTGCTCCCGTCGCCTACCAGGCCGCCCCTGCCTACACCTACCACGCTGCCCCCGTCGCTAAGGTCGCCGTCGCCGCCCCTGTAGCCTACCACGCCCCCGCTCCCGTTGCCTATCACGCTGCTCCCGTCACTAAAATTGTTGCTCATCACGAAGAGGAAATTGTAAGTTTTTCGTGTTTCCTACTCTTACCGAAATTTAGATTGTTTCTCAGACGTCCCTAATTTAAGTTTTTATTTCAGGCTCACCCTAAATACGAGTACTCTTATAATTTTGTAGATACTAACTTACAAATATATCCCACAATATATATATATATATATATACTATATATCAAATATATATATATACTAACTTACCTCTAAGTGAACAAATTTCTTTCACATCTTTCAGGCTCACCCCAAATACGAGTACTCTTACTCAGTGGCTGACCACCACACCGGTGACGACAAGTCCCAGCACGAGATCCGCGACGGTGATGTGGTGAAGGGCTCATACTCCTTCCACGAGGCTGACGGCTCCATCAGGACTGTGGAATATACCGCTGATGACCACAACGGCTTCAACGCGGTCGTGCACAACACCGCCCCTACTGCCGCCCCTGTGGTCGTCAAGGCCGCCCCTGTTGTTCTCAAGGCTGCGTCCCCTGTCTACTATCATCATTAAATACTTAGATAATAATATAATAGTAGCTAGTTCAAATATTATTTATTAAATGCAAAGAAGATTAAGATGAAAATTTAATATTTTTTTATTTTACTCTCTAAGAACAGCTTATGAGTATTTCTTTTTACCCAATAATTTTGGAAAAGACAATTTTATATTCAACCTAAGAAAATTAGTTATTTTACTTCTATATTTCATCATCATCATCATTTTAGGAGTACCAGTGTAATAAATAAATAACTGATCTTTTCCCTGGCCCTAATTATTTTTTTTTTACTTTTGATCATTGTTTTTCAACATTTCGATATAAAGATCTTGTTGTAATTATGTGCTTTCCAGCTTTTGTAAGTTTTAAATAATCTGTTGTCCGTAAAATTATAGGGTTTAATTGGGCCGTCATAAGTTATAAGTTGAATATGGTAGAATAAGTCACTGAGCAGGTGATGGTTGTAAAACCGCATGACGTTCTTCCAAACCCAAAAGGAATTATATTATGTTCAGAAATTAGGTGTATGGATAGAAGTGATCGAAGAAAAGTTTAAAAAATTCTCACATTAAAAGCTCAATAAAGTCTTCTTTATAGGAAAGTTGATTTTTTTCCGTTTTCTACTCACAAAGGAGCATTACTATTAACTTACAAGTAATTACGACGGTCCACGTTTAAACTTAACTATTCAAAAAGGTTTTGACAGGAAGAAGAACTTTCACACTAATTTTCAAGCAGACCCTTTATTCTTTTTTACTTGTAGACCAAGTATTTAAGCAAGGTATTATCAAGTTGTGAATTTGACAGCTAACCCTGATGTCAGAGTTATTTGTGTAAAAATTTCATGTTGATCTTGGGTTAGGCTACAAGGAGTGATCAAAAAGTAGTGATAATGAAACAGAAAATAATATATTTTGTAAATAACAAAAATTTTTTTTTCAACATAGTCTCCTTCTCTATATACACACCGAGTCCAGTGTTTCTCCAACATTTTTAACCCTTTAAAAAAAAAGATTTCTCTTAGCCTTCCAAAAACCCTTCCACGGCCTCTATCACTTCATTATCATCGGCATATCTATTACCACGCAAGTATTCTATTAGTTTTGGAAAGAGATAAAAATCACTGAGGGCCAGGTCCAGCGAATAAGGTGAGTGATCCACTAATTCGAACCCAGCTTGTTGAATGGTATCCAGTGCAACAGCAGAAGTGTGAACCGGCGCGTTGTCCTAATGAAACAAAATGCCTTTACTAAGTTTGACATGTCTTTTCTCTTTTATAGCCTCTCTCAATTTAGCTATTGAAGATGCATAGTAAACGCCTGTTATTGTGTGTCCCTTCTTAAGATAATTAATAAATAATATTCCTTCGGAATCCCAAAAAATTTAGGCCATGACTTTGCCTGCCGATGCTGTGGGTCGAAATTTCCTTGGAGTTGGTGACGACGATATTTTCCACTATAAAGATTGTTGTTTTGTTTCTGGATCAAAACGGTGAACCCATGTTTCATTGATAGTGACAAATCGAGCCAAAAAATTGTTAGGATCCACATGAAATCTGTCCAACCGGCGCCTTGAAAGATTGAGTCTGGTTTTCTTCCGATCTTCTGTAAACATTCTGGGTACCCAACGCGCCGAGGCTTTTCTCATACTCAGACAATATTTTAATTTTGATTGGACACTGCCATATGAAATGCCAGTTTCCTGGACTAAATAACGCACTATAACACGACGATCGTCTAGAACAATATTTTCGACTTTTTCAATATTTTCCTGCGTAACTGACGTTGATGGCCGGCCTGAGCGGTGCTCATCTTCTGTCGATGTTCTTCCAGTCTTGAATTGAAGTGACCATCTTGCCACAGTAGAATATGGTGGAGCAGACTTACCTAAAGTCTCCACTAAATCACGATGGATCTCTTGCGTCGTTAACTTTTTTAAACTGAGGTATTTAATAACGGCTCGCACTTCGTTTTTCTCCATAATGATATTTTACGTCGGAATTCGTCAAACAACTAGACACGGTTTCTATGTTTCTTAAAATTAAGACTTAATTTTTTGTATCTAACCTCGTAATTAAATGATCTTTAATTATTGGTATGAATGAGTAGATTATGAATTGTACAAGTGGGTCATTATCACTACTTTTTGATCACTCCTCGTATGTTTGCTGTACGTCTATTTCATCATTTTTAACTGACTTCAAAAGAGGAGGAGGTTCTATGTTCGACTGTATGTATCTGTTTAGGGTTCCGTGCCCAAAGGGTAAAAACGGGACCCTATTACTAAGACTCCGCTGTCCCTCCGTTCGTCCGTCCGTCTGTCACCAGGCTGTATCTCATGAGCGGTCATAGTTAGACAATTTAAATTTTCACAGATGATGTACTTCTGTGGCTGCTATAACAACAAATACTAAAAAACAGAATAAAATAAACATATAAGGATCACATAAAAAAAACGTGTTTTTTTGCCATTTTTATAGATAAGTCTGTCTGAGGCTGTATCTCATGAACTGTGATAGTTAGACAGTTAAAATTTTCACAGCTCATTTGGTGCAACAACGACGTAAATTTATTTTTTGTCAAAATTTATTTTAATTTTAATGCGTCATAACGTTACTGTTGTTTACAGCTGGTAGAACATCGACACAATTTTATTTCCGATTATTACCGGTAAATGTCATGAATGTCATTGTTATTTTGAGTAAAGTTTCTGCAGCAACATCTTCATATTGGACATGTTTTGGTGTAACTTCGTCGAAGCGGGAATTATGACACCTTTTTTTACCTAAATTCTAGGAGAAGAATGGCATAACTGTGTCTATTCTGACATTGTTGTTCCAATTATTATGAATTTCTGGTGCCGTAACTGTGTAAGGATAAAAAACAAAACGAAGCAACTAAAGAATTCAGAATAAAAGTCTAAATGTATTTTTTTATAATTCCTCGATTATTGTTAAGTACTCTATAGATTGCTTAAGTCTAAATTTACAGTAAAGTCGATTGAAATTAATATTTCGCTTCATTTTTTCGTAAATGCATAAAGTTTTTTTGCTGATTACTACGGAAAATCATACAATAATGTTGCGGAACAATGACAAATTTGCAAATTATCAATTAGTTTTTAAAAATAAAAAACAAACAATAAAATATGTCCTGCAGGTATGCACACCCCATTAAACCCTAGATTTGAAGTATTTTTTTGGTATATTGAAATTCTTTATAACTGTTATTTTAACGGTCGTATTTTCTGTTTTAAAGCTTTACGGAAACTTTGACATCAATTTTCTGTAAAATAACAAAAACGACAGTTGCGTCAATGTAGCTCACGTATTTTCTGTTATTTACACTAAAAATAGAAAAAAAAACTTAAAAGAATAATTAATTATCCGACTTTAAAAAAGGAGGAGGTTCTATGTTCGACTGTATGTATTTTTTAAAGTGAAGGTATGTTTACCGATTTCTGTGCCATTTATGGACCGATTTTCATAATTCTTGTTTTGTTCGAAAGAGTACACTCCAGAGGTGGTCTCATTATCACAAAGCCAGGATCTGATGATGGAATCCAGGGAAATCAAGGGAAACCCTTAAATATAATAGGCACTTACATTGTTTCTCACGTACTTTCTATTATGTATTTATACTAAAAATAGAAAAATAAATTAAATTTATAAAAAAATTAAACCGACATCAAAAACCGAAAAATAAAAAAGGTAGCATGTATAATTGATAAAAAAGGTTAACAATTTGTTATAAACCCCTGGCTCCCAAACTAGATGTATTCTTGAATCTTGGGCGAACCGAAACTGAAGTGTGTGTGTTTATACATATATTATGTGGATGTGTATTTGTATATAAGTGCAAGTGGTTGTGTGCGAGTGTATGCGTGTGATCCAATATGTATTCGAGTGTGTGTTTTATGCAACGAGTTGTGACGGTACAACCTAGACATAAAATTGAATGTTATAAATTAGAAAGCCGCACCAGCCAAATTCAAAGGAACACATTTTTTACTATCCTTTACAACCAATTTTAAAAGTGTAAGCTGAGAAGCAATGCGTAAATCTTTGAAATACTTTACACCCCTGGAAACGAACATTAGTGACCCATAAATTTCATAAATTTATGAGAGTTTTTATTCTCTATACTTAGAAACAATTTTCTTTCTTATCTTTATTATTTTAAGAGGTATTGATGCTCGCCAAATGTTTTCTAGTTCCAGGAACATAATAGCCAGCGGACACACAAGTGTTCAACCCCTGGAGCGAGTGAGAGCGTGGATTAAAGACGCTTGCCAGAAAGAGATAGACAATGTCGCAGGCTACCCCTAAAGGCTCCACCAATGACGACATGAAACGTGGACCTACTTTGAAGCGGGAAGAATCGTTTTACCAATGAGGACGATGTGGGCGGCTCCAGGCTGCGCAGGAGCTGAAGATGAAGAGAAGGAAGAGGTGGATACTCAAGTTTTAACCGTGGAACTGACATCACGCGTGTGGGCCTTCAGCCATTTTCTCTATTAAATATAACTAGAAAATAACTTACTATAGATAATTAGTCTAGAATTTGCCTAAGATAGGTAATCTTGTTATTATAGTGGTTGTAGTGTTTGTGTCCGGCCGGCGCAATAAAAGCTAAGTAAAACTGTATTAGTCCGCGGGCGTTTTTATTTTTCGGAATCGAGCGTCTTAACGCTCTATACTTCCTGTATTCTGCAAGGGATTGTTATGCGACTGTTAAAGCCAGTTAAATCTATAATGCCTAATCAAGGCTCAGTAAAGTAGAATCTCTCGGTGTCTTCTAGCTCTGGTAGGGGGACTTGTCTCCGTATGAAACAAGGGCTTGCCCCGAGGCTAAGGGTTTACTAAAGAATAGAAACCGCTACTGTTGTGGCTTCTGTACTATAGTAAGTAGCGGTGGAAGAGCTATTTTCCATATTTATTGAATTATTTCTATTGTTGATCGCATAACAATTTCTGAATATTTATAAAACACCTAAGCTTTGCTTATATGTGAACTGATTTCCTATGCATTACCCCAATAAATCTCCTGAAAGGTCTTGGTTGGTTTAATTTCATAACTCTCATGATCAAGACAACTCAAGCCTCATTTATAATATCTCAATATCATTCTTATAAAGCTAGTTCTCTATTTACTAAATCTTAGCATTTTCAATTATTAATCGATGTAGTTGTTTTATTGACAAAGTAAAGCTGGATTCATTGATCACATTCTTGAAATCCTTTTATTCTTCTAAAATATAACATTAACATAATGGTCATTTAATTCCAACATTAAGTACCTGATTTTTCATTTGAGTTATAAACAAAGTAATTGAGTTCAAGACACAACGACTTCAATTCCATTATTAAAGTCGAGCTCTTTTGATTTAATGCATCAATAAACTATGCACTGTATAATCTGAGCTATAAACATGATATCAAGTATACCATATAAAGAGAGGGACTTTGAGTCATAGACTACAGCAATACACAATTACAAATACATAATAAAAGCGCAAATATATAAATGGGGCCCCACAAATAAAGAATATTGCTATATCTGTAAGACAAGTTGGGTATGTAAGGCTTTCTACTGTCGGTTCGTCCTGGTATGAAATACGGCGTCTGCATCTTGTATCGCGCTTGGTTACGGGTAAAAACTTTTGATAAATTCGGGATTGAGCGTTTAGGCGCCTTCTTGTTTTTATTATTAGTAACTCATTATCTCTGTCTATCTACAAGTAGGGTATGAACTAACATCTAAGAGATAAAAAAGTCTTGACATAAGTACTCTCTCTAATGGTGACAAATATATAAAAAAAAAAAAAAATAGTCAAATAAGTTTGTCAACAAAATGACAAAGAAAAATAACTAAGCTAGTTTACTGATGCAATTTTATAGACGATCACAGCTAAGAAAGGTAATCGACTACTCTGAAAATGAAATAAAATCATTGGGGTGGGTTGGTACCGTTACAGAGTCTAAGGATTTCCTCCGTTTCTTGATAGGATTTTAATAGTAACCAGGTGTTACGTGGTCTTACTTTCATATCACCATAAGAGAATCTTTCAATTCGAAGAACTACAATGATATCTTGAAATGCTATATTTGTACAGAGTAAATCGATGGTGCAGTGCCTAATTAGTCCTTAATTATATTAATTATCTCGTTAAGATTAAAAGCATACGACGAAGGTGACATTTCGATTGTCCTTTTTTTCTGTCGACCTGTGACCAAGCTTATATGTATATTGTACAATCTATACATATCTAGCATGCGTAGTGTAGCAAGGTCGCTTCAAAAGCAAGTTTGGCAGCTTCTACAGTGAACTTCTCTCGTGTGTATAAAATGAGACCTCGGGATGTATTGACATCACTTACTGATCGATCAATTGACCAGCAACATGTACTTCAAAGTAAGATATACCTATATTTTGATTTATTTTTTAATGTAAGCAAATGATATGAATAATTTAGTTTGTGTTATAATAAATAACTACATATATTCAGTCGGACAAATATATCTCATAAACTCATAATTAATCCCTTGTTAATTTGTTTTTTCTTCAGTTGCTGACATTCTTCACGTTGGTGGCTGTAAGCCAAGCGGTTTTAGTCACGGAGCCTCACTACTCGTCTGGCTTGTCCCAGAGCATCGTGCATCATGCATCCTCTGCTAATCTGGTGGCTGCCGCTCCTGTAGCATACCATGCTGGTCCCGCTCCCCTTACTTATCAGGCAGCTCCTACTTATACCTACCATACCGCTAAGGTCGCCGTCGCGGCCCCTGTAGCCTATCACGCCCCCGCTCCCGTCACCTACCACGCCGCTCCCGTCGCTAAGGTCGCCGTGGCTGCCCCCGTAGCCTACCACGCGGCTCCAGTCGCCAAGTTGGTATCCGCTCACCAAGAGGAATACTCTCACCCCAAATACGACTACTCGTACTCTGTAGCCGACGGACACACCGGCGACAACAAGTCCCAGCAGGAGTCCCGCGACGGCGACGCTGTGCACGGCCAGTACTCGCTGGTGGAGGCTGACGGTTCCGTGCGCACTGTGCAGTACACCGCTGATGACCACCATGGCTTCAACGCGGTCGTGAGCCACTCCGCTCCTGCCCAACACGTCGTTAAGGCCGCCCCCGTGGTCGTCAAGGCTGCTGCTCCCGTTCTCTCCTACTACCACCATTAAATGTTGGTTAAATAATCTACTGCTAAATAACTAATTATTTATTTATTGTAATATAAAAGTAAGAACAATATAAACATTTTCATTTGAATATCTCATTAGATAAGACATATTAAAAAAAAAAAACTACGCCGATAATATTATCACATAAAAATATTCTCTTGATTTAAATTTTAGTTCACACAATAAACCTAGAGAGTCTTTGAAAAACTGAATAAGCGCATATTACGTTTCTAATATTAAACGGTTATCAGATCTGATAAAGAGCCAAGTTTCTGATTACAAACCTTTCTTTTTGCTAATAAAAATAAAAGTTCTAATTCATTAATTCATCAACACTATCTATGCCCAAACGTTATGTCTATGAGAGTGAAAATTTTCTAAATGGCTGACTTCTAAGTTCCCCCTTTATGATGTAGAATACAAGTATAGCTGAATCGTTCGAAATAGCCTCAAAAACTTACTTTAGTTGTTCCACGAAATGGAGAGCATAAGGAGATTTTGTAATATTTTAAGATGAATGATTACAAAGTAGCTATTCAAGACTGTAAGTACCAGAATAAATGGACTAAGAAATGATCTTGAGCCTCAGTATGAGATATCATAAGTACAATGTAAAATGGTTATGTAGAATTTAAGATAAAATCTAATAAAATTGTAAGTCGAGTGTTGATCTTATCAATTATAATATTTAATAACCTATTATAAGCAATGAAGTCCATGTATTAGACCACAAACTTGCTACATATTGCCAAACGCTACTTTTTAGGGTTCCGTTCCCAAAGGGAAAAAACGGGACTCTATTACTAAGGCTCCGCTGTCCGTCTGCCACCAGGCTGTATCTCATGAACAGTGATAGTTAGACAGTTGGAACTTTCACAGATGATGCATTTCGGTTTCTGCTATAACAAAAAATACTAAAAAGTAGAATAAATTAAATATTTAAGGGGGCTCCCATACAATAAACGTGATTTTTTTGCCGCTTTTATAGAGGTAATGATTTTTATAGAGTCCGACTCGCACTTGGCCGGTTTTATAAGTAATGGTACGGAACGGAATCCTTCGTGCGCGAGTCTGACTCGCACTTGCCTGTTTTATTAAATAACATATTTTAACTTATACAATTTTATATTTTAATATAGTGTAACTGTTGACTGTCGCTTATTCAGCTCTAAAAGCACCAAATAAAGCAGACTCGGGCAACCTTACCACTAAAGTTAAGCGAAATATCGAAACAGCGGTGGTGGATGTAGACGAGGGCGGAGGGGCTCGTTCTGGGTCGCCCTCGGTGCTAAAGACGATTGAGTCCAAAGGATTTGAGGGTGACTTGAGGGGAGCCGTGCGGCTATTGATGTCAGACGATGTCATTTCTCCGGCGGGCCCTGAAACTCTCGCGTCCCTTCAGTCGAAGCATCCATCTCCTTCCCGACTTTTGGTGTTTGCGCAGCCGCCAGGTCGCGCATCTCCGGTTTGTGAGATCAAAATGGAGGACGTTGTTATAGCTCTTGGTACGTTTCACAACGGCTCAGCCGCCGGACTGGACGGCATCCGTGCGGCGCATCTGAAGGAGCTGACATCAGTTTCAGCTGGGGACAATGGCCAAAACTTCTAGAAAATCTCACTAAGTTATGCAACTTTTTACTTGGGGATTCCTGAATCCAGAAGTGTGTCCCTTTATGTATGGAGCTAGTTTGTGCGCGCTAACTAAAAAGGACGGTGGCTTGAGACCTATCGCCGTGGGAAGTACGATCCGCCGCCTGGTGGCCAAGCTGGGGTGTCGTACCGTGAGGGAGGAGCCGGCGCAGTACCTTCGCCCGCATTAGTTGGAATTTGGCACGCAGTTAGGCTGTGAGGCAGCAATACACGCAGCACGAGCTTTTGCCATGAGACCAGAGAGCGTTGGGAACATCATTATCAAGCTCGATCTGAAGAACGCTTTTAATTCTGTGGAGAGGGACTCATTGTTGGGTGAAGTCAAGGAAAATGTACCATCCCTGTATCTTTTCTTTACTCAGGTATATCAATCTCCTTCCTTTCTTTACTATAACAATACTTGTATCCTTTCTCAGGTCGAGGCGCAGCAGGGGGATCCACTTGGTCCCTTAGCCTTTAGTTTGGCCATCCACAAAATTATAACGGAGTTGAAAGCACCTTTGAATACCTGGTACCTGGACGACGGGACCATTGGAGGTAACCCCGAGATAGGCGCAAAGGACCTCAGTGTCCTAAATACCTCGCCTAAAACAGCTGGGGCTAGAGGTCAACCCTAGTAAGTGTGAATTTTTCCCCTGCTGTCCCGATGCGGCCTCTTCTTTCCCTCGTTTTGTTGCTATCCTGCCGGGACTTAAGGAACTGTCTCCGCAAACTTTTGTACTTCTTGGCTCACCCGTTTTTCCAGATGGGATCCCTGAGGCTCTCCAATCAAGGAAACGTTCACTTCAGGTTGCGAAAGAACGTTTGAAAAATCTTTCAGCTCATGTCGCTCTGCTATTGTTGCGTATGAGTTTCGCCATGCCAAAACTTACGTACTTATTGAGAACCATCCCATGCTGGTTGTTTCCGGACGAAATCACCTTGTTCGACAGTTCGCTCAAACTTCTCTTGGAGGATATTTTGAATATTCGGCTGGATGAAGACCAGTGGCTCCAGGCAACTCTTCCGATACGATTCGGCGGATTAGGGATTCGTTGTGTCAGGGATGTTAGCATTCTGGCTTTTTTGGTATCGGCGGGTTGAAGACCTGGTCACTGATATTTTATCTTCACATGGTGGCAGGGCTCCAATACCTCATGCTGCGGATGCCCTGACGGCGTGGAGGGCTCTTAGTCCGAGCGCATCCCTACCAACTGTTCCGGAAAACCAACGTACATGGGATGAAGTAGGGGCAAAGAGAACTTTTAGCCACCTTTTGGACGGGGCAGTTGGCGTGAATAAGGCCAGACTCAGATCCGTCTCCCAGGCAGAGTCAGGGGCGTGGCTGCAGGCTTTGCCCTCTCCAAATATGGGGACCTTCCTCGACAACAACTCTCTGCGTGTGGCTGTGGCTCTCCGCCTGGGCTGCGATGTCTGTGAAAAACATTTATGCATCTGCGGTTCCACGGTGGAAGCCAACGGTCACCACGCTATGAGTTGTTGTCGATGTGCGGGGAGGTTTTCACGGCACCACGCCTTAAACGACATAATCCGCAGGGCACATGTATCGGCCAACATCCCCTGCGTCCTGGAGCCCCCTGGTCTCTGTAGGTTGGACGGGAAGAGGCCTGACGGTATGACTATGGTGCCATGGGAGAAGGGTAGGTGCTTACTGTGGGATGCCACGTGCGTCAGCACCTTTGCCGCCTCGCACCTTAGCCATACCGTCGGGAGGGCTGGGGCTGCTGCTGACGTTGCAGCCGCAAAAAAGCGGCAAAAGTATTCGGCCCTGGTTCAAAATTACACGTTTGTCCCTTTTGCGGTGGAAACGACGGGTTGTTGGGGAAGTGAAGCAAAAAAAATTGTTTCGGAAATCGGCCGGCGCCTAAATGAAAAGGGGTGTGACCACCGCTCCAGGTCATACCTGGTGCAAAGGCTGTCCATAGCCATTCAGCGAGGTAATGCCGCGAGTGTCATGGGCACCTTTGCACCGGGGATGACAAGGGGCGGTCTGTTTGATTAGAGTTCTAACTCACATATCACATATCTATATGTGACGAGGATGTTTCCGATTTAGAATATGTTTTGTGACTTATTAATTACTTAATTAAACTAGATAAAATCATATAGTGTAATAAAAAACAAACATTAGTATGTTGTATTGTATTAATACTCCGTACTGTTTAATCAACAGAGTTTTGATAGAAATATTTTTAAGACTCCTCACAGCGTTTTTAGGCATTCAAATTCTACTATAATGTAACATTCGAGTTTTTTTTATTTTATCGTAGTCAATTACGAACAATTTTAGATTCGTTTGTTACTCGTACATAACTGAGTTACATTTACCAGCAATGTACCAAGAAATAATATTCTTCGTACAAAACCGGGTAATGTACTAAGAAACATTTGTTCTTTGTACATAACCAGTTATATTACCCGTTATGTACAAGGAAGTAAATATTATCCCTACATTACTCGGGTTTGTATAAAGAAATGTTTGTTCCTTGTACAAAACCAAAGAGGTTGTCTGAGTAGTGTATTTAAAATAATTATCTTTTTAATTATCTTTTTTTAGTATTTTTTTTTATCTTAAATAAAATTTGATCGTATTAAATGGAGCGACAAATAATTTGAGATTTGGGTCCTCATAAAAATGAAATAAGCTTTTAGCTTTCACAATAAATTAGCTGGTGACTAAAATCAAGAGTCAAAAAAATCAAAAACCAGCACCTATTAATACATGTAATTTTAGGCCCGTATTGCAGAAGGAGATTCAAGACTTGATTTATACTTAAATTTCCTTCTCTCACTATCAATATGACAAAGACTACAAGCTGATTTTTTTATTAGTATCCATATTTTTTTGTACGTAAACTTTATAATAATTTAACAGACCTGTATTTTTTTGTTTCTACGTTTCATGTAAATATTCCAAGCTAGATTGTCTGAAGCATGAAAATAAATCAAAATGTTCGTATGGAAAAAAAACATCGCCCTATTGACTTGAAACTTGGTAATAGTACTCTTCAACACAATTTGTGACACTCGTGTTTCTGCGTCTTACAAAATTCATTTATTTTTACAGTTCTTTGCACACATGACAAATATGTATAAAATCACAAACAGAAATACGACACCAAAGGTTAGCTTACCTCTAAAAAGAAATTTCATCCTTCATTCATCCTCTAAGACGTTAAAAAAGGGGTATCAAAATCTGAAAATGTTGGGAAAATTTTTTTTTTTCTATCAACGTTACTGACACCGTAAGAAAAATTTGGCTGGTGATAAAAAAGTCACCTGTAGATCAAAGTCTGAGACGCGTTCGGACCTGGCCCGTAATACGGACCTGGCCCGTATTACAGAAGGAGACTGAAGCCTTGATCTATACTTAAGTATTGATTGTCTCCTTCTCATCATCATCATCATATCAGCCGCAAGACGTCCACTGCTGGAAATAGGCCTCCCCCAGGGATCTGTACCTCAATCGCTCCTGCACCACCCGCATCCAGCGGCTTCACGCAATCTTTACCAGATCGTCGGTCCACCTTGTGGGAGGCCTTCCTACGCTGCGCTTTTCGGTACGTGGTCGCCACTTCTCTCACTATCAAATTGTATGCTCAATCGACTAAAAACATGTCCCATTTTTACAATTGTTGAAAGACAAAAGTTATTCTTTTCACTGCCATCGCTTTGACGCCTAAAAATATTTTTTACCAAAAAAAATCTCGCTGCCAGTTTAAAATGAAACGTCACCTAATAAATACAAATTTAATAGATGCTGGTTTTTGATTTTTTTGACTCTTGATTTCAGTCATCAGCTAATTTATTGTGATAGCTAATTTCATTTTTATGAGGACCCAAATCTCAAATTATTTGTCGCTCCATTGAATACGATCCATTTTATTTTATATAAAAAGGGAATACAATATTTTAAATACACTACTTAGAAAACCTTTTTAGTTTTGTACAAGGAATAAAAATTTCTTTGTACAAAACCGAGTAATAAATATTCTCCATATTTACTTCCTTGTACATGACTGGTAATGTAACTGGTTATTATGTACAAAGAACGAATGTTTATTGGTACATTACCCGATTTTGTACGAAGAATATTTTTTCCTTGTACATTGCTGGTAATGTAACTCTGTAATGTACGAGTAACAATTTCACACCGACAAAGTTGAAAATAAAATTTCTAATTTTTTAGAGTTTTTTCTTATTCGCGACAAATGGTTTGATTATCTTTTAAAAATGGCAATTGTTCGTTAAGAACGTTTTACGATTAAGAAATCCGAAGTCCTACGGAAAATTAAGCTCTAAAGTGTTCGTCTCTCTACCAGCTAAACCGTAGTTTAAAGAAATTTAAACATTCGAATTTAAAATCACCCAATTCACCCAGACTTTAAATTAGTCAGCGAAACTTAAGAGGATGATTATAAGCTTTTCCCAAGGAATCCATAAGAAATTATATAAAAAAAAAATACGTTGAAAAGAAAATCAGGTGAATGTATAAGTTGTATGGAGAGGCAATTTTTATTTTATTTCAACCCATGTTCCTTGGGGAAAGTTGTTCAGTTTAGTGAGCTAAATCAAATCCAAAATTTTCACTAAGTAATTTAAAGTCACCCAATATAGTGAAACTATCACAGGTAAGTTTATTTTTAGCTCGACGTGATAAAAACGGCAGTAATCAGGAGAGCAAGCGAGTTGTTTCTTATCGGTGACATAAACCAGCTACCATATATTGACCGCGACAATATCTTTACTCTGAAATACACCCCTCCTGACTTTATAAGTAAATATCATGCAAGAGCTCCTGTACACTCATAGAAACCCACTCGTCGTAGCATTTGCTCTTAGAGAAGTCTACAGCGGCATCTACTAGTCGAAACTTCGTGCACACTCTCTGAGACATGAAAGGTTTACCGGCGCGTAGATCAATAGAACCCAACCCGAAACGTTGTTCCTTGTTCACACACAGGCAGAAAAGGAAGCCCTAAAATGCCAAGAATATGGGTCGGGAACTGGATCACGCGTCCTCACCATACATGAAGCACAGGGTTTGACATACAAAAACGTGGTAATTGTTCGTACTATAACAACCACACAGGAGCTAGACAACAGCGTCCCACACGCAATGGTGGCCATATCGCGCCATATCATCAGCTATGTATATTACGCTGATGATGGTAATGATATGATTGGTAGTTTTATCAAAGAAAGTGAAGGCGGGCCCAGGAAAAGTGATTGATTATAACCTAAAAATGGCGATCAAAAATAGGGATACGTGGATGCACAATTAACTGTTAATAAAAAAAAGTTTGACGTGTGTATCTGTGTGTCTGTCTGTGGGATTGTAGCTCCTATTAAATGAATAGACTGATTTAAAAGCTTCAAATTTAGCCCAACTAATAGACATCCCCAAAAATGCAGTATAGGAAGGTCGATTTTGTATAAATTAAAAAAGTTGAAATGTATTTGTTTTATGTATTTAGCGTTCAATAAATATAATTAACAGTTACTTTTGGTCATTTGCACTACCTAAATGACATACTAATTTTAGTGGTGGTAGTACACAGGGGCGGCAGCCTTGAGAACAACGGGAGCGGCTTTGACGGCAGTAGGGGCGGAGTTATGGACAACCGCGTTGAAGCCGTTATGGTCATCAGCGGTGTACTCCACAGTCCTGATGGAGCCGTCAGCCTCATGGAAGGAGTATGAGCCCTTCACCACATCACCGTCGCGGATCTCGTGCTGGGACTTATCGTCACCGGTGTGGTGGTCAGCCACTGAGTAAGAGTACTCGTATTTGGGGTGAGCCTGAAAGATGTGAAAGAAATGTGTTCACTTAGAGGTAAGTTAGTATATATATATTGTGGGATATATTTGTAAGTTAGTATCTACAACATAACTTGAAATTAATAATTTCAGAGGTGCAATAATTTTTGTTATGTATATCGTTTTTTATGTGTTGGTGTACAATGAAGTAGATTATTATACACAATTAATAAATAAATTACTTACTTTACGCCCGGGATTTCGTTTCCGTGGGAATTCGGGAAAAAATTGTAGCCTATGTGTTAGACCAGGGTGTCAGCTACCTCCATCCAAATTTTATCAAAATTGGTCTAGCCGTTTGAGCGTGAAAGAGTAACAAACATCCATAAATACATCCATACATCCTCAAAAACTTTCGCATTCACTATAATATTAGTAGGATTATGAGGGCTTACATATTCTTCCTCGTGGTGACTGTAGGCTACGGGGGCAGCGACGGCAACCTTAGCGACGGGAGCGGCATGGTAGGTAATGGGAGCGGGGGCGTGGTAGGCTACAGGGGCGGCGACGGCGACCTTAGCGACGGGGGCGGCGTGGTAGGTGTAGGCAGGGGCGGCCTGGTAGGCGACGGGAGCAGTGTGGTAGGCGACGGGAGCAGCATGGTAGGCAACTGGAGCGGCGACAGCCACCTTGGCATGGTGACCCTCATCGTGGCGGACGATGCTCTGGGAGGAGACGGCTCCGTGGGAGTAGTGAGACTCGGGGAGGAGTCCTGCCTGGCTCACAGCCACTAAAGCGCAAAGGGCAACAATCTGAAAAGAAATTTTCACTCTTTTAATAAAATGGTAAACACTGAACTGTTTAAAATTTCATGACAAAAGGCAATCGCAAAAAACTAAATAATTTAGTGCCTTACTTTAGAGAACATGGTTGAGCAGTGGTAATGATCAACTGAATACTGATAAGTGTAAATATATGGCCTGGTATTTATACTGGCGTATCAATACGAGTCTGAATTGCAAGTTGTCAGACAAGCTTTAGCGTATAAGTGACCTTGACTCGGGTCAGTATGTCTGATTTTTGTCCATTCACAATAATGGATTACTCGGTCATAATGGTATATAACGCTAATTTACTAAGTAAGCTTTATGAGATTATGTAACACAAAGATACAATTACCGCGACCGCGAAGCCAAAATTATGTGATAACTAATTAAAGTAGGTATTTTACTTACGGGTATTTTCTAGACGTGACAAAGGCGTGAGCTTATTTATGCATTATCTAAGTTCATTTGTTCATCTTTATGTAACATTATTTAGGAATCCTATAGTTTGCAAACTGACTCAGCCTGACTTACTGACAAAGACAGTGTAAATTCACTGAGTCAATGCATCTAGCATTCCTCTCATCATTAGCAGTAGAATACTTGACTATCAGATAGTTATTGAAACTAGTTAAATATTCTTCCCCTCCATAAAAGGAGTACAGCGGTGGGGTACTGTCCATTATTTGGTCGAGGTACACAGTTCTGACAGAAGTCAGAGAGCAAAAGGCCTGGCGCGGAGGTGGAGCGCTGACCTAAGCCGCAATACATAATTATCGTGATTAAAATTACCTATTCTTCATGTTTAAAAATACTTACTTTATATTCTTCCGACGTATGGTTGAATGATCCTCTTCTTAGTACTTAAGTTTAATATAAATATCATCCTCACTAACTCTTAAAGAACCCAGGGTTATTCATAAATCACAACGTAGGTCCACAAACATTAGTATGATCACAAGATCAAATGGAATTTTAGTCACTTCTTAAGGTTCAGTTAGTTTTTAGATAGTTAGAATTTAGGATAAGGAATTTTATTTATTAAAAATAAAATGTTACAAATAACATGAGTTGTTTCCCACAAACATTTATGTTGAGTTGTTGTTTTGATGATAATAAATATAATCTTTCATAATGGTAGGTAATATGGACAAAGAATCTTCATTGGAAATGAAATGATGATGATGAGGAAGCGGTCAAGTGCGCAGGATATATTAAGATGCGCAAGCGTTTGCCCAAACGCAGGCGCACACTCTTATTCTGAAATGATGATGTATTTGAATAGTGGCGGCCAGATTTCCTGCTTTTCAATGAAACTTAATTTAAAAAAACCCTGATACTTTTTCTGAATTAGTTAAATATATTTTAAGCGTATTTTTTTAAATACAAGCCATTCCTTTTTCTTTGGGAATAGCGCAAAACTAATCTTTTGTATAAAAAAATATTTTATGTGTTCTAGCACATCTGAAACCTGACGTACTCTGGTTGAATTTTAGGTAAAACCATCTCTTGTCCTCACATTCTTAACTACTGCAGATGTCTGGAATACAGGTACATTCTAGTCCAGTCCTTAGTTTTAACCATATGTTTTAAAGTCCATATTAAAAAAAAAATGTTCTACAGTCTACAAATCTTCTAAAATATCTATACTAATATAATAAAGAGGAAAGATTTGATTGTTTGTTTGTTTGCATTGAATAGGCTCCGAAACAACTGGACCGATTTGAAAAAATCTTTCACCAGTAGAAAGCTATATTATTCCCTATGGACATAGGCTACATAATTTTCCCCAATCCCCACGGGAACGAAGTCCCGGGCGGAATGCTAGTAATATTATAAAGAGGAAACATTTGATTGTTTGTTTGCATTGAATAGGCTCCGAAACTACTGGACCGATTTGAAAAATTCTTTCACCATTAGAATTCTACATTATCCATGATGAACATAGGGTACAAAATTTTCCAGAATTCCCACGGGAATGAAGTCGCGGGCGGAAAGCTTGTAAAAATATTTTTATTTATTTGTCTGGATAAATATTTCTGCCGTCTTACAAGCAATAATAGCATTAGCAGCGGACATGAGTTTAGCCCTTTGCATAAACTTGTAGTTAAATTATAATCTGAATCGTTTAAAAGAATTACCCCAGACGCGAAGCTCCTACAGACTAGAACTATTTGACCCATTTCTTTTATTATCTTACTTAGTAGCTTATGTTATTGCTATGATATTTGTACTTCTTATACATTATAAAAACTGTTGTCCGCGTATATGGCACTTTTTCAGTGTAGCATATGTTTATAATTTATTAGGCACGACGGAGATTTTTCAAAGCCTATGGTGCATATCGTAATTTTAGCATTTGTATAAAAAAACACTTTGTATAAAAAACACATTTATTTAATACGTACCTTGCTAAACGTTTTCAAGCACATCGCAGCTTAAGTATTTCATCATTATTTTCTACAACATAATTACAAACACATTTTTAATTTTATTAAAAAAAGGAGGATGTTTTCAATGCAATTGTTTTTTTTGTATAATATTTGTTACGCGATAATTCCACCAATTGTGGCCGATTTTCAAAAAAAAAAAATTTATTCAAAAAAGTATCAATTTTTTTACTACAAAGTATATAATAGGGTGTAAAAGACAGCTTAGCAAAAACTGAAACCCTGGACTTAGACAATCATTCTGAATGTTTTTTTTTTATATCTTCTGCTTACATTTTTTATTATTTAATCGAATAAACTCCATTTTGCAATAAAAACAATCATAACAACGTAAAACACGAAAACTAGCAATGTATCATTAGGCGCGGTTTCGCGATACGTTACGTAGCGCCAAAGTAAATAAATAATAAAAACTCCTTAACATGACGTTTCCGGAAAAAAATAATTATTTATAGCTGATGATAGTTTTGGGTAGATTCCACAATTTAAGAATTTGCTAAGCTGTCCTTTACACCCTGTATATAAAAAAAATTACGAAAACAAAAACACATACAGTCAATTTACTATTTTATAATTTTTGTTCACAATCAACGCTATTGCTTTTGTATTTGATTTGATGACAGAACCGCTTTAAAAAAAGAACAATACAGAACACAAAAATCATATTTTAGTGAAAACGGTTTCGAAGGCTAATAAAGAAAAGATAATAAAATGAACAATTTTCTATTATTCGACTGTTAACTCAATGTTCACTAATCGAATAATAGTTTCTTATCAAGTAAATAGTCGACTTCAAGTAAATAGTCTGGTTAGTTCACTTCTTTGAAGGAAGGCCCTTTTCCCTCGCTGGGAACGCATTACATGTGGGCTGTTGATAACGACTATGTTTATTTGACCTTTAGGTCAATGTCGTCCAATATTTGACCCAAGTTTAGAAGCTAGCCGGAGATATTAAACTGTAATTTTCATAAAACAAAGACATTTCTTTGATTTGCTACTAACCGTGGAATAGCCGGGGGTTGAACTTTTGGTGAAACAGACAAGGCTAAAAATAAAACTGACAATAAAAATTTGTGTGAAAAATTCACGCATTATAGCAGCCTTTATATTATTTCGGATAAGTTTTATTTATTCATTAATAATGGGTTCGCAAGGATGCGGTCAAGGATGTAGTAAACTCACCCAGAAGAAGCCTATTCATTCGAACTTTAAAGATATTGGGGTTATTTGAGCTCGAAAACACAGACGCAGGCACGCAATTCCATTCCATGGAAGAGCACAATTTAAAAGATGATGAATAGTGCTCAGTGCGAATTCCCAGAATTTGGACAAAATAAGGGTGAAACACTACAGTGCGTTTGAATGTCCGATAGAGGAAAGGGGCAGGCGGAATGAGCTTATGCAGCTCCCGCCTAATCTCGCTTCTCATAGTCCAAGATAAAGAGAGGCAACTTGATCTCATACAGAGGCTAAGATCCACTTGGCCACATCTTTAGGTCACTCCATTAGCAAGATGAATGAACTGATATAAAATGCTGGTAGACACGCCTTTGTATGTGTAATTTAAATATTTTACCTTCAAAATATAAGTTTCGTTTTTTTGTTCTTTCATTTCGATCGCGTATGAAATGTTTTAGGTAGATAGATAGCTTTTAAAAAGTATTTACTTTACTGCATACTTATAAAAGAAAGAAAGAAAAAAATATCATCTCAAAAACACTAAAATCACCAAAAAACTACAGAAAAATACAGGTTCGGAATGTTCAATGCCACTTCGGCATCTAAAGGGTCTATTTCACTAATGAATGACAATGGTAACCATTTCATCAGTTCATGTAGAAACAGAACTATCGAAACCTCACGAATATGTGTTATGTGTAATATATGTGTATATATTACAAATAACACATATATATTTTCTTCATTCCCGTCTAGCTACGTAAGTACACATACACTGATCTAAGGGGCTCAACTTAAAACCAGAGTTGTGGCCTTTGCTGCAACACATGCTGAGGTGAGTCCTGTTTGTCATCGTACTACATCACAACTCCATCCATTTTAATTTATATATTTTATTTTTAATTTTACGTTTTATTTTTTTATTCTGTGTTGTTATTCCTTATGTAACGTTGTTGTTGTATTGTAGTGTGTATGTCAAATAAACGTTTTGAATCTTGAATCTATATACTTGATGATAACCGCCATGATCAGCAGCGCCACCGGCAACTGGCGCTGCCAGTTAAGGTAGCTGTTATCGAATGTATGAGGTTTAAATTGTTCTGAATTTTTGTCACCTGAACGGATGACGCGATCGATCACCTTTATCATTTCACTGCCATTGAGACGCCATTGGTTAGTGGAATACCCGCCCTGGAGTAAAAGTACTCTAAATAATGAAGATATAGGAAAATATAACATTTATTTATTTTTTCTAAACATTTGTTTTTTCCTATCTTTAGCACTTATAGTACTTTTCTTCCAGGTGGCATAGAAAAAATCCACCCTGAATATAGTCGACTTCACATATTCACTTTGTCAAGTGTACTTCGATAATATTTGATCGAAAGTATTACGTAATTTTAGATAATTTGTCCTTATAAGACAACAAGTATACTATTAAATTGATGATATGTTTGGCAACTGTAAGATTGTTATAATTCGTTTTATCGATTAACTTTGAGTTAGGTATGAAAGGCTATGTTTAAATTTGAGTATGACGGATTGAGTGAAATGAACTTTTTACGTTCGCTTGGTCCTTCAACGTGTACTACTCCCGGACCTTGAACAAGATTTTGCGCGTTGGGTGATACTTTGGCAAAAGTAATAGGAATACTATCAGGGAGCATTATTGGTGATATCGGTTTTTGTTGTGTTGGTGAATTCAGGCTGTAAGCTCTGGCTACATTCAACAAAAGAGTGTGCAGTTTCGTATAAGGTGACTTTTGAGCCAAGGACTGCTGTTGAAATTGCTGGTTGTTGAAATTGTGGAATCTGTAATAAAAAAAACATTGTTTTTATTTAATTAACAAATAAAATAAGCGATCAAGGGCAAATCAATATTTTAGAATGACAATTCAAAGTAATCTGACATAAATTAATGTCTGAATTGTAAGCATTTTTCAGGATATTTGTTATATGTGCAGCACATGTAGAGTTAGAAACAATAGCTAAAAAATAATAATTTTCTTATTGTGTTCCGTCGGCGCGTGGAAGTACCAGTTGGCATTTATAGGCATTTTCTGGGTTAACTTGCTCCACATCGTCGACCTAATCTATGACCTTGGTCAAGAGTTAATCCATCTCATAATAAAAAATAAAAAAAGAATTTTTAGAATTAGTTTTGCATTTTCTCTTAATTAATATATGAAATTGTTTTTAATGCTGCATCGTAATCTCAAATGATGGAAATATGTATCCTTAAGTCCAAGAAAAATGTGTTAAAACAATTTGCTAATCATGGTGTTTTTCCACGGATATCGCAAAAGCCTGCTAAGGCAAAACTGAAACAGGGCCAGAAGCGTTGTCCTGTAAATGTTTATTGCCAAGACTCATGCCAGGCAGAGTGATTGATAAATGTCCTCTAAATTGGCCTTTCCCAGCAGTAACGTCTCTCTCTCATCATCGTCTCTCGTTTTAGAACTACATAACGTTCTGCTTACCCCAAATGGATTATAGGCGTGATTGTATGGATGGATGGACATTTGTCTGGCGAGGTGATCCTTTTCTAATTGGAATATCACTTTCCACTTACTGGTAATTGTTTGGGTTGAGGGTCAGTTGTGTCTTTATCGTTGTGGTCGAAGTCGTGGTGGTTTCGGGAGTGTTTACATTGCGGTCGTTAACCACCTCAGCACCATTACCGTCGCGTATATTGGGTGCATAGATAATTAACTGCTTCAAGTAGCTTAGCTGAAAACAGAGAAAAAAATTATTCTTGTATATCAATTGGTCTGGGCAGGGCTGGACATAGGCCTTCCTCGAGGACCTAAATATTGATCAGTTCGTCTCGGGGAGACACGGGAATGCCATTGGGGAATAATTTGGAAATAATAGGTCGTTCATATTTTATACTATGTAGTTTTTGAGGAGATACCCAAACTATTCCAAGATCACTTCCATAGTGCCTGGGAACCAAAACGTTTATCTATTACGTTAAAAACTTGTTCAAAAATAATTGTACCTATAACTGAAATACAACCATTACATGAATACCACATAGAACATTTTGCAAGTCTATATTACAAAGTGGTTACCTGAACTGTTTAAAGAAACTACATGACTGATCATATTTGGCGATCAAATTTCGTTTGAGAAAGATGCAACTTTATCTATGTTATTGAAAAACATTAAGACATAACAAAAGATAATAAGAAAAACTGAGCGATGAAAACAAAAACACGCTCCTGAGAAACGACGATAATTTCAATAACTTGACATTAAGACCTACTTTTCTGTTCCCATATACTGTAACTGTTATTTTATACTACAATGTTAGGAAGGAGTGTAACATTGGATGAACAAGGACCTGTTTTATGACTACACGGGTTATAGTGCTTCTATTTTTTTAATGTCTCTCGACAAACAGTCGGTCTCGTTCTTGTCTTTTGAAAATCAACATACTATTCGAAATACGAAATTTGCCAAACCACAATAACAAAATAGAAGCACTATACGGCAATACGTTTGTTATTTGTTTTGTTGTTCAATATTATCCAAAGTTAACGTAATTATGTTAAAAATCAAAATGAAATCACGATTCTATTTACTCCACTCTAAATCAACTTTTATTATACCCACGGGAATAAATAGAACGGAGTTATGTGTAGTCGGCACAACAAAATACCTTATTATTTTTGTCTAGATTGGGGTATCCTTCGTAGCTCTTGTATATAGCATTGTGTTCTTTCTGTCCTGAATTACGTTTCACTGACCGCATCACTTCAATGTTGTGTCCCGGTACGTAATCTAAATTTTTCCTAGGATATACTATTCCTTGCTTCACGTCCACCTGTGGATCTGGCTGTTTTCTATATTCCACATTGACTGCTGCTATATCTGTCGCCACAGTGTGAGTGTAAACGCCTGGGTCACGCTCTCTATGAGCAGATAATTTTGAAAACCATCCCTTTTCAAGCTGGATTCCACCCAATTGTTTTTTTAATGGCGCGAATTGTATACTGCGGAGACTGTTCAGTTTTTGTTCTTCTTTTCCCAATTTAAGTGGGGAGATTATAGAATGATATGGGTAGTTATTTAAAGAAGAAAACTCTTGATTATCCTGAAATTGCGCACCAGAAGTAGAAAGTAATATGAACATTGCTTTTATAATCTGAAAAAATAATAAAAATGCAAATTTTTTAAAAGTTTTGTCTGTATAATAGAAGAAGTCAAGTTCAAATTCAAACGACAACTCACTTTGAAAAACATTTTAGGACTTCTTCTTTTCCGAGTGGTCAGGAAGAGTTGGAGGTCGGATGTGGAGTGCTTAAATTATCAGCTCAATGTGGTCACACAGTTTATATCACTAATTTCGTAATAACTTTCAAAATCAATTTATTTTCTGATGTAAGAATCCTGTGGGGCCATCTGAAGGATTATCGTTTTCACAATTTTTCACAAGACATTTTTTCTTTTTTTTAATTTGCACGCACGGGCAAGAGTTGATTAACGACTGTAAGATCACAGTACGCGCACCTGCTCTCCGTTAACTAGTGTGTGAGTATGTTTTCATTTTGGAGTCAGTCGGTTCATTCGTAACCCATTATTATTTGCAACCATTGTTTTCGAAGAAACGGATTACATCAGGACTATGCATGTTTCTAATTTTGATAGAATATTGCGAAATTCATTATTCAACTCGGAAGATCATGTCTTTATCTAAGCTAACTTTTTTAAAGCAGATTTCCTTTTTTTCAAGGTTAATAAATTCTGTTGTTTTTTAAACGCTACCTATTTGTCTTGTAGTCAAAATCATGAAGTTATTGTCATCCTGTCACAAGAAATGTTTTTTATTTATTAACTATTTCAAAGTTTTTGTTTTTATAACTCTTTAAAGGAGCCTACATATACTTCTAGCTGTTATATCTTGACAATCGGAATTAGGCAACATCACAAGCCAGTATCAATAATGGTCTAATAGTGCAAGTCTCGATCTGATCAATCTTCTCAATGACACGGCGATTACAACAGAACACGCTTTATCATTACAAAAAGTATAGTTATTCAATGTCTATGAGCAATTCGAGAACATAATTAAATATAATGTACATCCTCATAGCAATTTGCTCCTTAAGGGAACCGATCACCTTTTCGAAGAATTTATGTCCGAATTTTATTTAACCGAAAACGGTTCACCTGCGTCTTTTTTGCTATATGCTTCATATGCCATATTTTCAGATCATCGAAATGCCATTAGACAAAAGTATCATTTTACCGAATTATGTTTCATCAATTTTCAAAATATTTTTTTACTGTTGGTCGAAGTTTCTTTTTAGCATTAAACTATAGACCGAGTTCTCTTTTGAACTTTTTACTGTTGGCCGAAGTTTTTTTTGAACTTTTTACTTTCGGCCGAAATCTTTTCAACTTTTTTCATTTGCCTCTCTTTAGCTTCATCGAAACAACAAATGGGACAGGTTAGAACATGTTTTTGTATTCCTGCTTGCTTGCACGCTGTATGCTTGCATGTTGCATGCTTGCTTGTTTGTTGCTTGCTTGCTTGCAGGGGGGTGCGGGGGTGGAGCCGCAAGAAAAATAAAAGAAACATCACTCAAACCGACGGTCTAGGTTAGGTTAGGTTAGGTTATGATTCTGCATGCCTGCTTGCTTGCATGCTATAGGTTTGCCTGTTTGCATCCCTGCTTGCTTGCATGCTGCATACTTGCTTGCATATTGCATGCTTGCATACTGCTCTTTGCTTGGTTGCATGCTGCTTGCTTGCATGCTGCTTGCTTGCTTGCATGCTGCTTGCTTGCTTGCATGCTGTTTGCTTGCTTGCATGCTGCTTGCTTGCTTGCACACTGCGCGCTTGCTTGTTACAAGTAATAACTGCTATCGAATGCTTAACTAAAATAATACAGTGGTGTAATGAATGTTTGTAAAAAAAATAAGGCAAATGAAACGGTGATGTAATGAACATATGTAAAAAAAAAACATGGCAAATAATACGGTGGTGTAATGAAGTGGTGGCCGAGCATAAAATCGCCAAAAAGTTTTTCGGCCAAATAAAACGATGGAGTAACGAAAAAAATCGAATTAATAATAGGTCAACTGATACAGTGGCAAACGTTATGTCGGCGAATTAAAAAAAACGAAACAAAAAAAGTCGAAAAGTTTTCTGTCAAATGAAAATCGGTCAACATTTTTTCGAACATAAGATAGGTAACCGCTCCTTAAGCCCGTTTGTAATTAAAAATGTCCATCTATAAATTAGGAGCAAATTGAAGCAATTTGTCTCCCCCCCTGCTTGGCCATGAACTCACAATAGTAATTCATGCAGCGTCATCTAACAAACTAAACAAAGCAGCTATGGGGCTAGATACCTGATAAAGAACTTTTTACCTTTAAAAAAAACTAAATAAGATACATAAATACCCAAGACTCATCACAAACACATTGTCCGTGCCCTTGTCTTATTACATTTAATATTGTTATTACTTATTTATCGTTATTTACAAACTTTATGTACTTTATGTGGAGAGTTTCATAATAAGTTTACAATTATTATTTATTAATACCGGCCCGTGCCCTTCGGTGGGGACGTATATGGGCTGGTAAAAATTTTATTAGTACATAAAAATACTAAAACATAAATATTATTCAATGTTACAATGTTACATATATTAACAACAGTCTTTATTTACCTAAACCAGCGGTGGTTTCTGCCTATTGTTTCCAGTCCCTAACATATCCATGAGAACCGTATCTAGATTTTTATGGCCATTTTCAGGTTACAGTTAGTAACGAGCCAGACTAGTTACCGGAAGGTTGCGGGTTCAAATCCTGGTGCGGGCCTGTACCACTAAATTTTCCTTTTGGGATTTCTGTACGGATTTTTAATTAAATATTACTTGCTCAGCGGTGAAGGAAAACATCGCGATGAAACCCGTCCGTCTAAGAAAAAATGGTGGACGATGGCCTAAAATCCCCTTTGTGTTTCTAAGGGAGGCTCGTGGCCTTCGTGGGGAGGTATATGAGTTGGTAAAAAAATAGGTTATAATCAATCACTTTTCCTTGGCCCGCCGCGCCGCCTCTGCTTCTTTGATAAAACTACCTATCGCATCATTATCGTCATATTTTATTTTATTTAGGGAGCTACAGCTACATACATTTTTTTTTACTGACATTCCCGTCTCTACTACTCAGTCACTAGACTCATCTCCCGCTCTCGCTGAATCATTGCTCAAACAGAAAGTAAGGTTCCTTTCAGTTTTTCACATGTGAGAATTGTCGACATTCTTAAAACTTTTAAGATGTTAAAAAAAAAGACTGCGGACCTATATGGTCTTTCAGTAAAGATGATAAATTCCATAATATATTGTATTGCTCCACACCTAGCCTTTATCTTTAATAATTGTGATGATGATGGTGTGTTTCCTGATTTGATGAAATATAGTAAAGTAATTCCTCTATTTAAAGCTGGTAGTACATCAGATCCCACCAACTTTAGACCAATTTCAATACTACCAGCCCTTAGCAAGATATTTGAAAAAAATATCCTCAATCAAATAACCACTCATTTCTACGCTAACACCCTTATGAATATAAATCAATTTGGATTCACACGGGGTCGCCCTACAACCGATGCTGGTGTTGAGCTCATTCGTCATATTTTTGCGGCCTGGGAGAACTCGCAGAATGCTCTTGGAGTCTTCTGTGATTTGTCCAAGGCTTTCGATTGTGTTCATTATGAAACTCTGGTCAGAAAATTACATCATTATGGCATAAGGGGACACGCACTTAGGCTTCTGGAATCTTACCTGAGTAATAGGATCTAGAAGGTTGAGGTTAACGGCACTAGGTCACCTGGGTCCACTGTCTGTATGGGCGTCCCACAGGGTTCAATACTAGGACCATTCCTGTTTCTCGTTTATATTAATGACTTACCTTCTCTTGTTAAAAACGCCCATGAGATCGTATTATTTGCAGATGACACATCACTCATATTTAAAGTGATTATGATTATGACGATGTGAATACTGCGATCTCAAAGATAGTTAAACAGGTTAATACCAATGTACAGGTTAGGAATGAAAAACTGGACATTGTGGAGTCTACTGTATTCTTAGGAATAAGTTAGCAGCCTACGCAGTTAAAAAAATCCGTCAATTATCGGACATTGAAACCGCGAGAACCGTATATTTCAGTTACTTCCACTGCCTAATGTCATATGGCATTTTACTGTGGGGTAATGCTGCGGATATCAATAAGATCTTTGTTCTGCAGAAAAGGGCTGTTCGTGCGATTTATCAAATGAGACCTAGAATGTCTCTTAGACAAATATTCAAAGAAATATATATTCTGACTTTTGCATCCCAATATATATGTGACAATCTTTTATATGTGAAGAAAAATGAACATTTGTTTAACCCTCCGCATACCAGGTGGGGTGTAATAAACGCCAGGCGGTGAAAAATCGATATATTTAAAAAAAAATTTGTGCGCGGTATTTGAAGCTCTCAGTAGCTGGAGTTGCGACGTTCTTACACTGGCAAGTACCATTAGTTTAGTGGTGCGTGCGTTTTTTAGGGCTCTCGATGCGTTTTTGTTTAGAGTTGTTGTTATTTGAGCATATACAAAATGCGATAGGCACAATATAAATACTAGGACCAAGCATAAACTGGATGTACTAGACAGTCGTCTCCACAAGGTCACGAATTCTTTTATGGGTCAATGTATACGTTTCTATAATAAGATTCCCATGTGTATTCAAAATTTACCTTTGGATAAATTTAAGACAGTAATTAAACAAAAACTTTGCAAAAAGGGCTATTACAAAATTTCTGATTACCTAACTCACAAGCAGCCATGGGAATGAACTGCTCAGCTCTAGAGTTATTTCAGAATTACTTAGTTAAAATTAGAAAATAAGAAAATTTGTAATGCGATTTAAAAGAACACCCTCAGAGTTTCTTGCCTGTTCTTCTCTGGGGAAGACTGCACCTTTGCGAATAGGCGTAGAGTCAGTAGGGTCAATAGAACGAATGCGTGTGTGTGTATTTAAATCCTTTAATGTTTATTTGTATGTATTTCATGTAATCTTGACTTGTTTAAGTGGCATCCTGAATGTCCTATAAAATAAAGTTTTTTTTATATTCTTTTCTATTCTATACAATCAGTTTGGGCACACAAAAACCAAGCCAATTACAAGCTCCCCATTTGGACAGCAAAACATTAATAAATAAGATTGGCGTAAGTCTACATTAACAGGGGAAATAATAAACCAGTAGTAAAATTAAAGTACAAATAAATCGAGGTATACATTAAGTTGGAATAAGATAAATTAACTAGATAATGCGTGCAAAATAAGAAATTTAAATAGATAGAAGTGTGGAGGATAATATTGTATATGAAGAAAAATATAGACATACTATTTACACATATTTGATGAAGAAAAACTATTTGAAAGAATTCTTATACTACTAGACTGCGAGCAAACAAATCTACATTATTATTGCTGTTGATGTCATCAAATAGATTAAAATTCTCGAGAAGGAACTCGAGTGTCTATAATTGGTACGGAAATCAGGAATCCAGAACAAATCATTGTTGTTTCGGAACCTCCTAATATGTACCTAGAGGTTACTTTTAGTAGTAAGCTATGGACAGTCCAGAATATCCTGTGCAATTTTCATCAGAAGATAATGTCAGCTATATTCCTTTGCTGGTAGAGAGGTAGCAGGTGAAACTTATAACAGAGTTGCTGATAATCAACGTATGGTATTTTAAATTTAAAGCACAAGAATATGGTGTACTTTCTGTGTATTTTTATATTTTCTCCGTGTAAATAGCATAAGGTGGATTCCACGGATATAGGTACAGTAGAGGACTTCAGGGTTTTCATCCTCCTGAAGTGGGTTGAGGAGCGAATAATAAAATCAAGGGCCTTAAAAAAATTTATCAAAGCTATGGACAATATGTGCGACTTTTTCATACCCAAAGGTTACTTGAAAGAAATCGCTTGAAGCGATATGGTCGCCTATGTTGTACCTATTGTAAATATTATTTGTAAGCCTTTTGTCACCGTTTTTCTTTTTAAAACTGTGTTATAAAGTATATTGTACTGTATTGTGTATGTTGGTCAAACATTAACCTGCTTTTAAGCAAAACACCTAAATTTTTGATATGTGAGTTTGCAAATAGTCCATTCTTCACCAAGTAATTAATATAAATTCATTTAGAAAGATCCAGGTCAAGTTTGTTCAATAAACACTAACTATTTAATTTTCAAATATACATATCAACACGGTTTAGGGATATTGCATGAGTTTTCATACAAAAGAGGCCTGTTTGAGAAGCTATAAAAGCATTCTCGAGATACATGGAGGGCTATAATTTTCAGACGAGCAAGTGCTTAACCTGAATTTTAAATTCTAGTCAATAAATTTTGTCCCTTGGAGGGGACATATATGGGCTCGTGAAAAAAATTTTTTTTTTTTTACTTTTTGTATGAAAATGGTCGAATTTACGCAAAAATTTTTTCATTTTCGTCGCGTTTTCTCAAATTTCAAGTAAAACAAAATTTATTGTTTAGAACTTAAAATTCAGGTTTAACACTTGCTCGTCTGAAAATTATAACCCTCCATGTATCTTGAGTATGCTTGTATAGCTTCTCAAACAGACCTCTTTTGTATGAAAAATCGTGCAATATCCCTAGACCGTGTTGATGTGTGTATATCTGTGTTGGTCGGGTATCAACCCCACAACCTTCAGATCAGTAGGCATAAGGTTGAATTTGATAGTCTGAACGTTTTTTTTACTGTCACATTCCCCTTATATCGTTTACTATTTTAAAAGTAGCTAAGTGAGCACCTGAGTTTTTAACCCCTGGCGCAAAAAGAGTGGTGTTAAAAGTTTGACGTGTCTGTGCCTGTCTATGACATTGTAGCTTCTAAACGAATGGTCCAATTTGATGTGTTTTTTTCGAAAACTGACTTTGACTGGAAGACTGGAAGAGGTTGACTGGAAGAGATCCCCTAGTGGGATGAGTCCGCCTTTGTACCTTAAATGTATTCTAACTTTAAGTACCATATTTTACTCCTCTAAGAATATTTATTTAGGATTTACATACATACATAATCAAAGTGGTTCTTATCTTTTTTAAAATTTTATTGAAATGGGTTCATAAATGTTAAAAGTCTTATAAGCTATAAAAAGGTAAAAAGGGCTATTATAGAAGAGCTGAGCAATTTATTCCCATGGTTAGACAAGCAACCATGGGAATAAATTGCTCAGCTCCAGAGTTATTCAGATACTAAGTCAATTAAAATTAGAAGTAAGAAAATTTATATGATTGACTTAAAAAAAGCGACCCTCGGAGTTTCTTGCCTATTTTTCTCCTGAGGAAGACTGTACCTTTGCGAATAGGCGCAGAGTCAAAAATGCTAATGTAATTCACTATTTTGCTCAATGATTTATATTGATTTTGCTAATGTATTTTTATGACGTTTTCAAGCAGCACTTTGTATGTTCTATGAAATAAAAATTTTTGACTTTTTTGTTTTTTGATAAATGTCAGGGGTGATAATTTTTTTTAAAGGATATTGACAGACTTTGTACGGAACTTGGACCAAGTGCTGCCCAAATTGAACATATAGTGCATTTTGTTCCTCAGGCCAATACTACTCTGTAAACCGAAGCTCTCCAAAATCTGTCTGAGGAGTCAAGAGAAAAGAAAGTGTTTTGCAGTGAATTATTTATTTGCGAGAAATGAAGTGAATGGTAATAAATGGACACAACCATCTATTAAATAATTATTATTAATATCTATTAAATATCCCAATTTTAGAGTTATGTAGAACACTGTTTAACTATTTAACAGTGCCTATTTACTAATAGAAATACCAGTGATATTGTTACGAAAAGCGTGATTGAGCTCCCTAAGTTAGAAGACAAGTTGTTGACACATGCAGACCGGCTGGAGGTTGATGCCTGAGGCAAATTTTTGGAGGTCTAAGAACAAGTGATAAGCGTTTTTAAATGGAATTATTAAATTTTATTTTTCATATTTTGACCTATGTTATTTGAGGGATATTGTTCAGCTACCTTTGCATACTGCAGCATTGCGGCTGCGATTGACATAAACCTTCTGTTTGCACGAAATCTCTCGTCCCTCTAGGTAGGATATGTTAGTTGTAGTAGTGTTAGTCGGCTATGGAGCCGCTTTATTTTATTTAACGGTTGTCTTGCCGCCGTCATTCAGGGTTTTCGAAATTTTTCTTCGGCTTTCACTAGGGTTGTCCAAATTTTCTGTGACTATGACTTCAATTTTTTTACTTTGACTAGGGTTGTCTAGATTTTTGGGTCGCGGTCTAGGGTTCCCTATGCGACTTGGGTATCTGTTTTTTTTACTTTGTCAGGGGTACCCAGCTTTTTTTTGGGAAAGTGGATGATGCAGCATTGCTGCTGCGATTGACATAAAACTTTCTGTTTGCACAAAATCTTTTTGCAAATTTATGTTATTAATTTTTCCTCTGTTTTTAAAATGTGAAGTTCTTTTTCGGTCTGTCGGAATTTTGTTGGCAGATGGTCATTCTGGCCTCAATTTCGAAATTGTTGTGACACTTCATCAGTTTTGTTTAGAAAATAACGCCTAAATTATCCCGTTTATCTTGTGCAAATATTTGAGCTACGTGTGTGTCTCTACTATAAGAAGCAGAAAGCAATTGTAATGTGAATTAAACGGCGTACATCATATTGTATTTTTTTTAAACCACGCCTTTGTTCCAGAAGTAAAATGCAAGTTTCTTCTCTTTTCACATCTTATTTGTCCTGTAGCAGGAATCTAATACTCTGCGTACTCTTTTCAGTATTCGTGTTTATTAAAATTACCCCTCAAGACCCTATCCCTCGGAGCCAATCAGTAACAGCAATGATGGACCTGTAGATGTCCGTGAGAGGAAGCCAGATACGACCCCTTTATACAGAACATTTCGATACTTTGGACTCTTTGGTGATTTAACCTGAACACCAGGCCATCATTAGGGAAGTTAGTTCAGCCCTACTAAGCTCCTTCATGAATAAACGATGTTAACCTTTGATTAGATTTAATACACTCCTCTTGTACACCGTTAACCTACGTTGCAACATAGGTCACTTCTTTAATACCACTAAAGATTATTAGGAATTAAGTTTAGTTTCGTAGGGCTCAGTATGAAGATTTTTTATTTTTTATTTTACTATAAGATGGGTTAACTCTTGACCTCAATCTTGACCATAAAGGTCAAAGATGAGGTCGACGATGGAGCGAGTTAACCCAGAAAATGTCTATAAAGGCACTGGTACTCCCACGCACCGACGGAACACAGCAAGCTGTTTGGCGTCGAACTTCGGTAGGAGGGTGGTCGCGAACCAGACGGCCCTTTACAGAGCCTACCACACCGCATGAGACCATAGGATGACACCTCAGATTCAGAAAAAATGAAGTGTCGTTGCCTGGGATAGATTACTAGGAGGCGGGTCTCATTTGTATTTCCTTAGTCGCCTCTTACGACACCCACGGAAAGAGATGGGGTGGTGTTATTCTCAACCGATCGCCACACGGCCGATTTATATAGTACCTACAGTATCACGTCTGGTGATCAGGTCAACTCCAAATTACAGTGAACATCGCTCATAGTGATACCGATCTTAAATTAAGCAGTTCTTTGTAATCCGCGTCTATTTAATGTTAGTTAAACAGTGTTTAATTTTCGTTAATTTGTTTTAAATTCTTTGTATGTTTCCGTAATAGCCGATGTCAATGTTTCCGTATTAATTCGCTTGTTTTAATTATATTGTTGGTAGTCTACTTGGTGTTTTTGTTGACTGCCCATTTTTAGCGCAGCAGAACATGGCTTGTAGTTTTATTGTGCTATAATACGCTAGTCTTCTCACTCCATACACCTTGTGCGATCAGCTGATTTGCCTTTGTGTGGGAACTTGAAAATTTTATCGGTGCCTTGTTAGGAGTTTTGTATCGGTTCCTTGATTGTTAAGTTTCATGGGAAGAATCATTCCCTAAAGTTTTGCTAGCCAATTTAAAGTCTTCCTATATAAACTAGCTACTATTATTCATTACAATCATTTATTTTGTTAATTGTTTTATAATATAACTACCTAAATCAAAATACGCCGCGGTCAAATGTCAAAAGAGTAAAGCTTTGTGCGGTGCCCTCGCGCAAACAAAGTGAAGTTTCGCCCTGATCTGTGTGGCGTGACGTGCAAGTCTATCGCGGGCCGTGCTATCTATGCTCGTGACATTGTATAATGCAAGGTATAGTAGCAACGGTTTTGGACAGTTTGTTTGGTTTGAAAAACATCTTAACTTACATGATGCGTAGTTTGGCTTTAGACCGGAGCTCTCGACAGAAAGCGCGATTTTTTGCCTCAAGCAAACTGTCCAACTCTACACTTCCAGGCGCACACCTGTGTATGCATGTTTCCTAGATCTCCCCAAGGCTTTTGATCTAGTGTTATACGATGTCTTATGGAGAAAACTTGGGGAGACGACCGTGCCTACACAGGTGTTGCGTCTGCTCCAATACAGTCAGCGGAATCAGGTTAAATGGGGAAACGTGATTTTAGAGGAGTATAGGTTGGAATGTGGGGTCAGGCAGGGGGATCTGACCTCGTCGCGGCTGTTCAATCTATAACCTAATTGTGGGGCTCAGCCTCGGGAATGTTTGCATTGAATACAACAGCTGATTTTTATGCAGTAATACGCAAGAGGACTGCATCTCTGCTTAGTAGAGCTTATAAACTAAGTGTTGCAAGAAGGTGTTACTTATTAATAAATTTTTTATTATTATTAAGAAATACTAACCTAGTACATTTTGAGAATTTTTTGAAATATCTCAAAATGCATGTTTATATCGCTTATAAAATTGTTTAATTTTAATTAGTAATTGAGGTAGTGTACTTATGTATACAATTTATATTTTAATTTATTTCTTTTGACATTGCTTTATCATTTACTGTTGACATTTAATTTAATTTATTTTATTTTAAATACGTTTTATTATTATTATTGTTTTTTGTGACGATCATCATAACTTAAGCTGAACTGACTAATTAATTTAATTTGACATTGTATGCTTTGTTATGAAATAAAATTATCTAATCTATCTACTAACTTGGCTGTAAGACAACCATTGTTACTAATATTATACTAACATTTTCTATGGACCCCTGTTATCCGAAATAAACGTTTTCATTCATTTATTCATAGATACTGTGTTATGGGAATTTTCATCCTTCACAACTACCTACTATTCCAGCAGAAAAAACGTAATTTTTATATAAACTCCATATTCACTCTTTAAACTTGTGTAAACAAAGTTATAGTTTTACCTAGGTTTCGAAATTAAAAAAAAATCTCAGGAGGAGAACAATCGAGGAAAAGTGGTATCAATAATCTTAATGTGCCTTGATGGAATTAAATAATAGAATTGTAATAGGGATAGATGTTTAAAAAACTGTCTGACAAAGATTTTCTTTTTCACATAAGTTCTCAGCGTAATCATAGCTCTCATCTGTAAACGAGTTTAGTTATTTCAAATCAGTCAATTATTTAACCTATAAGAAATAAATTTAATATAAGTTTATAGATTCTGAAGTCGTAACTTTTTTGCCTCATTCTATTAATATGCATGATCGAGACACTTTGAACACCACTTGAGACATAACGAGGGTAAATGATGGCACCCCTTTCGGCCGCGGCATGAATCACAAAGCCGTCCTTCCCTCCGTATTGAGTACGTAGCTAACTTTACTATAATCCTAATGTCAGAGTTTTCAAACCCCCAAATAGCCTCTGACTTGGTTTATCGACTGTAGTAAATCGATAATAGCACTGTACCGACGACTTAACAGGTCATCTAAAGCATGGAAACGCGATAAATTGCTACTTTGTTCACCCATCAAGTTTGATATCCCCGTATATAACCTCATCGACCGATTCCGAATATAAATTAATATTCTTACAATTCATAAAACTCAATCATTTTCTCCAGCAGTAAAAGTAGAGGGTAATAATTATTCTGGATTTAGACGAAATACATACCATCGCTGTAAACTCCTCGTTTAGACCAAATAATCCGCTTATGAATACAATATATGCGAAAAGAGATATGTAACGCATTATGACAACCGGGCAGCTATGCGGTTGCCCATGACCTTAAAACTAGGCCAAGAAACAACTGCGTACTTCACTTGCATTAGCCTAATACATATTATTTGGCCGTCTGACAATTACATCCGATAAGTTCTTCAGTTTGGGGCTTGAGTGACCCACTTATGATAATAAGCGTAATCATACGGAGATTTTCTTAGGCACATGTAGGTGGACGTTTAGGTAGGCATGGCGGGTGATAAATTGTTTTAGCTGAATGCAACAAAGTAGTGTTTATTAAATACATACATATACGCATACATACACACACACGCACACACATACATACACACACACATACACAAACGCACACACGCTCACACTCTTATTTTAATTTTACTTAATGTTACAAATTTTAATAAGACAGACTATGTACCTAATTGGCTTAACAAATTTTTAAATTTAATAATTTAAGGTGGAATATTGTTATAGCTGTATAAATAATGAAAAAAAAATACAAATGAGGTTACACCTTATTGGCCAACAGTCAGATCAAGTTTGAGGACATTTGAGGAGTCAATACTTTCTAAGCTGGCTATGCTAAATAAGTACCTACTAAAAAGTTTAGCCTAATCAAACTATTCAAGTCAGTCATGTGCTTATTGAACTGTGGTAAACTGAATAACACGACTCTTATCGAAACTTACTAAAAGTCAAAATAATATACATGAGGGACCATGCAGGTTTAGAGGGACCACCATACATCAAAGACGATGATAATTCGTGAAAAATAATCTAAGCATAAAAAAAATACTTAAAAAAAATTAAAATACATTTGTATTGCATACATTAGATACCAAACATGTTTCTAAATTTGGGCAGACAGAAAGCAGACGAGCCAGCGTAATTATTTACGCGAGACACTTCTATTCGGCCGTCATGAATGAGTGAATCATCTTCAATGCTTATTCGGTCGTTGCCCTCAAGACATAATTCAACTTCTGACCGTTATATAACTGCTACGTAAATATTGACAAAAACGTAAAGATGATACCTAATTTAAGTTTTTTTTTATTTCCCACAAGTTATAATGCCCTTGATAACTAGTGCAACTTTTTAGACTTGACCATGTCGTTCAATTAATTTGACGACATGACGACATCATTGCTTCTATATACGTCTGCTTTAGAGAAAGCTCTTTGGACTCGCAAACGAGTAGGTACAGTAGCTTCAGATATTGTGACCCGTCGGCCTTGTCGCGCCCAAAATTCGTCCACTATAAAAGAGCCTGTGTACAAATATTTTGCATCAGTTACATTTTGGTCTATCGTCTTATAACAACATGTTCTCCAAAGTAAGTTGTTACGATTTTGAAAGTGAATTGTGAAGTGATTTTATTGTGGCAACAAATAGTAATACTGTGAAATTTACAGATCCTTGCCCTGAGCGCCGTGCTGGCTGTGTCAGCCGCCGGTCTCCTCCCCGAGCCCCACCACTCCCACGGAGCCGTCTCCTCCCAGAGCATCGTTCGCCATGATGAGGGTCACCATGCCGCCTCTCCCGTCGCCTACCACTCTGCTCCTGTCGCCTACCACTCTGCTCCTGCCGCCTACCACTCTGCTCCCGTCGCCTACCACTCTGCTCCCGTCGCCTACCACTCTGCTCCTGCCGCCTACCACTCTGCTCCTGTCGCCTACCACTCTGCTCCCACAGTCGCCTACCACGCTGCCCCCGCTCCCGTCACTTACCACGCTGCCCCCGTCGCTAAGGTTGCCGTCGCGGCCCCTGTAGCCTACCACGCCCCTGCTCCCGTCACGTACCACGCCGCTCCCGTCGCTAAGGTCGCCGTGGCTGCCCCCGTAGCCTACCATGCGGCTCCAGTCGCCAAGTTGGTGTCCGCTCACCAAGAGGAATACTCTCACCCCAAATACGACTACTCGTACTCTGTGGCCGACGGACACACCGGCGACAACAAGTCCCAGCAGGAGTCCCGCGACGGCGACGCTGTGCACGGCCAGTACTCGCTGGTGGAGGCTGACGGTTCCGTGCGCACTGTGCAGTACACCGCTGATGACCACCATGGCTTCAACGCAGTCGTAAGCCACTCCGCTCCTGCCCAACACGTCGTCAAGGCCGCCCCCGTGGTCGTCAAGGCCGCCGCCCCCGCACTCGCCTACTACCACCATTAAGTTTCTCTATGACTCTAGTTGTTAAGGATGAACGAACTGTGTAAATAGTCACTTATTTATTGTAAATATTACAAGCAATTGTGTGTGTACTTCTTTGGTTTATTCTTATGATCCATGCTCTAAAAAATGGAAATTCTTCCTTAGCGTGTAGGTGTAGTAGAGTTTGTGGCGAAGTCGACTCTTAACTAAAAGTTTTAAATCCACCAAAATGGCTTCTGACTTGATTCGACGACTGTAGTCAATCAAATACAGACGAGACCGCCCTTCGAACCACGAAACGCTCGTGATAAATTGCCATTTGGGTCACCCTTCAGGTTCCCTGCCCCTGTATACGTTGCTTAGCTTCACTGATCGGTCTAGACTGCGAACATCATTGGGCTACGAAAAAAACAACGGGTTGCACTCCGGGAGTGCCGGCAGAAGTGAAAACTTTAACATTAACGGTTTGCATTAATATTTAATTCATTTTTTTCTATGCTGACACCGGATGACATCTTGACTTTTGCATTTTTAATTTCCTATATTTATTAAACACCCCTCCGCCTTACGGATTTTCGATTTAACATTTTTAACATTTTTACCAATTCAAAGTGCACAACGCCACTAAAGAAGTTTTCACTTCAAAAATAGATATCAAACAGGATAAATGACTAGGGCAGTCGAAATCGGTCGCAAAGACACCATCATGAAAGTGGATTACAAATAAGGATACAATCGTTACTTGATTGTTAAAATACCTGCTTCATTTCCTCTGTGATTTGCTATGTGTTTTGATAAGCCCACCAAGTTTTACTGCTGCTGGGTTGAGCCATGTCGTTTACTTTTACCTAGACGTGTTGTTTTTGATAGGATCTATTAACTTCAGTTCTTGCAGATATTTGAACTTTCACCTTCTGTTTTGGCACTGATTATTTTTGTCGACTCTGGAAAAAAATAATTAAAATAGCAAACAAACTAAACCTATAAAAAAACTTTGAATCATTTTGACAAAATTTTGACCATTACAAAAAATGTAGTTGATTTTTCATAGTTGGTGGGACACATGGATGAAACTTCACGTGGACAAGTCCTGCTCCTGAGACTTAATTCATTTTTAATAGCCTAAGTTTTCAATGTTTTTTTTTCCATTGAGACAAAAAGTTGTTATTAGTTCCTCAGTAGATGAAATCTGGCCTGAAAATAATCAAGGGTAATCTAAAAGAAACTGGATTCTCAAATTGACCAAACCATTTTTCCATATATTTGTTGTTCCTAGAATTTATATAAGGTCGTTGTACAGTTGTTGGCTATTACAACGTGTTCCCGTTAAGTGTATCGCGAGGATATTTAACGGGGTAGAGTGTGGTGAGGTACTGTAAGGTTGCAATAACTGCCAACTGCACACAACAAAACGTTAAGTAGAGAGAGCTACTCTGATCCCTAGGACCCTAACACCTAACTCCCTAACGGTGTGGGTGCAATCCTAAGACCTCAGGGGTCCCTAATCCCTACCTAACGCTGTATGTGAATGTAGTGAGTAAATCGGGATGTCTGTTACCGGAGACCTAAGGTAACAGGCGGAAGGGGGGAAGGAAAGGGGGTGCGCACGTCGTGCGATGTGCGCAGGGAATGGTTTTCTCACTGCCGGTCAAGCAGGCTCACAAGACCGATCTACTGACGGCTAAGGGTGTCTTGGCCACAGTGAGAGGATGCTGGAAGCGTCAAGGAACTACGGCTCATCCACTGGGTAGTGGGAACTTCAATGGCAGCTCTTCCAGAGGGTTCTGGGTACTTCGGGGTGCAGGAGATGATTTAAACTTGACTGCCAGTTGATAATTAATATATTTACAAAAACTTATGCTATTTATACAATATTTTCTTATAGTTAAATGTGGTGGTGGGAGAGTAAACTGCGACGTTTTCCTTTTCTCCGCGCGTCAGTGTTGATGAGATCGCAGCGTTGCAAATCAAAATCCTCATTTTGGAACTGCAGCGTGCGCATGTTCAAAGGTTACTTTGGACAGTCGTTTCGTTTTCAAATCAAAGCAGCATAACTCTAAAATTAAATAATTTGTATCGCCCACGACGTTCGATTGCTTATAACTTTTAACCGGCTGAACCAATTTTGATCATATATAGCTAAGAACCATCTCGATCACGTCAGCTTTCAAACAAAAAACGGCATCGAAATTAGTTAAGGAGCTAGGATGCCACAGACAGGCACACAGATACCAAGATACGCAGACATACTGATACAAAGACACACTGATACACACGTCAAACTTATTACACCCTCTTTTTTGTCGGGGTTTAAAGAATAATAATACAAACAAAAAAAACGAATATCATTTTGCCTTCAATCAACCATTTTGCAAAAGAAGTTGGTAACGTGTAAGTCGAATTTTAGTCTTTACCGGCTGTAAACTGATGTCGTTTATTTATTTCTATTTTGGAGGGATTCAGTTTTAGTCCAGAGTTAGAAAATTAGCGAAAAAGGAATGTAATGTTTGTTGCCGATGAAATAATTTTCCTATAATAAGTTGATCCTACATTGTGTGACTTTAAATAAGATCAATTTTCCTTTAGAAACACATCGAAATATAAAAAAAGATCATCTAACCATAAAACTTGCACAGTGACTTGTGTATCTGGGTTCCTTAAAAAGTTGTTCAGTTTCATGATCGTGACTTACTATTGAAAATACCCCATATTTGTGCGATTCATATTATCATGAGAGAATAAGTTGTAGACATGTACGGACGGCTGCAACTCAGGTTACCACACATGTGCACTCTGTGCTGTTGTGATAGGAGCGGTTTGCAATGAAAATGGAGTAACCTGATGCGCTGGCCTCTGTACCTACAGATTGTTGGTTTAGCGTTTTAAATGTTGTAATTATTTGGTTGTTTTAGCTAAGTTTATTATATTTTTATAGTTATAGAAACTAGTAAAGAGAAATCGTCATAAACCAACTTATTTAATAAACATTGCTAAGTTTAAAATAGTTGCCTTGCTTAGTTTGGGGTTAGATGTTTCTGAGTGAATTGTTTTAGACTTTATTTATTTTATTTATTTTTACTGAGAGATTTTATTTGTATGTATTAACTTTATATATTACTCAGCCAAAATTAAAGTTGGGATTCACAGCCACAAAACTGAACAATTTTCCTTATGGAACATACGACGAAATATGAAAATTAATTTTCGTCTCTCCATACAACGATTTTCGATCCGATTTTCTGTGGGTTTCTCTAGAAAAGTTGTAGTTAAATATGTAGAATCACATACTAGCTAATTAAAAATCACCCCAACCAAAGTCTCGTCATCTGTGCCAGAATAAAATTAAAAAATAAAAATTCTATAAAAAATTGCTTGTAATATTTACAATAAATAAGTGACTATTTACAGTTCGGTCATCCTTAACACTAGAATCATAGAGAAGCTTAATGGTGGTAGTAGGCGAGGGCGGGGGCGGCGGCCTTGACGACCACGGGGGCGGCCTTGACGACGTGTTGGGCAGGAGCGGAGTGGCTCACGACCGCGTTGAAGCCATGGTGGTCATCAGCGGTGTACTGCACAGTGCGCACGGAACCGTCAGCCTCCACCAGCGAGTACTGGCCGTGCACAGCGTCGCCGTCGCGGGACTCCTGCTGGGACTTGTTGTCGCCGGTGTGTCCGTCGGCCACAGAGTACGAGTAGTCGTATTTGGGGTGAGAGTACTCCTCTTGGTGAGCGGACACCAACTTGGCGACTGGAGCGGCGTGGTAGGTGACGGGTGCGGGAGCGTGGTAAGCAACAGGGGCGGCGACGGCGACCTTAGCGACGGGGGCAGCGTGGTAAGTTACGGGAGCGGGGGCAGCGTGGTAAGCGACGGCGGGGGCAGCGTGGTAGGCGACGGGAGCAGCGACAGCGACCTTGGCGTGGTGACCCTCATCGTGGCGGACGATGCTTTGGGAGGAGACTGCTGCCGCAGACGAGTAGTGAGGTTCGGGCAGCAGACCGGCGGCTGATACAGCCAACACCGCGCTCAAGGCAAGGATCTGAAAATTCAATTACCAAGTAAATAAATTCATCTTATGAAGAGAAACAAATTAATTGAACTGTGATTTCACTTCATACTTACTTTGGAGAACATGTTGATATGAGATGTTAGACCAGTAGGTATCTGATGCATAATTTGTGTACTGAGCAGCTTTTATAGTGGACGAATTTTGGGCGCGACAAGGTCGACGGGTCAGCAAGTCATACAGTGGGTAACTTTAAACAGAGCAAACTGGTTCAAAATATTATTCTGACATTTCGGTGGCAGAGCCTTCGGCGAAAGAGAAATTAGGCCGTAATACGAAAGACAACCTTTTATATTCGAGACAGAAGATTTTCTAATTAGTTCAGTATAGAGTGTGTTAGTTTATCCTTTTCAACCGACTTCAAAAAAGGAGGAGGTTCTCAATCCTACTGTATGTTTTTTAAATTTCTTTTATATTTTATTTTTTGTTTGTTTGTTACGTTATAACTGCGCCAAATGTTAGCCGATTTTCAAAATTCTTTTTTGTTCGGAAGAGTATACTCCTGAAATGGTCCTATATTAATTTTATCAAAAATGATTCAGCGCTTTAAAAAAAATAAACGAAAATAAAAAATACTTACAAATCAAAACATCATCTAAATACACGAATGGCATTGTATAGTTATCTGCTAATAGGCATTGTAATCCGCGAAAAATAGGAAAACTGAGGAATTAACTCATGTAGTTTCAAAAGTTGCAGTTTTATGTAAGGGTACCTACCTTAAATGTCACTTAATGAAGTCTCGATTGCGGGAGGTCCTTTTTTTAAATTTTTTGCTCATAGCGTGAATTTTGTAGGCAGATAGATTGTAATTAGAAGACTTCTTCAGAGGACTTACCCCTACACAATTCTGAAACTATTGGAACTTTATAAATTTATTCCTTTTTGACACTAGTTATTTACTTTGTGCGAATTATTGTTGGGATTGAAGTCGATGAATCATACGTTTTTAACGTGGAAAAATAATTTCATGTAGATATAGGGTGAGTTTTAAATCACCAGCCAAATTTTTCTTACGGTGTCAGTAACTTTGGTTGAACGTTTATTTTGAAAAATTATTTTTTTCAAAATTTTCCGATTTTGATACCCCTTTTTGAGTGAGTCCCCGGCAGAGTAGAATAGGACCACCCTTTTTCTTACCAAGGTGTCGTACAAGGCGACTAAGGTAAATATGCAAGCAAGTTCATCTGCACACAGAGAAGGAAAACTCTGCAATTACCTATATCAAAACCCTCGCCAACTCGTCTGCCAAGCGTGGTGAGTATGGCATTTACCCCTCATGTTATTGAGGGAGGCCCATGCCCCAGCAGTGGGGACATATATGGGCTGATGAAGATACCCTTTAACGTCTTAGAGGATGATTTTTGTAAAATGCAGAAACACGGGTGTCACAAATTGTGTTGAAAAGTACTATTACCAAGTTTCAAGTCAACTGGATGATGTAATTTTTATTCCATCTAAAAATTTTGATTTTTTTTCATGCTTCAGACGATCTAGCTTGAAATATTTATATGGAACGTAGAAACAAAAAAATACGAGTCTGTTACATTTTCATAAAATTTACGTACAAAAAATTGATGGTGATAAAAAAACCTTCTTGTATATTTCAACGAGAATGAGAATCACTCTAAAGTAAAAAAAAAATGTATCAATCTTGCCCTTAGACAGCTTATAACTTTAACAATTTTAATCAAAGAAAGATAAGAACCATTTCGATTACGTCAGCTTTCAACCCAAAAAAAACCGCATCGAAATCAGTTCATGTGTTTAGGAGCTACGATACCACAAACAGAATACAGACACACAGACATAAAGATACACAGAATACACAATTACACACGTCAAACTTAACTTCCCTCTTTTATGTCGGGACTTAATAAGATAGGTAGTAAAATAAGTATAAAGCCTACTTATTTCCATCTCTGAAGCAACTATATTCAGCATGTTATTGATACCCACTGATAAACTGCAATTTTGAAAATTAATATTTAGGTGGGGACGTAAATGAGCTAATAAAAATTATAACAATTAATAATATTATATACTCAAAGGCCCCCACTAAGATTTCCATGCATCTTTTAAGACAGTACACGGAAAACAAATAAATTCCTCGGAGTTTCTTTGCCTTTCTTCTCCAAAGAAGACTGCACCTTAGCAAATATGTGTACAGTCCGTTATGTCCAAAGAACGAATAAGTATGTATGTATTTGTTTTAAGTAATATCCTAAATTTTCTATGAAATAAAGCTATTTTGACTTTGTCTTTGATAGACAAAATACATCCAGACCCGAGAACAAACATCTGGTGTTTATAAAAATGTTTTTCTTTTACCAGGAACTTAACACGTGATCGGCTTAGCTCTACTCTGTGAAATCATTCAGTAATTAATTAATTTATTATTACCTATAACTGAAAAAAATTAATCACAGGGAAACAACATTTTGTTGTTATCTTACCTTCATCATTACATTGTGTTGTATTGCATTGTAAAATCCTTTATTGCACATTAAACAAAATAAGTAAGTACGGACGGCCGAAACTCAGGTTACCACAAGCGTGGACTCTGTGCTGTTGTGATAAGAGCTGTTTTGCAATGAAAATGGAGTAACCTGATGCGCTGGTTTCTGTAATATTTTAAATATTAACTAAATTCAAGGTACAAAGGCGGACTTATCCCACAGGGAGATCTCTTCCAGTCAACCTATGAGAGTGCGAGAGGAATCATGATACGGAGGCGTACAAAAAAAAAGATAATTATTCATCTTAATCTCACTCATATTAGTGATCAGCCCATATACGTATTATACACCAAGGGGCACCAAGCCTCCATTTTCCTGTGTTTATCGTAAAAAACTCTCAAATGCAGTATAGTCGAGAGCCAATTCACTTTTCATAAACAAGAGGTGAAGTGCCAGATGAAACCAGTAAAGCAATAGCGCGGCGTCAAAAAACGCTTCGTAAAATAGTTGTAGGCATTAAGAGAGGCAGCGGTTTAGAATATTTTATTGCAAATATAAGGTGAAATGATTGAATAATTAAGATCAAAATAGACAGAATTCTTATATTTTACTTTAAGAAAAGTTTTACTTTCAGATTTTTACTGCAAGCATTTTTTCGTGTCAGATTATTATTAGTGTATCCATTAATTGCGCATTTTTTAAACTCCTAACCATGGACCATAATATTACCAATAATACAAGGATTAACTAACAGTTCTGTTACAAAATTATCCTAAAATGCAATTCCTACCAACTCTCCAGTGATTTCAATAACTAAGTACGTAGAACAACAGCTACTTATTTACGTGCAAACTTCTTGAACAACTTTAGGAAAGTATTAAAATTATGAAAAAAAACTATGAAACTAATAATTAATAAAATTTTAATTTCATTTCCTTAAAAACATAAATAACAATTTTGCTAACAATTGTACTAACAACAATTTCAACAAAACGTGTTCATACCTATATTTAGTGATGGTGTTGTTGTGGCACGACGTGGGTTGCGTGTCCTTTGCGCTCGACCTGCGCGTTGAAGCCGGAGTGCTTGTCGGCGGTGTAGTGCACGATCCTGATGGTGCCGTCGGGCTCGTGCAGCGAGTAGTAGCCCTTCACGACGTCGCCGTCGCGGGACTCGTGCTGGGACTTGATGTCACCGGTGTGCTTGTCCTCTACCTTGTACTCGAACTCATATTTGGGGTGAGCCTGTCAATATTTTATGTTTATTTTATCAAAATTTCCATTGTACAACAGAAGTAACATTTTACTAGAAAATGTGATCGTGACTTACATAATGTTCTTCATGGTGATATTCCTCGTGATGGGGCTGGTGGTGGGACTGCTCGTGTCCGTGGCTCTGGTGCAACACAATGTTCTGTGACGAGTACGCGTGCCCGTGACCGTGACCGTCTTGCGGACGCGCAATAGCGACGGCCAGAATGGCGGCAGTCAGGAAACTCTGAGACAAACATCAAAAAACTTAAAACTCAAAAGAAACTTTTATCGAATGTTTAGAAATTAATGTCGTCGTTATTTTTTTTGACTTATTAGACCCCCTTTAATGTAACACTATCACAAGTAAATGTAAACCTATGTACTATGCAAGATTAATTCTTGAAAAAACGTGTTTTCAACGTAGGCATTAATCAATACACACCTTAAAATACATTTTTGATTAAATTGTTGTATTAACAGATCAACGTATCAAAACTGTGTGATAAATGCAACACGGTGTAAAGAATTTATATGCAAGAACAAGTGAGAGCTTTCGTAAGCTCCTACTGAGAATGCAAGTATATGCTTGTTTTGTGGTTTGATCCAAATTTGGTCAACGTAGAAGGACATAGTTACCCGTAGTTGTATAAAAAAACGACCTTCATTTCAGTTACATTTTATATTTAATAATTTGTTACGTTTATAAAACCTACACTAAAACACATTGAAAACTTACTAAGTATTAAATATATGTGGGTTAATCGCGAAAATTACCACTCCGTCGCATCCAAAGGGTTTCGCTGATGCCGTTAATGGAAACATAAAACAGACGCAATACATATTTTTAAATACTTTTAACCATTAAATTGTGAAAACAACTGTAATGATTAGGTGTTTTCTCTGAAATAATTTTACAGGGCCCCGGTTCTGTAACTACAGTTGTGTGTCGATGGAATGGTCGCCATTTTATCTGTTCAGGTGGTAAAATTGAGAACTATCCAAATTTCATACATCTAATGACAGCTGTTTTAACTGGTGGCGCCACCGCCAACTGAATTTTTATTTTAGTTGCTAGGTAGTTTGCAACTTTTCGTTCGGTTGGCGGTGGCGCTGCTGGTAGGGGTGGTTGTCAGCAAGTATATGAAAATTCAATAGTTATCAATTTCGCCACCTGAACAGAAAAAAATGGCCTCCATTCCATCGACACACAACTGAAGTTACAGAATCGGGGCCCTGAGGTCTTGTTCAGCTATGAAAAATTTTGAAAAATATGTTTGATGAAACCAGATCGTCTAAAGTCTCTGACTCCAGGCAATCATCATTAGCCTACATACGTCCCCAACAAGGGCATTCTGGGCTAGAAACTTGGGCCTCCCTGCAGGGCAGTGAAAGTCCACCACACTGCTAGCCCAATGGGCTGCTGGCCAATACGCAATAAAAATATGTACATTTAAATCGATTCTCTAAGTAATTAGCCCCAAAGGGATGCCTTTTGGTTTTCTTCATATAAGTAATAGGCAGTTATTTCAATGAAACTTCTGAACAACTGTTCACATTCATGTTCATACTTTTTAACAAAAGCATTAGTATTTTGTTCAGTTGTATCCATTTATCACATTATAAGCAGATATCATTTTATTATCTCAATAAACATGAGAAAACTTGTATAGACATTTAGTTGTTATTTAGTCAAGGTCGCTTTCTTTCATAAAACTGTCGTTTCTTAAACTTAATTAGGCGAAATGAACTGGTTTTAACTTTTCGAGTTCTTGCGCAAATGTATTGACGTGTTAGTAATATAAAAGTCTTACATTTTTGAGATCCTACCATACTTTGCTTGTTATCCAAAAAAACAACAACAACAATCAACATGTGCAAGGTACAACAAAATTATTTAAAAATTTTAAGTTTTTAATTGAAACATGTAATCAAAGCATGTCATCATATATTATAAACACCTTACAAGTATCTCTCATTAAAGACGTCTTCACCATTTAGATCTTCTTCATCGCAGCTGTTCTGGCGGTCACCGCTGCGCGTCCGCAAGACGGTCACGGTCATGGCCACGCGTACTCATCTCAGAGCATTGTGTTGCACCAGAGTCACGGACATGAACAGTCCCATCACCAGCCCCATCACGAGGAACATCATCATGAGGAACATCACTATGTAAGATTTGTCCCATTTTTATCCGACTTCAAAAAAGGAAGAGGTTCTATGTTCGACTGTATGTATATTTTTTTTATGTACGCTCACCGATTTCTCCGTAATTTAAGGAATGATTTTCAAAATTATTTTTTGTTTGAAACAAAACACTCCAGACCAGAGGACCACCAGGTCAGGATCTGATGATGGAATCCTAGGGAAATCGAAGGAAACCCTCGAATTTAATAGGCACGGCACCTATATTGTTTCTTACGTATTTGATATTATTATTTTCACTAAAAAAGTAAATAATAAATTTCCATTTTATAAAAAAACCGACTTCAAAAAGCAAAAAATGAAAATTTAGAATTTAGTGCTACTGATCTGTTAGAAGTCGGTGCCAAGCCAAATAAGTTTGATAAGCTATCGGCTATACGAATATGCAACTTTTGTATTTTTCGCTTTTTAAAGTCAGTTTTTTTATAAAAAGTTAATTTTCAAGTAATTGTTACATCACTTTTTTAATAGCATATGATATTTTAACATGAAAATATTGACAGGCTCATCCCAAATATGAGTTCGAGTACAAAGTAGAGGACAAGCACACCGGTGACATCAAGTCCCAGCACGAGTCCCGCGACGGCGACGTCGTGAAGGGCTACTACTCGCTGCACGAGCCCGACGGCACCATCAGGATCGTGCACTACACCGCCGACAAGCACTCCGGCTTCAACGCGCAGGTCGAGCGCAAGGGACACGCCACCCACGTTGTGCCACAACAACACCACCATTGAGACATCCCCAAACTGTGATATTAGATGTATGTCGTTATTATGTAGTAATAAATTGGTTTTATCTAATTTTTTATTGTTTTTTATGTATCTTCTTATGGTGATCTTTCGGTTATTTATGCAGTCATCTATACTAATATTATAAAGAGTAAAGCTTTGATTGTTTGTTTGTTCGCATTGAATAGGCTCCGAAACTACGGACTGATTTGAATAATTCTTTCATCATTAGAATCCTACATTATTCGTGATGAACATAGGGTACATGATTTTCCCGAATTCCCGCGGGAACAAAGTCCTGGGTGGGAATATAGTTATAGATAAAAGCTTCCGTCCTTTTCACCTATAACTCTTTATCTTGAGCTCAAGAGCTCAAAATTAATAACAATAAAAGTTTTAACAAATAGTCAAATTGTCGGGTTAAAAATATATGCAGGCCTTATATGGATTGATAAGGTCTACAACACTTAGTATAGGTCTAGAAAAATACAAAAAATTATTTAACTAACAATAGCTTTACGTAATAATTGATTCAGAACTTTACCTTAATACAAACCACGAAAAAATCTGAAAAAAATACTTTAATTCCATGGCAACACCTATATTTATCTAAAGTCTTATATATAAAATTGGAGATCCTGATTCACTGACTCATCAATGCCAGCCCAAACTTTTAGACCTAGAGAGCTGAAATTGGCAAAAAGGTGTATTTTATTGACTTAGGCAAGCACTAAGAAAGGATTTTTCGAAATTCATTCCCTAAGGGGGTGGAGGCCTTTGAGTATGTAGCTTTCAAAAGAAAAAAGTGTATCAATATCGTCCATTATTTTAAGAGCTATATATGATGCCACAAGAAGACCACACCGGTACATATACTCAGATACACAGACACAAAGGTACTCTCGTCAAACTTGTAACACTCTTATTTTTATGTCAGGGGGTTAAAAAGGACGTGGAGCTGATTAGGAGTAGTAATGAAAATGTCAATCAGACGAGTTAGGTGAGTTAGGCTATTTAATAAAATATAAATAAATTATGGCAAAATATTCTGAACTCGTCGTAAATTTCAAAATATTCTGTGATGTGAAAAGGTTTATCAACACTAATATTATAACGAGGATATATTTGTATTCTTTTATGTAACGAATAAACTTAAAAACTACTGGACCGATTTCAAAAGTTATTTCACCATTAGGATGCTACATTATCCTTGAGTAACATTGGCTACATAATTTTCCCGAGTTCCCACGGGAACGAAGTCCCGAGCGGAATGCTAGTACAAAAATAAAGACGTAGCATTAAATGTGCTACGCTGATCTGTTTGAAGTCGGTGCAAGGGCGGTTGTAAGTATAGCCCTATTAAACTTATTTGGCTTGGCACCGACCTTAAATAGATCAGTAGGTACGTATCACATTCAATTCTGCGTCTTTATTTAGAAGACGGTTTAATTTTTTTATAAAAAGTTTTTTTCTTTGTTTAGTGTAAATAACTGAAGGTATACGTGAAAACAAAATAAGTGCCTATTACATTTTAAGGTTTCCCTCGATTTTCCTAGGATCTTTTATCAGATCCTGATTTGGTAACAATAGGAAAACGGTGAACATTCATAAAAAAAGATACAAACAGTCGAACATAGAACTTTTTTGAAGTTGGTTAAAAATGAAAAAGCATTTTCACATCTTTTTTTGCCATTTTTTATATTTTCATAAAAGAACGAAATTGTACACAATCTTCAACTTTTGTTTACTAACATTATTCACTTCATTCCAGTATAGCTAGCACGGGCCGCAACAAACTTGCGCGTCCTGCCACTTCGATAACGTTAAGACTTCACTTTTATTGCGCTAGGCTAGGGCACTCCGCAAAGGCTTGTTCGCCCTCTGGCATTTTGACATTTTTACTGCATTGTTTTCAAGTTGTGCTTGAGATGCAGCAGCTCGAGTACGATGGTGATGGCGCGCGTAATGCGCCGTGGTCCTATGTCAACATTGACAATGCCAGAGGGCGAGCAAGCCTTTGCGCGGGGCCCTCGCGCAATTAAAGCTTAATTAATCTTTTGTGGCATTTTAATTGAAAAAAACTTAATAACATGGACTTTGTATTTTCATGCTTAGTAATGATACTAACCCAGGGTTTGTAAATAATTATTATGACCTTTTAGATTTGACATTCACATGAAAATATATATTGATTTTTGTTTATACTAAAGACAGACGTAACAAGATCACAAAAAGTAGGTAGGTGCTGTTAGGTATACAAATGAATCGTAGATTTCTTTTCTTGTAGTTTGTAAATTCCTTATTTTTATTTTGTGTTTTTTGTTATTAATTCGTCTCTTTTTGTCGCTGTGTGGTGCAGGTTACTCAAAATAAAGCATAAAAAAGACAAAAAATATACAAATTAAAACAATTTATTAAATAAAATAACGACGTACATTTTAGCTATCAATTAATATCACAGTTTGGGGATGTCTCAATGGTGGTGTTGTTGTGGCACAACGTGGGTGGCGTGTCCCTTGCGCTCGACCTGCGCGTTGAAGCCGGAGTGCTTGTCGGCGGTGTAGTGCACGATCCTGATGGTGCCGTCGGGCTCGTGCAGCGAGTAGTAGCCCTTCACGACGTCGCCGTCGCGGGACTCGTGCTGGGACTTGATGTCACCGGTGTGCTTGTCCTCTACTTTGTACTCGAACTCATATTTGGGATGAGCCTGTCAATATTTCCATGTTAATATTATCAAAAGTTCCATTATTCAACAGAAGTAACATTTTACTAGAATATGGAATAGTGCCTTACATGGTGTTCCTCATGGTGATGTTCCTCGTGATGGGGCTGGTGGTGGGACTGCTCGTGCTCGTGTCCATGACCCTGGTGCAACACGATGCTCTGTGATGAGTACGCGTGACCATGACCGTCACCATCTTGCGGACGCGCAGCGGCTACAGCCAGAACGGTGGCGGCGAGGATGAGCTGTGTTGAAAAGCATTCTAAGTTATTTATTGTCGTTCTTGTTTCAAAATTACAATCTTTTAAAATGTTAGTGACCGCGGTCTGGGTCGTTTCCTGCTATTTAACGTAGCAATGCGGCGAGTGTGATGAATACCTTTGCGCCGGGAATGATTTTGGGTGATCTTTAATCTGACTATTTTTGAAAATAACTAATGCTTTTTTTAAAAAAACTATGACTGATTTTTAATAAAGCGTTAAGAATTGTTAATTTATTAATGAAGAAGTTTAATAACTCTATACGTAAAAAAAACTCAACTAAAATATTTTTTTTTATTCAATGTAAATAGTGATTTCTGATTTTATAGATAAAGAAATCCTACAATTAACACACCTTGTACATGGTGATGGAATTGTGATATTGTCAAGTGATTACTTGAAACTGATAAATCGACCATTATGCCCAATCTTTTTATATGTACGCATGTAGAAGAAGAAAGTTATGTAAGTCACCATATACAGTCAAAACCAAAAAACTTGATTGAGCTTTACAGTGTCAAGTTGACGACAGTGGCCTTGAAATGTTACAAAGCAACATTCTCTTTTATGTTACGGAACTTTTACAAAAGTGTAAGCTTCGGATTATAATAGGTATTTCCCTATAAAATTAGCAATTTTTTCTCAACCTATATTCATATTTTTATTTGATTTAACTGTTATTACTAAAATGGTTTTTTATTTAAAAAACTTGGTCATATAACGGAGATTTTGAGTAAAATTAATAAATTTCACTTTGGATTTATTTACTGAAAACGAAACTTAAACATAGCTCGTTTAATCTGCTGCCCATTTCATTGCTTGTTGCTGTACCTTTGCTACAATTACAACTTTCAATAAACTAAGTATAATGAAAATTAACTTAATGTTCTCCAAACCTTTCCACAACATTTTGACAAATTTGGATTTCGTATTTACAGGAAAAATACAAAAACGTGAGTATGACAAAAACAGTTTCTCAAAAATATTGTAACGGCAATTTCATAGGTAAAGACCTATTATATCCTTTAAATTGGATTCTGATAAATAAGACTAGATAAGATGTTTATGATTAATTTATTGTTTATCAAAGTATATCCCATCTCTATTTACACATTTTTTCATTCGTTGGAACCATTGTGTGAAGCAGTGGGTCCAATCTTCCGTATCCAATCCACTCTTCAACGGCTTCTTGGAATGCATTCACCGCCACTTCTGGGCTTGAGAATCGTAAACTTCTAAGTTTATCTTTTATTCTTGGGAATAAAAAGAAGTCGCAAGGTGCAAGGTCCGGAGACTGTGCGGTGGATGCGTCATTAGTTCCACATTTGAAGCCTTCAAATACGCATTCGTTCTCTTAGCGGAATGTGCGGACGCGTTATCGTGGCGAAGGATGACATCACTGCGAGGACGCTTTTCACGAACTTTTTCTAATACACTGGGCAAGCAATTGTTTACATACCAATCTGCAGTGACTGTTCTTTGATTTTCAAGCGACACTGTTACATAATGTCCAGTTTTTCCGAAGAAAGACGCAACCATTTTTTTTGCCAGAGCTCAGACTCTTCTTAACTTTTGTTGGCAACTCTTCAAAAGGAAAGACCCATTTTGCTGACTGGCTTTTTCTTTCCGGTTCAAAACAATACACCGAAGTTTCGTCACTTGTTAAAATAATATACACAAGGAAATTGCATACAAAAGAGGTCTGTTTGAGAAGCTATAAAAGCATACTCGAGATACATGGAGGGCTATAATTTTCAGAAGAGCAAGTGCTAAGCCTGAATTTTAAATTCTAGTCAAAAAAAATTGTTTTACTTGAAATTTGTGAAAACGTGACGGAAACGAAAAGGAAAATGCACTTTTTGCCTGCTTTTAGTAAGAAAATGGTCGAATTTACACAACTTTTTTTTAAAATTTTTGTTACGTTTTTACAAATAAAAGGTAAAAAAATATTTATCGACTAGAATTTAAAGTTCAGGTTTAGCACTTGCTTGTCTAAAAATTATAGCCCTCCAGTATCTCGAGTATGCTTTTATAGCTTCTCAAACAGACCTCTTTTGTATGGAAAATCGTGCAATATCCCTCGACCGTGCTTATGTGTGTATTATAGACAGCTAATGACTCTCCTCCATTAAACTTATGTATGATTTTTTGGCACCACTCTACACGCAGACGTTTTCAGGTCTTCCGTTAAATCATGGGGTATTCATCGAGTGCAAAGCTTCCGAACCTTCAGTTGCTCGTACAAAATGATTTGCACTTGACTCATTGCTATAGCAATGTATTAGGTATACCTAATACAGTACGAATTTGCTGACAGGTAACTTTTTTGTCTGTCTCAATTAGTTGTCGTACGGTATCGTCATTAGTTTCAGTAACCGCAGTCACCGGCCGACCTTCACGTACATCGTCATGGAGATGATCTCGTCCACGTCTAAATTCTCCAAACCACGAATACACAGAACTACGAGATGGGGCTTCATCATTAAACGCCAGTTGAAGTCTCTGACAACTCTCTTGTTGACTGCAGCGAAAATCGTAAAAAATCATTAAGCGAAAATTTCACGAGTTAGTTTCATATATAGTAGCGACACGTATCTGAACCCCGACAAATTGAAAAAACAAATGACAGTCTCGCAAATTAAAAAGTAATAATGTTCCTAGAGAGTTTTATTTTCAAATTCTGTTATTGCTTTTTTAATTATTATTTTTAAATGGACAGTTCCAGAAATTTTCAGTATGCCCCACGTAAAAACTTAAATTAGTTTTGATAGACCTGATGGAAAGTAGCTTCATGTATAAAATTTATTTATTTTTAAATGTTTCTGGGTCACATAATCTACTAAGAAATCCTAAATGTATCATCTAATAATATGGTGTGTTTTCTGACAAGCAACGTGAGTTGGAAAGACCCTGACCTAATAATACATCTAAAAACTTTTAAAAATAAAATCTTAGGAATTGCTGGAAAACAGTGAAGGGTGAGACAGGGATTAAAATGTTGTATGGAAAAATGCACATAAAGTGACATTTATTTTTATGTACAGTCACTGTTTGTCAAATCGCTTCGAACAGTTTTGTTAGAATTCTAAATGTTGGTTTCAGTTCTTTAGACCTCAAAAAACTCAGGTTGCCGTTGGTTTGGTTCCAAGCTATGAACCCATCCTTTCCACCTCCTTTTTTTTCGCAAAGTCTATCATGTGGGGTTACATGAAATAATTGTTTAGTTCTAATAAAGTATTATGGAAACTTTGTTTAACAAAAATAAGGAAAGTTTCATGAAACATATACACGTTACTTAAAATCCTCATTAGACCGACATTTTTGATCCTATACGAGGACCTTCATCAAGGATTGAGACAGGTTATGCGTCAGCGATCGCAGACCGCGGAATACCGATATTAAGGAACATGAGTTAATTATAAATTAACAAGTACAATGTCTATAAAAGTATACATATGCAGTAGATCCAAAGACTGTCAATGAATTCCTGTAGGCCATGCATCGGTTCAGTCATTTATGGCACCTTCTTAAATTTGTATACCCAACCCCCTCCCTAAAGCAGGAAGTATACAAATTAAAATGTAAAGTATAGCTAATCTTGGCTAATCGGTGATATGCCGTAACTGAGCGATAGTTTAAATTCGTCTTCTATTTTAGGTCGCATGTTATATTATAAAATGTTATTTTATGAAAAGTTCAGTATTTGCAAAATTTTTAGGCATTTACTGTTGCGGCCAATTTAATTTACTCTGACTTCGCAGTTTTTCTGAAAATTAAGTTCAACATCACCGATTGACCAAGTTTTGCCCTATTCCCACCCGTAATCCGCTCTGCGGTGGATATCTATAAACTCTAACGGGGTAGGCAAAGCATCGTGACATATCCCTATCAAGGCTTACCTATGAAAATGTTTTGATCTTGGTAGAAAAACTACGCCACGATGTTTATTTACTTTATTACTATATATATATGAAATGTACCCATTTCAGGAAATTCTCGAACATCTCATGAAGTAAGCAAATCTGCAATATGGCCAAGACAAATTCAAGTCGCTTATTCAGGTTAGGTTAGGTTGTTTTATTCATTTTATTCACAGAAAGCATTAGTTTTATACATTTCCTAGAGCAATTTCGGAATTTAATACAATGTATATGTTATGGACCAAGTGATAAATTGGGCATTATTCATAATGACCGGGCATTATGAAAAATGCCCAATATGAGAGGGCAATTTGATAATAATTATTCAAATAATCAAATTGACCGGGCATTATACATAATGCCCATCACCTTTTGGGCAGAGTAATACAAACGTATTTAATTACTATTTTTATTATTATTATAGTCATTTAACTTCAAATAAACTAAATGTTAAACAATTTAAATAATCTGACTCATTATTTGAATTAAGTAGCAAGGTAAAAGGCGAGGCCGAAGGCCGAGCTCCGCATAGGGCGAAGCCCGGAGCGTCTCCCTCCACCAATACAAGATGGCTGCAATACGAGTTAAGATTTTAACGGTGAGGCGAGGTCGCAGACTGAGCCCAACTCCGCGTAGGGCGAAGCTTGGAGCGTAACCCCCCAATCCAAGATGGCGGCCATACAAGTTTAGATTCTGTAGGTGAGGCGAGGCCGTAGGCCGAGGCGAGCTGCGTGTAGGGTGAGGCCGAAGTCCAAACTCCGCGTAGGGCGACGACCAGAGCGTCCCCCCAATTCAAGATGGCCGCCATACAAGTTTAGATACTAAAGGTGGGATGAGGCCGTATGCCGAGGAAAGCTGCGTATAGGGCGAGGCCGAAGGCCGAGCTCTGCGTAGGGCGAAGCCCGAAGCGTCTTACCCGCCGACTGCCTTCCGAAAATTTCATATCCGCCAACTTTAATTTTAGTTGGGGGAATCGTGACGAGAAGGGCAAACCCCGGAGCGTCGCGATTCCCCGCACAAAAAATTCAAGAAGGCGGATATTAAATTTTCGGGCATGCCGACATGGGTATCGTTTGATAGATTGTCGGGAATGCTGATTCCAAAAATGTATCAGTTTTTTGAAAAAACTGATATGTGTGTCGTTTAATAGGTTTTCGGGGGTGCTAATTCCGTAAACGACATCCATTTTGAAATACAAGATGGCGGACATTCATTTTTTGTAAAAATCCGTCATGGATGTCGTTTTAGATTTTGAAATCTAAGATGGCGGTCGTGTCTAAAATAACGAAAACTTTTATAAATTGCAACGAGGGCACTTCCCTCCCCGCACTGCTTCCCTCCCCGCACTTCCCTCCCCGCACCACATCAAACTTAGCTTTATTATCAAATTGTCCAATTGTCACGTAGCAATATAATAATGACCGGGCAATATGATAAATAATGAAGTTTAGATAGTAATTAATCACTTTGCCCGATAGAGCTAGACATTATGAATAATGCCCGGGCATTATGAATAATGCCCGGGCATTATTCATAATGCCCGCATTAATCACTTGGTCCATAACATATACATTTTCTAGGATATGTGTGTATCAAAAAACCTTTGAAACAGTATTTTATACTTTCCCTAGACAGCCTAGGAATTGTATACATTACAATTCCTAAATTTCATACATTTCCGGTAACATACATACATGCATATAGCATAAGCACTCGTGTATAATTAGGATAAGGTAGACAGAGAAAACATATTGCCACTTCGTACGACCACGAAAAACCTTTTTTGTTTTATATATTTTCACAACTTCATAAATCTGTTGCTTGCTTTTCATATTCAGGTGCTTTTCACGAATTTTTTCTTAGGTAAAACCTTTAGTACTTAAGAGAAAACCCTATTTTGACATATCATAGCATCGTATATCTTTTTGTGAGTGTTCTATTACATATCCCTTTATATCTTCAAATAACTGCAACGTTTTTTTTAAATCCCTTAGTAGATTCTTAAGGGTTTAATAAAAATATCTGGCTTTGTAGGTTTATCCAAAAAGTGGACCGAGTGTTATTAGTAAAATATTCAACTTTTTAAACTGGTGAAGAGCATGTTGGGCCACGCACAGTGTAGAGTTTGAAGTTTCCACAGTACATTTAATTATTTAATCGACACTACCCGTTATCTTTAAAAAGCTAATTTAGTTGTGATAATTTTTCTTTAAATTTAATTATAAATAGACCATCGGGAATTTTGTCCCATCTTTAAAAATAACGATTGAGCTAGTAGAATCAAGTATCCCCACTTGACTTAACAAATTTTGTATATTTTGTAAACAAAATTTGTATATTTTTAATATTTTGTAAACAGATCTCTAAATCAAAAAACATTCTTCACAAACCCATATTATTTTCAGAAGAACAATCTAATAACGTCCTACAAAATGGGTTTGGCAAATTTTAAGTTTATGGAGGAATGTGCCCGAAAAACTTTCATGGTGTGATTAATTTGTATGACCATGCTAAAAAAACGTGGAGATACGTATATGGTGAAACCAGAAGGGTTCTAAATGGACTACGGAACGAAGAGTCAATGAAAAGAATCACAGAAAAATACAATTAAAACACTTTATTTCATAACGAACATTTCTTATTCAATATCTAACAATAAATATCACAGTTGGGAGGTTTCTAATGGTGGTGTTGTTGTGGTACGACGTGGGTGGCGTGTCCCTTGCGCTCGACCTGCGCGTTGAAGCCGGAGTGCTTGTCGGCGGTGTAGTGCACGATCCTGATGGTGCCGTCGGGCTCGTGCAGCGAGTAGTAGCCCTTCACGACGTCGCCGTCGCGGGACTCGTGCTGGGACTTGATGTCACCGGTGTGCTTATCCTCCACCTTGTACTCGAACTCATATTTGGGGTGAGCCTGTTAACATTTTCATATTAGTATTTTCAAAAGTTCTAATAAACAACAGAAATAAAATTTTACTAGAATATGGAATAGTGCCTTACATAGTGTTCCTCATGGTGATGTTCCTCGTGGTGGGGCTGGTGGTGGGACTGCTCGTGTCCATGACTCTGGTGCAACACGATGCTCTGTGATGAGTACGCGTGACCATGACCGTGACCGTCTTGTGGACGCGCAGCGGCTACAGCCAGAACGGCGGCGGCGAGGATGAGCTATAAGCATGGCATGTAAAATTTATTCATTGATAAGTTAGACATTTTGCAAAAAAAATCTCTTAAGTCAATGTGTGATAGGTAGGCAAATAAAGTCACCTTTCGGATATACATTTTCAAAGTAGTTTTTACTATTTTCTGAAATTCCACTTATACAATCTAAGGAAAATTATAAGGGAATTCATTGTTAGCAAAGATATTATCATATTGATTTTTTTACTTGAAATTTTTTATTCTCGTTTACGTTTAAGAAAAAAATTAATTTGTCACCCATGGAAAACGATGGGTGTTTTTTTGAGACACTTAATTAAATAAATAAAAGAAAATATTTACTACCTTGTACATAATTATATCTGCAAAATGTTTGCTTTTCAAAAGCTTATTAGTGACTGATAATTCACTCAGACTTTCAATATCTTTTATACTTATCCAAAATTTAAGTAGATACATAAATTTACGAAAGTGAATGAATTGACAACGAACTGGGAACCAGTTTGTTGCATTCTTTCTGCATATTTTGGGCAAGTGAGTGTGTCCTTGAAGTTGTTGTCAATACAGCTTGTCAATATTTCACGCCTACTTCTTACTTCGAAAAAGGCTGTTGTTGCGTGTAACTAGGGCGAGATAAGCTTATTAAGTGCATATTTATTTGATTACATACCTTCCTTCATTTTATTGATTCTGTGGAAAACCTGCCTTCATTATCAAGTGTGTGCCAAACTTGGCTTACCCTGGTGTCAGAGTTTGCAAACCGCCAAAATAGCCACTGACTTGTTTTAACGACTGTACTCAAGCGACAACTGCAGCCAGGAGCGCCGGCTAAACGTGCCCTATGAAGCACGGAATAAAAAACCTAATTCGAGCTATCTGTTGTTATGATCTTCGTATTCTTTTTACCCATTCCTTGGATCTAGAAATCTAGGTAGCCTTCGTTTCCATTCTGATATTCCATCCTTGTGATATTTTTATTATTCATTGTTTCTAATAAGTAGTGTGCATATTTAGAAATTTAGTTTTGCATGTAAGCCTGAATTGCATGGGTGATAATAATGACAATAAGAAATCGAATTTGCGCGAAAACCAGATTTAGTTTGAGCATCATTGGTATCTATAAAGCCTTATTTTGTATTTTTAACCAAAATAAATTATCAGGACACGATCACAAACCATTGAAAAGCTTGTTTTTCTAAATACTTCTCGTTTAATATTTTTCAAGGATTTTCTTCTTTAAAAGATGTTTTTCAAATTAAATTTTTTCAGTCTAAATTATGTTAAACATTATCTTTGGATACAGGTAAGTAAAATCTAATTTAAATCCGGAATATTAAGTAAGCATCACCGTGATTAAAATGTCTAGACAAAAAATAGAAAATGCGTTTTCAATGAAAAAATAAGTGCATACACTTGTAATATATTTTGAGAAGTATTCCTATTCCAGCTTTACGTGATTTATGGATGATCCCTAAGTGAAGGCCGTCCAAAGTAAAGCTACGAAACTATGTGACCATGGCCACCAATGCAATTATATACGGTCTGTAGCGGAACATAATAGTAAGATGTGGTATTCAGATACGATATTATTAATATTTATTGCAAAATGGAGTTTTTACAATAAAACACTGAAATAGTATTTTAAAAATAAATTATCCTTAATAATTTGTGTAATATTATAGCAAGTAATTCTTGCCTGCGCGTACATTACGCGGGAGACATGATTCTTATGCTTTTAATCATTTAATTTATATTTTTCACTGTTGTTGTGCTACTTATATTCACTAGTCAAAACGTTTATAAAAGCATGATTTATTCTACTACTCGTCTCCGTTTACTACAAGTTGAACATAGATATAGAAAAAATAAGTGATGTTCAAACAAAACGGTTCTGTTTTTAGCCATTTCAATATATTTACATTTTATTTAAAAAAATTGTCTTTTTTATTTTATCGATGATAAAAGAAATGTAATATCAGTACTCAATGTAAAAAAAAGTTTACTTTGTTTACACATTAGATCAAAGAAAACTAATATAAGTCATTTTCAAGACATAGGCTGGACAGGCAGTTTTCCCTTGATCAATGGCGTCTCAATTGCGGTAACGGTGACCATTTTATATGGTGACCATTTCATCCGTTAAGGTTGCGTAATTGAGAACCATTGATATTTCATACATTTGATGCGGCACCGACAACCGAATGTTTATTTGCTTAGTAGTATGCAAGTTGATTTGATTTGAACGTTCTGTTGGCAGTGGTGCTAATGATCAGAGTGATTGTCGTCAAGTGTATGATGTGTCAGTAGTTCTAAATTTTGTCTCCTGAACTGATACTCCTGAACTGAACTGATAAATATATATACTATACTTAACATACACCTTACAGAAATTGACAATGGAAAAGTAACATTTAACATTCTACAGAAAGGAAAAAAATAAATATACATTTATATAAGACAAATATATCTTAACATAAGATATTTTATTTCATAAAAACTTAACCCTTAATACAAAAATGTATAATTAACAAATTTTAAAATTATCAACTTAATTAAGTAGTCCAAATGCTTATTAAATAATGCTATATACTAAATTTTTATTACAAAATGGTTAGTAGGTCAGGTATGCTATTTTATGATACCTAAACTAAGTAAAATGTTTACTTGTATCTTAGGTATCATGGGTTAGTAATATTAAAATTAGTGCTTGAATCAACAATATTTCTTATAGAACAACAATAAATAATAACAACTTAGAATTAGAACTTAAGTGTATTATTAGTTTTACTAATTGGCTAAATCTTTTTATTTATAACTAAGATTAGCTTATAACTAAAAGCAGTTTCTTTGTATCTGTGTATGACTGTCCCATCAGCCAATTCTGTAGAGCCTTTTCACATTTAGTTTTGTTTTTTAATTAAATATTTAGTTGCTAGTTTGTTTTATTGAACAGAAAACTACCCAGAAAGCAATAAAATCTAAGCGAGTGTGCTGTTTGGAGAGATTCAGATGAACATACAATATCTGCTCGCCTTTTGTTGTTTTTCAATGCTGGAGTATAGTGTGTTTACTTATGTTTTTTAATGACTGTTAGTAAAATGAAAAGCTGTCGAATAGAGAGAACACGGCATTCAATTAGGAGGGCGGCGGTAGGGTAGCGGAAGGGGCGGAAGGTGCTAACTTTAAGTATAGCTCTTTCTGCTCTTTCTAGATATACAGGGTGGCCGGGAAGTTGACGTTTAAAAAAAAATTTTAGATCCCTCGTGTCGTGGGGTATCCGAAACACCCCTATGTATGTTCCGCGATTTTTTGTAGTTTTCGAGTTACGATTTTTTTTCTGAATTTTTGAGAAATTTCGACCTGACCCGTTTAAATTTTTTTTTTAAAGTTGAAGACTTTTTCGTAATTATTTTTTTGCAACTGAATATTTATGAGTAGTTCTTTTATGAATAAAATAATCAGCTTCGTAACTTTGATAAAAGTTGTGAAAATGTTGGTGAAAAGTGAAAAAATTACGTTCGGTGAATTGTGACTTAAATTTTCAACTTTAAATTAAAAATCGAAACAGGTGACTCCATGGCTTCTAAGTGGGCCTAAAGAATGCGCCATGCTCTCAGTTTTAATAATAATAGTAAAAAAGTGGTACTTAAGGGGGCTACTTTTGCTAATGTCGGTCTTCAAAGACAGCAAGGTGGAAAATTCTTGAAAGTAGCCAACTGAATTTAAAAAATGTTTTTTGGTGATTTTATCATTCCTTTAGGTGCATGTTAAATTACATCAACAATTAATTAACAGCATGTTAAATTACAATCGTGTAACAGCTATTGCTCAGAGTGTAACAGGCAAGCGGGGTCACAGCGGGGCGACGTATGAGCGCGGGCAGCAGAGAACGACTGGAGAGCCAATCGCAACTCCCGCCCGAAGCGCGCGACCGCCCCGCGTCCCGTTTTCTTCCCTCTGATACCGTATTTGTACTCTTGCGCAATAACTGTCATCACCATTGATTCGTGCCGGGAGCTGTACCTGCGCTGACGCAATCCCATCCCTTCCCCGCCCTGTCAGCTTCAGTCGTGCTCACACCGTGTTCACCGCTACTTGTATTGTTTTGCCATTTTTTTCTCGGAACTTGTTTTTGCCTATTGATACCACCGCTGCCTATTTGTTTGACCCCTGCCTGAATTTGGACTCCGTTTTGCTTATTGATTTGGACTGTAGTCGGGCGGGAGCTGCGATTGGCTCTCCAGTCGTTCTCTGCTGCCCGCGCTCATACGTCGCCCCGCTGTGACCCCGCTTGCCTGTTACACTCTGAGCAATAGCTGTTACACGATTGTAATTTAATATGCTGTTAATTAAGTGTGATGTAATTTAACATGCACCTAAAGGAATGATAAAATCACCAAAAAACATTTTTTAAATTCAGTTGGCTACTTTCAAGAATTTTCCACCTTGCTGTCTTTGAAGACTGATATTAGCAAAAGTAGCCCCGTTAAGTACCACTTTTTTACTATTATTATTAAAACTGATAGCATGGCGCATTCTTTAAGTCCACTTAGAAGCCATGGAGTCACCTGTTTCGATTTTTAATTTAAAGTTGAAAATTTAAGTCACAATTCACCGAACGTAATTTTTTCACTTTTCACCAACATTTTCACAACTTTTATCAAAGTTACGAAGCTGATTATTTTATTCATAAAAGAACTACTCATAAAAATTCAGTTGCAAAAAAAAATTAAGAAAAAGTCTTCAACTTCAAAAAAAAAAATTTAAACGGGTCAGGTCGAAATTTCTCAAAAATTCAGAAAAAAAATCGTAACTCGAAAACTACAAAAATCGCGGAACATACATAGGGGTGTTTCGGATACCCCACGACACGAGGGATCTAAAATTTTTTTTTAAACGTCAACTTCCCGGCCACCCTGCATAAATAATAATAATAATAAACGCACAAGGAATATTATATGAAGACAACCCAGCCGACTATCATACAACGACAAGGAACTAATAATTGCAAAGCAATTATTAAAGTGCCTCCTCAGCATAGTCTTGAAAATGGCTAAGGTTTGCGCGGACCTTATACCATTAGGCAAGGAGTTCCAAAGGCGTGCGCCGTGTTCTGTTCAAGATTCGGTATAATAGTTAGTTTCATGGACCGGCAGATCGATGAGGAATCTGGTGGTGCTGCGCGGTTCACGCCCGTGGAATAGGTGCAAAGTCAAAAATTAAATGTAGTTCACTATTTTGCTCAATGATTTATATTGATTTTGTAATGTATTTTTTCGACGTTTTCAAGAAACACTATGTATGTTTTATGAAAATAAAGTACTTTTGACTTTTTTTTGGATAAAATGGTCACCTTTGTCATTTCATCACCATCGAGATACCATTGATTAGTAAAAGTGCCCAGTTCTTCTCTACAACATGATCTACGAAACTTCTAACCAGTCAGTCTCACTTCAAGAGTATTTATGAGATGTAATAAAGAGTCATTCCTCTTGTATTAATCCTCGACAAAAAAAGAGGGGTGAAAGTTTGACGTGAGTATCTGTGTATGTATCTGGGTACCCTTGTGTCTGTGTATCCATGTATCGTCTGTTGCATCGTAGCTCCTAAACGAATCGACCGATTTTAATGCGGTTTTTTTATTTGATAGCTGACGCAATTGAGATGGTTCGTAGTTATATTGTATCAAAATTATTTTAGCCTTTTAAAAGTTAAAAGCAATCAAATGTCGGGAGTGATACATTTTTTTAAAATTTTAGATTTATGTAGGAAGGAGTAGAGGTGTCAGACAAAAATATTTTATATCAAAAATATTTTATTTGGTTCAAATATAAAAACGTACAAAAAATGATCACAGATAGAGGCACATTTTAAACAGTTTGCTTGACTTAATGATGATGATGGTGCTCAGGGACGTGGTGGTGAGTGCTGTGCTTCACAGTGGCGTGGAAACTGAAAAAAAAAGATCATGTCAGAGTTCAGAATAAAATGGATCTCCAGCCCATCTTGGCTAACATAGACGCTTGAAATAATTTCCTGTTCCGTACTGACGGTATGCGATACAACAAAAGAGGGCGAAACGAGAAACATATGACAAAATTGCTCTATGTTAGCTGTGCATGGAACTGGATTTAGGGCAGTTTTCACCAAATATTCAACTAGTGTGACTCCGACATCTATTCCCACCGCTAAGACTAGGTACAACAACCACCAAAAACTGTATTCATTTAATTTTAATTTACTTAATAAGAATAATATATTAGTTGGTAATGAATTGGTGATAGGCCAGTTGATAATGAACTAGAACTAGACTAAATTCGTCTTTTCGGATTTAAGTACAAGTTTATAACGGTGAAGGAAAACATCGTGATGAAACCCGCCCGTCTAAGAAAATTCATTTTCGAAAGACGAGCGGACTCCACCAACGTATATGGGCTGGTTAAAAAAAATATATATTGAGCAACAAAAGATGTATTTCTCTAAAAATATGAATAAGTAAGTGACGTATATCTTACCCAGTGTGGTGGTCGCCGTGGTAGTCAACATGTCTGGTGGAACCATCAGGCTGGTGCAGGGCGTAGTATCCCTTGACATGGTCTCCATCGCGAGCCTCGTGCTGCGACTTGATGTCACCGGTGTGGTGGTCTTCTACTTTGTATTCGAAGTCGTATTTAGGGTGAGCCTGGAGGTGATTTATAAGAAAAGTTTATTTATTTATTGATAACCGACTTACATTTACAAACTAAGGTCCGTATTACAAAACGCGACTCAGACTCTGATCTATACTTAAGTAGCAGTTGTCTTTGTTATTCTGATAGTGAGAGAAGGAGATAATCAATACTTAAGTATAAGATCAATACTTGAGTCTCCTTCTATAATAAATCTAAAAATGAAAGTTATAGGAAAGTTGTCAGACATCTAAAAGCGCTACAAAATATAATATCATAAAGGGCTAAATCACGACACAATGTTTTTGTGAACTTGATTTTGGACACACTTTCAACACGTTTCCAATACTTATTAAATTATTTACTAGAGATCTAATCAAAATCACCAAACTTAAAACCACGAGTTGGTAACAGGTACTTTTTAGCACAGCACTATGATAAAAGTACAAAAATCATCAAAACAACGGTTTGAAAACTCTGACACCAAGGTAAGCCAAGTTCGCCACATACTTGACTATACCTACACGATAAGGAAGAGGAAGGATCAAAACAATAAATCCCAACAGAATCTATACTAAATTAAAAATCTGTAGAGTTTGTTTAGTTTAACGCGCCAATCATAGGAACTACAGGTTTGAATTGAAACGTCGTCGATAAAGACGTCGAGAAGTGACCCACAGGCGAAGCCGCGGGCGAAAGCTATTCTTAGATATTTAGTAAAAATCTTTAACCGGTTTCCGCTAAAACCACCAAAATAAATTTACCCATTATATGTAAAGAAACTGTGTCCAGCAGATTTTAACTTACATAATAATCAACAACGTGACCGTGGCCATGTCCGTGACCGTGTTCATCGTGACCGTGACCATGGATGACCACCTCGTGAGCGGGCCCATCGTGGCGATGGATGCTCTGTGAGGAGTAGGCATGCCCATGACCGTGGCCATGATCATGGTGGCCATACTGGGCGGCTACCGTTGCTACAACGGCTGCGATGCAAATGACCTGTATAAGATTGAAGGTTAGAATTTAGACTTACTAAAAAAGAAGAAACTGAGCTAGACCCAGTTAGATAACCAAGTCCAGACCCAGTTTATTGTGATTTTCTGGTAGAGTCATGTCACTCAATTACTTATCACAAGGGAGCCGAAATACTAACATATAGTGAAGAAAAAAAATATTCTTAATAAGTAATCTATTATTTATTTATTATTTACAATTACTATTATTTATTACAATTTATTTATTTATCATTTCTATACGTGGTGTTCAACTTATCTCGACCTTGGATATAGGGGGTGACTTTAAATTAGGTAGCCTAACTTTAGGAAGTGATTTTACCTATAAAACTGAACAACTTTCCCCAAGGGAAATATTAAATTCTTAAAAAAAATTCTGACTATGATCCAATCCATGAAAACCAAAAACTGCCAAATAGGTGAAATAATTCGTGTATAAGCGATTTTTGGCATAGTTGTAGGGAATGGTGTCTGAAGCAACATACTGAAAGTACTGATGGATGGGGGTGGAGCTAACGTGTAGGGGGCGTTTTAAAGGTTCCTTTAACGGTGAAGGGACATACCTCATGTCTTTAAATATTGATCCTAGCGAAAAAGTGTACAGAACCTTTTTGTAGAGAATTTTATGTAGATTACTTGAGTAAAATTTTTTTTTTGCTATGGGTCACCGTTTACGAGTTGTTTAAGAAAAACTTAAAAAAGGAACCTTTAAACCGTTAGCTCCACCCCCATCCATCAGTTCTTTCAGTATGTTGTTTCAGACACTATTCCCTACCACTATGCCTAAAATCGCTTATACACATATTATTTCCCCTATTTTTCCTTCGTTAAATGGTAAGCGTGTCGCTCAAGTTGTGTGGAGAGACAGAAAATGTTTAAATAATTGAATGAATGAACATTACCTTTGCGAACATTTTTACAATATTTTTAGTTCCTAATACCACAAAATTCGACAATGAACTGATACAATTCGCTTTGAACCCGCGACTTTTATACTAACAAGGCTTAATCAAGGCAATATTGATTTCACTCTAATTGTAAACAGTAAAAATTATCAGCCGCATTCAGTTTGCTGTAGTTTCGTAAACTTTTGTTCAATGCACTTGGGCCTAATGTGACATTGCTACATATCTTGATATCAATTGAACAGTCATTAAAATTTTAAGATTAAATTGAACTGTTACAACTCAATTAAACAATGGTTAAAATAACTACTTGACAATGACACCGTATCTGATATAAATAACCCTTTTGTCTGATTTGAAGGGCCTCTTACTTTTACTTGGATTGTTTTAAATGAAAGGTAGTTTTAATTTTAGCATGTGACAATGTTTTTATAATTCTTATTTAAATGAAGTAAATACACAAAATAACATTTTAAAATCGCAATTTAAGCTTTTGAATATATTATCAAGACTCTAAATATACAAAAAAAACTTTTACGTCAAAATTGAGGTTCCCTTTGAATACCCTTTACCTTTCTTAGCTTGCATGCTTTCGGAAAACCTATTTTTCTGAAAAGTCCTTTCTGGAAAAGGTAAGAAATTCTCACATTGCGGACTTGGAATCAAAGAGTCGGTCGGACAACATACCTACATATATACGCTCAGGCTTGGAGAACATAGATAATTATGGATAACTTCATATAAGTGGAATTTCAGCCTACACTTGGCTCATCTGTTTTATTGCCTTTCTTGTGATGGATAAAAGAAGTTTTAGTTTACTGCAAAAGTAACCTCTATGGTGCTTTTCTTTTTATGGATAAAAAAAGTCTATTGACAGACGTCTATAATAATTTATATTTGTTGTTGCTTCTAGTTTGCAAAGTGTTTCCGCAGTGTTTTTTACCACATGCATTACTATTATTAATTTGTGTTTTTAACTTGGCGGTGTTTTATTATTAGCCTCTGTTGATGTAGAGTAATAAGTATAGAGATGGACAATATGAAATTGTGTTACATAAGTCTCATTAAGGAGTGTCTAATTATAAACTATTCTGTTGTATATTGGCAAAATTGTCTTACCTTAAAAGGACAGAGCCATATATGCACAAGAATAGAATAGAATAGCTTTACGTAAGATTGGTTTAGGATTTTGTACAAATTCTTTTTAATTTGATGCGTTAAGTCATCCACAAATCACTTAATCCTAAAAATGTGTAGCATCATGTTTAGAATATTACTTTATCTCAATCTTGTGGCTCTTTACAACTTTGTAAACGGAAACCAGACTTTAGTAGGACTTGCTAAGTACAGAGTAATTGTCCGTACTAATGTAGGAGATATACAGGGGATAAAAGCCGTCGATGGAAGTTATACTGAGTTTACTGGTATACCGTACGCCAAAGTAGATGAAAGCTATCCATTTGGGGTGAGAAAACTAATTTTAGAAAGTAAAAAATTAGATAACTTAGTATTATAGTAGTATATTGTAGTTCGGAAGCAAATGTTATTATTCTATGACTCTTCCTATATCATTTCGACTGCAGTGCTATAGCAACCATATTGAAGAATTTAAGTACAGAAAACCTGACCTAATGCTATGTTTATTTTTATGTCACAGTTTTCAACACCTTACCCGAAATTTGACGGTGTATTCGACGCAACTATTAACTCTGTAATGTGTCCTCAAATGCGATTAAATGGAAATATTGGAGGAAACATTGACTGTCTCCAACTAAATATATACGTTCCAGACTCTGCTAAAACCAACAATCTGCTTCCAGTCATGATTTGGATTTATGGAGGTGCTTTCGATTTTGGATCAGCCAGTAGACAATATTTTGGCCCCAAGTTTATAGTCAGACATGACGTGATATTAGTCACAATAAATTATAGAGTGGGACCTTATGGTTTCATGTGTTTAAACAAACCAGAAATTCCTGGTAACCAAGGGCTCTTTGATCAGTTGTTAGCATTTCGATGGATTTATCAAAATATAGGAGCTTTTGGCGGGAGTAAAGAAAGAATTACACTTTTTGGTCAAAGTGTTGGTGCAATGTCCATCCACATGCACATATTATCACCTTACGAAGAAATCTATAACAATGTAATTTTACAAAGTGGCTCGGCATTTACTCCAGACGCTATTATGCATCCTGATGATACAATACCTATGAAAATTGCTGAAAAATTAGGTTTCAGGACGTCAGAAATAGAAGAAGCTATAACGTTTATTTCTAATAAAGACACAAATGCTGTTATAAAAGCAGTGGCTGATATAGGATCTGGTATCCATTTTTATCCTTGTCTCAGTTCTGATAGTGAATCTATTGAGAAATTCATTACAGACTATCCAGCAAATTTAAACATTACTAAGATACGAGGTAAATCAGTTATGATGGGATTTAACAAAGATGAAGCGATAGTTTTCTTTGCTGACGTTGATTCTGAAGAGTTTGAGAAAAATAACATATTTTCAGAATACATGCATCGATTTTTCAATTTTAATTCTATGCAGAGCAATAAATTAGAGGAAATTCTCGAAAAGTTCTATTTAGGTACCAAAAAAGTGTCGCTGGAGACTAAGCCCGAAGTAGCCGATTTCATGTCGGATTTTATTTTCAACTATCCAATCGAGAGATGCGTAGATTCCTTTTTAAATAACGGTGCTGAAAAAATATTCTACTATGTGTTCTCATATTCGGGAAACAGAAGTTACTTTAAGAATTTAGCAAATGTAACAAGTAAGGGGGCAGTACATAGTGATGAGATTCCATACTTATTTGATATTAGAGACATTGACTTCGAGCCTTCACCAGAAGATTTGTTGATAATTGATAGGATGACAAAAATGTGGACAAATTTTGCAAAATATGGGTGAGTTTAATTTTATAGAATTTAATTCCTTACCGTTCTAAAGGTATAAATATGATACTGTTTTTGTTTGTATTACTTACCCTAGTTTCTAGAAATCTGCACTAGACATGCCAGATGCAGCTAACTAAAGCACAATTGAGAAGAGTAGCGACTTCTTGTGCGATTATGGGCTGAAGGACCTAACCGTAGAGTACATTGTTCAACGATTCCCTCTGGGATACTTTAGGGTGGAGCCTGGGAACCTGTTTAACTTAACATCTGGGGTGGTTGACGGGTTACAGGATTTTAAGTTATTCAACTGCGTATTACATAAAATGCCTACAATGACACACGCTAAACGCGTAAATAGATTTTTGTAGAGCAACGCATCGTCCCCTCTCCTAAAAATTGCGTGTGCAATCTGTTGTTTACCATCTTAGTAATACCATGGAATACAAATAAACTGAGTATTGAAATAAATGCAGTGTCATATACATGATCAAATAAAATGAATTTATCTAGATATTTTTTCTTACTGCACATTGTTTTCTTTACAGAGATCCAACACCGGTTCCTGATAACCTTCTGCCCGTTAAATGGAAACCGATAACAAAATATTCAGTTCGATGTTATTTGGACATAGACTCTGATATGAAAGTGGGCCTCGTTCCTTTTCATAACAGAATGGCATTTTGGGATTTATTTTACTCTGCTTATGGAAACGCTGAAAATAACTATGGCTATATGAGTGAGGCTACAAGTGTATTTTATTTAAATAGCCTTACAGTTTATTTCAGTGCAACAGCTTTCTTACTCATATTTTAAAAGCGAAAGATCAAAATGAAAATATTGCTAGGAATATTACAACAGTACTTATTTATTAATAAATTAAATTTTAATTTTATATTTCTTCACTTCGTTTACTTGTTTATGAATCCTAAAGCTTTTCATATTAAAAAATAACTTTTTCATATTTAAACTTTTTCTTATAAAAAAAATACATGAAAAAGTTGACAGTTTACTTTTCATATATCAAGTAAAGAATAAATAAATAATCTTCTAATTATGATTTTATGCATACTATTATAAATGCTAAAAAAGTGCATTTATAAATAAAAAAGTGCATATGATTTTCAGGGCCAAAAAACAATAATGAATGTTGTGATAATATCCTAGTAATTATAAATCCTAAAAAAGCATAAACAAAAGATAAATGCGAAAGTTTGTAAGGATGGATGGATGGATGTTTTTTTTTTTACATATTCACGCTAAACTACTATATTTCATAATATATAGGGAACACAAACAGACAACAGCACAAACAAAACAGAGTAAGAATAGATAATGCTTTATAGTTTTGCAGGTACTACGGTCCAAAAATAGTGTACAAAACAAGACCAAATACATATATGTTTTGAATATTTCTCGCACTGCCAAATACGGGGAATAAGGAACATAGATAGGCTATACAGGGCTTTAGGTAAATCTCTTTCAACCTCTCGGGTGGTTAATCAGTCCATGAAACTGAACAACTTCCCCAAGGAACATAGGTCAAAACACGAAAAAAAAATTTGATCTCCCGTACAAAATGCGCAAAATTTTTTTTTCGTATTTTGACCTATGTTCCATGAGAAGTAGTTCAGTTTCATGGACTGATTAACCACCTGAGAGGTTGAAAGAGATTTATCTAAAGCCCTGTATAATTGTCCTAAATTCCCATGGGAACAAAGTCCCGGTCAGAAGGTCAGTTAAAAATAAAAGACAATAATAAATTCACAAAATCTATATTTGGTAGGTACCTAGGACATCAAACGTACATCAAACATACATTATTTACAAAACACGTGGCGTAAGACTTCAGATAACAGTGGCTAGTGGTGATGGTGCACGGGGACAATGTGGTGGGTGCCGTGCTTCACGGTGGCATGGAAACTAAAAGAAAAAAGATTTAAATAAGTAAGTGTTTCATTTTAACCCCTCTAAAAAGGGTGATATAAATTTGACGAGTGTATCCGTGTCTCTGTATAACTTTCTATTTTTCTGTCTGTCTGTGGCATCGTAGCTCCTAAACAGACTTAACCGATTTTTAAAAAGCTGACGTAATCAACGTGGTTCTTAGCTATATTTAATCAAAATTGGTTTAGCCGTTCAAAGGTTAAAAACGATGAATGTCGGGGGAGATATTTTGACTAATTGAAACAAAAGTTTTAAAAAATACGAAATATAGTATGTATTACATTATTTACTAGTTTCAGAATTAACTAATGATTGTAGCAAGACTCCAATCTAGCTTGAAAGGATAAAATGTAAAGAAGCCTGATAAAAACTTATGTGACACGAGGTTTAGCCAAGTTTGCCACACACTTGACTATATACCTAAATGATAATAGTCGGTAGAGTTAGGTTTTGCGTCAAGGAAATTGTAACCAGCAATCAAAAATGTTTTTTCTATAGATCTTTGCGTTAGTATACATATTAATTTTGTACAACTTTAGAACTTTAGGCTGTCAAAAAAATGTCCAAAACTATCAAAACCATTTTTTGCGATTTACCGGTAAACTACGCGTCTGGCGGTAAGAAATGTTACGTAATAAAAAAAACCGAAATAAAAAGACGAACAAAATGAGTTTTTTTGAGTCCCGATCGATTTTTTATCATACAAACTTCTTAGCATTGATGCTTAGTAATCTTTGTAATCAGCCTGAGTAATTCAATAAACTCCTTACCCAGTGTGGTGGTCACCGTGGTATTCAACGTGTCTGATGGAGCCATCAGGCTGCTTCAGCGTATACTCTCCTTTAACGACGTCACCGTCGCGGGACTCGTGCTGTGACTTGTGGTCTCCCGTGTGGTGGTCGTCTACCTTGTATGCGAACTCGAACTTAGGGTGAGTCTAGAAAATAATAGTTACAAAGTCTATGTGCGTAATATTGGTGTCGATAGGAATAACCCGCTTAGGAATAAACCGAACCTGTAAATGTTTAAAAAATTCAATCACGTTAGCTTATGTAATGACGTTCAGATGACAAGAAAAGTATATCTTTCTTCATATTAAGCTACCTATTCAGATCTTTGCACCGGGTATGAGTTGGGGTGACTAATATAAAAACTAAACGTTTGTGCAATAATAAGATTGTTATCTTAGAATTTTTGATTAAAAGATTGTTATTTATGATTGTTTGTAAAAACAAGAAGTAAGTAGGTACTTATTCAGAACATATTGTGCCTATTGCCATAAAGGATAAATTTTATTTTTAATCACACTTGACAGGTTGGTTTTCGTTTCTTAAAATTAGTAGTTTTCTTTCTCTGTGTGTTTCTCTGTTTACTTGCTTATTTTATAATTGTGCACCCTAACTTCGGCAGGAATTCCCAAGTCCACTTTTTAGAATCTTTTGGTAACAAAACTTACATGGAAGTCAACTACGTGACCATGTTCATGACCATGGCCATGGATGACCACGGGCTCCGCATGGCCATCATGACGGTGGATGTATTGGGAGGAGTGGGCATCATGGCCATATCCTTGGCCAATTCCTTGACCACCAAAGCCTTGTCCACCAAAACCTTGTCCGCCAAAACCTTGTCCGCCTAAACCTTGTCCGCCAAAACCTTGTCCTCCAAAACCTAGTCCACCAAAGCCTTGTCCACCAAACCCGATTTGAGCCGCTACAGTAGCGACCAAGGCAGTGAAGCAAAGGACCTGAATAACAAATGATACATTTCATGAATTTGCGAAGATTGTCGATTACAGCTATAATTCTGCCAAGTCTACTTCTGTACTTCTGAGTTCGTAAAACAAATCTCTTAAAAATTACAATTAAGGGGAGCTTGTATATAGGATGTACCTCGACCACATCGAGCTAGATTCTGATCTCGAGCGAACACATTTTTAAACAGTCTTATACATATAAAAAAAAACATTTAAATATCCGCACTTAAAACTCTAACAAAGCAGGCTATTCAAAAATATATATTTGCCTTCAAAAATTAGAACAAAATAGAGAGAAATAAAAGAAATCTGTCGACTCACCTTAGAGATCATTTTGGAATATGATAGTTTAGTCCTGTTGTGCTAATAGATCCAGACACTGTAGTAAACTGATACTAAATGCCTGGAAACTTAGACTTTTATATCATAACTGGGGTGTATCGATTTCACACTAAATTATAGGCGGTTAAACTTATCTACCTATTAAAGTATGCAGTATTTGCAATTATTTCGTAAAACTGTTAACTATGTACCACACGCCATGTGACATTGCCACAGATTTGGTATCAATTGGTATCAAATTATCAATTAATAGGTTTTGATTGCTACCGCGTAAAATATTATAAATGTTTTTTTATGTGAACGTGGTGTACAATTTTCCATGCTTGTGGTTTTCAGACTTATTATAAAAGGTCATTAAATGAAATTAAAGTTCTTTTTTGTACTGCCCTTTTGTAATTTCTTGAAGCTAAGGTAAGATTTTATTCGTTTTATTAGTGATCGTTATCATTTTCGTTCTCTGAATGAATTTTTTTCTAAATTAAAGTCTATAGTTATGTCTATAAATATGGCTAGATATTACGATAAACTAAGGGGGCGTCAAGAGCACAGAGGATCTTAATTCTACTTATGATAATTTTGTTAATTGCTTTAGTAGGTAAATAGCATTACATATTGGGTTAATATAAATTAGCAAAAATTAAGGGTGGAACTCAGCTAATAGAAACTGAATAACTTTCTCGAACGAACGTATAGGTCGTAATGTGAATAATTTTTCGCCTATTCATCCAACTTTATCAACTGATGGCCTTAGTATGAGAGGCAGAATTTTTCTGTCATATATAGAGGTTGTCTATCTTTACAAATTTATTCACAATTAATTATTTTGAATTCTTTGATCGATTGCTCAATGCTCAAAAATGATAATTATTTACTAAAACTTTTGTTTAAAAAACAAATGAATTCAGCAACTTGCTAGAAGAAAAACGATTTATTATAATATTTAAATAATTACATAGAAGTTTCTGTCGTAACCTCATTATCGATTGGGTTGTTTAGGTCAAATATTTCGTACTTGAATGCTCCGGCGGATGTACTCGTAATATTTGATTAGGGATTTTCGTTAATAATTATATACATATTGTTGCCGCGTTTGTGCAATTATTTATTAACTATACCAAATATTTAAGTAACTTACTTAAATATTTCGCATAATTTAGTAACAATTTTGTAAAGATTTTCCTGATTTCCAATTTCAGTTGAAAGCATTGAGTTTAAAATTATTTCATTATAAATTATCAGCAAAATATTTAAGGTAATTAAAGTATCTTAAACAATGAAAGATTTATCGATTTGTATTAGGTTGGGTGCAACAAGAAAAACAATGTTTTTTTTTCAAAAATATATTATACAGATTTACAAAACAAAAATATAACTACATAACAAACACTTCTACACAAACAAGCCAAATTTAACGTATAAAAAAACGTTATCCTATCGGTGGTGATGTTCGGGAACCACGTGGTGGGTGCTGTGCTTCACAGATGCATGGAAACTGAAGAGAAAAACAAAAGTTTATTACCTTGTATCTTAATCCTGAATAACAAAAAGTTTAAAGAAAGAACTGATTTCGGAAACTATGTGAATTCCTGTGACTTCGGTTTCGTGAGAAGTTAAGAAAAATCCAGCTTTGTTTTTTATCTACTTCACAAAAACTTTAAAAACTTTCATACTCAAATTCTTACACCTAAAATCAATTTAAGAATAGCTCTAGTCTAATGAACTGCAAAGCCTTTTCTAGATAATTTTACTCTAACTAAGGTAAATATATGTCCTTATTTCAAATAAATGCTCCACACTCAAGGCCCACACTAAGGTTTACCGTCGTGTTGTAGGTCCCTTGAAACTTAAATAAAGACAAACCCATGACCCAAGAACAAACATCTGCTTTTTACACAAATGATTGCCTCGACTGATAAAACTCAGGACTTTTCGATCAAGAGGCAACGCTAAGCACTGTCACTAGACCAAACCGGCCATAAATGTCATTTTAATTAGAGAACCATACTGTATTTATGTATGTATGTATGTATGTAAACACTTTATTGCACATAATAAAAATTACAAAACAAAAGAGATGGATACAAAGAAAACTATGTACAAAGGCGAGCTTATCGCTTAGAGAGATTTCTTCCAGCTAACCCTCGAGAGCAACGAAAGGAGACTAATCGAAGGATCGGCGTACTTGCGCAATAAGGAATTTTTACTAACTAATATTATCTACTTTAACGCTACACTAATTATATTAATAATACACATATAAAATATATAAATAAATATAATATATACAATACAGTATACTATATAAATATGACTAATGCATATATGATTCTATAATGCCTAATGCAAAATGCATACTTGTACAGAATTCTTTATAAGTGTCCAATTCTAATTTAAAATACATACCCAGTTTTCTTATCACTGGTGTAGTCAACATGTCTGATAGAGCCATGAGGCTCGTGCAGCGAGTAGTAGCCCTTCACGAGATCTCCGTCGCGGGACTCGTGCTGGGACTTGATGTCACCGGTGTGCTTGTCCTCTACCTTGTACTCGAACTCGTATTTGGGGTACGCCTATAGAAAATTTCATACATATACTCATCTACATTGTCTAGAGATATTGCACATGCACAGATAAAATGGCATGTACTAAATCTGAATTTATCAAGGTATTGTTTTGCTTGTTTGTGAAAACGGGAAAAAAAATATAGTCGGAAAAATTCGACGGCAAAATTGTTCCTAATACTGCAGCTCGAGTACCTTCTGGTAATCTTTAGAGTGTTTAATAAATATTGACCTACAAGACCTATAATGATTATTTAATAATCTTATTACAGATGTGGGTGTTCGTTTTCTTATGAATTTGACCTTTTTACTCATTTATTCCAATAGAACTACCCCGGTGTCCCACCCCTTCTTGATAGATAATTCTAGATTTAATTATATCATAGTTTATTACTTTACCAAACTGTTCCGTAGTACGTATACGGTTTTTCCATACCATTATTCTCTTTTAAAGAGGGTTTAATTTATCAAGTAATTACTTACTAGCCATATTTGTAATTCTAATAGTATTCTAAAAATGAATCAAATTAAACGAGGCTTACATAGTAGTCGACGTGTTCGTAAACGTGTCCATGCTTGTCCTTGTGGCTTTGGACCACTTTGTGGGCAGGTCCATCGTGACGTTTGATGCTCTGAGAGGAGTACGCATGATGGTTGTGCTCGGCGGCCACAGCGGCTACAATGACAACTAAACACAGGACCTGCGTTAAAGAAAGATTTAAAATTAAAACAGTTTTTCACCGAAAGATACTTTTGAACGATATTTTTATTAAAAATGTTTTTTTTTTCAGTCTGTGTAAACATAAAAAGCTGTCCCTGTGAGTAAGACATTTTTACACGCTCTTAACTGTCTCTTGACTTGCAATAACATTTATGAATATGAGGGTAACTGATTGGATATTGCAGCTTTAATGATAACTTTGTTAGCATAGTATTTCTGACTTAAAGCTGAAAAAATAGCGAGAGCACTCTCTGGCATGATTTTTTTAAAATTCCTGTGGAGTTCTAAACAATAAATATCAAGCCAATTCTGTGATAGTTCTAAGGCTTAAAATGTATCTTGCACTATAGAGTACTAATACTTGATTATACCTCTTTCCGTCTTAATTTTTACCATTCCTTTTTTAATTTACCTTAGACATCATTTTCCAGGACTGTTGTTCTCCTAATGTTATGGCACTGAATTCAAAATAAAAACTGATACAGGTTCCAAAAAGTGACCGACTTTTATATTAGTAAATGATACCTACATTGATTTCAGATTAAGTATGCACTAAATATGTATTTGTAATTATTTCGCAAACTTGTGTTCGGCATACTTTCACTAATTTGACATTGCAGGTCTTAGCACTAATTAATACAATGTTTATTATCTACCTTAATTTGATAAGGTCATTTTGAAAGAAAAACCGAATTTATTCTTTCAGTTCTAGATAGGTGTCATTATGTTATTAGTTTCAACAAAGATTTAAATATTTGTTTACAATGAGTTTTGAAGAGTTGATATTTACTTATTAGGCTTATTATGATCACAATGGAATACGAGTGCGTAGAGGTACATATCAAGACTTTAATTCTTGTCTTCAAGTCTTTAGGAGAGTACGAGACATTATACAATATGAATCTGTTCTCTCTGTTTCAATCAGTCATAGTTTGATATTTTTAAAAAAAAATTTGACTGATATCTGTTAGTTAACATCTGTCGAATCATATATAATATTCTTTATTGCACAAACATAGTTATTAAATCAATTGGAAAAACCAAGTATACAAAGGAAAAACCAAGTATAAAAAAATCATCACTAATTACTTACCGTATATCGTGTCAATGTATTTTCCACGTATTTTCAGATATGCTACAATACTAAAGGTGACTTTAAATTATTAAGCGAAAATTAAGAATTGAAATCAGCTAAAATTAAGAATTGAAAAACTTTCCCCATGAAACAAAGACCGAAATATGAAAAAAAAACGAGTTGCACTGCGGGAGTGCCAGCAGAAGTGAAAATTTGAATATATATTACTTTCTTGCGGTCTAAGAAGTTTTCACTTCACCCTCCGTCTTACGAATTTTCAATCAGGGTCATGTGACCCTGACGCGAGTTTAAAATTTTTTACCCATCCAAAAAGTGCACAACGCCGGGGCCTAAAGAAGTTTTCACTTCAAAAATTCGCTGCTCCATACAACTTGAGCAATCAGCTGTATGAAACGGAAACTTTTTTTTCTGGGAATGTCAAATGGTTTCCTGTTTATTCGCATGAGACAAATCTCCTCCTAAAGTTTTGCTAACTTATTGAAAATCACCCCAGAGTCCAGAGCCCCCTGAGTACATATGTATGATTTATAAATCTATGGTATTTATATTCATTTATAAATGATGTTAAATTAATAATAGGTTAACCAATGCAGGAATAAATAAACAGAGTACATATTCATAGAAAGTATATTTGGCATTATATAAAAGTATCAAAACAGTTTAAAAGAGCATTAAACCTTAAGAAAAAGATCACAGAAGAGCAAAGGTTTCATCTTTCAGTCGTTGATCTTTCGTTTAATGATGATGATGATGATGGGGAATGATATGATGGGTGCTGTGCTTCACATTGGCGTGGAATCTGGAAACAAAAAAACATAATTTATCTTTATGACCGGTTATGACGCTTGGTTACACATACACAGTCAGTAGGGGTGAACTGACTGTGTAACCAAGCGTTATTGTTTTCTGAACCGATCCTCGTGAACGCGTTTTGTGAGCAGGTTCGATAATTCTAGAGTTTGTTTTTGTCTATTCAGTTTTCTGAAATTTTTCAAAATGTAGGAGCCGTGGGGGATAAAAACGTAATACCTAATTTCAGCAATGTTGACTCGCAAGGTCTACAGCTCACAGAGTCACTCATTTTTATCGGGTTTTCACTTAAAAATAGTTTTAGCGAATCGATAGCAAGAATAGCAAGTCGAACTGATTTAATTGTATTACGAGTAAAGTAGAACGAAAAGCTCGTGCAAAATTTTCTTTTTCTACTAGATGATACAATTTTGATGGCCAAGAGTGGCTCATAGCTACATCGCAGCGTATCTATAATAATTGTAAACTTCTATTCTGAAAAATATCTTACCCAGTGTGGTGGTCACCATGGTATTCAACGTGTCTGGTGGAACCGTCAGGCTGGTGCAGGGCGTAGTATCCCTTGACATGGTCTCCATCGCGAGCCTCGTGCTGCGACTTGATGTCACCGGTGTGGTGGTCTTCTACTTTGTACTCGAACTCATATTTGGGGTGAGCCTGGAAAAAAAAAACATCACTTAGCCATTATTCACTACTTAATGTAAAACGACTTTAAATATTGAAACTTTAGCACTTGAAACTCCCCCATAAAATTGAACAACTTTTCCCTAGGGACCCATATAATTATAATAATAAGCCTTCCAAAAGGACCGGCCTTAGAGCTAAGATTTCCTATAGGAGAGATACAAAAAAATAAAAAAATAATCTAAATTTACTAAAAAACTCTAAATTACTCTAATTATCTAAATTAACTCTAAATTACTTAAATTATCTAATTGCAGTTTCTTCAATAAAATTTTCAATTCTGATTATTAACTGAAGAGCGGTTTTAAACTACTTACGCGTTTGAATTTAGAACGATGCAAAGTATAGAGTGTCGCGCTTTACGTGTTTTGAAAAGTAAAACAACTACATTTCTTACTTTATACCAACACAGTAGATTGTTGTAATAGTTTGCATAGGGATATTAGGAGAGCTGGAGAGTGTTGACCAATTCTTTATTGCCCATAAAGACGCTGGCAGAAAGCCAGTCTAGATATAAAAAGTGGTTACAGTGACGTGCAGTTTATTTACATATCTTGTTTTTTTGATTTTTTTACTGAATCTTTGAATTGTTCAGTTTTAATTGCGAGTTTATTAGGAAAGTTTTGTAAAATGATAATAGGGCTTCTTTTATTCTGCTAGGTTGTATGGTCTTTAAACTTAAAGTTAAAGCTATTGGCGAAGACCTATAATTGGCCTTCTGACACATTTTTTGTGAATTAGTATATTGTTTCAAAAAGCTGTTGGTTTATAAAACAATAAAAAATGTCCGAATTTTGCAGCGCATGTCGAGTCCGCCGCAAATCCCGCCAATCTCACTGCTGTTCAACTTATAAGCAACCGATTCTCTATTCCGTAGACTTTATTATGTAGGTACGTAGATTATTCTCAGATCTTTCAGTAAACTTACGTAGTAGTCAACGTGTTCATGGTGTTTATGTCCGTGACCGTGATCGTCATGACCATGGACGACCACCTTATGAGAAGGTCCATGATGACGGTGGATGCTCTGTGAGGAGACAGCGTGGTGGTGGCCATGGTGGCCGTGGTGGCTGTGGTCATGGTGGCCGTGCTGGGCTGCCACAGCGGCGACAAGAACGGTGAAGCACAGGACCTGCAGAAATAATTATATTTTAATAGAAAAATGTAAATGATACCGAATACTTTTATTCATGCTCACTTGAAAAAAAATCTTCCTTTTGAGTTGTTAGTCATCTAATTTTTTTGTATCGGTCCTATTTGCCTTTAAATTTTTTTTGAGTTTCCACAATTTTATTTGTAAATAAAATCACCGTTTAGGACAAATTCGGCACAAATCTAAATCATTTATATGAGATCATATTGCTTAAAACAATATTGGACTATATTAATTATGTTGGCCAGCGTAATTTTAATTACATTGCTAATATCAAACAATTTTAAAACGTAAAATACAGACGTCAATAAATTCACGGAAATAGTCGTGAGATTAGCAATTGCACACAAGCTGTGAAATTAGCTTTTTTTTTGGTAAACTCTGATGAATTTTGTAGAGGGATTAGCCCACTAACAATTATATTATATATATTTCATGTTAGGATATGAAGATTACACACATGAATAGGCACAAACAAAATAATTATTTCAGTTTGATTTTTTCAAACTTTTTTCACAATTAACAACGCACACCGCTTTTAGATTCATATTTTTTTTACCTTTGAGATCATTTTGCTGTTATGTTTATGACACGTTTAAAAATAAACTGATACAGTTATTGTTTAGCACAGGTTTTTATACTAACGTTAGAATTTGATCAAGGCAATATTGGTTTCACTGAAAATTACAGGCAGTATTAAAATCATCTACCGACTCAAGCATGTTGCTAGCAATTATTTTTCAAAGTCATTAGCTTGAGTTTACTGCAAATTACCAATTATTTTTGATAACTTGGTGGAGACTACGGTTTTGTGGCTACCAATTCCTAAAAGTTTATATTAAATTCTACCTTTTTTTTCATATATGTTCCCAGCGAGGGGCTCGGACCTCCCTTCGAAAGTCTCTTTCAATAGAATCCGGCAATCATGTAAACAAGATAATTTAAACACGATAACTCCATAATTGCTTACATTTGAATATCAATCCTGATCATATTCACATTTTAAGGAACCATACATTGTTCTTACAATAATTTCGACACCAAATAACTTCTTTATGATAGTTATTTTATTAAAAAATACTCTGACGACGAAAATTTCAATGATTTGTAAAACAGTCATTTTATTTTTTTACTCATCGAAGTCTTATTTCTCTTTGGAAAGTTAGTGTTGTTCATCGTTTTTACTCACTATTTGATTTTAAAAAGGTTTAATCATTTGAATCAATGAGTCACTTCGAAAAGAAAAACTTTAATTATTTTTTTATCTTAAATAATGATGGCTAAACTCGAAGTTGCAGATTGCGTGATTTTTTAAAGGAATAAAATATATATATATATATTTTTAAATTGACCCGCCTTCAAAAAGGGTGAAATAATTTATTAAAGCTATGTTCACGAGTACTTACTCGTTACGGGTAAGTAAATAATAATAATAAAAACTACACACTCAAAGGCCCACACTAAGGTTTTCCCTTGTGTCGTGGGTCCCTTGGAACACACATAACGACAAACACAAACACCCGTGACCCGAAAACAAGCATCTGCTTTTTACACAAATGTTTGCCCTGACTGGGGATCGAACCCAGGACCCGCCGATCAAGAGGCAGCGTCACTACCACTCGACCAAACCGGCCGTCCTCGTGAACATAGCTTAGATAAATTATTCAAACATTCCTCTCCAGTTACCATATTCCGCTATGAATTTAGCTATTTGCTGTTTTACCCGTAACCATTACTACTCGTGAACATAGCTTTAATAAATTATTTCACCCTTTTTGAAGGCGGGTCAAGTTTTTGTAAAAAATATTTTATTTTATTCTTTTTAAAGGTTATCATTTATCTATACTAATATTATAAAGAGGAAAGATTTGTATGATTGTATTTTTGTATGTAACGCCTCCAAAACTACTGGACCGATTTGAAAAAATATTTCACCATTAGGATGCTACATTATCCCTGAGTAACATAGGCTACATAATTTTCCCGAATTCCCACGGGAACGAAGTCCCGAGCGGGATGCTAGTCATTCAAATAACTCCCTCGTAGATTTATTATAAAGCACTAAATCACTCGAGACTAAAGAGCGATATAGTGATCAATTACTTTCACCCCACGGAAAGATATGAGGTGGTGATATTCATAACCAGTCGCAAGATGGCAAGAAAGATACAGGGTAGTACAATTCTCAAACCGATCGTCAGATGGCATGAAAGATATGGGGTGGTGGGTGATATTATCAACCGATCACCAGACGGCAGGAAAGACGTGTGGTGGTAATATACTCTATCGGTCACTAAACGGTGACCGGTAGAGTAGGTAACCCCAGGACACAAAGAAGCCCCAAAAAACAACTAAAAAGTCTCCGGGAACAACTTCGTTTTTGCTTCGTTAACGTTGAAGATCTATTATCATCCACATATATGACCGTAAATTTCAGTTTTTTTTTATATTTTTGACCTAAGCTACTGAAGCGATTTTGATAAAAATTTTATGGGACCAATCTGAAAGTAGATGCTTCCGAACTAAAAAAAATTTTGAAATCGGTCTACAAATGACGGAGTTTTGAGGATTAGACAGGAGTTTTTTTTTTTTAAACATTAAAAAAAAATCACCCGAATTGAGAACCTCCTCCTTTTTTTTGAAGTCGGTTAAAAGTAGTCTTATATCCAGAGCCATAAACGGGTAAATATTAAAAGAACGTTTGTTACGGAGTGTCTTGTGCGTTTTAGGGTTCCGTACCTAAAGGGTAAAAACTGGACCCTATTGCTAAGGCTCCGCTGTCCGTCAGTCTGTCGCCAAGCTGTATAAATGTCCCCGGGCTACAGATCTATTAGGCAGTTGAAATTTTCACAGATAATTTTTGATAAATTTTCAAGGGGGCTCCCATACAACAAATGTGATTTTTTTGCCCTTTTTATAGATAAGTCTGTCCGAGGCTGTATCTCGTAAACCGTGATAGTAAGACAGTTGAAGATGATGTATTTCTGTTGCCACTATAATAACACATACTAAAAAACAGAATAAAATAAGTATAGGGGGCTCCCATAGAACAAACGTGATTTTTTGCCGTTTATATAGAGATAATAAAATGGTACGGAACCTTCCGTGCGCGAGTCCGACTCCATTTGTCGACAAGCAAATGACGTGCGACACGCCGTTTTTTTATTTTTTATTTATTTTAGCCCTTTTAATTTTGATCTAACAAACATTTGGACAAAAGTAACTCCTAATTTCAATTTACGTACACCAAAAGTCTAGTATAATAAAAAAATATTGGTTCTACCTTGATTTGCATTCGCTTAATAATTACTTTAGATCAATTAAAATACTTCGAAATACGAAAGGAAGGCCCGTGCCCCTCGGTGGGGACGTATATGTGCTGGTAAATTAAAATACTTAGGATGAAGCAATCAACAGCGAACTAGGTATATCACTCACTTTCACAGCAGTACAACATTATGATCATAGAGAAGATTTTAAAAAAATATGTTGCTTACATGATTGCCGGATATCTGTTGAAAGATACTTTTACGTTTAGCTTCTATTTTTGACCGACTTCAAAAAAAAGGAGAAGGTTCTCATTTCGGGTGATTTTTTATTTATTATGAAGGACTTTCGAAACTTCATTTGTTTTAATTATTTTAGTGTATTTCGCTTGAACTTTTCAGTACAAGCAGCAGCTCGAGCATGATGGCGACAAACTCGTGCGGCGTGCCACTGGGCTGACGCTGAAACTTCACTTTGTTTGCGCGAGGGCTCCGCGCAAAGGCTTGCTCGGCCTCTGGCGTTGTCAATGTTGACATTTTGATATAGGACCGCGGCGCATTACGCGTGCTATCACTATCACCATCGTGCGCGAGCTACTGGTTTTGAATTTGTATCTACTTATAATACATTTATTTTCCATTTTATCCTCCCGCCCCAATTAATTGATAACACTGTTGTAGAGTTTAGTATCCCGTTATGTAGAAATACAATGTGAAAATTGTTTATGAATAAATAATAATAATAAAATAAGCAAGAGAAATGTGTTCGACGATCTTCAAAAGGATTTTCCGAATTCTTTTTTCTCAGCTCAGTAGAGGACAGTAGACATTTATAGTCATTGAAACAAACATTATTTTGGTTAATCGAATATTACATAAAATTTTTGACAGCTGTTAGCGAATATAATAGATTTTTAATGTATTTTACTATTTAAAATTTTTTGAAAGAATAATGTTTCTGTAATAGAGCCTACCAAAACAAAAATATATTAACATAATCGAAGTAGGTTGCAAGTCCTCTGTCGTCAAATTACTATTATTATTATTATTATTTTTATTGGTAGAACATCTTTTACATCTAAAGAAAGCACAGAAGACTGTTATGGTTAGAATAAAATTTTAAATCAATTTAGACGACGAGTTAATTAAAACACACGCGGTATTAAAATTTTTGGTAAGTTACTAGCTTTGTGCCCGTGACTTCTTCGTTTGATTGGCAAATTATGTTTCTCTTGGGACCTCTTTGAGCAAAAAATTAGAACGTGATAAAACAAACACACTTTCATATTTATAATTATAGTATATTTTTTGTTTTTAAATAATATTTAAAATCTCGATAAATCTCTAACCTGAATCCATGAACTGGATACTTATACATGTGCGTAATACAAGGTCGTTTACGGTGTGCATTGAACTGTTTCAATAATGTCGGTCACTGCGCAGCGGTCATTACCACGGTTCTCAAGGTCATTTGCAAATAACATGTACATTGGAAATTACGAATTCTTGATAACTTTATCTGTTCAAAGCTATTCTGCTACTCAATGGTGTTTCAAGGGCAGGTGAATGACGTTCACTAATTACTTAGCAACTAACATTCTTACTTAGCAAATTACTTAGCAACATGATATTCAGTTGGAGGTGGCTCTGTTAGTAACAGCGTAAGAAACCTAATTTTGCATTGATTTTTTTCATTCTCGTTTTTACGCATCATCACATCAACCGTAAAGATTTCCAAATCTCTTAACTTTTGCGTCATAGGTTAAAAAAATATCTATATGTTAAAAAAATCTATTTAGTTTTTTGTGACTTAATTATGCCTGATTTATTTTATGAGTTAAAACTAAACGTAAAGGAATTATAAACAGTTTTATTCTGATAAACACGTTCAAATATAGCGCGATCGGAGCCACTCTGATCTTCACCTTTATGTTATGATTGATCATCTGAGATCTTCCTACGCTGTGCATACATACCTTTCAATACATGTTGTTGCTTGATGGCTTTTCAGCTTAAACGGGTTCGCTGATTTACCTTCTTTCATGAATTTTTACCATATTTGCATGGCGTTGATATCTATACTATTGGTATTATTTCTACTTTGAAAAGATTTCAACGCGCTAAGCGGTGACTTAAAATTAATTTGAAAAAAATTACGGTGTGAATCAGCTCGCTAAACTGTACAACTCTACCTTAGCAACATAAGTAGTAATATGTAAAAAAATCATACCTCCATACAGTGTGTGCGATCAGCTGACTGTCTAGGTATGAAACAGTACATTGTTACTTTAGAGGTGAAAGCAACTTATTTAAGTCCCGAGACGGGGTTTGGCGACCGAGCGTAGCGAGGGACTATATAAGTCTTTTACCCGAGGTAAACACTGTGCTTTTCATTACGAATACAAAGAAAGTAAAAATAAAAACATGAATAAGCTGAACACATTGCTGCTATGCGAAACTTACAAAACTCTACAACTCGAAAAAACAAATGAAGATCGGAATGCCACTTTCCCGCCTATTATGTTTTTTTTCTGTGGCTGGCCAGATATTCAGCCATTATTTTTCATTTGCATCGTTGAAAAAAATGGTAAATATTTTGCCAAAATCTATGTTATTTTAAAGAAGTAGCTAAATGTAAATTATTATAAAGTCATTAAAAAAGTATTCTTTATTGATTACTTAACTTTTGTTATTTCAATTTTACATCGCGCTGTAATAGAGTGGCTGTATAGGAAGTTGGAACATGTTTTTTAATACTTAATTTTACAGCTGTCAGTTGAAAGCGATTCTCCCTAGGCTTGAAAAGTATTACTTTCAAGCCACTCCGTAGGCAACTTCAGACCTACTTTCCGAGTATGAGTAATGAAAAGTCATTTTTTTGGAATTCCATATAGGTTTTTTAGGAATTAATTAGTTTCGCTAACTAATTTAAAGTCATCTCATATTTTCCCAATCAAGTATGAATTAATTTTTATTGAGCACTAAGTTATTCATATGCATATTGACATGCAAAACTCAAGACTCGTAGATGACAGCTTATCTCATACGTTTACAATTAACTTGGATGATAAAGACTTTTTATGTGAAAGTTTTTGATTTTAGATATTTTACGAGTATGTGCATGTGTGTACATTTTGTCCAGGATATTTAGATACAAATTATACATTTTCTAGTTTTTATGGTTTAGTGGAGTATTCAATATTATTAACCAGATTTATTAGGTGTCAAACTTTAAGTGACTGGGAAAGTTACATATTTTCTAATTTCTTAATATTTTTTGAATGTATTTTATGTGTTTTAATGTTATGTATCACATTATTATTTAATAAGCTCAATCCAACGGTTAATAACATAAATAACTGTCAAAAAACTGAGAAAGGACTAGGACGAAAATGATAAAATAAATAGATACAAACAGAAAGTTTATTTGGTACAAAAAATATCAAAACTAAAACATAGGAACACAACATTATATTTAATAATTGAGCAGATCACAGAAAGGAACGTAGTCTTCAGTCGGTTTTTAATAATGGTGATGCTGGTGGTGGTGGGGCACGATGTGGTGGGTGCTGTGCTTCACGTCAGCATGGAACCTGAAAAAAGATATATCAAATCAATCAATGATGTAGAGATGAACTCATCACCAGCAGTGGAAAATGGTTAAATATAAAGTATAATAGAAGCGTTTTAGTGTCCCTTTCTTGCTTCTTTCTTAATGTATAGGTTTAGTCACTTCTGGCGAACTTGACTTAGCCAGCAGGGCAATCGCGCTAAAAAAAGTGGGTTGAATTGCAATTGAAACGTAGCTTTGATGCTACCACCTAAGCGAAGTTGATGCTGGGTAAACGAATGGAACGTTTTCGATTGCTTCTTTATAAGGAGACCTTAATTAACAACATGAACCAAACACAGCAATGTACATAATTCCATTCGTTCAATCAGCATCAGCTTTGCTTAGGTGGTAGCCCCACAGCTACGTTTCAATTGCGATTCAATCCACTTTTTTTAGCGCGATTGCCCTGCTGGTGTCAGAATTTCCAAACCAATTAGCCTTTTATTTGCAATCAGCCGGAACCGATGGCATGACGTGCCTTTCAAAGCACGGAAACGCGATAAGTTTCCGCTTTGGTCACCCATTAGGTTCCCTGCCTCTGTATACTTTACTTAATCATACTAATTGGTTCAGATCAGCGCCACTGGGCTACAATTTTAGTGTTGCCTTTTTAATTATTAACTCAAGTAGGTATGTATTATAAACACTATAATGTATCAAATGATTGCTCTATCAGAACAGTAATAACTAAAGAAATTAAAGTAATAGAGCTTACAAAATAAGTAAGAACCGTTCTGTTGTACGCAAGTCTTTGTTCATTGTACGAACACCTCATCTATCTCCGACCATCAACGAGAACAAAGCATTAAAGTAATGCCAACTCTATTTATAATCCAAAATCTACTAAAAATCTATTTGGAACTTACCCAGAGTGCTTGTCACCATGGTATTCTACGTGTCTGATGGAACCGTCAGGCTCGTGGAGGGAGTAGTATCCCTTGACATGGTCACCGTCGCGGGACTCGTGCTGGGACTTGTGGTCACCAGTGTGGTGGTCGTCTACCTTGTAACCGAACTCGTATTTGGGATAGGCCTGAGGACAATAAACTTGGTTATTAAATAAAGTAAAATGAAATACATTACATTTATTTGAAAAGACGCTACACACTTTAATGCCTACACTAAGTTTTACCCAGGTGTCTTAGGTGCCTTGGAACAAAAAAGCTAGACATACAATTCCTTTAAATTGTTTAATGTAGCTTACTTGAAACATAAGGGTAAATTTGGTCATAAGTGTTCGCTTGGCAAATAATTTTTGAATATTTGCAAAAAATTTTTTTATAATAGGTCTTTTTTTAAAATAAATATTGTATGAAAAACGGCACCTATGAAATTGCCGTTTTCCATACAATATTTTTTGGAAAACTGAATTTTCCATAGTAACGTTTTTGGATTTTTCTCGGGAATGCGAAATCCAAGTTTAGCAAAATTTTTTGGGAAGGTTTGGACAACATTAAGTTAATTTTCATCATACTTACTTTATTGAAAGTTGTAACTGTAACAACGGTACAGCAAAAATAAGCAATCGAACGGGCAACGAATGAAACGAGCTATATTTGAGCTTCTTTTTCAGCAAATAAATCTAAAGTAAATATATATTAATTTGACTCAATATCTCCGTTGTATGGCCAAGGTTTTAAATAAAAAAACTATTGTAGTAATAGCTGTTCAATCAAATAAATTATGAATAAAATAAAGCTTGAGAAAAAATCGGCAATTTCATAGGTAAAGACCTATTATTTGTAAAGTCTTTATGTGTGTGCCGAGTTAATTATGTCCATTGCAGCTCTTTACAGTTTTGTAACCAACTTTTTCAAAAATTAAAAGATATATTATAAAGTAACAGTGAGAACTAAGGCTCATAATAGCGAGAATTGATTGAGTTATTGTCGTTAGTATAAAAGTATTGAATGGAATAAAGACCTTGTTTTTAAATAATCAAACCCAAATAAAGTATCATTATTAATAAATCATTTTATTATTCATCTTCGCCAACATGGGCCCTTATTAATATAAATACATAAAATACTATACTCACATAGTAGTCAACAGCGTGACCGTGATCATGACCATGATGGCCATGGTGTCCATGAACAGGCACTACATGGGCGGGTCCATCATGGCGGTGGATGAACTGGGAGGAATAGCCATGACCATGACCATGCCCGTACTGGGCAGCCACGGCAGCAACCAGGGCGGCGAGGCAAAGGACCTGGAATAATTATTAGTATTCAATGACCAGCTATGCTAGCATAAGTACCGTGTATGTCATTTTCGCCCTTGCGTTTTATTGTATAGCGTCAATACGGAACAGGAAATGTCATCGATATGACAAAATATGTGATGAGTTTTATTTACCCGCAGAGGTCCATAAAAAATTCTTAATAAGACAGATCCCCTTTGTGATCTTATTGTTTTGTCAATATTGGGCAAAGATATACATAAAAATTTTAGATTACATTGCCCAATAATAACGTTTTTAGAATAGCTGTGTGATTCTTCTGCCTTGTAGACTCTCACTATCCACTTTTACAACAATATAATGTGCTGGTGGTACTAGTGTCCAACAACACCTCATTTATAAAATGTGTATCCATTATTTGTTTGCACTAATGACTGCACTAAGTTTGCACTAAACTATTCACTACACTTATGCCACCAAACAATAACAAGTTTCATACCTTGGAGTACATTTTGCACCGATTGTTTAGCTAATGACAAAGCTCAATTGAGAACTGATGCAGTTTGTCTAAAACCTGCGACTTTTATAGGACATTAATATTTGATCAAGGCAAAATTGATTTCACTGTAAATTGTTAGTAAAAATTATGCTCAGGTATACAATGTTCGCAATAGTTTCGTAAAAAAGCCTACGTACACTAGCCAGTATGACATTGCCACAGTTTTGTTATCAAAAAGTTAAGCAATCGTTCATTGTGCATTATTGACACCAATTTAAATAAATGCAAAAACTGCCTACCTCACATAGCGTTGATCTAAAAGATAATTTGAAAAAACTTAATTACTTTGACATTGAACCTTGGAGTTTCTAGTTATTGTTATGAGTTCATGTTATTGAAAATATGAAGTCAAAGCAATTAGGATTGTTTAGTAATCTTTAAAACGGTGAGTTTGTTTTAATTGGATGATTAGAACGTAAACGATGTTTTAAGTAATAATTATATATTTGAATCGGATGTCTTAATGAACCAATTGAATGTGGAGTAGGTGAAATCCATATAACGCTAGATTGTACTCTGATGAATAATGGATCTTCTGGGCCTTTTTATAATTCGAACGGTAGGGCACGGCACTTCGAAATTTGAGTTACCATTGCCCCTTATGTTCTCAGCTTCTAGTATTACTGTTACATAGGAGGCAATGGTAATAAAATTTTGCCGTGCCGTTTTGAAATCATAAAAAGGCCCATGGGAAGTAAATAGGTATTTGAATGATGTATTTGAATATGTATTCAACCTATGTCAGTTGAATACAATGAAATATCAAAATGAAAGTTCCAAAAGTTCGTGAAAGGTTTTGTTTTTCAGTGTACCTATCACATTGACTGATTACAACAATCATGCAAAGAGTTTTTGTATTTTGTTATATTGCAACAAAGTAGATAAGTTATGATTTGTGTGAAAAAACTTAACGGACTTTTTATAATATTAATTCAATCTAACCGGACCTAAAGAAGTATAACATAACTTAACATAACCTACATAACTTCTCCTAATTTCATGCAGGCCCTTAAAGTTACGTGGAATTGTAATTTTACTGGGTAAGTGTTAATGTCACTGAAAATTATAATTTCACCAGTGAAATTGTTGTGTTATGGTTTTTATAATTTTTAGGTTACATATACAATCGTACCTTTCCTTTCTTTAACATAGGAGCAAATGTTTTTTTGTTTGAAGTTTCCATATATTAAAGAGAGCCTTGCAAGGATATGTAGTGGAGGTTAACGAAAATTCCAAATTTTAAAAGTAGGTCAAAGCCCTTTACTTTCACACGCACCTTATAATGATCATTTAATTGAGAAACAATGTGTTACATAAGTCATTAAGAGTTACAGTTCGTATTGGATATGTGATCTAGATTACCCAATTTATTGTGAGTGTACAGTATAACACACATACAAACCTAAACCTGCTTAATACGCAAAAACCTGTTTCAGGACAGATTTTTAAACATATAAAATGCAAAGTATTTCACATATCAACTATCATATTCATACCAGACATTGTATAGAGAACACCAAATATGTTTTTAAAGGTAAATTATTTTACAAAAGAGATGTTGAAATATGTTAAATCGATTTAATTTTTGTATTCACTTACGGATAATGTTTGAATTTTTACAGATTTTAACCTTTACTGCTGTGATAGCAGTAGTATACGGCGGAGGACACACACATTACGCACATAAGGCTGAAGTCAAACATGAAGATAAACATGGACATCACGCTGTATCATCTCAAAGTATAATAAGGCATGACAGTCACAATCACAATAGTCATCATGAATCTTCACACTACGATGACTCACAAAGTCACCAAGAAGGTCAGCAGAGCTATTCGTCTGGATATGGATATGGTGATCAGTCTTCACATCATGGCGAAAGTCAATTAAGTTCTGGTCTCCTGTCACATGGTCATGGTTATTCGTCACAAAATCTTGTCTCACATGAAAGTGGCTATGGACATGGTCATGAATCCTCTGGTCTTGGTGGTCAATCTATTTCTGGCGGTTATTATTCTAGTCACGAAGGCCAGTCTTCTTTGGGATCTCAATCTCATGGTAAAGCCTATTCTTCTCAGACTATTGTTCATCATGCTTCTGATCATGGATATGGTCAACAAGACTCCAAAAAGGACTCTTCATACTATTATGAAGCTCCCTCTTATAATACCCATTCTTCTTCTCTTTCCAACGGACACGCTGTATCTTCCCAAAATGTTATTCAACACAGCACTGGTCACGATCAAGGACATTATGCTGCATCTTATCATCATGGAGGATCCTCTGAACAATCTGGTTTATCGCAGGGACACGGTTATTCTTCTCAAAGTATTATTCGACACGAAACTCAACATGGTCACGGTCATCAAGACTCCTACAATAAAGGTATATCTTCCTCAGATTCACAAGGCCATGCAATTTCTTCTCAAAACCTAATTCAACACAACACGGGCCATGGTGAAGGATATTATGTTGCTTCTGAAAAACATGAAGGATCTGGTCAACAATCTGGTCAATCACATGGACATGCTTATTCTTCTCAAAATATTGTTCACCATGATACGAAGCACAATGATGGATACCAAAATTCTCAGTCATCTCATAACAGCGGTTTAGGTCTTGGGTATTACGCCAGTGCTCAAAAAGGAGAAAACCATAAGATCAGTTCGGGAAGCCTGTCTCAAGGTCACGCTACTTCTTCTCAAAATACAATTCACCATGAACAACAAAGCAACGGTTACCAATCTTCACCATCATCATATGACAGCGGGTTTGGTTTAGGTCACTATGCTAGCTCTAACAGTTATGATTCCGGATATGCTGGACAATCGCAAGTTAGTGGCTCACAGGGCCATTCTGTATCTATTCACCATGAAATTGGACATGCAAAAAATCATGGAGGTTACTCAGGATCCTCTGAAGAAAGTCAATCTACTAGCTCACATGGACTAGCTTCTTCTTCCAAAAGTTCGAATCAAGGCTTTGGAGGATCATCCTATTACGGATCGTCTGGTCAACAATCTGGATCAGGCCAATCACTAGGTCACTCTTTATCCATTCATCATGAAAGTGGACATCAGGGACATGGGTCTGCACAATTAAGTCAATCATCGCATGGCCATGCTGTTTCATCCCAAAACATCAATCTGAATCATGGCCACAGTGGGTCCCACTACAGTGATGGCGCGTCAAATATTCAGTCTGGTTCTGGCCAATCTCATGGTCACTCTGTCGCTATCCACCATGAGAGTGGACACGGTTACGGTAACTCAGGATCTTCTCAACAAAGTCTTTCTTCCAATTTGCATGGTCACGCTGCATCTTCTCAGAACATAATTCTACATCATGGACTTGAAAATACCTACCAACACGCTGGACAATCTCTCTCAGGTCTTTCATCAGAATCTCTTTCAAGTGGAACGCATGGTCACGCAGTGTCGGTGCACCATGAGAGCGGCTTAAACAATGGTGGATCTCTACAAAGTCTTTCATCCTCCAACTCCCACGGCCATGCTGTGTCTTCTCAAAATTTGATACAACACAATGAGGGTCACGGCCACGGTTACTATTCAGGAGGAGAGAGCAGTTCGTATGGATCATCAAGCCAAGCTGGTGCATCCTCAAACCATGGAGAAGAATATCACAAAGTCGAATATCATGTAAGTTTTTATATCTAGTTAAAGTTGATGATATTTATATTCGAAGTTAAAAATGTTAATAACTATAAAATTATTTAACATTAACTTAAAACTAATATTGTTTAATTGTAATTTTGCAGACATATCCCAAATACGAGTTCGCGTACCACGTGGAGGATAAGCACACCGGTGACATCAAGTCCCAGCACGAGTCCCGCGACGGACACCTCGTCAAGGGCGAGTACTCCCTGCATGAGGCTGATGGAACTATCAGGATTGTTGAATATGTCTCCGATAAGCACAATGGGTAAGTGTTTATTTTATTTTACTTTTTTAAATTTACTTATTTTCTTTTGAAAAAGTAAACTTTGAATATTTTCAATTATGCATACGGAATTAGAATAGTGCCAAGTCCAGATTCAAGCTTTATGTGGGTTTGAGTATACAAATACATGTTGTACTTTATGATAAGAAATATGTTTGATTATTTAGTAGATAGGTATATATCCAATATCCATGTTTATTCAAGGTCTATGACCATGTCAATAAATGAATTGTGGTTGTTATTCATCGATCATACATTTTCCTAAGATTAAATTTTTTTTTTACAGTTTCAACGCCTTAGTGAAAAGGACCGGCAAAGCCCAACATATCGAACCGAAATCACACCACAATTAAATATAGTATAGTAAAAAAAAAGAAATGAGTTTGTTTCTTCTTGACTGAATGGTGACTTTAATTCATTATTTATTTATTGTTTCTTTGTAAATAAACGTTTGTTCATTTGAATTGGGCATATAATTTCTGCTTTACCCGTTTCCATAACGTAGATATATCCTGACATACCTAATGTATGTCTGAATACACTCTACACCTACAGATACCAACAAATATCCTAAGTTTTGCTACACAGAAATTAGCAAAAAACATTGAAATAAAAATAGCTGGGCTTAATTTCAAACTATGTATACTTATATACTTATTATAATCTGTGGATAACGGTGCTGATTGTACAAATACCTAAACATATATGTAAACCTTTGTATGTATTAATCTCTTGTACAATTGGGGTCCGTAGCATATGCACCCGTTCGCAGTTGCACCTTTCGCACTTGCCCACGAACGCAGTTGCACCCGATAAATTTGATATGAAATTACTGATTACTACAAAAATTGTTAATAAAAAGTTTTTTACTTTAAAATAATGTTTACCTAAAGAATATATATACTTGGCTTTACTTTTATGTGCATATTTTGTGGCTGTAACAATTGTATTTTACACTTGAGTACCTAATATTATTTACAATGTTGTTGATTTTGCTTGCCATTTGCTGAATATTTATGTTTTTAGTTAATTCCATTTAAATAATTATGTCTAAAATTTTAGGATCAATCTGTGATTCTAGGTTGAAAATTAGTTTGACTATATTTTAGTATTGTAAGCTATTTTCCTAGGGGAAAATATCTCCATAAATATAGGTACTTCATTTTCACCCATTTAATTTAATATTATTTTGTTAATTTTGTTTGACCATTCTACAGTTGTTGATTTTTATTTATTTTATTAAACTTCATGATTATATTTTATTTCTAACCTCGTATTTTATGAAGTGTACAGTTTCTTATGAAATTTATTTTATAATTATAATTTGTACAAATTAATACCTTAACACAATTATGATAAATAAAACAAGCAATTTTTTAAAACGTAATTTTAAAGGCATTTAAACATTTCAAATACTTTTGTTGCCGACAGTACAAATAGCAAAATAATCAACTTAATAAATTTATCGAGTGCAACTGCGTTCGTGGGCAAGTGCGTAAGCTGCAACTTCGAACGGGTGCATATGCTACGGACCCACTGAATAAATAAAATATAAAATAAATAAAATAAAACTGTTTAATAAAAAACCGGCCAAGAGCGTGTCGAGCCACGCGCATTGTAGGTTTCCGTAGCAGCATGGTTCAAATACATTCTTATTAATCCCAACAGTGTTTGGCACTTGGTCGACTATTACTCGCAAACTTGAAGGACCAACTTATGTGTGATAGTTTTCCTTTAAATTTCGTTGTATATTCTATCAACGTGAATTTTTTCACATTTTAGAAACAACCGTTTAGCAGGTATAGGGGGGGGGACACTTGTGTTTGACAAAAATTTTCACTTTAAAAATTTATATTTCGCAAACGGAGTGCTGAATCGAAAAACGTTCTTAGTAAACCCCTTCTATTTTTTAAAATGCTATCCTATGACATCCCACTCAATGATATTGGCGAGAAAAAAAAATTCATCGCCCTTTCACGTCTATAGGAGACACCCGAAAAAATTTTTTTTTCCAAGATTTTACTCTACAGTTCTGTCGGCGTGATTCATATGTATAATCATGCTTAGCTTCAGCTCTGTAGTACCAAGGGTTTCTTAGGAAACCTGCGGACAGACGGACAGACGGACATGGCGAAACTATAAGGGTTCGTAGATTACTACGGAACCCTAAAAATAGCTGTAAATTGTAATAATTTTGAAGTTAAGAAAAATTTCAAGAGTTCTGTGTTCTAGATTTTATTTAAATTTATTTGATTGTATTACTAAACAAGAATTATGGCGGCCGGAGGGGAATTTACTAAGATTAATTTGCTTGTCGGTGACATCTATAGTCACCGTCACCAACATACGAGTGACATTTGTCACTACCTGTCACTGTCGAGAGGCGTATCTACTGAACTGACGGTCTTCAAAACGTAATCCTAGAAAATATATGTCCAATATATCGACTCTTTTTGATATTAAAAACATATTATAATTATAATCACAATAATTATACTTTATCATTTTTTTTAATAGGCAATTATGTATGTACCTCTCTATAGAAAAGTGAACAACTTTTTTTAGAGTTATCAAGTCTCATATTTAGGTCATGCCATAATTTTCCACGTTAAAAACGTATGAGTCACAATCTTCAATCCCAACAACAGTTGGCCAAAGTAGATAACTAATTATGTCAAAAAAGACATTAATTTATGAAGTTCTAAAAACATTCAGGGGAGCTATCCCTACACAATCCTGCAACTTTTGAAACCACATGGTTTTATTCCCTCAGTTTTCCTATTTTTTGCGGACTTGAATGCCTATAAGCAGATAACTACAAACGAAAACGACATTCAGTTATTTAGAGTACGTATTTTATTATTATTATAAGATGGGTTAACTAACTATTGACCTCAATCTCGACCAAAAATATCAAAGATGAGGTCGACGATGGAGCGAGTTAACCCAGAAAATGCCTATACAGACACTGGTACCCACACGCACCGACGGAACACAGCAAGCTGTTTGGCGTCGTACTTCGGTAGGAGGGTGGTCGCGAACCAGACGGCCCTTTACAGAGCCTACCACACCGTATGAGACCATAGGACGACACATCAGATTCAGAAAAAAATGAAGTATCGTTGCCTGGGATGGATTACTAGGAGGCAGGTCTCATTTGTGTTTCTTTAGTCGCCTCTTACGACACCTACGGAAAGAGATGGGGTGGTGCTATTCTCAACCGATCACCACACGGCGTTATGGTTTGTAGGTATTTTTTTTAAGGTGCTGGATGATTTTCGATAAAATGTATATAGGACCACTTTAGGAGTATGCTCTTTCGAACAAAGGAAGAATTTTGAAAATCGGCCGACAGTTAATATCGCGGAGTTACTGCGTAAAAAAAAACATACAGTCGAATTGAGAACCTCCTCCTTTTTGAAGTCGGTTGAAAATTTATATATACAAGTGTATTCATATATGCTACGTCATAAAATAATTGCGAATTGGAAAGTAGATCTAGCCACGCCGTAGTATGTAGTAATCGACTTTGCTTAACTAAACAATGGGCTTAATTAAGAATAGAAAATAAAAGTTCTGACCCCTTAAACCACTTGTAAAGTGTATGGGCCTTACCACAAAAAAATTGACTACAACTTAGACGATGTCTAAAATCTTTTGTATGGAAAAAATTACATAAGCCGGTTTTAGACATTGTCTGTGATGTTTTAATATTTTGTGGTAAGTAAATAAAGATTTTGTATTTATTATTGTTTTATTGAATGAAACCTTTTCAAATAAAAACAAGCCCACTAAAGTAATAAAACTAAGGAAATTATAATAATTGTAACTCTCACTCGAAGAAATTGGTCGTCAAAAAATAAATCAAAGGCTCACTGTACAAATTAGGCTCACTGAGTTTGAACTATCCCTAACTGGATTGTCATTGATTGGAAAGGCTACCTTAAAAATTATCGTGACAAAATTAATGAATTTGTGTTAAGTGTGTTCCTTGAATTTAGATTTGGGAAAACTGTTCCAGAGATTTAAAATGAGAACACCATAATATTCCGAATTTTCAATTCGAAGAAAAATAATTTTCCTGAGTTTTCTCTACAAATGTGTGATAAGTAATATATATGCAGTTGGCTGATACATAACATGAGATACTGATGCTTGGCACAGGTAAATAACTGAGCCGCCGCTTTAGATTCAGTAACTTTCAATATTTTTTAACACTTTCCTTGTTACTCAACAGACTGGTGTAAAGTAATATTTTACAACATTATTACATTACCAAATACATGCGTAGAGTAACAACCATTTTGATAAACTTTCCCCTCAATGCAAAATGAAAGGATTTCTACGTCATATAATATCGTATAATAACGTATTTTAAAAATAAATGCTTACGTATTTTTCCACAAAAATTAAGTAATAAAATGTTATTTGATATAACTAGTGAAATGAAGTAATATTTTTTGCAAGTTATGAATTACAGTGGTCACAAAATCTTAATTACGTCGATGTTTTCATTAATTTTTGTGATTTTTACTTGCAAAGTTTTCAACACATTTAACTTTAAAACCTTTCAGTTTTATACTGACTACCTACGAAATCCTTACTATCCTTACTAATATTATAAATGCGAAAGTAACTCTGTCTGTCCGTCTTTCACGCCTAAACTACTGAACCCATTTTGATGAAATTTAGTACAGAGATAGATTAGAGCCTGGGAAAGGACATAGGCTACATTTTGTCCTACAGTTGGGCACGATATAACCTGTAGTCAACGCGGGAGGAGCCGCGGGCGGAAAGCTAGTATAGTCTATTTAAGGCTTTGTTCTCAAATCGCAGGTCTAAAATTATTCTAAGGCTCAAAAATACATATATTTTCGTACCAAGTATGTTATGTAGTTTTTTCAAACAAAATTTGCAACACATCACTCCTGCTGATTTCACTAAAACCTCTTTGGTGAATCAGTATTATTTATTAGAATTTAAGAATCAAGAAACCAGGTTACAAGAAAAAAAATGTGGTTCACGGTCTATAAGAAACTAAAACTGCGTTACTTAGAGCACTAGATCTCTGATAAAAAGTTAATTTCCATTGACATAATCTTAAGGTCACTTTCGGTCTCGACGCGTCGAAAATGATTACTGCCTATTATTATTGAAATGAAAGCGATTTAGATCTAGATCTATATACAAAAAATTTGAAGGAAAACTAAGTGCAAGTCGGAATTGTGTGGTAAGGGATTCGTACCACTGAAAATTAACTTAATTAATTTCTTGACAAACAGTGACAAATAAAACTATAATTCAAGACTATTATCTACTCTAATACAATAATAACAATTATTTTTTTATGGAAATACTTATTATTGTGATTTGGTTACTGCACGTGAATTATGTTTTTTTTATTAAGTCTCTTTTTGATCCTCTCCTATAGGAGGTTGGACAAAATTATAGCAATTCTTACTTTAAGGCTGCTGCTCTAAATAAGAAGGTGGTATTGAAGCCGAATCAGACCCGCAGATATTTTAACCAGGAGTATTTTCTTCCTTGTTGCACTTGGCTGCAATATTTCCCGGATAATATGTAGGAGATCTCTGTATTTTTTATAGCGCATCACGTGACCGAAGTGGCAGAGCTTTATCTGATTAAAGGAGTTGAAAAGCTCTTAGGTGTTTAACTTTAATAAAGCTGATACAGAATGAAGATTTTTTTTGACGATATATGCTATAATTTCAGTCAATTCTAAAAATGAAGCCACTAAAAAAATGTCACAAAGTTTTTTAAAGAATTTTAAGTGTCTTCTTGAGATAAGAATGTTAAATACCTTATGGGTTGCTTTTACAAAAATAAAGATTGTTAATTACTTTCACAAGTTATCTATATCTGAGACTAAATAATTTGTTTGTATTGTTTTTCTCCATAATTAACAAAGCGCTATAAACGGTTAGAAGGATGGTCGTAAGTAATACGCCGCGCCGCTAACAATTACTGCGTACGGGACCCTAAAACTTAACCGAGTTCCTATCTAATGATCTTTAGTACCATAAAGGTTTCATTGGTTTCTACTGTTACATAATAGATTTTAAGACTTGAAGTGTGAATCTGAATACAAAGACTATTAAATATTTATTGAATTTATTGAGAGTCATCAAAATGTTATGAAACTTTAATAATGGATGGTGATGTAGTTAACAAGTAATAAATCTTTAATCTGTGTTTATGTTCAATAGTTTCATTAGTGTGTTTGTTGAACACAAGTAATATTAATGGAATTATATCCATTTATTATGTTATTTATGATAGCTATTAATAGCAATAAACTTGAATGCTTTGGTCAGAAGATAAGTCTCCTTACCCAATTGCTGTAGGTAGGAGGTCTTGTGCAATGTACACCCAATAGCACGACAGATCACACATTTTGACTTAATTAACGTCTTACACTGTTTATAACAGTGGCAGTTTTCGAAGTGCAATCTGGTGTGTTGTTGTCTGTGCAACTAAACCATACTTTTCAAAATATTATCAACTAGCATCCCGCTCAGGACTTCTTTCCCGTGGGAATTCGGAAAAATTATGTAGCCTATTTTACTCAGGGATAATGTAGCATCCTAATGGTGAAATATATTTTGAAATCAGTCCAGTAATTTCGGAGCCTATTCGTTACATACATACAAAAATATAAAAATACAAATCTTTCCTCTTTATAATATTAGTATAGGTATAGAAGACAAATGTGGTTACTAGGGTAGCCTCGTTTTCAATTAAATTTCCTTTTTAGACTTAAGCAATTACATATGATAAAAACTAAATAGTCAATCATGGTTATCATGGTTTAGATAGAGTTTTAACAGCATAAGGCCCTGGAAGAAAGAAAGGTACATATTCCTCTTACCAATTCTCGTTTCGTTTAGTAAAATAATAAAGAACACATCAACGTCTTATGCTTTGCAAAAAAGTAGTTCAATCAAATACTTATACTATTAATTTAAAAGTAACGTTCTACTCTATTTTATCATCATACGATCTACAAAACCCAATAATAGGTACCAAATAATACAATTGTGTAGTATTTTGGAGCAGGAAACTTTCAATTAAGTTGTGTTACGTGAGTTTAAGCCCAAATAGTTTTGATTTGAGCTGATGCAATTATTAAATGAAACTAAATTACATATCAGTCATAATTACCGGAGAGTTACTTCATTTAATCAGACGGTAAGTATCCGTTACAAAGCATCAAACTGATCTAATTTTTTTATCATAGTTGATACAACAAGGAAGGATCTCCTTGAAAAGGCTATTAGCATTCGTTGAAGTAGATCGAACATAAATTACGAGAAACCAGCATTTTGAAATAAGTGCACGTTCTAAATAAAAAGTCCATAAATAAGGAAAAAGAGCTATTAGATGAATAGCAAATGATCTTGTCTCACTACAGAAGTAAAGTTACAGTATTTCTTGTGCTTCGTTAAAAGTGTAAGACAATGGAATTTAATCTAGATCGCAGTGTTAGAACATGCAGATTTGTTTAGCACATTTCGGTTCAGTGGACGGACTGACAACCTTCACACTGGTTACGTAAATTACGTCACACAAATACAGCTCTTGGTGTGTTGCGAACATGATTCAATTCTCTCTCGTAACGTCTCCGGTATATATTGAGCTAATAACCTATGCCAATACACCAGTTCCACCGCGGAAGTCAAAGGAGAAAGATCGAAAGCCGAAATGTTCTTTAAAGTACGCATCATACATACCAAATTAAGGAAACAGTGAATTTGTTTAAGTTGTGTCTAGAAAAAGTGACGATAGTCTTATTGAAATTTAGTGTTTGGCAAAGTGAAATTGCTTTTAATCGTTTTACTCTAAAATGTGCAAGTGACAATTATTATCTGAATTCATATAAATTAATAGTAACAATTATTTAACTTGCAGATATCAATTCTTGCCATAGCTCTGGCAACAGTACTCAGTCAGGAACATGGTCATCACGGTTATACGCTAAAAACAATTGTGCAACATGAAATGCCACAGGAGTACCACCAGCAGGAACATGCATCCTTGAGACAGCATCAGCCTGCTCCAATCCACGAGCCTTCTTACTCTGCCGAGGAACAGTCTCACGAGCAATCAAATAGTGGTCATGGTCAAGGAGTTTCTTCGCAAAGCGTTGTGCATTTTGCTGCAGGTGGACATTTAGAGAATCAGAAGTCAGAGGAGGACTATACTCCGTTGTACCAATATTTGCATGCTCACGCTGCTCAAGCTCAACATCAAGCTCATGCTCAGGCTGCTCAAGCTCAAGAGCAAGCCCATGCTGCACCTGAACACCACAACATTCAACATCACTTTGTTCCTACCAAGCACGCCGCTCCCGCTCCTGAAGTCCATTACAAACACCAACCTGAAATTTACTACAAACACGAGCCTGAAGTCCATTATAAACACCAACCTGAAGTTCACTACAAGCACGAGCCCGTCAGCTTCCACCATGGAGTCCAGCTTCACAAGCTCCAGGCTCCAGCTCACTCCGAATCCTCTCACGGCCACGATTCCCACCACGATGAACCAGTCGACTATTACGTAAGCAAATCTCATTATTGCGTGTACGGATGTCCGGCTCCCGATTTATAACAACTTTCTATATTCATTTATTCGATACACACTCATCTGCTTAATCACGAGTGAGATCATCAGCATAGAAATGTTATGTAAAACATGGAGAGCGTTTAGTAAAGTGGGTGATTACTATTTCAGGCCTATCCGAAGTACCAGTATGAATACAAAGTGGAGGACCCTCACACCGGTGACAACAAGTACCAGCACGAGACCCGTGACGGTGACGTCGTGAAAGGCATGTACAGTCTGCATGAGGCTGATGGCTCTATTAGGACTGTCGAGTATACTTCTGACAAACATAACGGGTAAGATTTTTTGATTTTAGTTTTCAGCAACTCATCCATCAATGACATATAGTTTCATTTACTATTTTACCTCTAAATATGAAGGTTTTGAGTTTTGGGTTAAATTCCCAGTCGGTAGAAGCATTTGCGTAAGAGTCATGGTTCTTGGGTCTGTGTCTATCTGTGTATATTGCAAAGATATATAGGCATATTTTTGTGGGACGTGCTCCTTTATATCGACCTATTTAATCTGTTATAATTTCCTTATTAAAATTACATTTAATGCGTAACAGCCATTAAAAATAATAAAACAGTTTCGTTGTTACATAATTGTAATGTTATGTTTAATGATATTACTTACAGCAGTTACAGCAATTAAATTCATCATAAATTGCAGAACATTTTTTGCAAGAGATCATAAATTAAATTAAGGAAACGTGATACTTGAGTCATTATTTATTGTTACGTCTTATTTCCTATTGGGGTAGTTAGAGCACTAAGTGTACACAAAATCACATGTGGCTACATTTGACATTTAGGCAATAATGACTCCTTAGGTACTGATTTTCACAGATTGCCTGAGAAAAGCTGGCTCTCTATGTTTTTCTTCCACTTTTAGTCTGTCGTGAAATTAATTTTAAATTTTCACTTCTTCTTTCGTTTTACTAGTGCTTTTCCACTAGCATACCTATTTGGCGCCTGCCTGACTGTAAGGTTTTGCCGTGTGGTGATCGGTTGAAAATAACACCACCGCATTTCCTTCCGTGGGTGTCGTAAGAGGCGACTAAGGAAACACAAATGAGACCTGCCTCTTATTAATCCACCCCAGGCAACGACACCTCAACTTGTTCTGAATCTGAGGTGTGGTAGGCTCTGTGAAGGGCCGTCTGGTTCGCGACCATCCTCATATCGAAGTCCGACGCCAAACAGCTTGCTGTGTTCTGTCGGTGCGTCGGAGTACCAGTGCCTTATAGGCATTTTCTGGGTTAACTCGCTCCATCGTCAACCTCATCTATGACCTTGGTCAATATTGAGGTCAAGAGTTAACCCATCTTATAATAAAAAAGGACTGCTATCTGACCTTCATAACCGTGTTTACATAAGAGTGCCTGAATTTAAATGATGCTGAATGTGCGAAATTTAACAATGATCTTCCCATTCACCGCTAAACCGTCAGTCTATTAAAACTTTGAAAAAGTCATCGAAGGGAATGGAACCGTGCGAAAAATTTGTATTTTTATTGCCCCCAATGCTCCTAGTGACAATAGAAACTTATAATTATAAAAATACCGATTGGTAGATATTAGCACTGGGAATTCAAATCAGCACTTCTTGCGTATGACTCCGATCCATTAACAATTATCTATGATTCTATTTTTTTTACTAAAATATGAAATACATTTCAGATTCAACGCAGTAGTAAAGCACTCGGCGCCTGGCCAACACGTCGAGATCCACAGCCATCATCACAACTAACTTATTTTTAAGACTGAAAGTTGCGTTTTGTTTGAAATATTGTTACTAGATGTGTAAATACAAAATAAATATATTTAATTTAATGAATGATAACATTTGTGTTTATTGCTCCTTCTTGATTTTTCTTGAATTTCTTCAGTTAGTAGGGATATGGGACAAGTGGACTCCATGTTTTCTGAACAGTGGGAATGTTTTCTTGTTTTTTTACCGGTTGAGATAGTTGGATTTACTATGTCTATTGAAATCAGTAACGCTGTTTCCAAAAACAGGATAATTACGTACAAACATTGGTACCCATGACGACTGGTTTGGTCTTGCGGCTAGTAACGCATGCCTCTGAATCGACGGTTCTCGGTTCGATTCCCGGTCGGGGCAAATATTTTTGTACGAAGCAGCTGATGTTTATGCTTGGGGCTGGATATTTGTATCCGTCTTTGTATGTGTCCCAAGGGACCACAATACAAAGGGAAAATATTAACACGTAATGGGAGTTTGAATTAATTGTTTAATAACGTTTTGTGTAACATTTCTTGAGGAATGTTGGTCTGTGTATTCGTTTAAAATAAAAATAAATAAATCTTTTTATTCACCAAAAAGTTTACATTTAAATGAGCATCGAACATATTTGTATGACGCCTGGTATACCTAAACTTCAAGGTGATCACCCGAAGGAGCCCCACTATGGAGAAATGAAATGTTTGCGGCCACTGATGAAACTGGCGGCATTCGATAGATAAAAATATTTTAAAACGAAAGTATTGATTTAAAAAAATGTCAAAACATGTTTACTTTTTATTTGGAGATATAGAGCTTTGAAAATGAAAAAATAACATTAATTAAAAAAATACTATTTTACCTTCCTTACAGCTTTAGATAACTCTATAGACCATGTTTGAGCATGGAAAAGCATTTTTTGACCGTTTCAAAGTGTCAAGCTTAGTGTGCTGTTGACTGTACCTACCTAAACATGATAATGAAAATAAATAAAAAATGCGTTTTCATGCTAAAACAAGTATATCTAACGCTGTAAGGAAGGTAAAACTTCTTTTGTTTTTTTTATCATAAATAAATAAATAAAATAAATAAAATCTTTATTTTCACCAAAAAACATTTTACATTATTGATACGGGGGCTGGAGTCTCCTTTCATTTCATATATCTCTCATATATCATTTCATATATCTCTATATCTCCGAAAGTATACATGTTTCGACATTTTTTCAATCAATACTCTCGTTTTGTAATATTTTTTTCTATTGATTGCCGCAAGTTTCATCAGTAGTCGCCAACTTTTCATTTCATTTCAAGGTTTAGGTATGCCAGTGAGGTTGGATGCTCTTTATGAAGTCTCTGCCTCCTAAACTAGATTACTCTGTATCTTAGGGGACAGTGGCCTCTCCCAATTTTTTTTGATTTGTCATTTCGTGAGTCTACGACCGATACTTCGGATCATCGGATATTATCTATCTTGAACTATTCAGATGGGAGTCACAGGTACCTAGTGATAACTGTCACTAGGTACCTGTGTCGGTCGATCGTAGCGTAGACTACAAAAATGCCCAGTTTATTGGACTGCTTCGAATCCCTAATTTTAGCCATTCTCATTTTCACTTTGATTGTATATTAAAAAATAAAAACTTCATCAATCTTTTGACAAAAACACAAATAAAACAAAAAAAAATCATCAAAAGTTTAAATGAGCTAATTTAAACTATCTGTTAGATTAGTGGCCGAGTTTTTCAAATGCTAAAGTTCTTACCTACTTCTTGTTCATATTAAAAAGTTTTATCTTTACACTAAAAGAAACGAAAATAGGTCTAAAATATTTATTAATCAAACAACAAAGTAACAATTGAACTAGTACAATAAAATAATCCTAATGGTGGTGTTTTTCAGTCTGGACATGAGTTGAATGGCCAGAATAGTGCACGTCTGCGTTAAATCTGAAAAAAAGATTTAAAATAATAACTTGAAGGATTTTTTTGAAATGTCTTTGAAATTGCGTTAACATAAAGTGTATTTCAGCATTGTAAGCAAACTCATTAGATCCAAATGGGGCAAGCAAGTTTTGACTTAGACAAAATAAATAAAGTACGTGTTAAGAAAAATGCCTGATGTTATTTAGTCAACATTCTCTGTTGTGTTATCTGTTATGTTCCGAAAACGAGATAAGTTCCCTTAAAGCATAAGTGGGCTTTCCCCTGCACCTTAAGGTGTAGTGTTGTTATAACTGCTTTGAAGTTTGAAGAGTTAATATATCAAATTACCCAGTGTGTTTGTCGGCGGTGTACTTGACAGTACGCACGATGCCGTCAGGCTGGTGCAGGGAGTACTCGCCCTTCACGAGGTGTCCGTCGCGGGACTCGTGCTGCGACTTGATGTCGCCGGTGTGCTTGTCCTCCACGTGGTACGCGAACTCGTATTTGGGATGAGCCTATTAAAAATCGATCAAAATGCTCTGATTAATCAAGCAATTGTTCTAAAACCTTTAATATTTGTTCTAATACCGGTTAGGTTGGCTGGTAGAGATCTCTTCTAGATATAAGCTAGCCTTTATAAACATTTTTTTTTTGTAAAAAATTCTTATTATGTTGTGCAATAAAGAATATTATATATATATATATATATATATATATACATAATATTAATTGCCAACATTAAAACATAAATGATTGAAATTAGGTTGTGAAAACCGAAACCGCATTAAATCCTATAATCTTTTCTCATTTGAAATATTTGGTAAATCATTATGTACACAAAATATGGTATAGCAATTCGTCATAATAATAAGCAAATATGACAAATAACTTACGTAGTGTTCCTCATGATGCTCATCTTTGTGTTCGGAATGAACAATAGGAGCAACATGGTGTACAACGGGGGCAACATGGTGGACCACAGGGGCAACATGGTGGACAACAGGGGCAACATGGTGGACCACAGGGGCAACATGGTGAACAATAGGCGTAACATGGTGGACAACGGGGGCGGCATGGACAACGGGAACAGCTTGGACAACGGGAGCAACGTGTTCTACAACGGGAATAGCTCGGTGGACGGAGGGAGTAAACAGAGGATGGGACTGGTGTCCTTTTTGGGAGTCGTGAGAAACTTGGTGAAGAACTATGGACTGGGATGACGTGGCGTGGCCATGTTCGTGGTGTTGGCCGCTGGCCACTGCCACAGCAGCCGCTAAGAGGAAAATCTAAAATATAAAAAAAGAAACGAAATTATTAACCTCCCGACACAAGTAAAACTTTAATTTGCTTAATGGTGAGTTTTCCTTAGACTAAGAAGTAATGTTTAAGCTGTTTGAGAAATAAAGATTATTTTATTATTATTATTGTTATTATTACGGTCTAATTACTATTCAATTTAAAAAATGGTATTACCCCCGTATTATTTGGAAATGGCTCTACCAATTTTGATGAAATATAGCTTAAAATCATTTCGATCACGTCAGCTTTCAAACAAAATCCGTCTATTTGTTTAGAAGGTACGGCGCCACAGACAGACACTCAGTTACACGATAAACGGATACACACGATTAACTTATAAAACTCCTCTTTTTTAGTCGGGGTTTAAAAACATTTCACGTTATTGAACAGCCACTTCTGAAAAGGGATTCTATTACGCGGGGGATTCTATTACGCACATTTGCTACCAGTGAAATTATCTGATGCTGTTAGAACTCTTTAGCTAAAAATTGATGATTGGGCGCTAATCAATCGCTCACCATTACTACAGTTGTTTATTTATGAAGGTACCTATATAATTAATATTGAAAATATATAAATACAGTCATAAAATTGAATGTTATTTCAAGTAAATCCATTTCATTTTATACTATTCAAAACTTACTTTACAGTACATCGTTATGTGTTTCTGACTTTTAACGAGAATTGAATGGTGTTTATTCATAAGTCTGTCAGGCTTTTATACCTACCAGTAAAACATGCCTGAATGATCCTTATTAAGTTATTAAGTCTAGAGGTTCATAATTAATATGCAAGTATAGCATATTTTGAGACCTGTTTTTAGGTACAGTAGGTCATGGTTGACACGCCTCCAAAATTCACATCTATTCTTTCACACATTTCAAATATGCTTGAAACTCTTACAATGTTTTTCGTACATGTGATCCAATAACGAAACATACTGTTTGGAAATTTATGTGTATGCCCTCGAGGGGCCAAGTCGGGAAATGTGGTTTTGAGTTCATACACTTTCAGCAGGTCTCTAAAAAGAAATGTAGGTGAAGGGAAAAATTTGTAGGTGTTATAGGTAGGACGCTACAACTCACTGAGTGTGGTCCCTCACACGAGCATTGTGGGGTGTCATGTTACTGTATCTGGGCAATATGAACTATTATGATGAGTGCCAATATTTTGCAGGTAATTTGTAGGCCAAATTCGTAAATAACAGCTCTTGTTTATTAATAAACACAAAGATAATAAACGCCCGAATATTCACAGGGTAGAATCTACAAAATATGTCTTAAATCTTAAAACATGTCTGAGAAATATAACTTAACGAAATATTTTGTATTAATCAAAGTAAATTTTGAGACCGTGCGAACTGAGGGTCCACAAACTCATTGGATTTACTTGGTGTTTATTAACTAACAAGAGCTGTTATTTATGTATGTAGCCCTAGAAATTACCTGCTAAATAATGCAATTAATCATCATCGTTCATATTGACCAAATTTAATATGACAGCCCACAGTACTCGTCTCAGGGACCACATTCAGTGAATTGTAGCGTCCTACCTTTAACACCTACAAATTTTTCTCTTCACCTACATTTCTTTTAAGAGACCTGCTGAAAGTGTATTTTGTTCTGTTCTTATATTCCAAAGATATGAAGTTTTAGACCATATTCACGTAATTAACAATTGTAAACTATCCTATTTCTTTTTAATCTCCTTTTAGTTTGTTTTAAGTTTTTCTTACTGAAATAATTTATTGTTCTTTTAGCTTTATCTTTAATCGTGAGAAAAACTTTCATTTTAAATTATATTTACTTGGATTGTAAATAATACAGAATATTATTATATTATAGATTGTGGTCAAGAGCGAACCCTTCATTACAATTTTATGTAAAATAACGCTTTGTGTTTTATTCTATGCACTTGGATTTCAATTATTTGCATTTATATAAAATACTAGCTTTTTCCCGCAGATTCGCTCGCGCGAAGAACTCTATGTCACCTATTTTTTAACCCTTTTTTTTAACCAGCCCATATACGTACCCACCGAGGGGCACGAGCCTCCCTTCGAAACACAAAGGGGATTTAGGCCATAGTCCACCACGCTGGCCCAATGCGGGTTGGTGGACCGCGCTCGTCTTTCGAAATGAATTTTCTTGGACGGGCGGGTTTCATCACGATGTTTTCCTTCACCGTTGAGCAAGTGATAATTAGAAATCCGTACATAAATCCGAAAAGACGAATTTAGCGGTACAGGCCCGAACCAGGATTTGAACCCGCGACCTTCGAATTACAAGTCTGGCTCATTACCAACTGGGCTATCACCGCTTCGACCCCTTAGGGAATTATTTTCGAAAAATCGTGAAACACGTGTCCGTTTATTTGCTTCAAGGTATATCTTGGCGAAGTTTCGAGTCAAAATATCATAAAAAATTGTTTTCTTCATATAAACTTTGAACCCCTATTTCACTCCCTTAAGGGTAGAATTTCTTGCCTACGTCATAAAACAAAACTTTTTTCCAAATTTCAACTTTCTAGGTTTAAGGGTTTGAGCTGAGCGTTAATGAGTCAGTGAATGAGGCAGGACCTCCAATATTATATATAAGAATAAAAAATATTTAAACGAGCGGATTGTTTATTTTTAAAAACTAATGTGACTATAAAAATCTTGTTTTAACATGCATACTATGTCGTCTGAATTGCATACTATGTTATATTATATTAAGACCTGTCCTAATGAGTCCATTCTTCTTAAAGAGAAAACATAAAAGTATTGTGTAAATACGAGACAAAAATTATGATTATCTCTTTGATTGACAAAACCAAAACTTGTTTGTGCACTAGCATACCGGTGCAAGATATTTTGCGACATTGACAGGACACTACGAGTTACTGTTTTTTTGATATAAATAGCTCAGTTATTTTTGAACCGATATCATTCAGTTGCAAAGTTCAACAGAACAAACACAAAAAATGTTCTCCAAAGTGAGTTTTTATTTTTATTTTAAATTTAAAAACAAATATTTAATGTGTAAAATCTGTTACATACTTCATATTCAATAATTGTCAGGAATGGTTTGGACTTAAATTATAATAAATACAATTTCCTCTATACAAGCAGATTGTAAGGAACACATCCTTAATATGTTTTTTTGGAAAAAATTGCGTTTAGTGTTTAATCTTGGAAAATCACAGAAGCAGCACTGAGTTTTTAGTTGCAAACTTGGGTATAATCTAAGTTTATGGGTACTAAATAAAATAAATAGCGAGTTTACCCTTTTGTGTATCAATATTGTCTGGCTTACCTGCCACGAGTTAAAAAAAATCATTAATTTAATTATTTTTACAGTTAATTTTTCATTAACCAATTTTATAGGTCGTGATCTTCGCGGTAGCACTGACGGCGGCGCTGGCCCAACAGCACGGTCACGAACACGGCCATGCTTACTCCTCCCAATCCATCGTGCTGCACCAGGTCTCTCACCCTCACCATGAGGAGCACCACTCTGCCCCCGTTGTCCACCACGCCATCCCCGTGGTTCATGCTGCACCAGTTGTCCACCACGTTGCTCCAGTTGTCCACCACGCTGTTCCCGTCGTCCATGCTGCTCCCATCCACCATGAGGAATACCATGAAGAGCACTATGTAAGTTATTTGACATTTAGCTATATAAACTACATATACAAATATGTATACTTAGCAGCGCATAAGTAAGTATCTATACTCTCATAGAAAAACGAATATTCAACTATTTAAAATTCGAAACCAAATTGTTAGTATGATTGATGCATGCATGCTTCTAATGACTTTTTACCCTTGACACTCGAAATAAAATTGGCAAGGCCAGTCGGACTCGCGCACGAATGGTTCCGTACCATTACCTATAAAACCGGCCAAGTGCGAGTCGGACTATATAAAAACGAGCAAAAAAATCACGTTTTTTGTATGGGAACCCCCTTAAATATTTATTTTATTCTGGTTTTTAGTTTTTGTTGTTATAGGGCACATAGGTGACAGACGGACGGACGGACGGATAGCGAAGCCTTCGTAATAGAGTCCCGTTTTTTCTCTTTGGGTACGGAACCCTAAAAAGGCCCGTGATTCTTCAAAAACAGTGAATAAAACGCTGTTTGTTTCACTGAGTGAATAAAATATTTAAAATTTGGAACATGCGCGAATATACGGATTTTAGTAGTGAGATAAATTGTCAAAAAAGGTTGAGACTGTTAATCTTACCATTTCCATTAAATTAACCAACAATTTTGTTTTTTAGGCTCATCCCAAATACGAGTTCGCGTACCACGTGGAGGACAAGCACACCGGCGACATCAAGTCGCAGCACGAGTCCCGCGACGGACACCTCGTGAAGGGCGAGTACTCCCTGCACCAGCCCGACGGCATCGTGCGCACTGTCAAGTACACCGCCGACAAACACACTGGGTGAATAAATTTGATATTTGAAAAAGTGTAATTTGTGACATGGACCACAGAAAAACATTACTGAGCGCTGTTATTTGCTCTATATAAGTAGTTACTACGTTTGTTGGTTCAAACTTTTTACATGTATGACACAGGATCGTTCTAGCTTACCGTTAATCCTTCTAGCTTACGTTCAGCAAACTTTAATTCATAGTTGAAAGAGTTCGTTAATCTTTTTTCTTTTTATTTCAGTTTCAACGCTGACGTGCACTACTCTGGTCACTCCACCCACGTCCAGCCCCAGCATCACCATCATCATTAAATCTGTGCCATACAATATCTCGACCTAAGTTTCTGTTGTCATAAAATAAATTATTTTAGTTTAATAAACATTCCATTTATTTATTTTTCCACGTTACCTTCTCAGCATGTTAACTATCATACAAATTGTATAACAAAACAAATAAATAAATAATTAAAAAACTAGCATTCCGCTCGGGACTTCGTTTCCGTAGGAATTCGGGAAAATCATGTACCCTATGTCCATCTCGGATAATGTAGGATTCTAATGGTGAATGAATTTTTCAAATTGGTCCAGTAGTTTCGGAGCCTATTCAATGCAAACAAACAAACAATCAAATCTTTCCTCTTTATAATATGTTATTAAAAAATATAAAACACAAAAAAAGAACAAATTAAGATTGAAAATTATAAATAAGAAAGTTATTTCGTAAGATTAAAAAAAATCTAAAATAAACCTTAAACTGATGCCGCCTTAATATTCCGAAGTTTCGAAGCAGTAGTCACAAAAGCAGTTGTAATTTTACAAGTAAGTATTGAAAAGTTAAAGTAGTTATTTGAACTGTTACAAATAAATCACATGTTTCCATTATTTTATTTTATTTGCAAAAATACTTATTTTTCGTGTCGTCTTTTTCCGATCTAAGCTTAAGTTATATGATATTATCAGAAAAAAAAACAACAGACTCTATAAAACAAAAACTAGCAGCAAAGATGAAAAAACAAACAGTTGATATTTTTAAACATATTATAACGGGTTCTCGCCACAATTGTTGTTATACATGAGTATCCGATATTTCAGCGCTGTAATAAGCACCATGATCACAAATCTTGGAATTCTGGTAAGAATCCATTATGTTTTGTCTAAAAAATATCAAGATAAACGGGATTAAGCTTATAATACCGCTGTCTGCAAATTTGAGAGATAATTACGTGAGTTGTTTGATAAATGTCGGATAAGTTATTAATTATTGTGGACTAAAGCCTACATTAGTACTACTTAATTGAGGTATTATAAATTATATTTTGTTTTAAAAGTAAGATAGTTAAATAAAGAAGTTACCCCTGAAGGCTATAGTTTAAAAAAAAAATGTTTCAACTTCTTAAAACAGGAAACGTAATATCACAGGATAAAATTTGCAGTGAAAGCTTAAAGTTGCAGCTTCAGGCTGCGCGTTCAATAGTAAATATTTTTTTCTGTCTTTTTTCTTTCAATATAACAAAGCATTCAGGACATTCTTGGGGCTGCTGTGGGTGCAGTGCGTCGGGAATATTCGCAAAAAAGCACACTAAGGCCCGTATTCTGGAAGGCGTCTCAGTCGTGAATCGAGCTTCAGTTCCATTGAGTGACATTCAGGTGACATTTTATAATGTCACTCAGCAGATGTTAGGTCTGATCTTTGTTTACATGAGTCAATGAGTCAGAGTTTCGGCTGACAGCTGACATAATTCAACTTGAAATGCTTTCTTGAATAAGATCAATGCTTAACATTTGATTTGACCTCAAATCTAGTCTTGAATGTTATGAGTTCAAATTGACACTTGAGACGCCATTAAGAATACGGGCCTAACAGTTTCGCGGCGATCATGCGGAAGCGTACCGCCTCCCTGCTAACTCGCCTTTCTGACAACACCGACACTATCAGGGGCACTATTTTTGAATCCATGCAAATGAATAAAAGATATCGTTCGACACGATTTGAGGATTTAAAAATAGTTCAAAAACAGTGTTCCTTGCGCGGTTGGATTCACCGAGTTACTGTAAATATGGGTGAAGCTTCACATGGACAAGCCCTGAAGCTTCAGCTATCTTTGATAGCCTGAATGTTTTAATTATATTATATCAAACACAATACTATAGTGACTATTATTACATTAAATTATAAGAAAAGTCTAATAATAAATCATTTGCAATAATATTGTTATCGAAGAGTTATTTTGCTTATAATATAAAATAAAACTGTGGAATTACCTTTAATAAAATTTAACTTTCTTTACCGATTTCAGAGTTACACCCTTAGTAACTAGAGTACTTTTTAGGTTTCACTATACACTTTTTTGTGAATTATTCTAATATTTTATCAAGGGTAGTTTCGTTCCTTTTTACGTCAATTTTCTTTGAAAAACTTACGTTTGATTAAGGAAAAACATACAATTAAAAAGTTAATAACATGGCATTTGTTCTGTAAGTCTATGATCCGTATTTCCGAGCATTGATTGTCAGTAATTCGCTGACAGTGACAAGTACTGGGCCCTATTTAATAAAACTTACAAATTGTAAAGTACAATAACAAATCGATATACATTGCTAAGTTACCACCCTCATAACTTATACTATATTATTTTAAATCATAATGACCACGCAATTGTATTTGTAATTGTATTTTACAAATTGTAAGTTTTATTTAACGGGGCCCAGCAGCCCGAGCACGATGGCGAAAAACTCGCGCGGCGCGCAGCCGAGTGCGGCTGACGTTGAAACTTCAATTTAATTGCGCGAGGGCAACGCGCAAAGGCTTATTGATGTCAATATTGACATAGGTTCGCAGCGCATTACGCGTGCTATCACTATCGTACTCGAGCTGCTGGGCCCTGTTTGATAAAACTTACAATTTGTAAAATACAATTACAATTCGGTATACATTGCGTAGTCATTATGATTTAAAATAATATAGCGTTAGTTATGAGGGTAGTAACTTAGCAATGTATATTGATTTGTAATTGTATTTTACAATCGTAAGTTTTATTAAATAGGGCCCTGGTCGTACGTCGTCGGTTATAGGGCATCTATTCTCCAAGTCTACTTGTCACTACTTGTCACTGTTATCTGTATAGCGCAATAGAGAAGTACTGTACTTTTTAATCTGTATTTCTACGACCAACATTACAACTAATACTCGTCACTAGCTATGTTATTTATGTATTGCAAGATAATGAATTAATCTGATATCTCATACTCTGAAGTATCGGTCGTCAAAGTTACGAGAATGGGCCTTTTTATAATTCGAACGGCACGGCACGGCAATTCAAAATTTGAATTACCATTGCCCCCTATGTTCACAGCTTCTAGTATTACTATTACATAGGAGGCAATGGTAATACAATTTTGCCGTGCTGTTTTCGAATTTTAAAAAGGCCCAAGATGCCTAGAATGTGGAAAGCTCAAACATTGATTTTGAAAAGTAACAACATATTCATTTAAAGATTAATTCAAATTGTACCAATACGTTTTTATCCATAAATTGGTCCAGAACTATAACTAATTAAAATCAAAAAGCCCACCGCAAATCGTTTTTGGTGCGAAAGTGCCAATCATACTTGCTGCATTACCGTGCTGTATGGCTATAGACAAGCCTCTGCATTAAAAAAGATTCGGTGCGGTGGTCGTCGCCAACCTCCCTTAGCTGAAATCCTATTTGAAGAGTTTTAAAAAGATGAATAACGTAATATTAACTATACTTTGTACAGAAAGTCAAATAGATTATAAACATATGAACCCAACACTGGAAAAATCAAATTAATGTTCTGTTCTGTCATGTAGCCTTATAAAATCGTTTCACCAGTTTTCAAAGACAGAAAGAGGATAATAGAGCATCAATTATGTTACGATTTAAATTGAATACCTTACACAAATTAAAAGAAATTAATTTAGGTTAACTTTACCATTTCTTATTTATTGTGGCGATAAAATCATTATATATAATAAAACTAAGTTAATAAAATGTGCGTGCCGATAAAACTTAAAAAGGAGTCCCAGCACGATAAAGGGACTTATATAGTGCGATAGCCCTTTATCCCCCCTCGAATAAGAAAGTTCCCGTTTTAACCTAAAGGGCGTGTTTTTAAATATATAAGGGCTTTTCCAACCCTTCGACTTGGAAATTAAGTTTAGTGGCGCCATCTGTTGTCGAGTATTTGAATTTCATTCAGAACAACGATTAGTTGGGTTGCATTTCGAAAGGCGCTGCTGCGAGCAATTGCAGCATGTGTAGGAATGGCGCGAAATTTAAAATTATTTGTTACTATAAGACACACTGGTTTAACACATAGGCTACATAATTTTCCCCAAATTCCCACGGGAACGAAGTCCCGGGCGGAATGCTAGTATAAAAAAATCCTACGCAAACAAGTCCTACTAAAGACATTGACCTTGACTCTACTTATTATGAGTAAAGTTATCAAAAGCCAATTTATAAAGTCCAATTTAGGAAGTTGACAGACCAGAAATGTATTTTTAAAACCTGTTGTTATGTAGATCAGTGTGTACATAAGGTACACATGTATAGCACGTGCTTTCATTCACTAAAAACAAGTTTGTTGCCATGCTGCATTTAAGCAAATAACTCGTATGTTGTTTTGTAAGCATTATGTATAAAAGCTGTGGATTAATTTGAGTAAGTATCATTTCAATTCAAACTATTCCAGAGAAAACAAACAAAAATGCTCTCTAAAGTAAGTTTAAAATTATTTAATAAATTGATAAAAATTTCTTCGTAACATCAGCAAAAAAATATCTAATAAATGCTCTATAGATTTACTTTACTATTTGTATTTAATATTATTGTCATAATAATTAATAAACTATTAATAAATAAACTATTAATACATAAATAAAAATAACTATCTGACAAAAGTAACCACTGTAAAGTCATTTACCGTGCTTTACTCAATGTGATTGGGCCTTTTTATAATTCCAAAACGGCATGGCAAAATAGTATTACCATTGCCTCCTATTTAATAGTAATAATACTAGGAGCTGAAAACATAGGGGGCAATGGTGATTTCAATTTTTAATTGCCGTGCCGTGCCGTTTGAATTATAAAAAGGCCCATTGATTCCCTTTATTATGATTTTCTCATTATCTTTCGCCTGTTCCTTTAAAATGTATTTATTGTTACAGATCGTGATCCTCGCTGTAGCCCTAACAGCGGCTTGCGCTCAGCATCACCAACAGCAACACGGTCATGAGCATGGCCATGCTTACTCCTCTCAGTCCATCGTGCTGCGTCAGGTGGCCCACCCACATCATGAAGAACACCACGCTCCCATCCACCACGCTATCCCTGTGCATCACGCCACACCTATCGTCTACCACGCCGCCCCCGTAGCTCATTACGCTCCCAGCCACCACGAGGAACACCATGAGGAGCACCACTCCCACCCTAAATACGAGTTCGCGTACCACGTGGAGGACAAGCACACCGGCGACATCAAGTCGCAGCACGAGTCCCGCGACGGACACCTCGTGAAGGGCGAGTACTCCCTGCACCAGCCCGACGGCATCGTGCGCACTGTCAAGTACACTGCCGACAAACACACTGGGTAAATACTGATTATTTAGTATTGTATTTTAATTTCATAGCTATATTTGTCACAGTAGCAGGTAGAGCCTAGCTATTCTAGTTATAATGTTCTTTTTAAATTTCCATTTCAGTTTCAACGCTGATGTGCACTACTCCGGCCACGCCAAGCACATCCAGCCAGAGCCCCAGCACTACCACCATCACTAAAACGTTATCTTGACTTCACGCGCACTCGTTATTGTTAATATTGTAAATAAATTATTTAGGTAGATAAAATATATTTTTTTCCTTTATATTAACCTGCCAATACCTAAGTTAGTAACTAAGTTATTAAATTGAATAAAAAAACTAAACTATTGACTCTTTCCAAAGATGTAGGAAACAACCATCGTTTAAGTTGGTTGTACGTATCTAGTTGTAGGTCAAAATACAACAAAAGTGCGTTAAAAACTTATTTTCGGTATTTTTTGAGGTATATAACAGGAATTTTAGACAATTTTCATTATTTTAGCAATACAAAAAAGTTATAATTTGATCGGGATAGACAGACAATAGAAACATAACGTAGTCAGTTCATAACAATCCCATACATTTCCAAACTATGGACCTTAGTAATGGCTAACAGAATGGGTCTTTTTCTAGGCGCCCAGGTGATAAAAAATATCTAAGAATGATAAGTATGGGTGTTGCTCAAATCTCCAAAGAACTGAAAAAAAAACATATCTTTACCTTTTTTCTTGATCACTGAATGATAAACCCCTAGAAAGCTGGAGGATTTCACATTATATTCACAGAGGTATTTTACTGTTATAAATGTTAGACACTTTTGTGCTGAAGGCTTTCTTAGCTATAGCTATTCTTGTTCTTATGAGTCAATAAGTCAGAGTTTCGGCTGACAGCTGATATAATTCAACTTGAAATGCTTTCTTGAATAAGATCAATGCTTAACATTTGATTTGACCTCAAATCTAGTCTTGAATGTTATGAGTTCAAATTGACACTTGAGACGCCATCAAGAATACGGGCCTAACAGTTTCGCGATGATCATGCGGAAGCGTACCGCCTCCCTGCTCACTCGCCTTTCTGACAACAGCGACACTATCAGGGGCACTATTTTTGAATCCATGCAAATGAATAAAAGATATCGTTCGACACGATGTGAGGATTTAAAAATAGTTCAAAAACAGTGTTCGTTGCGCGGTTGGATTCACCGAGTTACTGTAAATATGGGTGAAGCTTCACATGGACAAGCCCTGAAGCATCAGCTATCTTTGATAGCCTGAATGTTTTAATTATATCATATCAAACACAATACTATAGTGACTATTATTACATTAAATCATAAGAAAAGTCTAATAATAAATCATTTGTAATATTATTGTTATTGAAGGAGTAATTTTACTTAAAATATAAAACAAAACTTTGGAATTACCTTTAATAAAATTTAACTTTCTTTACCGATTTCAGAGTTACTCCCTTAGTAAAATGAGTACTTTTTAGGTTTCACTATACACTTTTTTGTGAATTATTATTATATTTTATCAATGGTAGTTTCGTTCCTTTTTACGTCAATTTTCTTTGAAAAACTTACGTTTTATTAAGAAAAAACATACATTTAAAAAGTTAACAACATGGATTTGTTCTGTAAGTCTATGATCCGTATTTCCGAGCATCGGTTGTCAGTAATTCGCTGACAGTGATAAATACTGGGCCTTATTTAATAAAACTTACAATTGTAAAATACAATTACAAATCGATATATATTGCTAAGTTACCACCCTCATAACTAATACTATATTATTTTAAATCATAATGACCACGCAATGTATACCGAATTGTAATTTCTTGAAACAGGGCACGATGGAACGAGGGCACGATGCCCGAGCACGATGGCGACAAACTCGGCGCGCCACTCGGCTGACGCAGAAACTTCAATTTGATTGCGCGAGGGCAACACGCAAAGGCTTACTCTGGTGTTGTCAATTTTGACATAAGTACGCAGCACATTACGCGTGCTATAATTATCGTACTCGAGCTGCTGGGCCCTGTTTAATAAAACTTACAATTTGTAAAATACAATTACAATTCGGTATACATTGCGTACTCATTATGATTTACAATAATATAGCGTTAGTTATGAGGGTAGTAACTTAGCAATGTATATCGTTTTGTAATTGTATTTTACAATTGTAAGTTTTATTAAATAGGGCCCTGGTCGTACGTCGTCGGTTATAGTTATAGGGCATCTGTTCTCCAAGTCTACTTGTCACTACCTGTCACTGTTATCTGTATAGCGCAATAGAGAAGTACTGTACTTTTTAATCTGTATTTCTACGACTAACATAACAACTAATACTCGTCACTAGCTATGTTATTTATGTATTGCAAGATAATGAATTAATCTGATATCTCATACTCTGAAGTATCGGTCGTCAAAGTTACGAGAATAGATGCCCAGAATGTGGAAAGCTCAAACATTGATTTTGAAAAGTAACAACATATTAATTAAAGGTTAATTCAAATTTTACCAATACGTTTTTATCCATAAATTGGTCAAGAACTATAACTAATTAAAGTCAAAAGGCCCACCCCAAATCGTTTTTGGTGCGAAAGTGCCAATCATACTTGCTGCATTACCGTGCTGTATGGCTATAGACAAGCCTCTGCATTAAAAACGATCCGGCGCGGGGGTCGTCGCCAACCTCCCTTAGCTGAAATCCTATTTGAAGAGTTTTAAAAAGATGAATAACGTAATATTAACTATACTTTGGTTAGAAAGTCAAATAGATTATGAACAAATGAACCCAACACTGGAAAAATCAAATGAATGTTCTGTTCTGTCATGTAGCCATATAAAATCGTTTCACCAGTTTTCAAAGACAGAAAGAGTATAATAGAGCATCAATTATGTTACGATTTAAATTGAATACCTTACACAAATTACAAGAAATTAAATGAGGTTAACTTTACCATTTCTTATTTATTGTGGCGATAAAATATAAAAAAATCCTACGCAAACAAGTCCTACTAAAGACATTGACCTTGACTCTACTTATGAGTAAAGTTATCAAAAGCATTTCACTTTCAAGTCCAATTTAGGAAGTTGACAGACCAGAAATGTATTTTTAAAACCTGTTGTTATGTAGATCAGTATGTACATAAGGTACACATGTATAGCACGTGCTTTCATTCACTAAAACAAGTTTGTTGCCATGCTGCATTTAAGCAAATAACTCGTATGTTGTTTTGTAAGCTTTATGTATAAAAGCTGTGGATTAATTTGAGTAAGTATCATTTCAATTCAAACTATTCCAGAGAAAACAAACAAAAATGTTCCCTAAAGTAAGTTTAAAAATATTTAATAAATTGATAAAAATTTCTTATTAACATCAGCTAAAAAATATGTAGTAAATGCTCTATTGATTTTCGTATTTAATATTATTGTTATAATAATTAATAAACTATTAATAAAGAAACTTTTAATACATGAAAAAAAAATAACTAACTGAAAAAAGTAACCATTGTAAAGTCTTTTACCGTGCTTTACTCAAAGTGATTGGGCCTTTTTATAATTCGAAAACGGCATGGCAAAATTGTATTACCATTGCCTCCTACTTAATAGTAATATTAGGAGCTGAGAACATAGGGGGCGATGGTGATTCCAATTTTTAATTGCCGTGCCGTGCCGTTCGAATTATAAAAAGGCCCATTGATTCCCTTTATTATGATTTTCTCATTATCTTTCGCCTGTTCCTTTAAAATGTATTTGTTGTTACAGATCGTGATCCTCGCTGTAGCCCTAACCGCAGCTTGCGCTCAGCATCACCAACAGCAACATGGTCATGAGCATGGCCATGCTTACTCCTCTCAGTCCATCGTGCTGCATCAGGTGGCCCACCCACATCATGAAGAACACCACGCTCCCATCCACCACGCTATCCCTGTGCATCACGCCACACCTATCGTCTACCACACCGCCCCCGTAGCTCATCACGCTCCCATCCACCACGAGGAACACCATGAGGAGCACCACTCCCACCCCAAATACGAGTTCGCGTACCACGTGGAGGACAAGCACACCGGCGACATCAAGTCGCAGCACGAGTCCCGCGACGGACACCTCGTGAAGGGCGAGTACTCCCTGCACCAGCCCGACGGCATCGTGCGCACTGTCAAGTACACTGCCGACAAACACACTGGGTAAATACTGATTATTTAGTATTGTATTTTAATTTCATATCTACATTTGTCACAGTAGCAGGTAGAGCCTAGCTATTCTAGTTCTAATGTTCTTTTTAAATTTCCATTTCAGTTTCAACGCTGATGTGCACTACTCCGGCCACGCCAAGCACATCCAGCCAGAGCCCCAGCACTACCACCATCACTAAAACGTTATCTTGACTTCACGCGCACTTGTTATTGTTAATATTGTAAATAAATTATTTAGGTAGATAAAATATATTTTTTTCCTTATTAACCTGCCAATACCTTATTTAGTAACTAAGTTATTAAATTGAAGAACAAAAAACTAAACTATTGTCTCTATCCAAAGATGTAGGAAACAACCACCGTTTATGTTGGTTGTATGTATCTAGTTGTAGGTCAAAATACAACAAAAGTGCGTTAAAAACTTATTTTCGGTATTTTTTGAGGTATATAACAGGAACTTTTGACAATTTTAATTATTTTAGCAATACAAAAAGTTATAAATTGATCGGGATAGACAGACAATAGAAACGTAACGTAGTCAGTTCATAACAATCCCATACATTTCCAAACTATGGACCTTAGTAATGGCTAACAGAATGGGTCTTTTTCTAGGCGTCCAGGTGATAAAAATTATCTAAGAATGATAAGTATGGGTGTTGCTTAAATCTCCAAAGAAATGAAAAAAACATATCTCTACCTAATTTTTTGATCACTGAATGACAAACCCCTAGAAAGTTGGAGGATTTCACATTATATTCACAGAGGTGGATAATTAGTCACACTAGTTTCAACAAGAATAAAGTTCCAGGTGTCCTGTTAAGAACGTAAACATGATGTATTCTTGTACTGGACCTCCATTCTGCCTGAATCTGTACCTATTTTCTTCTAATTTTATATTCGTTTCTTATATTACTACAATTTTAAGTTTCGTATTTCAGGCATTAACGATCATGACTGACATGTAATCATGACAGTTGAACAGGCAAAGGCACCTTAGGCTTTTGACAGTATATCTTTCAGCGATAAAGTTCAGATGGTAATCGCCGAAATACAAATTAAATAAAGAAGACAAGATTTATAAAATAACTGGGTTTAATAAAAAAAATATTATAACAAAAATTCGACATGGGGAACCAAAGGGGGTAACAATAAACCAACATTAATTTAAAGCTTAAACTTAACAATAGGGTAGGCCTAGCAAGGTGTTCTTGGGGTTCAAAATTGAAAGTGCAAAATATGTTTAGAAGATTGTTTGGGAAAGAAAAGCTAAAAAAAACTAATTTAGAACAGTAATAATAACTCACAACTATAGAATTTGGGGAATAACTAAATCTAGTCAGTATCTAAATCAAATAGAGGCTCTTTAATTCGTCGACGAATAAAATACCTACCTATTTTTCATATAGCAAGCCTATTACATATAAAATTAAAATAGTTTAGAGTATGGATAGAGGGACTTAACTAAGGGGTGTGGATCTTCATGTGGCCGGAGTATACCGCGTCAGAATTGTGTCAGGAACTGGTAGGGGCGAACGGGTAATCGTCAATCGCCTTGTTTCCGTTTATAAACCGGCTTGAGAACCAGCCTTTAATGGGTAGACGTAAAAACACTGAAACTACAAAATTTCAAAATGGACTAGGATACCAAAAAGGCCACAATCACGAAAGGACACAAAAAAGGAACAAAAATAAAAATATATGAGTATTTTAGTATAGTAAGAATGTCAGGATAGTGTAACAAGGATATTCTCCTCTTGCAGGTCGTGAAGTAATCCCCCCAGGTCATGTGATAACCAGATTTGATTTAAACCACAAGACCCAGGATTCTCGTAAGTGTTGCAAGAACAGCCTGATATTGTATTTGTCTGAGCGTGAAGTAGATGTTGTATAAAGTGTGCTGTCTATACTAGGTAAGGTAAAGTAAGCGTGTGAGAAAAAAAGGAAATTAAAATGGGAAAAAGTGAAGAACTTATATTTTGATACACTTTTATGCAGGAAAATCACTTTATTAATGCAAGAAAATAGGACATAACTATTGTGCACTAATTTTAAACTTATATCACACAATGGATAGAATATTCTGCTACGAGAAAAGTTCCAAATATCTTCTTTAGTACTATAAGTGTACTGATTTTTACTAAGAGTACATTGTTTAAACACCAAAACTTTTAGTCGAATGAATTGACAACTTCAATCCCAAAAAAAAGCAAAAATGGAGAAAGTTCTAAAATTTTAAAATTTATTGAAAGTGAAGTTTCAGCGTTAGCCGAGTAGCGCGCCGCGCGAGTTTGTCGCCACTTTGCTCAACCTGCTGATGATAGTGCATTTCTTTCTATTATTATCACCTGCTCAACGTTGAACGAAAATAACGCGATGAATCGCGTAGTTATGTCTAAGAATATTCGGTTCACCAACCCGCATTGGGTCGGCGTGGTAGACATTGACCTAAATACCCCTTGTGTTTTGAAAGGTGGCCCGTACCCCTCGGTGGGGCCTTTAATGAGCTTATATAATTTTCCACGCTAAAAATGTATGAGTTCATGAGAAACTTCAATCCCAAAAATTGTTCGCTTAAAGTAAATAACTAGAGTCAAAAAAGGAATTAATTTATGAAGTTTCAAAACATTCGGGGAAGCTACCCCAACACAATCCTCCAACTTCTGAAACGACATGATTTCTTTCCTCAATTTTTCGATTTTTCGCGGACTACAATGCTTATTGGCAGATTACCACAAACGTTTGATTTGATTATTTTTGTTGGTTTTTTTAAAAAACGCTGAATTAATTTCGTTAAAATTTATATAGGACCACCTCAGGAGTATGACTCTGTTGAACTAAAAAGGAATTTTGAAAATCAAGCGACAATTGGCTGAGTTATCGCGTTACATAAGCGTTATATACAAACTGTAAATCTGCAAGCTTGCCATATTCACTGAGGTCATTGTACTGCTTGTAAAGAACTTAAATAAATTATAAAATAAGATTGACAAAATTTCGAAATTTTTAATTTTTAATTTATTTTCATCGACAATTAATGCACACAGCACTAATCCATCGATACATTATCGATAAACATGCACATCCCTATTACATGGCGTGTACGGTTTTTAACTGATCAATTTAACTTACACGAACTATTTGCTGTCAAATAAGAAAAAGTAAAAAAATTGACATTGGCACAAGTTTTGGCAGAAATGGTTGTTAGTTTTTTGCAAAATTTTTCATAAAATTGCCATTAATAGTCATTGAAGTATTATGTACTAGCGTACCAATGTTAATAGTACCTAAGTTGAGTTGAAAGCGGATTTTTACCGGTCGCGTTTACGCCACGGGGCGATATGTAAAATTACCAAGATAACACAATGGATCGGACGTGATGGCCCAGTTCCCTGGCCAGCGCGATCCCCGGACTTAACTTATTTGTGAATGAGGAGATGTGAAAACTTGAAAAGATTTGTGTACACGGAGGAAATTGAATGTATTGATGTGATACGGAACATAATTTTTAGTGAACCGTAAATGAATCGTAAGGAAAGTCATCAGAAAGTCATCATATTCACCAACTTAGACCAGCTTGATGAAGACTGGCTTACTTTGAGGCATTGCTTAACTGTGTCTGCAATCCAAAAAGTGCTAGAACACGTATTCGTTTTGTTTTGTTAAAATAAGAATTTCCGTCTCTGCTAGATTGTGTTAAGTGCGAAATGATGGGTACTCTAAGATGACTATGACCGCAACTGCTAACTAGAACTTAGAATACTGTAAGTACTGTGTAAATAAACGTGTAAATATTGTAAATAATGTCATTTATGCTTTTTACTTCGCCAAAAAATCCTTATTTCTTAGTAGGAATTCCGTATAACTCTAAAATTAAAAATGTTGTATAACCCCCGACATTTATTGCGTATAACTTTTAAACGGCTAAACCGATTTTGATTAAATAAAGCTAAGAACCATCTTAATCACGACAGCTTTCAAACAAAAACCCGCGTCGAAATCGGTTGATTCGTTTATGAGTTACGATGCCACAAACAGACACTCAGACATACAGATACACAGAAACTTATAACATACCTTTTTTGTCAAGGTCAAAAAGTAAAAAGGAAAGTCTGCAATCATTTGTTTTGTTTATCATTTGATTTGAGATAAACGAACATTAGGTAAATTTCTATTGCTCCTAAAGTTAATATGGACAGGAAAAACATTTATGTAGTTTATTCCGGGCCACACTTTAAAAAAAAGTTTTGTTTAATTTTAGTTTTTCATAAAGTATTCCATTTTGGAAGTTCTCGAATAAAGTAGGAAACATGACTTATTATCACGTCGGTGAATATGGCAAGCTTGCAAATTTGCACCCTGTATATAAAAAATAATAAAAATAATAACATACAATCGAATTGAGAACCTCCTTCTTTTTTTGAAAAGATGTGATTTTTTTTTCAGTTCTTTGGAGATTTGACCCTCACCCATACTTTTTACTCTTGGATCTTTTTGTCACCTGAAGGCATAGAAAAAGTCACATTCTGTAAGCCATTTATTAAGGTTCATAGGGTTCCATCAATGGTACAAATCGATGGTACTTCTGACACGGGGCGGGGTTTTAAAATGTATGGGATTGCTATGAACTGACCATTACCACGTTATATTTCTATTGTCTGTCAATCCCATGCAATTTATAACTTTTTTGTATTGCTATAAGAATAAAAGTCCTGTTATGTACCTCAACACCGAAAATATGTTCTTAACGCACTTTTGTTGTATTTGACGATGGTTGTCTACTTACATAGAAAGGATCAATAGTTGCGTTTTTTGTTTTTCAATATAATAAACTAAAGTAGGTATTGACAGGTAATATAAAGGAAACAAATATATTTTATCTACCTAAATAATTTATGTACAATATCAACAATAACGAGTGCGCGTGATGACGGTAAGAAAACGGTTTAGTGATGGTGATAGTGCTGAGGCTCTGGCTGGATGTGCTTGGCGTGGCCGGAGTAGTGCACGTCAGCGTTGAAACTGAAATGGAAATTTAAAACAAATTAGTACCTGAATAGTTTGGCTCTACCTTGTACTGCGACAAAGTTGACAATGAAATTGAAATAAATATCATTGAAAAAAATTAGTATTCACCCAGAGTGTTTGTCGGCGGTGTACTTGACAGTGCGCACGATGCCGTCGGGCTGGTGCAGGGAGTACTCGCCCTTCACGAGGTGTCCGTCGCGGGACTCGTGCTGCGACTTGATGTCGCCGGTGTGCTTGTCCTCCACGTGGTACGCGAACTCGTATTTGGGATGAGAGTGATGCTCCTCATGGTGTTCCTCGTGGTGGATGGGGGCGTGATGAACTACGGGAGCGGCGTGGTAAACGATAGGAGTGGCGTGATGGACAGGGATAGCGTGGTGGATGGGAGCGTGGTGTTCTTCATGATGTGGGTGGGCCACCTGATGCAGCACGATGGACTGAGAGGAGTAAGCATGGCCGTGCTCATGGCCATGTTGCTGTTGGTGATGCTGAGCGCAGGCCGCTGATAGGGCTACAGCGAGGATCACGATCTGTAACAACAAATACATTTATATAAGAACAGGCGAATGATAATCATTCAATCAATCAATTTGAGTTAAGCACTGTAAATATCTCTAGTTACTTGTGTTAGGTAGTTATTTTTCATTTTTGTAATAATAGTAAATTTTTGTATTAATATTACTATTGTGATAATATTATTAAATGCTACTAGTAAAGTAAATCTATAAAGCATTTATTTCAATTTTTTTTGCTTATATTAATCACAATTTTAATCAATTTAATAAACATTTTTAAACTTACTTTAGAGAACATTTTTGTTATGTTTTCTCGGGGGTAGCTTGGATTGAAATGATACTTACTCAAATTAGTCCACATCTTTTATACATAAAGCTTACAAAACAACATACGAGTTATATTATTTGCATAAATTCAGCATGGCAACGAACTTGTTTTTTTGTAAATGAAAGTACGTGCCATACATGTGTTGTGTATCATATGTACACTCTGATCTATATGACAACAGGTTTTAAAAATAAATTTCAGGTCTGTCAACTTTCCACATTGGACTTCAAAAACTATCCATCATACATTTCATGACAGCTACCCCGATCATCAGCGCCACCGCTAACCGAACGTTCAGTTGCAAACTTTATAGGAACTGAGTATTCAGTTGCCGGTGGCGTTGCCAGTCAAGGTAAGTATACAAGTACAATCTTACAAGTACAATTACCTAGCAATTACCTAGACTCTTACAAGTACTAGGTAATTGTCATAAAGTCATAGGTAATTGTCATTAAGGTTTGTCATAATGTGTAGTGTTTAAATTGTAATTATCAATGTACGGAAAACGTTCAAGTTTATGTTTCATTGTTTTAAGCAAATCATGTAAATTTACTTGTGTTTTAAAATAATACAATTTTGCCATGCCGTTTACGGATTATAAAAAGACCCATTGTCTGATAAAAGGTGCATTTTTTAATTAAGAAAGAACAATCAATACAAAAGTGTTTCATTTGCATGATGCTACTGTAGTCGTAATGCGGTATTGCATGAAGGTCAGTTTTTGAAATTCGTAAGTTTAAAACAAGTTCGGTTCAAAACTAGTTCTAGAAATTTTGTAAGCTTTCAGTATAAAAGATTTACATTTCTTTACACCAGTATCATTAATAACTTATCTTCAGTAGGCGAAAGGTACTACCTATCTACCTTTTATCAAAATGATATATAAAGTGAGTACCAGCATATAATTTTTAGGGTTCCGTACTCAATGGGTAAAAACGGGAACCTATTATTAAGGCTCTGCTGTCCGTCTGTCCGTCCGTCCGTCTGTCACCAGGCTGTATCTCATGAACCGTAATAGTTAGAAAGTTGAAATTTTCACAGATGATGTATTTCTGTTGTCGCTATAACAACAAATACTAAAAAATAGAATAGAATAAATATTTAGGGGGGCTCCCATACAAAAAACGTGATTTTTTGCTGTTTTTATAGATAAGGCTATCCGAGGCTGTACCTCATGAACCATGATAGTTAGACAGTAGAAATTTTTACAGGTGATGTATTTTTATTGCGACTATAACAAAAAATACTTTAGGGGGCTCCCATACAACAAACATGATTTTTTTGCCGTTTTTATAGATAATGGTACGGAACCCTTCGTGCGCGAGTGCGACTCGCACTTGGCCTGTTTTTTTGTCTTTATTTGCTCGTGTCAAACATTAATTTCATAAGAATGTAAAGAAGCAATTTCCGAAACAATTTTTATTATTTGTATTTTCAGATCGTGACCGTCGCTTGTGCTCTATCAGTGGCTTACGCTCAGCATCATGGCCACGCCACTTCCTCCCAGTCCATTGTACGTCACGATGTGACCCACCATCAGGCCCCCACCCACCACGCCATCCCAGTCATCCACGCCGCTCCTGTCGTACACCACGTCGCCCCAGTCGTACACCACGTCGCCCCCATTGTACACCACGCCCCCATCCACCACGAGGAACACCATGAGGAGCACCACTCCCACCCCAAATACGAGTTCGCGTACCACGTGGAGGACAAGCACACCGGCGACATCAAGTCCCAGCACGAGTCCCGCGACGGACACCTCGTGAAGGGCGAGTACTCCCTACACCAGCCCGACGGCATAGTGCGCACTGTCAAGTACACCGCCGACAAACACACTGGGTGAATACTAGTTTTGTGTTTTTTTTTTTAAATATCATAGCTCACTTTGTCTGAGTACAAAGAGGGCCAAGCTGTTCTGATTCTAATGTTCTTATTATATTATTTTCAGTTTCAACGCCGACGTGCACTACTCCGGCCACGCCAAGCACATCCAGCCTGAGCCCCAGCACTACCACCATCACTAGACTAATCCTTCTCTCATTGTTAAACTTACGTTTGTTGTTGAATATGTTGTGAATAAATTATTTAGTTAGATTTACCTCATATGTTGTTTAACATTCTATTCCTGACTGTACTCTAAACAAACATGAAGAGAAATGGTTCAGTTTTACAGTAAAGGAATAAATATTCTTTTGTTGAAACAATCCGAAACGCATTGATGCAGACAGTCGTTTACTTGTAATAATACAAATTGAATAACCTATTTTTACCAAATCATTCAATTAGTATTAAGAGTAACTTTTCTAAATAAGTACAGAGGGCCGCATATCAGGTTACCCATGCGTATACTCTGTGCTGTTGCGATAAGATTGGTTTTTCAATAAATTCTCTCTGTATAAATCTTCTAAATTTGTACAAAATACCAATTTTTAAATTTGTTTCAGTTCATTTGTTACCAAAATTCGTTAAACATAAAATATGCCCAAATATGGTATCACTTCAAATTACTTTGATTATTAATTTACATCAATTTTCCCCATGTACCATTTTCTCCTAGGAATCTGTGTTTAATTTTCACATAAATTTTGACTTTTCAACGTCTAAGGTAATCTTATTAATTGTATGGAGACGTGAAAATTCATTTTCATATTTTGAATATTGTTTCTTGAGGAAAGTAGACAAGTTTAGTGGGCTGAATAACTGATTTCTGCAAAATACAATATTTTTTTGTTTTATTTAAAAGCTGTACATATTAAAGCACCAAATGAATAGTTTTAGATTTATAATATTTATGAATTAGTCAGGTAGTTAGCGAAAGTATAGATTTACCAATAGAACATGTTTTCCCAACATTATTTAAGTCTGAGATCAGTTGACTGCTTAATCGTTTCAGGTCTTAAATATTATATATGCGCAAATTTAGACCCGTTTTAGAATTTAATTATTTAAGACAATTAAGAAAATATACAAAAACATATCCGCAACAGGCTTCGTCATAACTAAAAACATAACTTTGATATAATTTTAATGATGATTCATTGATTATCGTTTTGACACTCTAAGTTACGTTATTTTTAAGGTAACTCTATACAAAAACAAATCAATCTAAACTTTCTTGATAAAAAGTAAAGTTTAGGAATAGTAATCGTTGGATCCTGCAATCCAGCGCTACATACGGAAGTTTACGGGTTTTATTAACATTATGCAACACACCCCGAAACCTTAAAACCTAAAAAACCTTTTTTGGGTCCGTAGGGACACAAAAAATGACAAACACTAACACCTAGATACCAGAAAAAGTTCTTGAATCCAATACTTTATCAGTTTTTTATTATATTAAGTATCGTTCTCTAGCCCTTCTTAATACCTATATAATTTGATGAGTCCTTAATTATCGATCTTCAGACCTGATAAACATTCAACACGTCAATTTGTTTGACTAACACATTTTAACTGAATTTGGATTTTTTGGACTGTTATAAATTGAAACCTTTAGATCCAATAAAAGGATGTCCCTTGTCTTCAGCCAGGAGACATTGATAGGTATATTAAGAATGTTGACTTTTATCCCTCCTCACTACTCATGTTGGTATCAGGTGTTTGGCGACTAACCCCCTTTGACTGTGACCTAATGTCATGATATTGTCTATTATGTATTTCAACGTGATGGACCTCCGCTCATCAAGGGACTAGCGGGGGCTCAACCTACCTCGTTAATTTAAAACTTCACAACCAAAGGGTTCACATAGAAATTATTAAGGTAAATACCAAAAAAAGAAAACAATTCCGATAATTAAAATAAAAAAATAAAATAAATCAGATTAATAATTAAAAAATTAGTTCTTATGTAAGGCCTAAATAAGTAGCCGAAAGACTAATCCGCGGTTACAAATGTAAAATAAAATTTAAAATAATTTAACATACGTATTTAAAAAAAAATGTAATTAAGTGAAACGAAAGAAAAAAACCGGCCAAGTGCGAATCGGACTCGCGCATCGAGGGTTCCGTACAAACCTGCTTAAAGGTATTGTAGACCTGAGTATTTGATATGAATTACAATTTAAGTTCATGAGAAAAGGGGTAGTAAGTTTAAAATGATTAAAAATATTTTGATTATATGATGTAACCAAAAAATTACGGTTTTCAAAAATTTTCCTTTACCTGTGCTATATGACGTTGCTTCGTACCAAATTTTAAGATTCTGAGTTTACGGGAAGTACCATGTAGGTTTTGATTCCCTTGCGAGTGTCGAAAATTTGCGGAAATTTGCGACATATACGGCTGCATCTTTTGATTTCGTTGGCTTAAAGGGTAACTGACAGACGGACGGACGGACAACAAAGTGATCCTATAAGGGTTTCGTTTTATCCTTGTGGTACGGCACCCTAAAAATGGGTTATCTTGTAAGTCCGGTGGTCAGCAGTAGTGCAGCCGAGAAGAAGGCCAGCTAGAACCACTGGGTGCTGGGCTCGCAGGAATATACGAAGATTAACAGTCAGCAGAAATTGGGTAAAAGTTATTGGGTAAATAAATTTACACTGGGACTGTAACAAAGAACGAATCCATTGAATTAAACGGATTAAACAATTGGAATCTAAAGAAATCAGGAGGGGAAATAAATAAAATCGAAATTACATTTTGTTACTTGAAGACAGGTATAACAATTAAATCAGGATAAATCCATCTGAGCAGGAACTTTTAACGAAACATTTTACTTGAAACTACAAATAATAACTAGGTGTAGGTACTTAATCACTTTGTTTTTAAAAATAATGATCACCAAAATTAGCGTAAAATACGATCATACCACAAATTTTGAAGAACTGCCAAAATATTATCTGTTCCAAACAAATCAATTTTAAATTTTGAAAATAATCAAAAAGTCAGTGAAAAAAAAGTAAAATAAACGAGCCAGAAAGAAAAGTAAATGATCAAATCACCAAAAAGAACGTATGCAGGAATACTGCAGTATGTGGGATTTGAATAGAGAGGTATTCACTCCGTGTATTACTCAGGGTTTTATATAACCCATGTAGTCGATAGCCATATCTTCGATGATCTATTATGGCGCGACATTTTAGGGCGGAAGTTACACACTCCCAAATCCACAGCGCTAGCTTTAGCAAATACAATCCACAGTCTTTACTTATTAGCTACGATGGAAGTCAGGATAAATATATTATGACTTTCTGTAAATAAGTGTTACTTAAGAATATTAAAATTAACTAAATAAACCTTCCTGTTTTGACATCGAGCACCAGTTACATATTTGTATTTTTTTGATAAGGATTTATTTTGTTTCTGGTAAATAATAATTCGAAAACAGTACACAATTTTATGTAGAACTAAATAATTTATTTACAAGTACAACATTAACAAAAAGCGTAAGTTTAACAATAAAGGAAGGATCAGTTTAGTGATGGTGGTAGTGCTGGGGCTCAGGCTGGATGTGCTTGGCGTGACCGGAGTAGTGCACGTCGGCGTTGAAACTGAAAATAATATAATAAGAACATTAGAATCAGAACAGCTTGGCCCTCTTTGTACTCAGACAAAGTGAACTATGATACGTATTTAAAAAAACACAAAACTAGTATTCACCCAGTGTGTTTGTCGGCGGTGTACTTGACAGTGCGCACGATGCCGTCGGGCTGGTGCAGGGAGTACTCGCCCTTCACGAGGTGTCCGTCGCGGGACTCGTGCTGCGACTTGATGTCGCCGGTGTGCTTGTCCTCCACGTGGTACGCGAACTCGTATTTGGGGTGGGAATGGTGCTCCTCATGGTGATCCTCGTGGTGGATGGGAGCGTGGTGTACAATGGGGGCTACGTGGTGTACAACGGGAGCGACGTGGTGTACAACGGGAGCAGCGTGGATTACGGGGATGGCGTGGTGGGTGGGTGCGTGGTGGTGTGTCACATCATGACGTACGATGGACTGGGAGGAGGTTGCATGGCCGTGGTGTTGAGCAGCGGCCGCTGACAGAGCACAAGCGAGGATCACGATCTGTTGAAAAAGTAACTTTTAGCACATTTAATTCCTCAAAAAATTCATTTAATATTACATGACATTTTTATAACTTACTTTGGAGATCATTTTGATTTTATTTCACTCTTTTTTTGTCTGCAGCTTTTAGTTAAATGATAAGTACTCAATGTAATATATTACTTTTATACACAACGTTTACAAAATATTTGTAACTGGTTTAAAACTGATTCTTGTTTTAATCTTAATAATGTAAACTTGACCTTGGCTGATAATATCCGTACGACAACTTCAATCACACGATTGCAAAATGTCACAAAAATTCAAGTGAAAGTATTTTCGATGCTTCTTCGTGTCGTGAACATATAGTAGCCTTTTAAGTTCTAACATGATATAGTCTAAGATTTGAGCCCTGATATGAAAATTGTCTACTGTATATAAATAAAATCTACTATATGGAATTTGTCTTCTGTTTATCTTTGTACAGCGCCGACAAACATACTGGGTGAACAATAGTTCTTTTTCCTGTTGTGTTAATTAAAATATCATACATCACTTTTTCTTCTTAAAAGGTAAGGCCAAACTGTTTTGATTCTAATGTTCTTTTTATTTCATTTTTAGTTTCAACGCCGACGTGCACTACTCCGGTCACGACAAGCACATATCCAGCCTGAACGCCAGCACTACCATCATCACTAACCTGAATATTTCTTTATTGTAAATTTACGCTTTTTGTTAATGATGTACTTGTAAATAAATTATTTAGTTCTATATAACACTGTGTACTATTTTCGAATTTTAACTACAATCAAGAAAATTCGCTTATCAGAAAAATACGAATAAATAACTCGTGCTCAGTGTCAAAACAGGAAGGGTTGTTTAGACAATTTTAAAATTTTTGAGTTACACTTATATTATTAAAGTCATCATATAAAAAGTTTTATTTATCTTGACTTCCATCGCAGCTAAGTAGAGATTGTGAATAGTATTTGCTAGATCTAGCGCTGCGGATTTGGAAGTTTTTAACTTCTTTCTTAAAAATTCTATAAATCATTAAAGGTAAAGTTTTCGTCTTATGGTTTATATAAAACCCTCAGTAATACACGAGATAGAAGCACACGGAGTAAATACTTTCACATTCTAATCTAACATACTTATATAATCACAATGTCCCAATATTACGTCACAGTCATAGGGGTTTGGAAATTTTGCCAAACACTTAATTATACTAATCGTAGTATGAGGAGTGAGGAAGGACAGTGACAATTATTGTTATAGAGATAGGAAAAGACACGACAAAGAGGAGGGGAAAACGTCAAAATTTTCAGGCGTTGGAAGATTATCTGCTTATTAGTTGCCGGAGAAATCTTGATAGGTTCGGTTAATTTTAAAGATGTGCTGTTATTTTTAACCGACTTCAAAAAAGGAGGAGGTTTCTCAATTCGACCGTATATTTTTTTTTTATGTATGTCCGCAGATAACTTCGTCGTTTATGAACCGATTTTGATTATTCTTTTTCTGTTGGAAAGGGAGTATCCCAAGGGTAGTCCCATGGTAAGGAAACCAGGATCTGATGGTGGAATCCTGAAGAAATTGAGGGAAACTCTCGAAAAAATGGACTTTTTGGGATTGAAGTCGGTGACTCTTACGTTTTTGACGTGGAAAATTATTATGATATTTGTAATGCAACGATATATTTAGAATAGAAAGATGCTCAAAGGCCCTTACTAAAGTTTTCCCTTATGTCATGGGTCCCTTGAAATATACACAAAGACTGACATGAGCACCCATGACCCGGCAACAAACATCTGCTTTTTACACAAATATTTGCCCCGACTGGGAATCGAACCCAGAAACCGTCAAGCAAGAGCTGCAGTATCAAATAGTATTTTTAACCCCTGACAAAAAGAGGGTTGTTGAAAGTTTGATGTGTGTGTCTGTGGCATCGCAGCTCCTAAACGACTTGACTGTTTTCGATGGGGTTTTTTTCGTTTGAAAGCTGACATAGTTGATATGGTTTATAAATTTTTTTGTAGCCATAAATATCAGGGGCTATACAAAATTTTTAATTTTAGAGATATGGCTGCGCAACATAAGTGACTTACTTCAGATATAAGGTGATTGTTTGTTAGTGTTTCTTCATGGTGACTTTGAAAATTATCTTATAAAATTATCTTTTCTTACTGAGTTTTATAGTAAGAATATTTGGCGTGGAAAGTTTAACACATACTAAAAGAGAAATTAAGAATACTGTACTGCTAACGATTACATGCATAATATTACTTCGCAATATTCCGATCGTCAACCTGCCTCTACAATTTGCGAGACCATTCTAAACACATATAAGATTTAGATAACGCCTTTAGCTAGATTTTATATGTGTTTGAACGGATCCAGTAAACCCTTAATCTGTTCTCTGGATCCTCACTAAACCTGTGCATGAAAATGCTTCCTAGAGAAATGGCAGGTAACAGTGCAGAGAGCCGAATCTTCAAAAATAGATACATGAAAGCAATATAAGGAAAAACCGTCATATGGTTCATCTTATACTGTACTTAATTACTACTCTGCTAATTGTTGTTTTAAATTTATTAAATAATATAAATAAAGCATATAAGATCTTTAGAATGCTGGTGAAATATCGGTTTTCTACTGGAGAGTGAAAAGTATATGTAGGGATATTCCTGTAGAGGGTAATGTTAATTTTGAGTTATTATTTGTCACGGGGATTAAAGTGAATTAATGGAATTAAGGGCAATTTTTAATGAATCAGGCATACAGTGCAGTGTAAAAAGATTGTGTGATTTTATTATGTTAAAATGCAATAAAGTTTATCTATCTATCTAATGATGTGAAAGCGGTTAATAGTCAGATTTAATAGACGGAGATCCCAGGGCCGCCAGACCTTACTTATTTTCTCATAAACCAAATGTGTGGGAAATAGTAGTGCTAGTACGTATTAGTAATGTATAAATACCAGCTAACCTGGGCCAGCGGCCAATTTTCAGCTATCAGGTTCTGAAGGTACTTCCAAAAATTACTCACTTGTCTTGAAGTCTGGCTGCTGATGTCTTATAGAATATAATTAATCTATATATAAAAAATGAATTGTTGTTCGTTAGTCTGATTAAAACTCGAGAACGGCTGGGCCGATTTGGCTGATTTTAGTCTTGAAATATTCGTGAAAGTCCAGGGAAGGTTTAAAAGGAGAGAAAATATGGAAAAAAGGCGTTACGAAGTTGGCCGGGTCAGCTAGTTAAATATAAAAATTAATGTTCAACACCGCCAGACACTCTCCGTCGGCTGTAATTTCTGCCAGAAGCTTTACAGTTTGCAAGTAAATTATGCGATTATAGCTACAATCAGAGCCGTGATTTTTGTATATGATGTTCAGGGAACTATAACAATACTTTTTATAGCACCCAGACTTTAAGACAAATGAGCAATTTTTGGAAGTACCTTCAGAACCTGGTAGCTGAAAATTGGCCGTCGGCCCAGGTTAGCTGGTATTCATACATTACTAGTACGTACTAGCACTACTATTTCCCACACATTTGGTTTATGAGAAAATAAGTAAGGTCTGTTGGCCCTGGGATCTTGGTCTATAAATGAGTAGGTTAAAATATTGTTTTCCAAGTCTAAATAAATCTCTTAGTTCTGGGCACTATTATAAAATAGTGCTAAACAGCCACTGTTCTAAAAAAGAATCCAGATTTTAGAACAGGGGCTGTTTAGCAACAACATAACAAAAATCTAAATCATTGTTTTATAAAACAATATCTTATTATTGTAGGTCAGTGCAAGGACAACTTGGAAATGTGGTCAGAACAAAAGAAATTATGTATTTTGTAAACTTAACTAAATAATTTATTTACAATGGTAACAATAACAAGTAGGCGTCACATCATGATAACAGTTTAGTGATGATGATAGTGCTGGGGCTCAGACTGGATGTGTTTAGCGTGACCGGAGTAGTGCACGTCAGCGTTGAAACTGAAATGGAAATTAAAAAAAAACATTAGAACCGGGATAGCTTGGCTCTAGACATAGACATAGACATAGACATATACTTTATTGCACACCATAGATAACACAAAAACTTTACAATAACAGGACAAGGACAGAAAACAGAAATGTACAAAAAGGCGGCTCTACTTAGTACTCAGACAAATTTAACTACGATATTTAAAAAAACAACTAAAAAAGAACTAGTATTCACCCAGTGTGTTTGTCGGTGGTGTACTTGACAGTGCGCACGATGCCGTCGGGCTGGTGCAGGGAGTACTCGCCCTTCACGAGGTGTCCGTCGCGGGACTCGTGCTGCGACTTGATGTCACCGGTGTGCTTGTCCTCCACGTGGTACGCGAACTCGTATTTGGGGTGGGAGTGGTGCTCCTCATGGTGTTCCTCGTGGTGGATGGGAGCGTGGTGTACAATAGGGGCTACGTGGTGTACAACGGGGGCGACGTGGTGCACGACTGGGGCGACGTGGTGTACGACGGGAGCGGCGTGGATGACTGGGATGGAGTGGTAGGCGGGAGCGTGGTGATGGCTCACATCATGTCGTACGATAGACTGGGAGGAGGTAGCATGGCTGTGGTGTTGAGCAGCGGCCGCTGACAGAGCACAAGCGAGGATCACGATCTGTTGAAATTGTAAGTATTATTACAAGGACACGACAGAATATAAATTTTGCCATAATAATATAGTGATTTATTATAAATTATAATAGCATTGAATTAATTACTTTGGAAAACATTTTAATTTTTTATTGGACTGTTTTTTGTCCGATGCTTTTCATTGAATGATAAGGACTTTAGGTAATATATTGCTTTTATACACAACGTTTGCAAAATGTTCGTAACTGGTTTAATTCTTAATCTTGGTTTAAACACATTTGTAAACTTGGCCCTGACTGATATTCAAACGACAACCCCAATCAGTTTTGCAAAAATTAAGCCAGTGATAGTATTTTCGAATCTTTTTCTTTTTAACTTCAGTTATAAAAGAGGGATGCTATAAGTTTGACGAGTGTATCTGTGTATCTGTATTTGTGTTTTTGTCGGTGGCGTCGTGGCTTGGTTTTTATGTTTTTTTTGAAAGCTGAAGAAATCGAGATGATTCTTAGCTATATTTAATCAAATTTGGATTAGCCGTTTAAAAGTTATAAGTTATAAGTTATTAATATCTGGGCTGATATAACATTATTATATTAGCCTTGACATTAATTAACTTTAGTGTTGTGTTATGAGGTGTTTAGCACTTAAAAATATAACTAATATTCATGCTTTTAGCAACACAGTCTTTAAATTGATTAGGTTTACGCTAGATTTTTGGTGAATTCACTATTTGCGTGAATATCAAATCAAAATCGAATAATTTGTACGTTTATGGTGTAAAACAAGGTAGATGTTTGCCTTTAATTCGCTTTAAGACAAACCTTCGTACAGTCAAGCGTATACTCTTTAATAGAGTATGCAGAGCACCGTGTAGTTCTGATGCCGCTGATACTAAAAATATTGATTTATTTATTTAATATTTGGAAATCCAAAGATATACAAAACAAAAGCCTTTTATACAATGTTAATACAAAACAAACATAGCAATAGTAAGCCAATTACAGCTCTTCACCAATAGAACCAAAATATAACAAAAACAAAACACACAACTGGTGCTCGCAGAGACCGCAACGTATCAGTTCACTATTAACAAATGTTTATGATAGAAAATTTGATAGCAGCAAATTAGTTCTTAAACGCTTTTGAAACAGCAAGCTAGTCTCCAAAAATGTTGTTACTCAGCTGACGATGAAGACACACTAGAGTTAAACAGATCGATATCGTACTCTTTAGACAGTTCGTTAAATTGCCTGCATGCTCGCCATATAAACGTGTATATTTACACTTAAATACTTTGAAGGTTATTAGATATAACAAACGTATAGTGGTGATAGGTTGTCGACTTGTCCCATTGGGCCTTTTTATAATTCGAAAACGGCACGGCAAAGTTGTATTACCATTGCCTCTTATGTAATAGTAATACCAGAAGCTGAGAATATAGGGGGCAATGGTAATTCAAATTTGGAAATGCCGTGCCGTGCCGTGCCGTTCGAATTATAAAAAAACCGGCCAAGAGCGTGTCGAGCCATGCGCATTGTAGGGTTCCGTAGCAGCATGGTTCAAATATATTCTTATTAATCCCAACAGTGTTTGGCACTTGGTCGACTATTACTTGCAAACTTGAAGGACTAACTTATGTGTGATAGTTTTCCTTTAAATTTTGTTATATATTCTACCAACATGAATTTTTTCACATTTTTAGAAACAACCGTTTAGCAGGTATAGGGGGGGGGGACACTTGTGTTTGACAAAAATTTTCACTTTAAAAATTTATATTTCGCAAACTGAGTGCTGAATCGAAAAACGTTCTTAGTAAACCCCTTCTATCTTTTAAAATGCTATCCTATGAATTTTACTCTACAGTTCTGTCGGCGTGATTCATATGTATAATCATGCTTTTTTTTTTTTTTTTTTTAAACGCTTCACACTCAAAGGCCCACATTAAGGTTTTCCCTTGTGTCGTGGGTCCCTTGGAACACACAAAGACGGACACAAACACCCATGACCCGAGAACAAACATCTGCTTTTTACACAAATATTTGCCCCGACTGGGAATCGAACCCAGGACCCGCCGATCGAGAGGCAGCGTCACTACTACTCGACCAAATCGGCCGTCATGCTTAGTTTCAGCTCTGTAGTACCAAGGGTTTCTTAGGAAACCTGCGGACAGACGGACAGACGGACAGACGGACATGGCGAAACTATAAGGGTTCGTAGATTACTACGGAACCCTAAAAAGGCCCATTTAATGTTTCCTAAAATGTGTATGAGAACTAAAGAGAGAGATTTAAATAAACATTTTATGATACACGTGGTCCCGTGAACTACAAAATACGTGAACTCTTACATTTATATAAGGGTGTGTTTCTAATGTGTGTGGAAGGTTGAAATATCGGCAGTAAAGTAACAAAATCCATTCGGACTTACACTTTAAAGAATACTTTTATGGAAGACAGAAAAAGTAATTTTATCTTGAAGTTCCAGCTTTGAGTTGGTACTTATAACGTGTTGTAGGTATACTATAGATGACGTAAAGCTGTACATTAGTCCAAACTAAGAAAAGTCTTCTGAACCTCTAATCAATGGCGTCTAAATAGCGGTCGAATGACAACGGTGACCACTTTACCCATTCAGGTGGTGAACAACTATCCAAAGTTATATTTGATGACGGCTGCTTTGTCTATTAATGCCATTCCACCGCCATTATAAGATGACATTGATTAGTGGAACACCTATTCCTGATCTTGGATTTCTTATCTAAAGGGCATTTGTAACAGTGTAGTCTTATTTACTTCTCAAATATCAGTTTTTAAAGTTACATTGGCCATGTTGAACATTAAAATCATTTATTGTATTGCATCCATATACCGTCAACTTACAACTTCTGCAATTCCGGAAAAGTTGGGTAAGTATTTTTACATAGCAATATTTTGACAAAGACGTTTATAACTTTTTTTTTTTTTTTATAATAATAAAAATCGTTTATTTCTCCAGATTACAGTTTGTGCATTTAAAATTAATACAGGTAGAAAGGGAGGAGACTGGAGCCTGCGCTAGGTCAAAACCTGTATTGCAGGTCTCCAGGGACTGTCTGTTCGTCACATATCGATCGTTTAGCTTCAAAACGGATGGACCGATTTTAATTCCGTTCTTTTTTTTGAAAACAGATAATTTATATTATTAATAATTTATGAAGAACTTTTCAGGCGTTTGAAGACTATAAGTGTTTTTGGATAACTCATGCAGCGCCGTCTAACTACACTTATTTTGTTTTGTACTATAAGTGCAGGATAACTGATATAAAACTTTTATATTTTTTTGTGTAAATACATTCATATTATACATTTACAAATACTTATTTTGGTCGGGAATCGAACCCGTAACCTTCAGATACGCATAACTAAATAAACTATCAACTATAACTATCACAGGTTCGATGATCTTCATTTGATGACGGACTGATCTTTTAAGCTCAGAATTATTTTGGTCTCGTTCTGCGCAGAGAAAGAGATGCTATGAAAACGAAATGGCGGGAGACAGTGTTAAGATCCATATATGTATAATTATCTCCATAAACACGACTACCCAGTCAAGAGTACATGAATAAGAAGATCTTGACGTCTCTATTGGATAGGCAACTACTCAGTGATTTACGTACAGCAAACAATTTTGGGCTCATTAGACTACTTTCATGACAAGACGACCTTATTCCTAATTATGGTGCAGCATCAAATAATCTGCAGGATACCAAAGTTCTCAGCAGCTTACAGCAAATATTGCGTATGGACTCTTCTGAATATTTTTGAAGTTTTGTCAAAAAGATAAATGAATAGCTGATAAGGTTATTTTTCAGGGTTAAATAGCTAGATGCTATTGTAGGACAGAGACTTTCGTTACTCAAAAGTGTTAAGGTGTCAGTTAATGGGTGTGTGGAAAAAATAAGATAAAATACGTAATTGTGGAAACTTAACTAAATAATTTATTTACAATGGTAACAACAACAGGTACGAGTAAGTTCATAAAAACAGTTTAGTGATGATGGTAGTGCTGAGGCTCAGGCTGGATGTGCTTGGCGTGGCCGGAGTAGTGCACATCAGCGTTGAAACTGAAATGAAAATAAAACAAACTTTAGAATTCGAATACCTAGGCTGTACCGTGTATTGTGACAAAGTGAACTAAGAGTTTCAAATAAATACAATAGAAAAGAGAGTCAGTATTTACCCAGTGTGTTTGTCGGCGGTGTACTTGACAGTGCGCACGATGCCATCGGGCTGGTGCAGGGAGTACTCGCCCTTCACGAGGTGTCCGTCGCGGGACTCGTGCTGCGACTTGATGTCGCCGGTGTGCTTATCCTCCACGTGGTACGCGAACTCGTATTTGGGGTGGGAGTGGTGCTCCTCATGGTGTTCCTCGTGGTGGATGGGGGCGTGGTGTACGTCGGGGGCTACGTGGTGCACAACGGGGGCGACGTGGTGCACGACTGGGGCGGCGTGGATAACAGGGATTGCGTGGTGGGCGGAGGCTTGGTGGTGAGTCACATCGTGGCGTACTATGGACTGAGAGGATGTAGCGTGGCCATGGTGCTGTCCATAAGCCACAGATAAGGCTACCGCAAAAATGATAACCTAAAAATTTAAAGAATTTTAAATTGATCGTCAAAGAATGAATAAATTTAAAATTAGACAAAGACTTTAATTTTTTTATTTATTTTAGTTTTGACTTAATTTGATCAAATAGGAGTTTAATACATTTTATGTAAGATTCAGTGGCTTGAGCAATGTGTTTTTTAATTTAAATACATATATTAACAACAAAATATGGAAATACACCTTAAAACCCCGATGGATACGAGTAAATACATTGTACATATTTAAAAAAAAACTTACTTTAGCGATCATGTTTGTTCTTGTATCCTGATTTAATGAATGATTCCAATCTGATTAATATGAAGCTATTTATACTGAAAAGCTTTGTATCGCGTTCTGAGTTGCGTACTCGAAACTTGTTCATTAACTTGTCAACTTGCATATATTTTGAAACTATACAGTTACAAAAATTTACATGTAGTTTAGTTATTTTTGTGACTTGAGGCTTGTGTTTCATTTAATTATTATGAAGGAATTCAAAGATTCCTTCATAATAATTATTAACTCGTTAAGATTCTTAACTCGTTATATTTTAATTTTTATGACAGTGAACTAGTATAACAAATAACAATCTTAATTATTTATTTTAGAGCGATATTAGTTTTGCTTTTCTTTAATTAAAGTTGTGAGTAATTTATAGTTCTAAATTGTGATATGGACTTAAGTTTGATAGACTACAAGAAAAGACCTCGATACATCGTTGACAACATCTGCTTTACAGAGAAGTTTGACTAAAGATTTTATGATAATATTAAATAATGTTTTTTTTATTTTAAGATTTTATAGTTGTTTTTAGTTTCATAGTTTTAAGTATTCTATAAATCAAAGACTGATCTAGCCCTCTGCTTCCAATTGTTATAGTACTATTATGTGACATCCAGCGGGATCCCAGCGGGATGTCACATAATAGTACTATTGTGTTTGTTAGTTTTATTATTCTGTTTAATTATAATTCATTATGTTTAATTATAATTCATATGTATGTTAGTCTGTAAGGTAGTCTGAATCCATGGGCCTTACATGCCTGATAAGAAAAGATTTTATTTATTATTATTATATAATATTTTTAAAATCTTTAAAAACTATGACGTGCGATGAAGAAAATGAAATTGAACATGTTACTTTTCGTTTTAAAGTCTTCTTAAAAAGGAATATTGTAGAGTTTTGATTTAGTATTGTTTTAAGACATGAAACCTTTTAAAACATTTTTTGCAAGATGATAAAAAATGAAACACAAAAGTATGTTTTCATATGAAATATTATAATATTTTACATTATTATCAGTCACAAAAACCGTAGTCTTTGCACAGCACCCCGTAGGCGTTGTATTTAACGTTTCATAAAAGTGTACTCCATAACGTAATTTACAATACTAAAAAGGTTTGGAAATGGAAAAAAAGACTTAAAAACTAAAAGAAAATTATAATACAAAAGTTAATCTAATGAAAATTTGAAAACAAGATACTAGGTTACTACAAAAATAGTCGGGCCGTCAGTCCCGCTACACTTTATGAAACGCAGAGCCTCTAAGCGTATGATTGTGCCTGTTCCGCGTAGCATTGTTGTCTATCCGTCCGTCTTAGGCTAGGTTAGGTAATAAATATGTGGTCGTTTGGTCAGTTGGTGTTGTTTAGCCGAGGATATGTCCGTGTCCAAGTGCTGGGGCGGCTACAACGGGGTGCGCTGCGGGATGCGCCGCGTGGCCGGTTCGGCTTACTACCGCGTTGAAACTGGAAATGAAGAATTGTTTTGTAATATTTTTACGTATAACTTAAGATCCTCTGAATATATGTAAAACGTGGCCAATGTGCTCAGCTTACAGCATGAGTATGGAACTTTATAATTATGCTTACATTTCTTTTAAGTGTTTAAGCTACGAAAATAGCATGAACTTGATTTCTAAGAGCCACTAAGTTTCTACAGCCAGTTTTATATAAGTTTCTATAGTTTACTAGCTTCCCTCTCGGGTCTTTGTTCCTGGCAAATTTCGGTAATCATTTATACTCACAAACCTTCCTCTTGAATCAATTGATTCGTTTATTGGTGACAATCGGAAGAAAATCCATTCAGTAGTTTTTGATTTTATCGCATTCAGATAGACAGAAAAAGCGGCGGGGGACTTTACTTTAAATACTAAGAAGTAGCAATGTTGAAATTTAAACCAGAAAATTTGTAAACAAATTAAGATTGAGTGTTAGAAAAGTTATGAACAAATTAAGATTGAACATTGACCGGAAGATGTAGAAGTCTTGATGTGGAGTTTAACGACTTTTTTAAAACGGAGTCATGGGTATTTGTGTCTGTCATTGTATTTGTTCCAAGAGACCCACGACACAAGGGATAACCTACTAACTCATTTTCCTTGGTTGAATGATTATGGAAGAAACTCATTCTAAGCGATTTTCCAGATAAGGACTGAGTGAAAAAAAATTTAACTACCCGTTATGGTCATCAGCGGAGTAGTTGACAGTACGGACAGTGCCGTCGGGTTCAACGAGAGAGTACTGTCCCTTAACCACGTCTCCATCACGGGCCTCCCATTGGCTCTTCTGGTCGCCGGTGTGGCCATCAGCTACGCCGTAGTTAAACTGGTAACGGGGGTGAGCCTGAAACCACCGACACAAATAACATAACAATTAATAACACTTGTTAACACAATAACACGTATTGACATTTTGTGGACAGATATTACTCCACAAGACATTAGCCTATTAGTTAGCTTATAGCAGTTATCCACAGCGGTGCAGCGGCATGGGTAATTAATGACTACTACGACAATTTATCACAAGTTTTCAGTGCTTCTAGGTATACGTTAAATCGTTGATAAATATGCGGGTAGGAAACTGTAGGTTATTCAACTGAGAGAACTTAGAAAGAACCGTCTGTATGTCACGTAATACTTGATTTTAGGATTCAAAGACTTTATCAAGGATATTCTGTAGCATTTTTTGTTAAAAGCCATAACCATTTCTCGGTCTAATACACTTATACAAGTGTTTCTTTAAACACGTGGATCAATGTATTAGCTCAAGTAATTGTGACATAAAATATGTATATAAATAAGTACTATAAACAAATTACGCCGTGATTCCTTACGCCATTTTCAACGTCCATCTACTTGGACGCTTCCAAAAATGAAGAACGGGGATTGCCTAGGAACTATGTATTGAAAGTTTAAAAAAAAATACATAGGTGTGTTTAAACTTACATAAACCTCAACTGGTGCAGCGGCATGGGCAATGGGTGCGCGAAGTAATGGAGCTGCATGAGCTACATATCCACCATGACCTGCAACAATGGTCAAATTGATATAAATGATAAAGAACAAAGGGTTGCACTACGGGAGTGCCGGCAGAAGTGAAAACTTGAACATTAACGTTGTGCATTAATATTTAATTTATTTTTTTCTATGCTGACACCGGCTGACATCTTGACTTTTGCAGTTTTAATTTCCTATATTTACCAAACACCCCTCCGTGACATCTTGACTTTTGCAGTTTTAATTTCCTATATTTATTAAACACCCCTCCGTCTTACGGATTTTAGATCAGGGTCACGTGACAAACATGTGACCCTGACGCGAGTTTAATTTTTTTTACCCATACTTTAAAGTACACAACGCCGCTTAAGAAGTTTTCACTTCAAAAATATTCAATATTTATTTATCTATCTCACTACATGGTCCATTCTCACTGATTATTTTTTTTGTTATAACAATTACGAGCAACTGTGGTTCGAACAGAATATCAGCGCTCTACTATAGGGTAGAACACCATGCTGAGTTGTCTATATGTCACTTTACTTACTGCTTCATGTTTATAAGCACCTAATTAAATAACGATGCTTAACCCTTTGTCTGCGAGCTTCAAAGAGAAAAAACAAACAGGCACCAAGTATGTCTTGCAAGAAAGCGATACAATTTTTTAATAAATTGTAAGCCGATTCTTACTTGGTATCTAAATACCAAGCTATTCCGCAGTAACAAAATCGCAAACAATTGGATTAAAACTGATCGCAAAGAAGTTTGAAATTAATAAAAGTGCTTATTTTTGCGGTTGTTTTAAACTAAGTTTTTTTTCTGCCATTGAAATCTTCGTCTTGCTAATATTATGGAGATTAATTACCGAGATTTCCTTTTTACTTACTACATTATTCACATTGATATGTGAATTGTCCACGAATATTTATTTACATATTTATTTCACTTATCAAGTTTTGATAGTTATGTTGTGGGTGAAAGGCTGACAACCTATCACCACCGTACTCATGTTCCACGTTAAATCCCTCAGAATGTATTTAAACATGGCGTCAAGCGGTTTAAGAATCACATGTTGCTCTGCCTACCCTCACAGGGATATAAAGACGTGGGATATAAAATATATTATAGTACTAGATTTCCGCCCGGGACTTCGTTCCCGTGGCACTTTTTTAGTTTTTTCTTTCATAAGAACCTTCTCCTGACAATAAGGAACACAACAAAAAAAGAATCATCCAAATCGGTCCAGCCGTTCTCGAGTTTTGCGCTTACCAACAGATTTAGTGATTCATTTTTATATATAAGATAAACTTATACATAATATAATATTCGTTTTTATAATTATAATATAATTTTAAATAAGTATCAACCTACTTACCGACTGATATGTTTTTCTTCTTTTTTTTCTTTTTTTTTTGTGTACAAAAAATAATTAATTTGTCATTACGCCGAGTAGTACTGTGTTCTCTTAAATACTCTTACTAGGTTGACTGGAAGAAATCCCCTCGTAGGATAAGTCCGCCTTTGTAAACTTCCTATTACTGTAAACTTGTTATTCTCTGTATTATCATTGTACAATAAAGAATAAATACATACATACATACGTGATTCAGTATAAGTGTGTATATTAGTATTTTTTGAATGTTCGAAGACGATGTCTTAATTGCCAAAAAAATCAAGTCAATCGTAGACTATTGAATTTAAAAATTAATATTCATGCACCTAGCTCATGCACCGAGGAAATTGGTCATTAATAACCTGACAATAATTGCTTATTGATGATGAGTCATTAAAAGTGATACTTTGAACGGTAATAGCTTTAATGAGGTTAATAAGGAGTTAATATTTTTCCGGTTTTTAAAGGAAGTATAGTTCCAGTAAGTCGCAAAAACTTCTTAGATCGATGTATTCAAATGAAAAATACGCGTGTATCATTTTACAATGCGTGCGGTCAATGACTGCGTGAATATTTGCATGGAAGAGTAATCGCTGCACGCAAATTAAAACATCATTACGACATTATACGAGCCAAGTGCAAATATTTCAATAAAACTGTGAATTGGAAAACGGAGAGAAGAAATTGCGGCTAGACATTTGTAACGAGATCTTCAATTTTTCACTGAACATTTATGTGATAATTTTTATTTAGAAAACAGTTAAGAGATTTATTGACCGTAACATCTTGTAGATACGGCTTAAGTTTGACTACCAGGGCCAAAACTTGTCGATCTATTTTATTCATCGTTAGTGGCAGAAAAATGTACTTTATTGTACCTACAAAATAAATCACGAGAGATAGAAAAGTTCACATCTCGAACATTAACTTTTTTAAGTGAAAACTTCTTTAGCGGCGTTGTGCACTTTGAATTATGGGTAAAAAATTTAAACTCGCGTCAGGACACGACCGTGACCTTGATAGAAAATTCGTAAGGCGGAGGGGTGTTTATTAAATATAGAAAATTAAAACTGCAAAAGTCAAGATGTCATCCGGTGTCAGCATAGAAAAAATTAAATTAAATATTAATGCACAACGTTAATGTTCAAGTTTTGACTTCTGCCGGCACTCCCGGAGTGCAACCTGTTTTTTTTTTAATTCCTAAGGAATTCCCTACAAAATTGGTTAAAGATGCGCAATTGTTTCTTTCACCGCTTTGGTCAATACTCTATCAATCTTAGCTTTGCCTGTAAATACCGAAGACATCTTAGTTAAGTACTCATTGAACTAGTGCAGACAGAAACTCACCAAGTCCCAATCCAAGAGCCGGAGCAGCATAGGCAGGGGCTGCTAAGCCTGCATAAGCTGGCGCTGCGTAGCCGGCGTAACCATGCCCAATTACTCCTGGAGCTCCCAGCACGATGCTTTGGGCGGAGAGGGCCCCATGAGGACCGATTGGCACAGCGCAGGCCATGCTGAAGAGCATGCAGGCTACAAACACCTACAATGGTTTAGAACTTAAAGTTTATAGATGTTTGACACTTCTTACACTGTTCATAAGTTTGTTCGATCAATCGATGGCAGGCAGAATAAACGTTTGAATTGCGATATGAAAAATGAGGTAAAAATGCCGCTTTCTGAATTTCGATAATTCCGCTCGTTTGTCATTTCAATGATTTTAAACGACACATTTTATTAGAATATACAATGACATATCAGCAGAGATTTTATAAAATTCCTTACATTGGTCGATACTAAATAATTCTTTAAAAGTATTTTAGTGCCAAAGAGAGGTCCTGTAATGAGTACATCATTTTGCATCATTCTTTTGAATTTAAAGAAACTTTTGAAACTATTAATCGGATAATTTAAAACACCGCTCGGCACGAGGTAACTTAATCATGTATTATTAATTTTAAATACCTTATCTTTATTTAAAGTTCATTAGTCTAAAAAACGAACGATCTAATAATACTTATCAAACTCCGACACAAAGCATTTCGAAACACCACAACACAACCACAAACAACTAACCTTTGCGAACATTTTTGAATCTTTTTCTAGGTCTAGCACAGTGCACTGTAGGCTGTAGGGCTTGTGTGCCAAATTGTGAGATAACCGGGGCTTTTATAGAGGTGGTACTAAGCTATATGCCCTATAGGTACGGCCCATAGATCCCGCCTGTGTCGCCGGCGCAGGAAAAAGTACTGTTGAGATGAAAAGCCCTTTGAGAAAAAGTCCTAAGTAGCGATATCTATTCTTCTTCTTTCATTTCAACATGATATCTGTCATGAATCATGATATCTATTTGTTAAGTGATTCTTTAAAGTACATATAGGAGACTGCGGCCTTATAGAATACAAATTCATCTGAATAGCAATATAAGACGCATAAATAAGAAGAGTGTGACAACTATGTAAGAATGAGCTCCATAAGATCGTATTCTTCTCCAAAAATTGTGATTTTACGCCGTGTGGTGATCCGTTGGGAATAACACCAACGTCATCACCCTATTCTTTTCGTGGGTGTCATAAAATATGTTTCTAGCTTTATGGCAACTCTTTCACATGGTACAGCTAAGACTTTTAAGTGTGATAGTACACACCTGAGTGCAGCTAGTGGGCGCTGGCTGAGATTGATCTAGATCGTAGGTCATAGGGTGGATATGAAACACATTTAAAAAAGCAACTATTAATATCATTGAAGTTCGCAATATGTTTTCACATATTACAATTGATTGTAATAATTTGATTGGGTTTATCAGGTGCTTTTTGTAACAAACGAACATTATGTATGTACCCATGTAAAAAATATTTGATTAATTAAAGGTAAAGCTCATAGCCAATGTAAAATCACAATTTCTTATCATTCAGTACTATCGAATTCGTAAATTTGTATTAAAATAAAAACTAGCTACTCATATGAGGTAACATATGTGATCAGCGGTTATCCACTCTATTCCACCGATGTATAATTTAGCTATCTCAACTGCCTGTATCATAAACCCAGCCTACCATATGTGTGCATAAGCATACCGATATGTCTACTAAATAAATTAGTTTTCGACGCTTAAATACTTAAATAGCAAACTCTATCCAGTGTGGTTTTAAACAATAAGCAGTTAAAAGTGAACTGTTCCGCTTAGAGTAATTGTGTCAAGGTATATCGTGTGATATTAAATTGGGTACAGTATCGATTAGTTTCGCCCTTACTTGAATTGTTTTTAGATAAGTCACCTAATATAGAAGCAGTTTTCGTATTGCGTTAAGTCAGGGCAAATATGAATGAGGTACCAAACTCAAACTCAAAATATCTTTATTTTATAGAACATTCAGTGTGTTACTAATAATAAGTCAAAATTACATTAAATACATACAAACATACATTAATGATTAAAGAATTTATATACATACACATTCGTTTTTTGACCCTACTGTATCATTCGTCAAACAAAACGGGAAAAACAGGCGCTAAAGGTGAATTTTAAATCTTGAGGCAACCTCACCTAGCAGGCATGTTCTCGTAAGGGCGATTATTTTATGTCCATGTTTGTTATCGTATCGAATACCCATGCCCCTTGGTCCTGTAGCCTGCTGACTACTAATATTATCTGCTGAACATTTCGGGAACGTGTTCCTTCTTTATTAACTGACTTCAAAAAAAGTGTTTTTTTTATGTTTGTTACCTCAAAACTCCGTCATTTGTAAACCGATTTCAAACGTCAAAAAAAATTCCTATCTATTTACCATATTTCGCTATGAATTCACCTATTTACTGTTTTACCCGTAACCACTACTTACTCGTGAACATAGCTTTAAAAAATTATTTCACCCTTTTTGAAGGCGGGTCAATTTTTTGTTAAAAATATTTTATTTAAAGTAAATTTTCTGTGTCTCATATGATATTTCTAATAATTACTATTCGGTACAATCCCTTAATAATTTGTACAATGACCTAATTCTAAAATCGTCCAAAATTACTGTTCTATTTTAGTATTACTATGCAAATGATACTAGATCTGCATCAAGTTCTACAAATCGTACAAAGTATAATTAGATACGCTCGGAATAAACCGCAATCTAGTCTTAAGGGTAAACCTAAACAGTTAGAACTATTTCTTTACCGCAAACTCAAGAGAAATGTTAGCATATATTTTAATGTGTGAAACAATAACTTTTGATCTCTTAAAAGAATGTTGTAATATTTGACATGGTTAAAGTTTATATGAAGGAAGAATGTGAAAGCTACACAAAAAAGTCCAAGATATACCTAGTTTATTCGTCAAGTTTTCTATAACTTACTTTTGAAAATCTAATCAAGAGTAACGTTCTTCAAATATGTTTGAAATGGATTACACTTTAGCATTTGAAATAATATAAGTTAACCAACGGGAATCAGCTTGGTTGTCAACTGATAAAAACCCACACGAAAATAAATAGATAATGTATCCAAAACGGATAAATCTGAAGATACATCTCCTTAACACTCTCAGCCGTGGTCTCGAATCTCGGATGTCAAGCGCCATGACTCATCAGATGTCATTGACCCTCTGAGCCTCAGAGCAAGGCTTATTAGGCGAAACTTGTTTTACATTATGTAATTACCGCTGTATACTACTCTATAAGGAGTTTAATGGATGTACGCTACTACGCGTCTTGTAATGGGAGGTTTTCTTTTTGGGTATTAAAAAAAAGTAGTTCCCCAGAGCTCTCTAGATGGCGCTGAACTGACTCCGTTACTAGGTGCCAAAGCCAAAAGGCTTGGAGAAAAACATTGCATCAAATATTCTGAGTTTGTTTTGGCTTTCCAATCATCCTAGTTTTCTCGCGCTTTGTTATAATTCAGTTTTGTTTTTTCGTTGTTTTCGTAAAATCGCCTAACTACGTATGGTAGACGTGATTTATTGATGTGATATGACAATAACGTTTCGTTTTATGATCTCAAAATTACGTTCAAGTGAATTAATCGAAAATAATTTAACGTTCCGTTCCTTGCAGTAACGTACATAGTTTAGCGCCATCTATCCGGCGACTAGGGAAAAATTTAAAAAAAATAAAAAGAAAATCCCTCATTGTAAACTTTGTAGATATTTCATAAAAGTTTATTTCATTTTTAAAAAGCAACTAAGCGCTCCACCCGGGACTTCGTTTATGATATCATTTTCCAGCTCTCAAAATATTTCTGTGCAAATCCTGTCCCTGTCCCTAAACATCCGTTGCTCCGTTTCAACTTGAAGGAAGGGCAAACAAACACTCTTTTACATTTATAATTTTAGTAAGGAAAGTAAGAAATAAGGAATTAGTAACGATTCCTCATCTCTACCCTCAGGTGTCTTAAGCTGTGAAAACAATAAAACATATGGTAATTCTAATGTATGTTATTATCTAAATATACAAAATATGGAGGTCCTGACTCACTGACTCATCAACGCCCAGCCCAAACCCTTAGATATAAAAAGCTGAAATTTGGCATAAAGATTCTGTTCACAACGTAGGCAAGGAACAAGAAAGGATTTTACAAAATTCACACGGGAACGAAGTTCCGGGCATCCTTTAATTGTACATCTAAATGTTATTGCTTTATATTATGACTGCTGGCCCTTGTGTAGTGGGTCTAGTTTCTGGCATAAGATATTGTAAAATTAGTTTAAAAAAATGGTTATATACTTGACTCCTACATTTTGTAATGCTATGAGGAAACTACAACAAGCGGGTCTTACAGTGAATGACTGCCAGATTTATTATTGCGATAACCGTGGACAATTAATTATGTGATAGCTAGGTACTTCCTCCACTTTATCACCGTCTTTATAATTTATCAAATGCACACGCATACATTTGGTTGGATGTGTATCAAGAACGTTGGTGCTTGCCTGTAAATAAGAAATGCTTACTTTAAGCCCTCTTTTCAGTTTTATTTAAGAAAAAAGAAAAGTTAGTGGATTTTAAGGAAAATCTACTAACTTTTCTTTTTTAATTTTACTTTAAAATTGTTAAATAAAAAGTAGTCTCTGCCTACCCCATTGGGACAAAGGCATAAGTGAGTGTAAAGAATCATATTTTTATTGGAAGAAAATAGTTTTCCAATAAAGTAAGTGAGTATCTCAGAAAATCAGTAGGTAACGCCTTTTTTTTGCAACATGAAGATATGTTTCTTTTTAGATACAAACTTAAATCTCAAGGTAGTTTCCACTTAAATATACCAAAAATTACCTCACGATACAAGTAATGACAGTCTACTAACATCCATACTATCAATTTCTAATATTATAAATACAAATATAACTCTGTAAAGAACTGAACTAATTTGGGTGAAATTTTATATGCTCATAATTCAAGCTATGACAATGGACATAGGAGAGTTCCTTAGCTTTGGTAGCGTGATAAAACCAAATTCCACGCAGGCGAAGCTGCGGAGTGAAAGCTAGTATCCTTTAAATCTAATTAAGGATCCTTCAAGTATTAATCATACACCTACGCATTATGCAAGGCCCTTCAAGGATACCCGTGTACAATGCATGCATAACATTCCATCGCCAATTTCTATACAAATGCTAATTAAAGGGTTGCGTGGTGTTCTGTTTGTTTGTGATTCACATATCCGATTATTTATTTAGGTAATAAGTTACTTGCTATGTGGGTGGATTTATTTGAATTATCAAAGTAGTATCAGTTTGCCTAATTTGAATGAAATTCTAACACAGGCATTTTATTAACACAGTTAATTAACCCGTTATTGTATAAAAACGCATTACATTTACATACATACATACATACATAAACATACATACATAATCTCACGTCTTTGTCTCATTGGGGTAGGCAGGGACCACAGATACATCACATTTGATTACAAATTATAAGTTAAAATTTAAATCTATCGTTAATACTCGTGCCATAATTGAATGACAAAACTTAAACGTTCTAATGTATCAGAAAAAACAGTCATATTCAGCCAACACTATCATAATTTATTTATTTATAGGTATCAATTTACAGAAAATAAACCCTATGTATAATTTAGTAACCCACGCTTATCAATGAAAACATAAATCAGGCTAACAATTTGGCCTTATAAATGACAGCCGCATATTAAGTAGCGTTTAAACCTAATTTTACACTTGTATCAACTTAATACGGGGTATCTAATGCATGTATTAGAGGTACAAATAACATATCAATAGGGTCTGATAGTGGTCTATTAGTCAATCGTTGCAGCTAGTGTCACCTACATAATTACAGTTAACAGTTGAGTACATTGAGATTTATTGTGTCTGTCGTACGTATTTATTATATTGGAAATGCAGTGCAATAATTTAATTTGATCAAAGATTAAGTCGTAAGTCCGTATAATAAGTAAAAGATAACAGTAGCTTATGTAGATAACAGCTTTTCTGAGAATAACTATTCAGTTTGAAAATATGTATTTTCAAACTGGTGCTGTAGCGTAGCAACCGGGGATCCAGGTAATGGAGTCCAGGTAAAGTCACAAAATCACTTTTAAGGTATTTATTGAGAGGAACCTAAATTGCGCGGCCAAAGCCATGTAAGAGAGTTTATTAGATACACAAAAACGTGACAAATTAGTTCGATTATGACATTGGAATGAAAGGCTTTCATAGGAGGTTTATGCCGTAGAGGCAAAAAACGTCTTCAGTACTTACTAAATATTTCTAAAAAAGAATGTTGCTATTTATATCTGAGCAAATGCTAGATTCTACACGCTCAAAAACCAACAGGTTTTACAGCTTTGCAAAAAAGTCGTAAAAATAATGGCGGCGCCACTATCTTACAAGTGACCACCCTATTATACTGCGACAATAACGGTTTTAATACTTTGACTTAAATAAAAAATTTTACCTACCACTATTAGCCGAATTTGTGAAATATAAGTTACGGGAATACTATTATATGCTAAACTTCATAATTCTTTTGACGGATGTCAAAAACGTACATTTTCTGAGTCTTTCGATTTCATTTCTCGCGATTGCTCTGCCAATATGATCATGGTATGAAAGGTAAAGTAAAATAATAAATAAAAGAGTTCGTGACCTTGTGGATACGACTGTTTAGTACATCCAGTTTATGCTTGGTCCCAGTATTTACATTGTGCCTATCTATATTTTTCTTGTCGAATCGCACTCAAATTAAAATTGTCCAATTCTTTTCTAGGTCGCCCCGCTCTGTTTCCCTGGTGTGGAGAAAACACCTTAATTTCTTTGATTTTCCAGCACAATTCTTCTTACAGTACTGACGGATGTACCTAAAAAAGTAAATACAGGGTAGAACTAAGTATATAAAAAGTAGAACTATATAAACTCAGTAGGTACTTAAAGAAATGAAAAAAGGGGTTTATTTAGTCATCTAACATCTGCACAACATACAAAAAAATTTATTCTGTCATTTAAGCTATATCAACAAAAAAAGGATCAAAATTGTTCGAACGCGCTCCTTTGTTACTGCATTTGTAAACAAAACCTCGAATTCATGGGTGTTCATTTCAAAAGTAAACAGCCATTCTATGAGGGGTTTATTCTAGCCATTGCAAGTTGAATCACACAAATTATATCTAATTACATCAATAAAACCACATTTTACCAGTCATATCAGCAGTTCTTTTATGTAAATCGTTCAGAATCGGATAGATAATGTCCGGTTTCGAGTTTTGCCAAACATTTCATATTTACTTTATAAATGATTTCTCTAGCGGAGCTCCGAATTACAGCCCTTTTCATTTTGAGCACAATTGTTCACCGAAATCACCACAATAACACAATAAAAAAAAACACGATAAACGATTACCGTGTGACACAATATATACCTACTTGACGTGATTGACAACTGACAGAAAGAAAGTTACCAGTTATAGTATTTTTTAGTTCTGTTTCAGGACCTTTTTGCCAAGCTGTACCTTGTGTCGTTGGGTCCCTTGTATACAAAGACAGACATGAACACCCGTGACACGGCATCAAACATCTGCTTTTTACACAAATATTTGCCCCGACTGGGAATCGAACCCAGGATCCATCGATAAAGAGGCGCCACTACCGGCCGTCTAGACATAGTCAACGTGTTTCGTGGAAAAGTGATAAGAAAAGAAAGATTTACTCAGAAACTTGTCTTCATTTTCTTCGTGGTTTTGCTGCTTTCATTGTATAAAACTCTACATTTGTCTAGGCATCTTTAGGAAATAATAAGATTTATGAGTACATTTATCTACATAGAGGTAAGTTGTTGGAAGTATCTTTGATATAGTGCAGTGCCTTGATCATATTAGAGGAGGACAGTGGCCTTTGCTGTTGTCTAGGCAACATAACTGTTAGAAAATAAATAAAGTTGTCATTGTTCTGTCGATCTTATCGAAACTCGTATTTTATTTGTTCTCTCTTAAACCATTCTAAAATGCTCCCGATCCAACATAGGTACATGTATAGGAGTATTTGTACTTACAAATTCTGTATGCGTTACGTATTAGGACAGGTGCATTTGCCTAACGAGAGGAAGCAGAATGCACTACTTCGTAATTTACTGTTTCTTGTGCAGGCTGCGGTTACTGCCGGATTTCTTGCTGATGGATTTAAATCTGCTTTTAAGGCGACTACAGCACTCGATAAAGGCAGCACACAGGAATAGTGCCATCTCCGTCTCTCAACAGGCCTGGGCCGGCAGTACTAACAGTGTCGATACACGAAGTTTACGGACTATGAAAGCGTGCGTGCGTAAAAACATGTTCGAAAGTTAGAAAAATGAGATTTATGGAAAGATAACAGCTTAAATCGAAAATGCTTATCGAAAGTGTTCAATCACTAACATTTTCATAGCAAATTCAAGTTCCTGCATGCATTTTACTTCGTATTACAGCTTAAAAGATACACAATAATGGGTATTTAGAGGTGACTTTATGAGCTTTTTCTATCGAACCAAAAGTGCTGAATCATGTTTTCAGCAAACTACTTATCTAGTTTATGTCCTGAATATTACCGTAGTATTTTTGTTTCTTCGATTTAATGCAGTGCGTCATGCTTATCTACGCTTCATAAAATCGTAATTTAGGTGCTGTAGTCGCCTTAAGTAACTAAATAACATTAATTTTCAGTAAAAAGTGAAGAAACGGATTGAATTGTACAAGAAATAGTTATTTGTTACCCCGACAAAAAAGAGGGGTGTTATAAGTTTGTTGTGTATCTGTATGTCTGTGTATCTGTGTGTCTAGCTCCTTAACGAATGGTGATTAATGTCGGAGTCAATACAACACTTTTAATTTTAGAGTTATTTGGAGATTATATTCGCTTTGATAGCTAAAAAATAAAAATATGTAAAACGATTGTAAATATTTCTTTAAAAGAGTTGTTTGAAAGTGCTTTATTATAGTAAGATTTAGTCTTTTTAATCTTTTGTTCGACACAATTTGAAATAATTAAATTTACAAAGCTTAACGTGTTTCATAATTAATTAAAATTACAAATTTAACGTGGGCGACTTTAAATTAGACAGCGAAACTAAAGGATGTGAATCAGCCCAATAAACTGAACAAATTTCCCTAAAGTATCAAACTAATTAATACTGTTATCTCAATAACAATAGAAAACATACAGAGGAAATGTAAAAAAAAATTGAAAAAAATGGGTTGCACTCCGGGAGTGCCGGCAGAAGTGAAAATTTGAACATATATTACTTCCCTGCGGTCTAGTCTCCCTCCGTCTTACGAATTTTCGATCAGGTCACATGACCTTACGCGAGTTTAACATTTTTTACCCATCCCAAAAAGAACGCCGCTAAAGAAGTTTTCACTCTCCCTCCGTCTTACGAATTTTCGATCAGATCACGAGTTCCTGACGCGAGTTTAACATTTTTTACCCATACTTCAAAGTGCACAGCACAGCGCCGCTAAAGAAGTTTTCGCTTCAAAAATGTACTAAAACGCATCCGCAACAAGCTTCATCATAACAAAAAATCTAAAACAAAAGTAATCAGCAACATGCTTCGTCAGGCCCGATCAATATCCTAAAAAAAATACATGTCAAATATACAACTAATGTAAAACTTTTTAATTTAACAATATAAGCGGCAACTCGCGACAACTGTTATCTATTACACAATAAATACCTATTGGAAACGTGTGAATCTAGATTCCGTATCAACAATTTAAATTATTAATTGGACGGATTACTAGATATCGATAAATGGCAAAACATTTTAATTAAAAGCTCAATTCACAACAATTTTGACGGAAATTAGTTATTTGAGAAGGTATTTATTTGGAATTTTTCTACAAAGTAATTTATGTATTTACAAATTATTGTACCTAGGTTATTTTAAACCCTCGTTCATACAAAAAAAATGACAAAAACAAAAGACAAAACAAACTATAAGTTCTATGTACTTTATGCAATTGTCACCAAAAAAACCTAAAAAGATAATTGTGACATAATAAATAAATGGTGCGATGGCAGAGCAGACGTATGTTATCATCAAAAAGATCTCAATGCAGTGAGAGTGAGTGCCCCTGCGCACGTTGCACATGCGCTGTAGGCGGCACATCATACAGTTACGAAAGAACAGTAGGTAAAGCTCAGTCCCATTTAAGCATTTGCCCACATCAACAATATGGGTTTTAGGAAATTAAGGTAATATAGAAACTAAAAGTTTGTTTTTAATTTTATTTCGATGAGGTAAAGCCTGGATAACCATTGCCAAACATCTCCCCAGCGGGATTTCTTTAAGTCTACTACCGATTTCTACTTTGTCGGATGTCAGTTCAACTCCTTTTGTCTTGCACAGATTACAGTGACAAGCTGTGAGCAGGGCATCGATTCTGTAGATCTACAATCGGCGTAAGACCGATACTTATAAAGTTTTCATGTCATCTACATAGCGCAATTGAGATATACCTACCAAGCAGTACCCTGACGTGTCGGTCGTTATACTTACTTAGATACTCTTTTCGAAAATCAACCACCAATACTTTGGAATCGTAGACTTACTGGAATAAGTGCTCTGAGGCTCGACTGATTTTTTTTTTCTGAAGAAAGCAGAGTTTTCTCGCATGCCGATGACAAAAATATCCATACAGTAGTATGTCGTCCATCTCCAGATTAACGAGCTGACAGTTATAAAAGTAAATGATGGCTTTATTTACCTTTCCGTCTTCGGAGTCTTTTTTCGGAGATTTTTATTATCTTGTAAAGTATGTATATACATACTAAAACTACTGAATACTATTAGTTTAAATTGTGTGTATATAAAGTATGTGTTATACGAGTATGTATATATAATAATGTATTGTTTGTTTGTTCAGGTCAAATCTTGTAACTCAATTTTAATGCAGTTACCCTCTACCAATTTAGCTGAAATTTTCCATATGCGTTTAGTTTGGATGACTATGCATGGATTCTTCATCCAGGTTATTCTTAATCCATTCTAAATTCAATATGGCTGACCGCCCAACATGGCAAACTTGTTATTTTATTTTACACTCCTATGATATAGGTATCTAGTGAAAGGGTTTGCTGAGAAAAATACGAAGAAAAAAAATTGAATTTTAGCTAATAAAAGCTGGTTCTTAATAATGTTTTAAACTGCTGTCACCCTCTGGGAAAACACCCGCGAAATTGATTTTAGTTTCTTTTATTGATTTTATTATTTTACGTATTTAACTTAAATGTTTTCTTAAATAGTATTTTATGAATTCTATGGGGCTTAGTTGCCTGAATTACTTATAGGTACAAATTCAGATTGCTTACTGCCATTACAAGCTGTATGGTTTGTCTGGAGTGCTTGTTGCGACAATGCCGGCTGTGTCATGGCCGCGCCCAGTGAATGTCCATGCGCATGCGTGTACCGTTTGAATAAAACATAACACCCGTAAAACTTAACGTATTAAGTGCAAATCATAAGCTGTATCTAATTTCAACTATCTGAATTGGTTTCACGTTCCATTGGATGGTGTTCCATTTTGAGAGGATGGCTTTAAAGTACTAAGTAACTGGAAATCATAGTAAAACTATAATGATAATGTAGGACAGTGTTTTTCAATCTTTTTGAATTTGCGACCCCTTTAGAAGTTCAAAAGTTCTGGCGACCCCCTACATAATATAAACCATTTTTTCTTCGTCAGAGAAAGTCTTCTATCTTGTTAAAATTTGACTTTAGCCATTGAATTACTTTCATTATTCTGTCTTATGTCTAAGCCAAGCTAGTATCTGCCAAAAACACCACCAAGAAAAACACAAAAATGTCTGTGGGCAAAAAATTATCATAAAAAAGTATGGAGGCATAAAAATGGCTCAGTGTCCTTGTGAGGCAATGCCACCACTCCCACTTGCTCCAGTTTAGCGGCTTTTGCACTTTCACTATCATTGTAGTGCGTTTGCGCAACGTATAGCATGCATAATATCAGATACCATTTTGTCCAAAAGTAATTAGCTGAGTCAAATTACCTTTGAATAATTTTGAATCACGATTGTTATCATAAGTCGTAATATGTGTCATAGTAGTAATACTTAGAACAGTGCAACTTACCATACAAGTATTTTATTTACACATATTTTACATAGTCAAAATAGAAAGGTTAACAGGTATTAACATAAATGTTCCTATTCCTTAGCAAATGATGTGTTTGAGTTTGTGAAATATATTTTTTTTTATTCCTGAATGATCACGGACAAGAAAAGGAGTCTAGAAAGTTGTATTGTGATAACAACTTTAGTACTCTGTCTACTTCATGAGGATTACAAATAGCTTCTTCATTAATTTTGGGAGAGTTTTAGTCTATTTATGCTATTTTATAAATTTATTTTCTCAACAATTTAATTCGTCAATCCTTATTCAACATTTTGAAATTAAATATTAAACTGAATTTTTACTATTTGACAAAGTATCCAATTTATACAAATATTTTATTTTTACAACTTCAAATGAAATTTTAACAGCTCGTATTATATAAAAAAAGAAATTGTTGTCGACATTGAGTAGTGAACACAATCCGCTCATTCTTGGCCCAATTTTAAAAATATTTATCTCGAATGAATCGCAGCCACGAGAAAAAATAACATGATCAGTACTTACTTACCTATAAACTGTCGTTACCAGTCCTTTACTGGAAGTATAGAGTCCATAAAGAGTATAGTCATAAAATTCATATAATTTTTACGACGATATATTGGGCCAACGTTCGACGATATTCCCTTCTCGATCGTAACAAACATTTATAGATTTTAACGTTAGGTTTTGGGCAGTAGGAAATTCAATGGCATGGTAAGTCAACAGTGTAATAAAGAAGGATAAAGGTGTAATAAAGAAGTACGAAGTTCAATCCCCAGTTCCGTCATATCACAATAACTTGGAATATGGCGGATGCTACAATATTGAAGGTAATATTGAAGGTAATATTGTAAGCAAAGCTATGCAGTAAGGGTGAATTTACCACATTTATCATGGATTAGCCTGAAAGCAGGATCGAGGTTTAAGACGGCAAGTGTGCTGTATTATTTATCTGTTAATATCAAAAAAGTCACTTTATACATTTCTGCGTTATTTATTACCTGCAATTACATCTTCATCTCAACAGTCTCAATAACAATTTCAATAAATTATCTCTCTACATATTTAGAATAACTCATTTCTCAGTCACTAAATTATTTGGTCTTTGAATTTGCTATGGTGTTTTTACCTCATGTACTGGTATTTAATGTAACTCACATTCTAAATTACTAAACTTAAATTTAAATAGTTTTTAAATAAGGTACAATAAGGACGAACCGCTATCACCAGTCATTTAACAATCTCACATTAAGGCCTGCTTGCAAACCCTGTAGCAAAGTCAAATGCAAAGCACCACAGTACTCTAATTTGTAACAACGCTATTCTAAATATCTAAAATGTCTAATAAATTGAAGCCTGGTTTCCGTTTCTTTACTATTTTCCGAATAACTTCTTTTTTCGGCCCTTTTTCCCTTAGTGGGTTTCTCGATGGCCTTCGTTCGTCTTCGTCGTCGTCGTCATTACGGTATCGCGATGGTCTGTCGTAATCGTCTGCGTCCGAGAGGTATTCAGGTTCATATCTCGGAGGAGTTTTCTTTTTCTTTTTAGGAATATAGAGATCATCTTCCTCATCTCTTGCATATTCGGCAATTTTCTGAGGTCTATACTTCTTCTTTGGACGCGTAGGAAAATCGTCAGGATACAAATTCTCAGGAGGTGGCATGTCGGGGATGTACGGATATCTATATTTTGATTTAAAGTCACCATCAAGACTTGCGATATGGCCAATGGCGTATGGAGCAATTAATTTATCAAAATCTATTCCTGGAGCCTCAAGTTTTGGTGGATTAGTATATTGTTGTTGATACGGATCAAATTCTAAAGTAGATGGTTTATAATCTTGGAATTCTTTGTATGCATTGGGAGCATAAATTGGAGGATATTTTAACTCGTCACCTACCTTAGTATATAGATTATTTAAGTTATTGTTGTTCAGATTACCAATAAATTCGTTCTTATGTTTATTTTTGCAGTGCGGATCTATGTCCAGTCCGAAATGTGCGTGAGACTCGCTGTGTGCTCCTGTTTCATCTCGAGGGTGTTTTATAGACACGCTGTGCGTGAATTCACTAGTGTCCAAATCTGATGGATACTTTGGTATTTTTGATTTCTTCATTGGATTATAATCCTTATACAACATATCGTAAGGATTTTTAGCCTTCTTCTTTTCGTAAGGTTGGTAAGAATCTGTCTCAGCGTCTTCTGAGAAGTCGTACAGTTTCCCATATTCTCTCATCGCCTTATTTTCCATTTCTAAGGCTCGGCCGGCACCGACGTTTGTTTTAATTTTTTCTCCATCATTATTGACTACAGCTTGAAATCCGGTTTCTGGATTTACTGAGTACTCTACAGTCCGCATAGAGCCGTCTGGTTCTAGCACACTGTAGTGACCTGCAATAATAGATTAAATTTCACTATATAACATTTTAAATATACTGGGAGATCTGAGGGTAAGTGGAAGTGACAACTGACTTAGAGCCTGGTGCCTTATTGTACGTTTTTTTATTGTTGACTTTTGAAAGTAAACTTATCAGTTATATTCAGATTAATTTTACCTTTAACAGTGTCACCATCTTTCTCCTCCCAAACCGACTTGACGTCGCCAGTGCCACCGTCTGCAACTCCATAGCTGAATGAGTAATTTGGATTTCCCTGAAAAAGAACAAAAGCAAGAGCTAATTAATTCGTCCGATTAACTTTTTACGCAGTACAATTACGTCGCAATGACAAAAAAGATCAAGACAATGTCTGTGGCGATAGCTTGCGTGTGTCAATTCGGTATTTTACTGGTAATGACATTTCATCGCATGCCTGACTATTATAGTTTAGTATTCTGAATATACAATGAACGTTGTAAATTGTTTCCATAATGCGGGTATGTGAGTAGCAGTGAGTTAATTACTGTGAGTGAGTGTGTGGTGTCAGCCTGTCCGTCAAACTACTGGGTGTAACGCGGCGCATTTATCACTCTCGATCACGACTTAGTGTTGCTCAATGCTTATCTAATGCCGTCTGGAACAATAATGAAAATATCTCCCTACTAATTCTACGTCGACTGTGAACCATACTCATGACACCTAATGCTAATCAAGTTTAGTAGTCTTAAGATTAAGAAGCTTGACACTTTTCAGTTTGTATAACTGTTATTTTATTCCGTGCGCCTATTAAAACGGCACATAAGGGGCAATGGGCCTTTTTATAATTCAAAAACGGCACGGTAAAATTGTATTACCATTGCCTCCTACGTAATAGTCATACTAGAAGCTAAGAGCATAGGGCGCAATGGTAAATCAAAATTTGAAATGCCGTGCCGTGCCGTTCGAATTATAAAAAGGCCCAATGGTAATTCAAATTTTGCCGTGCCGTGCAGTGTCGTTCGAATTATAAAAAGTACCCATTGGGCCTTTATAATAAAATATTTAATAAAAAAATAATAAAAATTATGATAAAAAATTATAATAAATAAAACCTCTCTTCTGCATGAGCTGTTTTAAGTAAAAAATTATAAAGTTATTGTTAAGTTAAAACTCCCACACTTTAAAACTCAACCAAATGTTGTATTGAACTAAAAATATTTATTGGTAAAATTTTGTGTAAGGCCTTTTCAAAATTCAGTCGCATATAATTTAATCGATTGAGACTTTTCAGAGCATTAATTTAACTCAATATTACCAACACTAACCGCGCGTGTCTATGTTTATAAACAAGGTGTAAATGTCACTAGTTAGCCATCTCAAGTTCAAGACGAGTCAGACTCAGACGAGTCTGCGTCGGCGGCGCTTGCGCATCATTACTCAATGTCAATGACAGATCGTTCACTTTTTGTGTCTTCCGCTTACGCACGTTCATTGATAAATCCCTCACGTAGTTTCATTATTTATTGATGAGCAATAGAAAATGAATTTGTTAGTTTTTTTAGAATTTGTTAGACAATACCTCCTCATCCATGTTTGTTGGCGGAATAGAAAGTATTCTACTGAAGTTTAATGAAAAATGTAGGGATAAAAGGTGCATTTATGCAATAGCTTTAATTTTATAAGGATTATTAATAATATTTTTTGCAATAAACAAGATCCAAGAAAATTTAGCAAGATCATACAAATTGCAGCAACCACAATAAGAGGTTATTTTTTAACCTTGCAAATGTTTTCATATTTGTAATAAGCATGCGTTTTGAGTAACAAAAACTAAAGCAGTCTAGTCCTGCGACACTTTTACTGCAAAACGGGTTGTGTAGGTACCTGTTGCTAAGAGAAAAGTGGGTGAGCAACTGATACTTGCTTGCCACAAAGTTTCGACACTCAGTGACCACTTTCAATAACTATTTTGTATACTATATCGGTTTCGTCAATGATAAACTCTATAGGCTGGTATGTTAATAAGTTGCACTTGTCGTGTGTTGCGGAATCCCAGTTTAGTTTAAATATTTCATGTATTTGTGTTGACAGGTGTCCTTGCTTGTCTCTGTAAGGTTTTAGTAAGTTTACTTAATGGGTTTAATTATATAAATATTCATTATCGGAAAACTTCAATTTCTGAATTGTTTTGACACAAACTGAACCGGATTACAAAAGTTTAAATATGATTAAAATGATGTTATTTATGTATATTCAAGGATTGAGCTACCATTTATGTGAGAATATAAGGTTATGCTGGACAAAGGATGTGCTAGAGCTAAAATGTATCATTAAAATCTAGTAAATAGTAATAACTACGAATAATTTTTAGGGTTCCGTACCTCAAAAGGAAAAAACGGAACCCTTATAGGATCACTTTGTTGTCCGTCTGTCCGTCCGTCCGTCCGTCTGTCAAGACCCTTTTTCTCAGGAACGAATGGAGGTATGAAGCTGAAATTTATATCAATTACTCAGGTCTACTGTCCCTTGAAGCTGTGAAAAAATCAAACTTCTAAGCCAACGCAATCAAAAGATACAGCCGTTTATGCCGCAAATTTCCGCAAATTTTCGACACTCGCAAAGGAATCAAAACCTACAGGGTACTTCCCGTGAACTCAGAATCTTGAAATTTGGTGCGAAGCAACGTCTTATAGCACAGATAAAGGAAAAATTGCGATAACCGTAAATTTTTAATTACATCATATAATAAAAATATTTTTAATAATTTTAAACTTACTACCCCTTTCCTTATGAACGCGTAGAGGTATTAAATTGAAATTCATATTCAATACTCAGGTCTATAATACCTTTAAGTTAGGTTTGTACGGAACCCTCGGTGCGCGAGTCCGACTCGCACTTGGCCGGTTTTTTATTAAATGAAGCAACTTTCAAAAACTATTGATTGGACATTGACAATATCAATCAAGTAATCAATTTCTTATGATGTAAGGCGAAAACAATGAAAATCTCGTAAATATTCAAATGCCGAGACCATAAAGAAATTACATCATAACATTCATAACTCATAAGAATATTTGATACTAAGTTCAAATAAGAGAAAATTGTTGGAAGTTAGTCTTATAGCTTTCTGTATCAAATCACAATGAAAATAAAACCGTGAGTTATATTTGACTAATTTACTAAATAAATCAATTTCCAGAAAAACTACATTCTCTCAGAATTTTCTGCCACATTAAATTTTACAACGCATAAACACGAAATCATCTGTAAAATAGCAATTCCAATTACATTCGTGATTCGAAAATGTAAGTTTTAATTAACATAGCAATATGCGTTCGTGTGTAGTAGCCTAAGTACATAGATAAGTCAATTTTTAGTGCACGGTCATAAATGTTTCGGTGAGTACGTTTTATGTAAGCAGAATATAGATTAAATCTTTATCAAAAGTGTAAATTGTAAGAACATTACAATTTTCTTTATATCAATTTTGAATTGTTCGCTGTTTGTTGTTGTTCCTATTGTGTGTTTCCTGATAGTTATTTGAATTGTTGCATAGATTCGGGAGCTACGCCATCCCAGTTTGACAGATTATTGGGCCATTCATAAATCATACATAATTGTGCATAATGGGCCTTTAGGCCCTAAAAGTGGCACTTATTCATCTAAACGTATAAATTCATTTATAATCGACTTTGAAACCTTGCCTAAAATGTTAACACTATTGAAACTAGATATTACTATATTTTTTATTTAGGTCTCGCTACCGTTGATGAAGATAAATAATTATCACTTCATCGCCAGACATTAAAGAAGTGCGTGCAGACGAGCATAAATGGTTTTACACGTTTAACTAAATGGAGAGTGGAGAAAATTGCACGATCGAACACGAATAATTACAATTAATTACGTAAATCTCTGCTTACAAGACAAAGAGAATCGTTTAAAATACCTGATACAGTTTATCATAAGAGTCAGATACATGCTTACTGTTTATGAATGTACATGTTAAAATTAAACTTGTGATAACAAGAAAGCTTATAGAAGCAAGTAAAATTATAAAAGCTTTTTTGCTTTTTTTTTTAAATTGGTTCGTTTATTAAATTTTAAAAATATCATACATACAAACATGAGGTCAACCCAATAAGCATTGGTTTGCTTGTGTTAGGACACACATGGGTTAGGATATACATGTCAATATAGAAACTAAAATTGAAATTGCTGAAAATGTTGGTTGTTGTATTTTGTATGTGTTGTCGTTGTATGTATGACTTAACATAAAGTGAAATATTTTCAGCTCTAGTTACTCACAGTTACTGCTGAAGGCTCTTCAGTTGTTTGTACAAATTCCTCTTCCTGACATTTCAACACCAATACATTAGATAAGACGACCTAGAATTATAAAAATAATTTGTCATTACTTCAACGGTGTTTTTTATTATCCATTGTGAATGTGCAATGATCATCTATACTAATATTATAAAGAGGAAAGATTTAATTTTTGTTTGTTTGTTTGCACTGAATAGGCTCTGAAACTACTGGACTGATTTGAAAAATTCTTTCACCATTAGAAAGCTACATTATCCCCGATGGACATAGGCTACATAATTTTCCCGAATTCCCACGGGAACGAAGTCCCGGGCGGAATGCTAGTTCTGTGATAAAATTTTTATTGCATCTCAATACAATGTAAGCTTTAAGTTTTATTTTTATTTTTGCAGAACATCTATAGCAATAACTCTTTATTAATTAATTCTCTGCACAATAGCATATATTTTTCAGTCTTTAATTTTCAATAAGTATTAATTTTGAAAACTTACCAATAAAACAAAACACTTATCCATCTTAACTAGCTTATCATATCACTGTTAGAGTATTTCGTTCACTGACACTAAGACATAACCATAACACGAATATTTGTTTTTTTATATTTAGTTTATTATATTTTTATTTTTTAACTGAAGGATGTGTGATGCATTTCCAAGGTTATGTACGTGAAGACGGCTCGCGGACGATATTGTGGCTATTTATGAACATAAGTGAATACTCACTTTTGCACGCACACTTAGACATATTATCCACACATACACATGACGATAGCTCATCTAGGATGCACTTGCACCTGTAATCACAGGTTGTTTGCGGATGCGCTTTACAATGCCTACTTCCCACTTTATTGTTACTTTCATCGTAATTGATCAAGACGTTTATTGCAAAGAGATTTATCTTTTAGTTTATGCTATTAATCAGAATCTCTGAAAGATTACAAAAGTTTACAAAACATGACAAAAAAATGACAAATAATTAATACATACTGGAAAAATTGCAAAGAATTAAAAGGAATACACAGGTGTTCATCAATGATAATAGATTCATCTTTCGTTTTTGTCAATAAATTTTTAATTTGTGAAAATGGTTTATAGTTTTTCTTTAAAAGCATTTTGACGAGGCTTGGAGAGTCAATCTACGCTCATGGAACTTTAATATACGTACATCTAGTTCCTAAATTGTTCCTTAAATTTATGTTTTGTTCACTTTAAATAAATAAATATTAACTCAAAAATGAACATCTTTAACAACATTTTGTTTTTAACACTTCTTGTTTTGTTATTATTCAAAAGACGCACTTACGCCTCTGGCTTATTTAACATTGTAATTATGTTGAATTAATGAAATTTTCACAATCTCCAATCATAATGTAAGCCTTTTTGTTAGCGGCAGTTACTATTTTGAATTTAATAGAAATACATTACACTTTTACTTTTTTGTGTAGTTTGAATTGCGTCTCATGATTGTTATATCAGCTGTGCAATATAAAAGTAGAGATGAAGACGTAATATTTGGAGGAGTAACTGTATTTGGGTTCTTAATCTACATCTACGGGAAATTTTTAAATTTTCATATGTTTGTAACGAATAAACTTAAGAACTACGGGACCGATTTCAGAATTTTTCTAACCATTAGAATGCTGCATTAAACCTGAGCTGCATAATTTTATCGAATTTTCATGGGAACGAAGTCCAAGCAGAAAGCTAGTTTAGGCAGAAAGCGAAATCCAGGCAGAAAGTGTTATAATGCTATTGAAGCTAAGGTTTTTATATTAACATGTAGAATTGGAAAGCGTTTTTTCTGCTTAAAAACTTACGAAACAAGAATAATTTACGTAAAAAATCTGTGAAGAGAAAAAAAGTATGGTGTTGAGTTTAATAACCATAATCCCAGAGTTTAAAGGCGTAACGAGGATCTTAGGAAAGCTGGAGACAAGCGCATTTAAAAGAACGCTCATGATTAAATGAGCTGTGCAGCTGCACTAATTAAATTGATTAATAAATAATAAACCTTTCATTTGATGAATAAATCTACCGAAAATAATTGTTCTTTAAAAAAGCAAGCATGTTTATAAGCGAAAGTGTCTATCTAATACATTTACATCAAACGCGTTGCTGGACTAATGTTTTTGATATAAATCTTAATGCATTATGTACGCATAAACGTAAATCATAAATGTACCTATTATTAAACATTTTCAACTTGTGTTTGACTATCAAATTATAGTTGGCACTAGTTAGGATACAAATATATTTCAATAAATACTTGACAAAATATGATATATGAATAACATAATTTCTGGTGATATATTTCAATGCTTATTTCTACAGCTCTAAGTGTTTCAAAAAACCTAAAAAAAGGAAAATCTAGAATTATTAAAAATGTAGATTAATGCAAAATGTCAAGTATGTCATGTTAATGAAACTTTCATTTTGAAAGATGTCAAACCATGTAGCTGATTAGTAGAGTTGCGGCCATTTCAGATTCTAGTTTTCTTTTTAATGGGTTATTTTGAAATACCTTGTACTGTTGTCAGTATTTTTCATAGTTTTTTTTTTGTTTTACAAATAGGGTGTTCTTAAAATGACCAAGGTTTCAAGAGATCAAGTAGACAGTTAGGTACTATATATTTATACTTATTAAGCTTACTTTGTGATTAAGTATAATAGAGTGACGCAGGCCAACCTAAAATCACAGAGAGAAAGAGCTCGTACACACTATACCCAGTCTTGTTTTAGTTGTTATTTAGGTGAATATTTACTAAATTGGAAGAATCGTGGTTCTCGATTAACTGCAGTCGTCAAATAGAGTCAAAGGCCAACAATTTGGCATGCAAACTCTAACACCAGGGTTGAGCAAGTTCGCCTTTAACTTGATTATAACTAGACAATGAGAGGGCTAAGGAGGAGTAAAAAGAAATCATTTTTTTTTGTGTTTAAATAATGATATTTAGTTTTGTGGAATAGTAACGAGTTACATGCAATTTCAGCTTAAAATTGATAATTTCATAAGTAGGTAAGTCAGTACTCGGTTTTCTTTCCACATTTCTCTTTTTCGTAAACATAATCCTTCTAAAAGCATTCCAGTTTGCCAAACAATTAGAAGGAAGTGACACCGAAATAATGATTCATACAACGCTGGTTCCTAACCCGGAATCAGAAGATTATTCTATTACGATAATACTAACATAATACAATGAAACAAGCGTGTAGCGATAGTACTCTAGGAAAAAGTGATCCTAATCTGACTGAGTGTCTTACAAACATGCGCTAACGCATACTATATCAATCACAATGTCTTTCAAGACAATAGATTGCTTTCTTTAGCAGTAATTTTTAAAGAAAGTGGACAGCATTTGCAGTAACTTGGTGTTTAATAGCTACAAGTCTGTTTGTTTACTCTATTTATGCAAATGTAGAGTAATACATTGTGCCGCACTGTAGTCTGAAAAAGTATTTTATTGTCAGTCAAATAAATAGCGCATGACTAAGAAATATACTAAAAGTGAAGGTGACAGGATTTCTAGTTATAAATTATTTACATAACAAAATTTCACGTGCGATTTTACGGCTAATGGAATGACTTGTTTGATTTTGATATTGCTCAGGGCTTAATTCTATAAAGTCTATATACCTAACCAAGACTTGTTTAATTGGTTATTCAGAAAACCAACTGCAAAATACAAAAAAAAAAGACTTAGACATAGTTAACAGGTTTTCCTGAATTAGCATAACATGTTTGAGAGTATTAGAAGTAAGTTATAACAATTTAAAAAAAAGGTAATTGCATTGAAAGACTAACATTTCATAGTTGACCTAACAAGGTAAAATTAGAATATCTTCCGTTAGGTAGGAACTTTATATGTATACTAGCATCCTGCTCGGGACCTCGTTCCCGTGGGAATTCGGGAAAATGATGTAGCCTATTTTACTCAGGGATTATGTAGCATCCTAATGATGAAAGAATTTTTGAAATCGGTCAAGTAGTTTCGGGGCCTATTCGTTACATACATACAAAAATACAAATCTTTCCTCTTTATAATATTAGTATAGATTATAGATAATTGCATTACTCTACCTACCCTGACAGGGATATAATTTGTATAAGCGTGAGTGTATGTATGTGAGTGTATGAGTGTATGTATCTATTGAGTTACCCTGGATTGAAATTCAAATAAGCCAACCTAGTCACTTTAAAACTTTTTCGGAAAAAGATTTATGGATATTGGATACTATTTTTGTTTAACAGTAAAATATTTAAAAGAAAAACTTCACGTATGAGTTACTCTATAGTTTCATTTGCAGTCCAATAGAAGTCTGGAAGACTTGTCTGTTTTAGGCCATAGACTGACACGCTGCCCCACTGTGGGTTAGTGGACTTTATGATATTTATACTAATATTTTTTGTTAAATATGCTATGCGTGTAGGTAGTTGTAAATATATTATAATCAAATGTTTTACTACACACTAGTATTGTTTTTTTTATTTTTGTGACCTTTTAACATTTGTTATAGAAAACCTTATAACAATTACTACACTAGAAGTATTTACGGAAACAAGAGATCATTATTTATGATAGATAAAATAACATGTAAATATAAATATTTAGTTTAATCATTCTTGTATTTTTGACCCTGTTTACAATTACAATACCTAAAACTCATGATATTTTATAAATTAAACCATACCATACATCCATACACTCACACCTATAATCCCTTTTAGGGTAGGCAGAACGTCATGTAGATCGAGAAACAATTGACGCCACATTTAACCATAATTCTGAGGGTTATTAGATGGAACACGAGTATAATGGTGATGGTTATCAGCTTTTCGCCCACGGTACACCAAAATCCACGCATCCAACTTCGGGCTTCTACCTGGGAAGAGTTGGCAACTGGCACATTCTAAGGTTTTCTTTCACTCCCAGTCCAGTATGGAAGTAATTGTCACCAGTTGGTGGATTTATTTAACTGTATTTTATAATTACTTAATTTTCCGTTTTTTTCTGTCATTGGCCTTTTGCATATACGATGTTGTTGTCCTAATTGAATCGTAATAAATACATGAAGTAAAGATGTAAGAGTAGGTATGTACGTATCACGTTGAATAGCATCAATAATGAAATTAATGAAACAGTTTCTCTTTTTAAAATTTTCTTTATTTTGGTTTTGGGTTCTGGTTCGTATACTTCTTTAACAAAAAAAGATAATATCGCTAAGTTTACCCTTTTATACTGCAATAAGTTATAATATTCAGTATCTAAATTCTCAAAACGATTTCGCTTAAAGGTGAATTTTATAGCCGTCTGTGATACATACACTATTTAATGGATCAGGCAAGATCTTGGCACAAAATTGAGGTTTATACTAGCATTTTGAGCTTACGTCAGCCTTTGGACCTTTTTATAATTCGAACTGCATGGTACATCGAAATTTGAATTATCATTGCCCCCTACATTCTCATCTTGTAGTATTACTATAAGCAATGGTAATACAATTTTGCTGTGCCGTTTTCGAATTATAAAAAGGCCCTTTTAATAGGGGCTACAAAAAATTAAAAGTCCTGGAAATCAAGCAACATTTCTAGTTTCCAAGACTTTCCTAATATTCAGATATATAAACTTTGTTATGTCTAAAATAGATTGGCTCAGAGCTACTAAAACACTTTGTTTTTTGAAAATAGCAGTATTCGTTTCACAGCAAAAAAAAAAGAGAAACAAATTAAATTATCACAGGTCGAAACCGGATAAGGTACACTGAGCGCTTAACTAATATTATTTACAGAGCCATCTATCAGTTTATAGTGGAACTACTATGCTAAGTTAGTTGAGAGGCGCCACCTAGTGGTAGCCGTAGTAACCATCATGGCCGTAGATTTGCGGGTGGTGAGCGTGGCCTATGCGCTTCACTATCGCGTTGAAGCCGTGGATCTTGTCAGCGGTGTACTCGACGATACGAGTTGTACCGTCTGGCTCGGCAAGAGAGTAGGAGCCTGAAAGATAATGCGACGTAGTTATGGAAAGAAGGGATAGATGGTGCTTTTTAGTTTAATAAAAAAGAATCATGAGAAATTAATGGATATTAGAATACTAGGACATGTTTGTAAAAATATTTAAATTTATTTGATATCCATAAAATTAAAATTTTGCGCAGTTATACGGGTTGCCAGGTGGATAAGTATTTCTTAAATGTATGGGATTGACTTGACTAACACGGAAATTATCCATTGTGTCTGTCAATTCTACACATTTTAAGCTTTTGATTTTCTTTATCGCTTAAATAATATGACATTGTCTAAAAGTCCAAGTAGATTAATTAGTTTTGGAATGTTCACTGGAAGCCGAGATAGATCGATGCTCAGGTTCTTAGGGAAAGCTTACGTCTACACTTAGAGACATTCTGCTGTTTTGAGCTTTCTGATTTATTTGATACTTCGTTGCTGTGGGCATTCGGGAAAATTTTGTAGCTTGTGGCATCCGCTATTACAAGAGATTTCTATTGGTGAAAGAGTTTTTAATATTGGTTCAGTAGTTCCAAGGATAATGTTATACAAACAAGCTATTGGGGTAGATTTGGAATTTTGGACCCAATATTTGGCGTATTATTTACCTTAAATTTTGCGTATTATTTACCTTTAACAACATCACCATCTCTCGTTTCCCACTGGTTTTTGTAGTCACCGGTATGAGGGTCTTTCACTGAATAGTCAAAGGTGTATCGAGGATAAGCCTGGAAACAGAGAAAGAGTTCATATTTATTTATTTTATCTTTGGGAAAAAGGAGTTTGTTTATAATTATAATTGGTAGTCACAAATGTATAGCCAACTGTATCGTATAACTATAAATAATTGTTTTGTATAACTATAATAGAATAGTATAAATAGTAGTTTGTCCCCAAAGAGCCCCGCTTTAGATCTTCGGAGGCTCGGTATTTCAAGGAAGTCAGTGATAGATAAGATGCAAAAAACACTACTGTTCGATAATGCCAGGATTGTTTGCCCATTGTTTCACAAGCGGCCTAGAACCCTGGCCGATTGTTGCCAGCATCACTGGGGTTTCACCTGCCACTCCCTCCTTTAGAGAGAGTGAAATAGTGTTAGTTTTTTCAAATAATTATAATAAAAAAATTGAGTGTGTATAAAGTAGGTTTTTTTGTAAAAAACAATTTTTTTCTTTCGGCCCGTTTACATTAATTTCTATTCAAAATACGTTTGTAGTTTGAGAGAAGAGCTTATCTTAAATTTTTTTTTAAATCTGTGCAACTGATAGATTTCCAATTTTTTTTTCTAGTACTTTATCTAGCTACTATCTTCCCGCGTGGGACTTCGTTCCTGTAGGAATTTGATAAAATCACGTACTCTATGTCCATCCCGAATAATGTAGGATTGTAATGGTGAAAGAATTTTTCAAATCGGTCCAGTAGTTTCGGAGCCTATTCGATGCAAACAAACAATCAAATCTTTCCTCTTTATAATATGTATAGATGAACATTAATTTATCTATATTGTATACCTTAAATAAATATTTAGTAGTGATTACCAACTGTGTTGAAATTGGCAGACCTTTCAGAAAAAAATCAGAAGTATTACACTTTAACGTCGGAATCAAAGGTAAAAACCAAATATATACGCCAATTTTGACCCATGCTAGTATTAAATCAAAAATTCAGAAGACTTCAATTCTACCTATAGTGTCTAGCACGAAAAAGAACCAACTATAGTTTGTTCAATACTGAACAATGAGCAGTATTTTCATACAAAAGACATCAACGTGCGCTCTTATAATATTTTTTTTACATGGCACAATACAATATACTTCATTTGCACACAAGAACATTCAATAACAGAAAAATAACAGTAAATAGGCTGTGTACAGCAAGGCGGCCTTACTGCTTAGTAGCAATTTCTTCCAGGCAACCTTTGGATACGGAATTGTTATATTGAAAATCGGGATTGTTGTGTTTTGTTTCGATCATTGTATATGCCTTTTATTGAAAATTTTGATTTAATTCATTAGTTTTCTGACCAGTTTTTATAACTCTTGTTTCGATTGCGGCCATATTACGAAGTGTCTACCTACCATAAGTATTCAATTTGTACCATCCGGTATGTCAACAGTCACGGGTATCGTTTCCGAGCTTACGACAAGCCTTCATCGTTGTCAACTGTACACATAGGATGATGTAAACGTCATGGTCTTTGATCACAATGACATGTGTCTAATATGTACTTGAAGTAATATGAGGAATCTTAAAACTACAAATATTTTAATAAAATATTTTATTAGATAACGAATTAATTTTAGGCATTAGGCCGGTAAACGTGATTCATGATTGTGATTGCAAAGTATTATTATGTCTCATGGTTTCTTACCTGAAAGTAATGAATGTAAACCTGGACAACCGAACTTCGCTATTGAAGTCCGTTTTACTGTTATAATTTCTTTGAAATGAGTGTTTATTTTTTTTTTTTAAATGAGACAGAATAATACTTTTTACTCTGTAGAAAAAAGCTTCTCTCATCTAATTCCAACGTAGACATTGCCTTATCTTGTGCACTCGAGTACATTGTGTACATGTAGATTTTTTGTCCCTAGGTTGTATAAAAACTTTATATTTGCTATTACATTCTGACACATACAAAAAAATAGTTTGTAATTACAACATGTTCGTTTGCATTGATAAATAGTGTAGTAAGTATAACTTCTCTACAAAAGGCTTGGTCAGTATTTGAATTATTATAGAGTCACGTTTGGGTGGCTTTTTTGACAATAACGTGATATTATCGCCCTAGTTTCACAATCTCAAATTATGTCATTTTAAAAGTCAACAAAGGAAGTGCCAAAGTGTTTCTACTTGGTATTTGACAAGTACGTACCATTCTTTACAAATGCAGTATTGTCAAATGAACTACAACTGAAATTATTTTAATATTAGCTTACCACTTGTGACTTTATTCTCGTTTTCTACGAGCCTATATATTTATAGCCTATATATTTTAGTAGCCTATATATTTTTTTAGCTTTTCGACGACTCTTGTGAAAAATATCAATTTGTTGCTCCGTTTTGACGTGAAAGAAGCACAAACATATACAATTTCATCTTTTAAATATTAGGAAAGTAAAATAATCATAACGTGATTTCATCGCATTTGACTTTCAAGGTCCCCACTTGTAAAATAAATTCTAGAGCATTCATGAAAGAGAATATTAATTCTAATATTTAAGAGTATTTCTGTCTCCTGAAATTAAAATTATATTACAAAATATGATGTGTGCCATAATTATTTTATCTTTACTGTACCCCACCCACGTGTATGACTTCCAATGTAGATACTTTTGTCAGACTTTGGAGGCCAAAACCTTGATTATTTCAGTAATAAAGGTTGGATAAATGACTTACACCTACAGCGTCTTCAAACTAAAAACCTTTTGTTTTTCAAAAATAATGCAGTCAATAACTTTTTTTTACCAGCCCATATACGTCCCCACCGAGGGGTACGGGCCTCCCTTCGAAACACGAAGGGGATTTAGGCCATAGTCCAACACGCTGGCCCACGCTGGCCAACGCTCGTCTTTCGAAAATGAATTTGGATGGACGGGCGGGTCATCACGATGTTTTCCTTCACCGTTGAGCAAGTGATAATTAGAAATCCGTACATAAATCCGAAAAGACGAATTTAGTGGTACAGGCCCGCACCAGGATTTGAACCCGCGACCTTCCGATTACAAGTCTGGCTCATTACCAACTGGGCTATCACCACTTACAAGTCAATAACTGAAAACCTTTATATGTGTAAATTTTTTCGTCAATTATCTAATGTTTTAATAGTTATTCTGCTATTTGAGACGAAGACAAATACAACAAATCAAAAATCATGAAAATTGATCCAGCCGTTCTCGATAAATGTTCGTACAAACCCAAATTTGTTTTTTTTTTTAAATTAAAGATAAGAATAATTTATAAAACTTATTAGTATCAATATTTGTTAACTGGTTTTGGAATTTAATCTGTTTTATGTTGAAATCCTAGGCAGATTAACAATTTTCTTTAAACCTTCGCGCGATTCTTGCACACCCGTATGTGCAGGATTTGTATCGCACGCGCCGTAAACAAACTTACTAGCGTTATTATGTAAGTGATAATTTTACAATAACATACCGTTAGAATGGCAGTTCATTGTTAATTCTCCTTATATGGTATAACTGTACGCGTAACAATCGATGTAATCAAAATTACACAGTAAAGCTAAAGTGGTAACTTACCTTTCATTGTTTACATTATTTACATACTACAGATTCTATAATATAGCCCATCTAAACTTATATTATAAAGAGGAAAGATTTGTATTTTAGTATGTTTGTAACGAACTCAAAATTACTGGGCCGATTTAGTAAATTTTTTCACCATTACATTATCTCTGAGTAACATAAGCTACATAATTTACTAAACACGTAAACTATATTTTCCAAGAAAATAAGATACTTACATAATAATCTCCGTGGTCTTCTCCCGCATATCCTCCGTAGCCTCCGTAGCTGCCGATGTAACCAGCGCTAGCCACAGCACAAAGCACGACAAACGCGAATATCTGCAATTTGTTTACAAAAGTGCTTTAGAATAAAAGTTAATTAGGTCTTTTAAAGAATTATAAAACCCGTAAAGTACGAGTCGGACTCGCACACGAAGGGTTCCGTACCATTGCCTATAAAAACGGCAAAAAATATCACGTTTGTAGTATCGGAGCCCCCTTCAGTATTTAATTTTTTAGTATTTGTTATTACAGCGGCAATAAAAATACATTATTTCTGAAAATTTCAACTGTCGAACAATCACGGTTCATGAGATAGAGCCTCAGACAGATTTATCTATAAACCGTCAAAAAAATCACGTTTTTTGTATGGGAGCCCCCTTAAATATTTATTTTATTCTATTTTTTAGTATTTTTTGTTATAGGGCCAATAGAAATACTTCATCTGCGAAAATTTTAACTGTCTAACTATCACGGTTCATGAGATACAGCCTGGTGACAGACGGACGGACGGACGGACAGCGGAACCTTAGTAATAGGGTGCCATTTTTACCCTTTGGGTATGGAACTCTAAAAAGTTTTTCAAGCAAATGGTAAGTTAACACTCGCATCTTTTCCATAGCATAGAGTTATCAAAGAATTTGGTGAGGATGTGCGAATAAGTTCTCCTCTTACATGTGGTATAGGCATGATGGAGCATGTGGCGAACAGCAAAACAAACATTAAAATATTTATTTAAAAAAAAATAAGTTTAAAAAAAAACAACTTTTACATCTAAAAACCGGCCAAGAGCGTGTCGGGCCACGCGCATCATAGGGTTCCGTAGCAGCATGGTTCAAATATGCAGCTGGCTTCTTAATTCTACAAGCATATTGTCATAGTTGATGTTAAAATCCCCAAATACTATACTTAGTATCACAAAAAATGTATTAAAAAGTTTGGCCTAAATATAACAGAATGGAAGTGTTTAATGCGCGAGCGAAGCGAGCGCGAATTTTTTTTTTTAATTATTATTATTATTATTATTTTTTTGCGACTATTTTATTGTAAGGAATATTATAATAATATCAAGCTAAGCAGGTGTATATTTTTAATGTCGTTTTCGTAATTAGCACCCACAAAAACCTATTAAAGACACCTGAACCTGAAATGTCAATATGTTACAGCTTGGCTTTCGGCTCGCTTCACTTTTAGCGTGGAACCTTGTATGTCAACCATTTTGGATTAGGGTACACTTCGTCGTAAATGCTACCCTCGTGAATTATTCCACATTTTTTTTCGTTATAAAAATTAATGTTTCCTAAACGGATTGCTGAATCGAAAAACGTTTGTAGTAAACCCCTTCTATCTTTTAAAAAGCTATCCTATGATAACGCACTCGATGATATCGGCTAGAAAAGAAACCATCGCCCATTCACGCTAATGGGAAACACACGAAAAAATTTTTTTTCCACCATTTTATTTTTTAGATTTGTCACCACAATCAATAGGTATGACCATGCTAAATTTAAGCTCTGTACTATTAAGGATCTAATATTAGTAAATATATTCTTATTAATCCCAACTAAGTTTGGCACTTGGTCGACTATTACTCGCAAACTTGAAGGGCCATCTTATGTGTGATAGTTTTTCTTTTAATTTCGTTGTATATACTACCACCGTGAATTGTTTTACATATTTAGAAACAACCGTTTAGCTGGTAGAGAGGTAGACACTTGTGTTTGACAAAAAATTTTACTTTAAAAATTTATGTTTCGCAAACGGAGTGCTTAATCGAAAAACGTTGTTAGAAAACTCCTTCTGTCTTTTAAAAAGCTGTCCTATGACACCTCATTTTATGATATTGGCGAGAAAAAAAAATCATCACCCTTTCACATCTATGGGAGACACCCGAAAAAAATATATACAGTTCTGTCGGCGTAATTTATATGTATGACCTTGCCAAATTTCAGCTCTGTGCTACCAAGGGTTTCTTAGGAAACCTGCGGACAGACGGACATGGCGAAACTATAAGGGTTCGTAAATTACTACGGAACCCTAAAAAAAATGTATTATTAAAGAGTTTGTAATTTCGGAAATAATTTTTGTTTTGGTCTTAATACAACCGAATGTAAGTATAAAATTCGCGAGCGAAGCGAGCGCGAATTTTGTTTTGTTTTTTTTTACGGCAATATTACTGTTAGAAATAATATCAACCTGCTGTTAACATAATTTTGATGTCATTTTCGTAATTAACACCCCCAAAAAACTATTTAACGACACCTAAAATGTCAATATGTTACAGTTTGGCTTTCGACCTCCCCTCACTTTTAGCGTGGAACCTTGTAAACATATTCTTATTAATCCCAAAAAGGTTTGGTCGACTATTACTCGCAAACTTGAAGGGCCAACTTATGTGTGATAGTTTTTATTTTAATTTCGTTGTATATTCTATAACCGTGAATTTTTTCACATTTTTAGAAACAACCGTTTAGCTGGTAGTGTCCCCCCCGGAAACTTGTTTTTAACAAAAAATTTCACTTTAAAAATATTTTTTTCTCAAACGGAGTGCTGAATCGAAAAACGTTCTTAGTAAACCCCTTCTATATTTTAAAAATCTATCCTATGACATTCAATTCGATGGTATCGGCGAGAAAAAAAATCCATCGCCCTTTCACGTGTATGGGAAACACCCGAAAAAATGTTTTTTCCAAAATTTTATATTTTAGATCTGTCGGCGCAATCAATATCTATGACCATGCCAAATTTCAGCTCTGTAGTACCAAGGATCTTATATTAGTAAATATATTCTTATTAATCCCAACAGTGTTTGGCACTTGGTCGACTATTACTCGCAAACTTGAAGGACCAAGTTATGTGTGATAGTTTTCCTTTTAATTTCGTTATATATTCTATCAACGTGAATTTTTTCACATTTTTAGAAACAACCGTTTAGCAGGTAGATGGGGGGGACACTTGTGTTTGACAAAAATTTTTACTTTAAAAATTTATATTTCGCAAACGGAGTGCTGAATCGAAAAACGTTCTTAGTAAACCCCTTCTATCTTTTAATATGCTATCCTATGACACCCCACTCAAAAATATTGGCGAGAAAAAAAAAATTCATCGCCCTTTCACGTCTATGGGAGATACCCGAAAAAAATTTTTTTTCTTAGATTTTACTCTACAGTTCTGTCGGCGTGATTCATATGTATAATCATGTCAAGTTTCAGCTCTGTAGTATCAAGGGTTTCTTAGGAAACCCGCGGACAGACGGACAGACGGACAGACGGACAGACGGACAGACGGACAGACGGACATGGCGAAACTATAAGGGTTCGTAGATTACTACGGAACCCTAAAAACCATAAAAAAATATAATTATTTTTAATTGCTATATTGATGTTTCTCTTGAATACTATAAATGATTGAAATTAATATTTCTAATGCCTACCTAAATTCTTATTTATCAATATTTAGCCTCATTTTTGATTACATTTGAGACTAAAAAACCGACCAAGAGCGTGTCGGGCCACGCGCATTGTAGGGTTCCGTAGAACTACGGAAAAAAAACCATCGCCTTTTCACGTGTATGGGAAACACACAAAAATTATTTTTTTCCAATTGTTTTATTTTAGATCTGTCGGCGCAATCAATATCCATGACCATGCCAAAATTCAGCTCTGTAGTACCAAGGATATAGTATAGTAAATATATTCTTATTAATCCCAACAGTTTTTGGCACTTGGTCGACTATTACTTCCAAACTTGAAGGACCAAGTTATGTGTGATAGTTTTCCTTTTAATTTCGTTGCGTATTCTACCAACGTGAATTTTTTCACATTTTTAGAAACAACTGTTTAGCAGGTATAGCAGGGGACACACTTGTGTTTGACAAAAATGTTCACTTTAAAAATTTATATTTCGCAAACGGAATGCTGAATCGAAAAACGTTTTTAGTAAACCCCTTCTATCTTTTAAAATGCTATCCTATGACACCCCATTCAATGATATTGGCGAGAAAAAAAATATCATCGCCCTTTCACGTCTATGAGAGACACCCGAAAAAATTTTTTTTCCAAGATTTTACTCTACAGTTCTGTCGGCGTGATTTATACGTATAATCATGCTAAGTTTCAGCTCTGTAGTACCAAGGGTTTCTTAGGAAACCTGCGGACAGATGGACAGACTGACAGACGGACATGGCGAAACTATAAGGGTTCGTAGATTACTACGGAACCCTAAAAATGGCATAGTCAATGAGGAATTACTTTTTATACACCTACCTACATGCTGAGTTTAAATAAGATTTATCTTAGCCTGTAGGTAGGTGGATTGTTTGTAATGGTTACGATTACTTGGAATTGTTGGAATCTATTGAATTTCACATCCTGAATGGTTAAAAATTCTATAGTAAATACATATGTATAACATTTGATTCCATAACTTGTATTAAAATCGTAGCTTAGATGTATTTGCTTTATATTACTTACCTTCAATAAAGCCAAAATTTAACTACAATACGAATAATAAGTAATATGATTCAGAAAAAAATATAGCAACCAATTAAAACCTTGACTTTGCCACAATAGACATTACCATACAAAGCAGCGATCCTATCACGATAACGTCATATTTACCGAATATCTTTAACAATGCATGTTCCCAGTAACTACATATGAGTTCAATCTGAGGTACATATTAAATTGTAACAATAGGGCGGGCAAAAACAAACACAGGAAGCAGTAAGCTAATAATTTTACGATTTCCGCTAACCCGTGATTCAATGACAATGTTTCCTTTACTGTTACGTTTACGTTACGACAAGTTGTCTTCTATGAAAAATAAGGCGGAACGTAAAGTTTTTTCACTTTTAAACTAAGCATGTTGTTGATTGATGCCTTGATTTGTTGATGGATAACTAGAAAGCACTTTGCATGCAATGATTATTAAAATGCATTTTATTAAACCGACACGAACTATTATTATGTGAGTTAGAGTGTTATGACGATGAAAATGATAGCACTAACTTTTAAGTTTAATAAACTAATTTGGTGATTATTATTTTTTGACTGAAAATTTTGATTAGTGCAAAAAGAAACAGTTCATTTATGAATGTGGAATGGTTGTATTTTAGATTTATTTTATGGTGATGCTTATCATATTAAAATAAAGGTTTTAGGTAATTTATTTACCACCTAATAATAAGCACCCTTTGAATCGTCTCTGTTGTCTATGCTTTTGATATTTTAGCAAAATTCTCATTTTCTTTTAAAGTGATACAATCAAAACTCACACACTCAAACTTACTTGTAAAACACGCATTCTTGAAATTATTTGTTAAAATTCCCTTAATTCCTTAGACACTGGTCACTTTCGTCCTCTTCAGCTTTGCCGACAGGAGAACTGACACTGCAGTATATTAGGCCCTGCACTCTATTTATAACTGGCAAAGATGGTTGCACCACTTTTGCGTGCCGATGTTTGTTGTTCGGCTGTTCCATTGACGAAGTACGGTGGTGATGATTGGACGCTATAAACGTTTTGCAGAGTGAAGAGTTATGTGCCTTGGTTTTCTTGGGTGATCAAATAAGATTATTTGGAACATCTGACCTTATTTATTTAACCAATTTGAACTATTCAGAATGAAATAGGCAAGCAATGTGCTGGGATTGAGGGGTGTATTGTAATTCTTTAAAGTTCATTTAAATTTCATCCTATCATAGGCACAATTTCTTGAATAAAATTGTTTAAAGGTTTATTTTTTCTGTTACGGTAAAGGATTTGCTCTTGACCACAATCTTTACTTAGAGGCGAAGTTTCATCCTCTTGTGAATTTGTACTGGTAGGGGCCTTTTCTATAACGACGACTACGAGGGAAATAGAGTTGTAATTATCTTCCATAACAGACGTACATACGGCCTTTTTCACCAAAAATTTCACTCACGCACGTTTAAACCGTGGTTAAAGTCTAATCAGACAAAATATTTTAAAAATAAATAAGAAAATAACATTGTTATCTGGTTAGCTGCTAATCATTGGTTGAATAGGTGAACACTGGCTTTAATCGGACATAGACAATAAAGTGTGATGTCTCTAGTAAGTTAGAGTTATGTCCTTTCTTTTGTAGTTTTTCATAATTGTTTTTTCTTGTAATGAGTCTATAAGGGCTATTTTATTGTCATGCGTGTTTGCGCCCGCATGCGTGCCGCCCGCAACCTGTCGTTTCATACATGTTTTTATTGTAAGGGCTCTTTTATTGTCGTGTATGTTTGCGCCCGCGTGCGGGTCAGATCCGCATGCGTGCCGGTCGCAACCTGTCATTATTTACATGATTTTCTTTTCCCGCGTGCGTGTGGCCCGCCTTACAATAAAACATGTATGAAACAATAGGTTCCGGGCGGCACGCATGCGGGCCTGGCCCGCACGCGGGCGCAAACACGCAGGACAATAAAAGAACCCTAACTTGCGTATTTAAGTGATCGAAACTCCGATTGCGCTATTTGACTGAACTTTAAAAATTCACCCTTTGTGAAGTTTATAAAGATAGAACAGTTACTTGATCAATATTGGGCTTTTTTATAATTCGAACGGCACGGCACGGAATTTGAATTACCATTGCCCGCTATGTTCCCAGCTTCTAGTATCACTAGTACATAGGAGGCAATGATAAAACAATTTTGCCGTGCTGTCTTTAAATTATAAAAAGGCCCATCCAGTAGTTAATATTATTATCGTGAAGGTAATAGACAATAAAACAAAAAATCTCAAGTTAATAAAGAGACATATGTTGGAAATCAAGCCATTCTTGGAAAAAAAGTTTTTTGTTTTTGAAGTATTTATATGTTCTTTGTACTTTGGAAGTGATGAAATAAATATTACTTACTAATTGAAAATTGTGGTATGTAACTGTATTCGTAGCACCCACCTACAAACAATAGAACAATTTATATAAGGGCACCAGTAATGCATGCTAAGCAATATAGCCCGTATTAAACGACATTGCGTTTATTATGAAACACTTACTAAGTTATTATGCAAACTGGGAAAAGTAGATCAAGTCCTTTAGATCATATCTATTCTCTATGGTATAAACTTACACGCCTTTTATCGAAATCTACGACTGATATCATAAATTCCTTTAGGTGCAATGATTAGGCTTATAGCATAACTATGCCTGGTGTTAATAATGTTACAGCACTTATAAAATAATACAGTCAATCGTAGTTCAGGCTTGGCAGTATGCCTCTTAAAGTCGTGTTTTGTTTTTTAAGCTTGATGGGCTCCTAAGTGTACCTCAAGTATACAATTACATGGCAAAAAAGAAAACTAAGGACAGTGATTTATAAATTAATGTTGAAACGCAACAAATTAAACACTAAAAGGTGTATTTAATTTAAGTTGTGATTTTTTTTTGCAAGCGCTCTTGTTTTGTCATAGACTTTAATTTCGTTATTGATATTAAGACAAAATTTATTTTGAGCATAGTTGCACAGGTTTTTAAATCAAGAATATTACTTTGTATGTACTCGTACATTCTCTTATACGTTTTTTCGTATTTAAATAAACTTGACCTTGTTTAAAGTTTGATAGAAAACAGAAACAAACGCCACATTACGACCTTCCTGAAGTGGGTAATAAATATCTAATCTGACATAGGTACATATTTCGGGAGAGCTATATTATTTTTTGTCGCATAAGTACCTTAAAAAAATTGGTTTTTTCGTAAGAATAAGAACTTTTTCTGTATAAACTTACTGACATCAATGATTATACGTGAGGGGGTCTTTGGCGGGAACTCGGCGTGAGCGGTTGTTTTGTCAATTGAATTTTCGTTTTCTGCGTGAAAAAGTTGTTTAATGTGTAATAGTGATAGTGTATTATGCAGTAAATTGACTAAAATTCGTGTAGTGATGAAAAATTCAAGTGATGACAATGTTTCTGCTCCGTTTGGTACCGACAAAGATCCTCGCGCGGTTGCTTATCGCCGCCAGTTTTCGTAAAACAGACGCTATCCGGTTTTATGCAGAACATGAGAAGCTTAGGGCTTAGGTGAAGTTGAAAAAAGAAGATTTTTTACTGAAGACAAGGCTTTATGGACATAGTTTCCTTTGCCTTTCCCAAAAGGGATAAATTAAACAAAAAAAAATGACTATGCGTGATAACTGGGCCTCGATTGTGTGTCGATAGAATGGAGGTCATTTTATCTGTTCAAGTGGCGAAATTGACAACTATTTAATTTTCGTAAACTTGCTGGCAACCACCCCGACCATCAGCAGCGTCACAGCCAACCGAACGTAAAGTTGCAAACTACCTACCACTGAAAATTCTGTTGTCAGTGGCGCCACCAGTCAAAGCAGCCGTCATTAGATGTATGAAGTTCGGATAGTTCTCAATTTCGCCACCTGCGCGGATAAGATGGTGACCATTCCATCGACACACAACTGAAGTTACAGAATCGGGACCCTGTTCACAACCCGCAAGAGTTGGTTAAAAATGCATATAACCACTCATACAATAACTCGACATCGTCTTCATGTCATTTGTGCAGGGATGGATTTTTATGTTTCGGAGTATAAAATCATAACAATTACTAATATCAAGTTCAGGAATAGGTAATGTAAACTGTGTAAACTGTAGACTTATTGGTAAACATAATCTTTCTGGAAATTTCTAGACCACTTATAATTACTTATACCTGTAGCAAGTTTAGCAATGGCCAGTAACACAACTATCTATTAGTTCATTGCCTATAAATTATCAATTAAACTATGAAAACATGAATTAGTACGACCATTTAAGTATCAAATATAGATATCATTTTCCAGACTCTTGTTCACTCACGCCCATTATTCCTGATAGGGTAGATCTTGCTTTTTTATATTTATTTGATTGGAGTTTAAATATTTCAAATAAGTAGAGGAAAAGTAGACAGAATTTTTGTTTCTTTTAAAATTTCTGTTTTTATTATTCTCTCTTCATAAGTACTTTTGCTATAGAGTTATAATCGTTTAAGTTGTTACGACTGCTGTGGTTTCCTGGAACATTCAAAATGTTTTTTTAATGTATAAGTTTATATTATTTTTGACAATGAAGCCACTGTTGGAGATCTATAACATTAAAAATTTAAAAAAAATGTAATAAACGTGGTACTTGGTGGTAAAAGGAGAGGAACGCTGGTAAAAAGAAACTTCGTGGACTGTCTTTAATCAAAATGATTTTGTAGGAGTGCAGGATTAAGTTTATAATTTTGACTAGCTGTGACTAAGAGAATGACAGACTTTTAAACCGTGCATCGTCCTTAACTCCTCTGTCTAGAGTCACCAAGAGTACTGTATAGTATTGATAGCAAAATGAAGCGGCTGTGGAGGCTATTATTTATTTAGCTTGGCTATTGTGATGAACAAAACGTAATTTTATTTTATTAGCGGAAGGATTTAGACTTTCAGCAATGGTGCTGTATACGACGAAGTATTGGGAGGGTTTTGATAGCGAGTGCCTAGCTTTCTAAAGACCCTGTACGCCAATTATTCAACTCACGGTTAACCTCCGTTTAGTAGATAAACAGACAAAACGTCAAAAAAAAGGATGAAAATGACATTGTCAAATCTCCCGTTGTGTGAGATAGTTAGTGAACATATCCCTAAGTCACCAGCTCTTCCAATTACTCAATGATCCACAAATACCGTGAAGCAATTTTGTAATATTTATGTTGTGATACAGACAAGGTCAAAATTTCCAAAACGAAGTCGCAAATATCTTTTAATCTTACCTAAAACTTATATCATGTCCTAGACTCGTGTTTTTGCCAAATATTTGTCTAGTAAGTGTGAGAAGATTGCCTTCTATTGTCACCGAAATTAAATGACTAGATTGCAATCGCGGTTAACCTTACTATAGTGGATTTTAGTACCAAATTGTATTCAAATTTTATTCAGTCAATATGCAATAAGGTATCAAAGAACGGCAAGGTATAGAGGTTAACGGAAATATATACAAATTTGGTGACTTCAAATTATCTAAAATTAATAATTTGAATTAGAAACTGAATAACTTCCTTCAAAGGAAAAAAGGATATTTAAAAAAAAATCACCTCTCCTCTCATTCGTCAATATTTTTTTAAGAATTTTTAAAGTTTCTTGAGGGAATTTGTTAAGTCTCATGAGGAGAATTACTTCTTAAAGATTTGCTAAGTGATTAAAAGTCACCCCAAAAGGTTGCTGACTTTCTCTATGAATTTTTCCACGTCGCCAGGAGTTTGTTAAGTAAATCACGTTCATAACAAATTTTTATTAAATTTTGGGGACAAAATTTAAAATTTAGTCTATATTCGAAGCTTTAATTATGAATTTACAATTGTGCAAACAACAACCCATCGTAATTGGTTGGATAGTCTTTGTGTAGTCTAGGTATGTGTAATAGACATAAATACATACAAACGGTTACTTTCGCATTTATAATAAACATGGATTCAGGCAAAGGCAATCAACATTTTTGTTTTAACCGACTTCAAAAAAAGGAGGAGGTTCTCAATTCGGGTGTTTTTTTTATGTTTGTTACCTCAAAACTCCGTCATTTGTAGACCGATTTCATTTTATTTTTTAATTCGGAAGCATCTACTTCCAGATTAGTCCCATAAATTTTTTATCGAAATCGCTTCAGTAGTTTAGGTAAAAAAAAAAACGAAATTTGCGGTAATATATGTGGATGATAATAGGTCATCAATGTAAACGAAGCAAAAACGAAGTTGTTCCCTGAGACTTTTAAGTTGTTTTTTGGAGCTCCTTTGTGTCCTGGAGCTCTACCGTTTAGTAACCGGTAGAATATATTACCACCACACATCTTTCCTGCCGTCTGGTGATCGGTTGATAATATCAACCACCACCCCATAACTTTCATGCCATCTGGCGATCGGTTTGAGAATTGTACTACCCCGTATCTTTCTTGCCATCTTACGACTGGTTATGAATATCACCACCTCATATCTTTCCGTGGGGTGAAAGTAATTGATCACTATATCGATCTTTAATCTCGAGTGATTTAGTGCTTTATAAGAAATCTACGAGAGAGTTATATGAATGATAAATGATAGCCTTTAAAAAGAATAAAATAAAATATTTTTAACAAAAAATTGACCCGCCTTCAAAAAGGGTGAAATATTTTTTTTAAACTATGTTCACGAGTAAGTAGTGGTTACGGGTAAAACAGTAAATAGGTGAATATACGTCATAGCGGAATATGGTAAATAGAGAGGAATTTTTTTTTGACGTCGGCGCCGGTTTAAACAGGCCCTAGTTTAATGAAATGAGTATTCGCACAAGCTTTTTTTGGCAGTATAAAAAGTAAGATAGTTTTTTTTTTATTATAAGATGGGTTAACTCTTGACCTCAATCTTGACCATAAAGGTCAAAGATGAGATCGACGATGGAGCGAGTTAGCCCAGAAAATACCAAAAAAGGCACTGGCATAACTAAGATAGTTATGCCATGCAAGTAATTGTTCGGCGCCGACGTTAAAAAAAATCCTTTCTATTTACCATATTCCGCTATGAATTCACCTATTTACTGTTTTACCCGTAACCACTACTTACTCGTGAACATAGTTTAAAAAAATATTTCACCCTTTTTGAAGGCAAGTCAATTTATTGTTAAAAATATTTTATGTAATGTGCTGTTGGTTTTCTGAATAAAGAATTAAACAACATACACACAGCGATTTTTTATTTATTCATTAAGAATTGGTTCGCTCTTCACCACAATCTAGCTCAGGGTGAACAAGTGGTCTATAAAGACGCCTATTCACTCGATCTTATACAGTACAACCCTCTCATCCCTCTCACTGACTTCTACAGTATGCCCGGAAAGAGTGGGCAGCTGGTACATTCTAAGTTTTTCTTTCACTCCCAGTCCAGTGTGGAAAGATATTCGGGTTATATGAACTCTGATATACAGACGCAGGAAGAGAATAGCGCTTCAGTGCTTTTCTGAGGGATCTCGACAGATAAGGGTGGTACATAGCAGTACGTCTGGATGTCCGGTGGAAAAAAGTAGCTGTTGGAATGAGATTCTACAGCTTCTGAGCACACACCTCGAAGTACATGTTATAAAAATCATCCAGGCAGGCAAAACACATCTGTCTTTTGTTTTACTAACCTTTAAATAAGATAAGAGTATAAAAACTTCGTGTAAAATGCAACCTTTCCTTTCCTTTTTTTTATTTTGTCTGTTATATATGTTGTGATGTTCAAAATAAAAAAATTGTCTCTCTTTCTTTCCTACTTGCCAGAAAATGGACTGAATTATGGGTTAATGGTTCAGTGAAGCACGAACGTCTGACACAAAAGGAAGAAACGGTTAGATTTATAGCACTACCTACTCATATTACGCACAATTACCAACTAAAGCGATTATGAAATTATAATATTAGAATGATGAAGAAACATATTTTATTACAGACTTTTTAAATTAACATATTTCTTAAAAGTAGTTCCAAATCGTAGTTTTAAAGTTTTTTACAAAAATTATATTGTCTTTCGAACCGTTAGCTTTTATAGAATTTAAATATATATGTAAATAAATTATAGTCGGTATATACAAGGTGTTTCAAAAAAACCAAAAAAAAGATATTCCAAAATTTAATTTTAAAAGTGAAATAGCCGCAACTCTAGTAATCAGTTGCACGGTTTGACATTAACAAATGAAAGTTTCATATAATTAATATGACATAATTGTCAATTTGTAATAGAGCTGTGCAATAAGCTTAATTTTAATTAATTTTGAATTATTATTTTTTTGAGTTTTTTTGAAACACCTTGTAAGTATAGTGTTTTTACAGTTTTATTTCGATTTTAAAATATAATTTTTGAATAAAGATAATTCGTAAATTCTGTCACCCTCGATGTCAGTAAACCCCAATAATCACACCTAATTACCGAAGATCCGATAAAAATCGTCGATATTCCGGTTGCGGAACTGTACCAAGGCTTCAGTTGCTGCAAGAGTCGAGTACTGCCTCCAACCCCATCATTATAACTGCCGATGATAAGAACAAAGAACCTCGTAATTGGTCATCGGCAATCCGTCTTTATAATCGAATTGATTTCGAACTTCAAACGAGTTGAATATTAACTAAGTTGTGATTGGCGTTTAGATAGCTCTGAATTAGCAAAAGCTGATGTTTCATTGAAGCAGATAATGCAAGTCAACAGCTTTAGATTCTTTAAGTTCCCTTGAATGTATCGCTTTTGTATAAATGCTTCGTTTATAATCTAACGAATTCGAGCAATAAACATTTATTTACGTGGAAATGAGCAAAGTCGTGGAGGTAAATGCCAGTTGTTTCACTACAAAGCTGCCAAATCCTGGATTACGGTCAAGCGTACCCCAAATAAGAAATGGGATTAAGCGCTAGCAAGAAGAAGAAGATGGAAAAAAATTAAAATATTAAATTATTTTTATAGTAATGTTTAAGCAGTCTCTTTAGTCTCTATATCTCTTTGCTAATAACAGAGTATTTTAATGAGTATTGAAAATCAAATAGCGAAGTCGCCAATATCAAGTAAAAGTATTCCTTAAGGATAGTTTTACGCCAGAGCTTCGTCCATTGACCGCTGGCAGGCGAGGATAATGATTTTGGAGCACTGAGATGCTATTGACGTGTTCAAGTATCATTTTATATGTTCAATGAAATAAACACTTTTGACTTTTGACTTTTGATGACCTCACACACCCCACCTGTTACTATATTACGTTACGACCGACCTACAGCCGATATTTTTCACTGTCATCTGTATAGCGCAAGAAAAACATGTACTGCCATATATTCGATGCTCTGAAGTACCGATCGTAGACTTACAGAATAGATGCCTGGATTTTCCATCGAATCAAAAGATTTAAAACAAAAGTCCTGTAAAGTTTTTTAAACAGTTAATTCTTTGTTAAACAGTAACACCATAATCGGCGCTAAATTCTACAGCTAAAAACCGCAAACTTAATTGGCCTGTATAAAAACAGTCTACACTTCGATGATTGTAATAATAAACTTAATGTTGAATTTATAGAGAAAGGTTCCGTAGCAACGTTAAATTCAAATTTAAATTAAAAATACATTTATTTCAATGAACATTTAGGATGTTACTTAAATAAGTTGAAATTACATTAAATACATACAAACATACATTAAAGGATTAAAATACATACAAACATATTCGTTCTTTTGACCCTACTGACTCTACACCTAGAATAAAGAACATAAATAATAGAATAGAGAATCCTGCATCAACGCTACGATTCCGCTACATCGTCTTATTGCCAGTATTCAAAGAAAATTTACGTACAGGTTTTCAAAGAAACACAAAAGATCCCTGAACAAAGAACAATTATAAGTATTATCATTCTTAGATTTACCAAAAAATGGCCCACATTGATGCTATCCACGGAAAAAAACCAGCACGTTCAACTGACAACGTTTTTGTTGATAAACAAATCAACGAATCTATTTTTTTCTCTTGAGGTCTTGGAACCTCGGTCTATTGATTCAGATAGGTATATACCATCACGTTTGCAGCAAAAAATATTTTATTGATATTGAATTGAGCAATATTAGATGGCGTTATATCATTTATTTCATTTATGTGATGTCTATTGTGCGGTAAATGTTGACAATAAAGTAACTTATTGGTATATTGACTGGCTTGATAACTCAGTTGGTAATAGTTGCTTACTGATCTGAAGGTTGTGGGTTCGTCTCCCGCCCAATACGTTAGGAAATAGGATTTTCAAGTGTTTGCGTGGAGTCTGGGTGTATTTGTAGGTTTAATATATTGTAGGCTATAAAAATATATTATACTTAGTTAATCTGTCTAGCACCCGTAGTACTAGCCTTGCTTAATTTGGGGTTAGTGTGAATTGTCAAAGAAATCTTATTATTTTGTAAGTTGTAACGTTGTTTTCAGTTAATGTACAGAGGCCAGCGCATCAGGTTACTCCATTTTCGTTGCAAAACCAGTCTTATCGGAATAGCACAGGGTGCACGTGTGTGGTAACCTGATATGAGGCTCTCCGTACAAAAAAATGCACTTGGTCCAAATAAAGAGATGAAAATGGCAAAGAACAAGAGTTGTGCCAAATGTGATTTCCAGTTATGAGTAGTATGATTTGTAAAACAACGGTCGAAAGTGGGACAATACCGATAGAAGGTGAACCTACACAAAATGCGCTAAAAATAGCCAAGGTGCTTTCTTGTTAATGAGTAATAATTAGACAAAATGGTATGAATCCCGATCTATCTACACATGTATGTATGTAGGTATATGTTTATGCTTCATTGCACAAAATTCCACGAAAAAAGAGTAACAATATTTACATTGAAATTATCCCACGAGTTTTATAATGTAAATATATACTTATTAGTTTTTCTAACGTTAGTTGGTTCGTAAATAAATCAGTTTTTTTTTCTCTTTTCCACGATCTTTTCACCTCAATTTAAATATTGACTTGAAATAGTTAGGTATCGATGTGAGTACGTTATGATAATTTAATTTACTCACTGTGTAGATTAGTGTTTTTCAAACTGTGGGTCGCGACCCCCAGGGGGGTCGTGAAGCCTTATTCAGGGGGTCGCAGGTAAAAGAAAAATACTAAAATGTGTTAATCTTACACTAAAATAAGACAATTTCAGTGAAAAAGCTGTGCCTGTATAATGATGCCTCCCGTCGCCTTCCGCGTCTACCCTGCGGCAAACTCTTATTATATTTTAAAATCTCTAAAGTAGTACATACATAGATTTAGTCTAAAGGGGTCTTAGAGACCTTAGGGGGTCACCAGAACTTTATATGATCTAAAGGGGTCGCGAATTCAAAAAGATTGAAAAACATTGTGTAGATTATGTAGCATTTTCAAATTCCGTTTTAAAGTATTTCATGCAATTATCATTTCACGGTCAATTTCATTTATTAGTATCAGAACTTCTTTTTTCAAAACAACGAATAACAGAAGAAAATTCAATTAGGTACTTTACTGGTTCTCAAAGCGCCATCTATCTATTTGAGCTTGTACTTCATGCATCCAGTAGAACTTATTCACTCTTGCGCATAACTTTCAAGCAACGTTATTTAAGTTAGTAGACTAACTTCGAAAGAAACTTGTGAAGGCAATCTCGTGTTCGTACTGTCTGTAACAAGATGGCGCTAGTATACCGCTAGTAAATTGAAGAAAATACAATTGAAAGGAGCTACAATGATTATAATCCTAGATACGTTTATGACAAGAAACACTTATCTGTAGTATGCTTAAAGGATGTAAGGGAAACGCTTCCGAAAATGAAGACAGCTCGTTATACTTAATTCTCAATACAATAAAAAAATGGAGAAACATTATTTTCATTCATTTTCGTGACACTATATGCTGTGAACTTATTGATATCCATAATTTTTATATTCTCGCATTCGAATATAAGAAAACTTAGTAGCTATGATTACTGAATCGGGGAAATGAAATATTACATTTTAATAGAAAATTGTACTTAAAACAAATGAAAATCTATCACAATTTATAAATTAGACTTCGTTATATGTTTATATATTTTTTTATAATTTAAGTGCGTAAATGTTATATAGGTACCACAGACTATGCTCAGTCAGGACCTTTTTATCAACACAGTCATTTCAAATCATAAAAAATTGTACACTTAGACATAAGTTATCTGTAACTTGTTAATTTGTTTTATTCTATATTGGTAAATAAATGGGATTTCATTTCATTATATCACTAAAATAACCTTATTTAAGAAATAACATTCTAAACATCGAAGGAAATCTAGTGTATTTATCTTAATTCATTGTATGTCTTTCTAAATGGATTATTAAATGCCGTTTTTAGTTTACAGACTAATGAAGTCAATAATAATTAATCGTAATGTTTGTATGTGTGACAGAAGGAATCAGTAGTAGACCACTATGCAAATGTTCACCTAGGCTATTGAGTAAATGTCATATTTTATGCATTGGCGTCTTTAAATTCAAGGATTGTTTTGATAAACCAGTAATTTTAAATATAATTAGCATTGAGAGTGTTTTACTCAGGAAGCACTTTGTAAGGCAGTCGTACAGGGTGACTTTAAATTAGTTAGCCAAAGTTAAGGATTTAAGTTAGCCCACCAATCTGAATAAGTTTCCTTTAGTAATATAAGTCAGATTTAAAAAAAAAAATCGCCTATGCGTACAACTTGTACGGTCAGCTAATCGCCTTAGTATCTATGGAATCGCCTTAGTATTAAAAAAAAACGGGTTGCACTCCAGGAGTGCCGGCAGAAGTGAAACCTTGAACATATATTACTTCCTTGCGGTCTACTTTCCCTCTGTCTTATGAATTTTCGATCAGGTCACGTGTCCTGACGCGAGTTTAACATTTTTCACCCATCCCAAAAAGTGCACAACACAGCTAAAGAAGTTTTCACTTCAAAAATCGGAAAGAACAATTATTAAAAGTATAAATTGTCTTATTGAAAACGATGTAAGTTTACCTGGGATCCCTAAGGTTTCCTGGAAGAAATGTCTACCTAGCAATAAGGCCGCCTTGTTATAAAATATGTTCTATTATTTGTACTACTTATATGTCTCTATGTGCGAATCAAGTATATTGTATTGTATTGTATGTGTTGAAGTGGCCTTAGTTTTGATAAATAATTCAGTTTGCACATTTATTGCCTACTAGCTTTCCGCCCGGGACTTCGTTCCCGTCGCACTTTTTTAGTTTTTTCTTTCATAAGAACCTTCTCCTAACCATAAGGAACACAACAAAAAAAGAATCATCCAAATCGGTCCAGCCGTTCACGCGTGATGCCGTGACAACGAAAATCGGGTTCCATTTTTATATGTATGTATATATAGATTTGCACTGTGTTATTGAAAATATTAGACAAGTATTTATTAGCTGCGTCGAATTCTATTTCATAAGTTTAGAACTAGGAAAGATACAACAACTCAGTAATTAATTCTATGACAGTCCAATTTAAGATGAAACCTACAATTCATTTATAGACTTTCCCCATTGCACTGTTACGTTTCTTATTAAAATTACAGTTAATATTCGTGAAATCCTAGGCCTTTTAGCATACAAATTGGCACTTTATAGTAAAACTAGTAGCTTATGTAATAAAAATATAATTGATACGATTTTATGAAAAATAATAATTATTTTAATTAACTTTAATCTGCCAGTACTTTTACTTACTTTAGCCATATTGATCACTAAAGAGTCCCCAGCCCATTTTTTATTCGGAAAAATTTGAACTAAACTTTAACTTTAACAGTAACTATTTCACTCGTTTTGTTTAAGACGTGTGTGCTTATTCTGTCATTACTGTGACTTTGTTTTAATATGCATCGGATAGAACGTAATTATAACGTCTCTCTTATTATAACTCAACTTAGCAAATTTTTGAGTTTAGCCCCTATCGTTCTGAAGGTGCGATATGTTTCTAATATTTATTTGCTTTCAAGATAAACTTACAAACTATACCGTCAGTTAATTTTTATAAATAAATATATATTTGTAACATTAAAAAAAAGTAGTATGCACTTATATTCTCTCAATTAGACGTTTTCATTAGCTTTATTCCTGTGAAATGTGGCTTAGAGCTCTTTCACAACTGTTTTTCTACTTTTGCTGACTTTTTACATTTTAACCCATTAAAAAGCAGTACAACATTTAAATGCAAAGATGCGAAGGTTATTCAAAATCATGAAATTGCAAAAGCAAACTTATAAATATGGAAATCATAAAAGTACAAAGAAAAGTCACAAATATCATTAAACAGCTTAATATATATATTTTTTGACATTACTGCAATTTTTGAGTGGGAGCCTTAAAAATCAGGTCTTTACTAAGGAAAAGAGATGATGCAACAACATAAACACCTTACTTCATCCATTTAGTACTTACGATCGGTAACTATAATAAAACACTAGGAACACCTATAATTGATAAAAGATAAACCCGATAAACTTGATTAACATGCATTAATAAGTGTCTAATGTTTGTTCACCGGTAATTTTTTTGTACAAACAGTAAATAAACTACGTTAAAACCATCCATCGCTGGGAAACTGCCATCTCCAGGGAATTTCTTCCCTCCTTTGCCGAAGAGGAAGCGAATTAAGTCGTGGGCAGAAAGTTTGTGTCTAAATGCATTAAGAAATACTACATTTAATTTTTATTCACTTTCATGACACAGAATTGAAACTAGAGGCTGTATTATTGTGGACCGCATTCGGTAAATTAACAGAATTTGAATACATTTTTACTAAGCAACGTCAAAGCACGCTGAATATGTCAAAAAACGGACTATTGTATTGAGAGAAGTAAGGGCACAGCTGATAGCCGTTGAAGCATCGGCTTTAACACCATGCTGAGCTATGTCTTGTTTTGACATCGCATTAAAACACAATCCACTCTTTTTATTATATTTTGTTGTGTTGTTATTTTTTCTGTAGTGTTATAGTGTGAATTGTGTGTCAAATAAATGTTTCGAATCTTGAATCTAAAAATGCCGCGCTGAAAGTTTATGACCGATAGATAAGGGGCATCGTCCTTTGGCAGAATTATCAGCGCCATAGCTTGCTATGGCACAGAGCTGAGCCTGATCCGTTTTACGGTCACATGCAGTCCACTTGCGGCATGGTTCAGTGTCTCAATAGATCATAATCTTTGTTTAGAATAAGCTATTGTGAACTGCATGTCACAGTGAATAAATGATTTGTCTGTCTTCTTTTTTTTTGTTTATTTGGAATAGAAAACAGCTGTGTACAGAAGTTGATATAAGACAATCTTACAATTAAAGGCTAAATTATACACAACCAACAACATTATTCACAGGTTAAGTAAAAAAAAGGAAGTAGATGCTAACAGAAACAGATGTGGATGCTTACAAATAAATAAACAAGTATGCTCAGTGCTACTAACTAAGCAATCAGCCATCGCTATCTCTACAGTAGTAGTATGTATATATGTAAACTCTTTATTGCAGAATTCTACTTATTAGAAGGAAAAAAATAGCTCAGTAACTAAAGAACTACTTAAAGTTAAACATTTTTTTTTTATAAACGCTACACACTCAAAGGCCCACACTAAGGTTTTCCCTTGTGTCGTGGGTCCCTTGGAACACACATAAAGACAAACACAAACACCCATGACCCGAGCACAAACATCTGCCTTTTACACAAATGTTTGCCCCGACTGGGGATCGAACCCAGGACCCGCCGATCAAGAGGCAGCGTCACTACCACTCGACCAAACCGGCCGTCAATTTAGACATTTAGTTGTTCTAACATTATCAAGTCCCTGCGGATCGAACTCTTAAATTTGTTGATAGATGAAGAGAAAATATCAACGTGTGTGATTTTGTCGTTGTAGCTAGACGTAATACGTCTAAACGGAGTACGTACACTTACTGATAGGTACGTCTTTGTACCTACTGATAGCAACTTCTAGATGCAATGGCGACTTCTTTTTTTTTTTTTTGGTTTCCTATGGAAGGTTGTAGTTAATGCTTGTTTTTCTTATTTACTTAGTTGCATGTTTATATCAACTATACTGGGTGATAAAAAACATCCTAGCTATATTCAAAATCCTGAACCAGTATCACTCCAAGAACACATTTCTGAAAAAAAAAATTTTTCAATGGTAATAGTTCATTTTTTGCTTAAACGTTTTGCTTAAACAAGGGGAGTGGGTAGCGCTCGGGGGGTGCACCCGAGTGGTGTCTACGTTTAGGAAAAAAAATTCCACCAAAAAAAAAGTGACATTTCCATATTTCAAGAGTTGTTAAAATTAATAAACGTTTCTGCATCTGGGTGATTATCAGGGCCCCGATTATGTAACTATTCATAATGCATAGAGAGTTCTAACCGTGTGGTGATCAGTTAAGAATAATATCACCCCATTTCTTTCCGTGGGTGTCGTAAGAGGCGACTAGGAAACACAAATGAGACCTCCCTCCTATTAATCCATCTTAGGAAACGACACCTCAGTTTGTTTTGAATCTGAGGTGGCGTCCTATGGTCTCATGCGGTGTGGTAGGCTTTGTGAAGGGCCGTCTGGTACGCGACCACCCTCCTACGAAAGTCCAACGCCACACAGCTTGCTGTGTTCCGTCGGTGCGTAGGAGTGCCAGTGCCTGAATTGGCATTTTCTGGGTTAACACGCTCCATCGTCGACCTCATCTATGACCTTGGTCAAGATTGAGGTCAAGAGTAATCCCAACTCATAATAATAATAAAAAAAACTTAAGTTGTTTGTCGATGGAATGGGGGCCATTTTATCTGTTCAGGTGGCGAAATTGAAAACTATTTAATTTCCACTACTTGCTGACAACCACCCTGAGCAGCAGCGCCACCGCCAGCCGAACGTAAAGTTGCAAACTACCTAGCAACTGAAATTTAGTTGTCGGTAGCGCCACCAGTCAAAGCAGCCGTAATTAGATGTATGAAATTTTGATAGTTCTCAATTTCGCCACCTGAACGAATAAAATGGCGACCATTCCTTTTTTTTTTTTTTTTTTTGGAATGACTACGCTGTTGGCCGCTGATGGCCTTGACAGCTTCACCGAGCAAGTGGTGAGCGCAGATGGCTCTCAACCCAAAATTTTAAGTAACAGGCCTAAGGGTGCCCCCTGTGGGGCTCGAACCTCGGCTTAGGGCGTTACTGCGAGGGAACCGTCGGACATACGTTTGTGGAGAGAAGCGGCCGGGTACGTACCGGTACCGCGAATCGGGGCGGAGGTGAGGAGGTATACGCGACGAAGGTCCTCGCCGGCGAGGACGGTATCTCGGTCTGTTTGGTGTACGGGACTCTGCGCGTTGTTGGTCGGCCTGAATTGCGAGGGTGATGGGATCGTCCGGGTCGTTGAGGACGTTCCTCGGACGGCGTTTGCCGGGGTTGTTGAGGACGGGGTCGTAAGTGGCCGCAGCCACCACCAGGGGATTGGGGTGGTGCGGGGCAGAATCAAAGAAACGGGTGGAGGATTGCTTAAGGTACTGCGAGATGGTCGGCGACCATTCCATCGACACACAAGTTACAGAATAGGGGCCCTGATGTTACTGAGAAGTACAAAAATAACAGTATTCGAATATAGCCCAGAGTATCTTCACTCACACAGGAAATTTTGCAATACGAAGAAAGCAAAGGTTACTTTCCCGCGGTACGGTACCAGGTAATTATTTTACATAATTTCAGTGATTATGATTAGCATTACACAGAATCGTGAGATATTAAACGAGTCTTGAACTGTGGTGGGTCTAGGAATATGAAATAATGTACGGTAATGTTCACATTTGATTACATAATTCTGGTTTTTATTTAAGATTTTGATTTTATGCACGATAATCATAAAAGTTTCTTAATTTTGGTCATCAATCTTAATAAGGGAAGTACCTATATGCTGTTTATTTGTACTTCTTCTGTTTTATCTAAATGTATGTTTTACTACATCTGTATGTTGTGTAAATTAAGAGTATTGTGTAGTAAATACTAACTTTGCTTTTGTACAAATGATTTAAGCAAATGAATCTCATAATAATAAAGACAGAGTGATTAAGCATCAAATATGAAAGACTGCGGACTTTCCTTATATGATAGACTTTCCTTTTCAATTAGTTACATGATAAGATTTATGTTTTATTTTATACAGAACTAAGCTAACAGTAAAGGTCCTAATATTGGTTACAAAACGCTGAGTACCTGGAAGTTCTTTGAACACTAAAGAAACTAATCAAAGTTTTAATCGGACAAGTATCGTCTTCCTATTCGATATTGCATTCACGTTATCTTTTACTATACATCGCTGCGTTGCCAATCTTTTGCGCTTTACCATTGATAGATGGTCCGTTACAAAAGCAGAAGATAAAATCGTCTATTTTATTGCTAAACTTTAATAAATATGGCCAATAAATATAGCTCATCGTATACGAGCCATGCGATGGTCCGTTTCGTATGTGGATTAAATGAAGTTAATCGATTGTCGAATCCCATAAAATTGCAACAATATTTTTGCAACGTTCTGTTCTATTAAACGAAACAATGCAGCATGGCAGGTTTCAGTGGAAAGGGATTATTATGACATTTTATAAAAAAGGAAAACAGCACAATTTTTATTTTTCTTCGTTGGTACATGTACAAACCTATACTAGTATAGTATAGTTGGTCATTAGCTCATAAGTCATAATCAAAGTAACTTAGTAGAATGATCATAGTGTGATGGTATGATACTACTAGAGGATGCCTGGGAGTTCGTTCCCGTTGGAATTTCGTAAAATTCTTCCTTATTCCTTGCTTGCGTTATAAAGGGAACCTTTGTGCCAAATTCGGCTTTATAGTTTTTTGCGCTGGGCGTTGGTGAGTCAGGACTTTCTATTGTATATGTAGAAAAAAGATTTCTAAGTATATAAAGTTTGGATTTTGCTCTGGTCCAGTACTATCAAAAAATACGTACATATATTGTTGCAGTTTGGTATTAATTTTAATTAAATTCGAGTTTTTGTATTATTAACAATTACAATGTATTGTAGAAACATAAATCATAAAGTAAAGGGAGTCTGTCAGTCGTGAGTAGTGTGTAAGTGAACTGATTTTCTCACAAACATAGAGTTACTAGATGAACAATGCAAGATACTACCTGGAAGTAATAGCGAAACTATAAGACTATGTAACGAAATTTTAAGACGTGAATATCCTGAAATAATGAAGAAAATGAAATGATATATTAAAAAGTTGACCTTTAATACAAGTTATACGTAAAATATTGTTATTTTTTTCATTGTTTAATATACATACTGGACTGATTCCTAATTCGCTTTCAAAAAAAAGTAAGAATAACAAAATAGCTGCTTAGGGTGGCTCAATATTGCGATAAGTACATAGTCAAGATTTTTATGATCTTCGCAACGCTGGATTATGATTTGAAGGTTGTAGGTAAGCGACATTTCAGGTTGACCCGTTTAAAGGATATTATCACGTCTTGAGCTTTTTCTTAACATGAATTTGCGATATCAGGAAAGTAAAATAAAACTCATATATACACTCACGTTTAAAAGAACTTTTTTTTGAAATCTGACGCTTTCTGTTATCGATAATACTAATGATTATTTAAAATATTTGAGTTAGTGTTACTCATATTTGTGTCAAACGTGGCATCTAGTGGTTCTAGAATCCCCCGTTAGAAATTATTGGCGTGAGCTTATGTATGTATGTACTCGTATTAGCTTGTCATTGTTTAACCAAGAACAAAGATGGCTCACAAACTAAACCTATCCAGTTCTTTTAGTTCCATGTCACTACTCTGCTCATCATAGCATGTTCCCAATTCTTGCTATTGCGAGAATTCTGATCATGCAGAATCCTTACTCGGGCTTCACGAAGAGTTTATTAGTTGTTTGATCACGATACAGCCTTGGATTTGCCGTAGTGTGTACTTAACTGTTTTTACTCCAGTTTTTGCGTTGTATTACTTTTTATGCCATGGTCTTTGATCAGGTTGGAAGTAGCGTTATACCACTGTTTTCATAAGACGGCTTGCATTTTTATTTACCTCCACTCATATTTGTATGCAGTACGTTTAAGGAACCTTGATAATAACATTAATAACTAAGTAATGGCATCTAGGAGAGTAGTTGAAAAATTTTACCGCGGGTTTGGTCGAGTGGTAGTGGCGCTGCCTTTTGATCGACGGGTGCTGAGTTCGATTCCTGGTCCCGGCTAATGGGTGTTTTTGGTTGTCTTTGTGTATTATCCAAGGGGTGACACAAGAGAAAACCTTAGTGTTGCCCTTATAGTTTGAAGAGTTAAAAAATAATAATATTTAAGTGTTACAATAAATTCTAAATGTTCGAGCTACATTATACTTGTCCGAATAAAAAAAGATCTTGTGAAAATAATTATAGTACTTTCCTTAAACAATTAGTAAGAGGTTAACTGCTTGTTTTAAACTGTTAACCTTTTACGATCTTATCATTAACTTTTCACCCGACTTCTTCCCCATTTTAAATATTACAAAATAGTCTCAAAAATGAATAAAATATTTAAACTACAATTGTAGAAGAAAAGTCTCAGCATATTTAAAATTATTTATAAGGATTGTAAAATTTTCCACAACATAATTCTATTTCTGTATTCTTTGTCTTCCTCTGCCTTTTGGAAGTTATCGCGTGTTGTGTATCGTCAAGAGAGTTATTCAAAAAGCAATCACTTGCCATAATATAACTGTAGCGCATCAAATAACATTATGATTATGAGTTTCTTACGAAATTGAAGTGAGGTTTCATCCTTGGCCCCAGCAATAGATCTTTCGGATCGAAATACCTTGAATATATTTCACTAATTTGCCTTCTAATTTTGGCATTTTAAGACCACTTAAATTGGAACTATTACGAGGTTTGTAAACAAGAAATAGTCTGTCCGAGGCGGAATCATATTAATCGTCAAGAATATAGAGCCAAGCCTGTATCATTGTGAAAGTTAAGGTGTTTAAAAAAACAAAAAAAAACTACGAAATCTATCAAATCTACAAAAAAAATAAGATTTCAGCCGCCCCAGACGACTACTGTTAACCTTATTATAAGACTCCTAAAATGATAATACTAATTATACAATTATTTGATTCATATCTATAAGTATTAAGTAATTTTTAAACATAATATAGTTAACTATGCTGTTATGGAATATGGTTAACAAACATCCATAACACTCTTTGCCAGCTACTTATAAATTCTTAGCAACTTATTTTAGTCCTATATTTATTATGGGGTGACTTTAATTAGTTAGTGAAACTGATTCTTCCCAGGAAACCCCAAGGAACCTACATTGCATGTAGGATGCAAATCAGAAAAAGTCGTATAACCCATGTTCCTTGGGGAAAGTTGTTCAGTTTGATTCACATCCTAAAGAAGATGGCCCATTGTACTATAGTGCTGTACCCCAACCAGTTACAGCAATAATTGATGCAACATACGAAAGAGGAAAGCATTTATTTTAAATATGTACGTACTATTTATGATATTCTGTAAGTGGGGAATGCCGAACGAAATAACATAACAATAACAATGACTGCATGCAAGTAAGTAAAAATGACAGACAGACAAATGACGTAGAATTGGCATAAAATATGGCTATCTAAAGAGATGACCTAAAAATATCCCGATCCAACCTTCATGGACCAGGAAAACACCATCGCCACAGACATTTTATATCAGTACGAACTCCATGGTTAATGATAGAAAAAATATAGTTGTCACTACTTCTCGCTATTTTTGGATAGTTTTCGGTTAATGATAAATACAATATCTTTTTATTATAGACTTTGTTTCCGCTGCTTTAACAGTGATTTCCCTAATATTTCTAATAATCATTCATTGTTAAAAGATTTTTTCACAAATATCATCTGTTTAACTGTCTGGGGCACCATCGGGCCAAATCATTTTCGCTGACTAATTTAAATATTGTCTTTATTCATAATTTATGTTTCATGTTTACCGTTATCTTGACAAGATTATCAATTAACGATGGGCATATAGCGTGGCTCGATTTCTTCTCTACACTTCTATTCATACGTCAACTCCTATGTGAAATACTAAGTGAAGCCCTCACTTGACAGTTCGTTGCTAAGGCAATAAATTCTGCGTATCTAAGTTAAGAATCACGGATATATTAAAAGTTGCAATTGACATTAGTTACCAACACGTTTTAACGTTTCCTCTTTATCTCTCTTTTTAGTACCAACTTTACTCATACAACTCTATAATTAGAAACTTGTTGTAAGGTATTCGTATAATAATGCAATCAGGCAAGACCAGGAAAAAAGTGAGTATGAGGTTTAACTGCATTGTATCCAAAAAATAAAACTAAACGCTACACACTCAAAGGCCCACACTAAGGTTTTCCCTTGTGTCGTGGGTACTGGTGGTTGGTCTACTTCCGTGATAACCATCTACTTAGAATGCCTTTAGCGAAACTGATTCGCTTGATTTTGGCGCGTAAATACGTATCTGACACATTCTCTCCCGTGGCTTTGGTCGCGCCAATTAGGTTCCTTTGAATTCTTTAAGTGATTCTGCGACTTTTCCAGGTCTTCATTAGCTGGATCCCCATTTGCTTTCGCTAAGCTACGCTACAGTACCTTGGAACATAAACAAAGACAGACATGAAAACCCATGACCCGAGAAAAACGTCTGCTTTTTACACAAATCCTTGCCCCGACAGGGAATCGAATCCAGGAGAGGCAGCGTCACTACCACTCGACTAAAATTTAAACCATAAAATTTCTGTATAATTTTCTGTTATGTAATTTAGTTTTAGCGATAAAGTTTAATTTCCACCAAAAATCCAACAATGTCTTCAATAATTCTTGACACTTCAACATTTTATGTAAGAAACTAGTACTCTTACAAAATATTACTGTGAAAAGCAGTAACATAATACAAGCTATGAAGGCACTGGACAGCCTTAATATTGCGCGCAGTATAATTATATAGTGTCCACTTCGAGGCATGCGCATCGGTGCCATATCGAATCAGTGTTGATCACCACCCATAAACAAGTTATACAATATACCTGCACATATTATATACTTAAATATGCATACATTCTATATTGGGGTTTATTAAACGAAGTGTTTTCTAGACACAGGTTTTTCTTTAGGCTATTGGTAAAAAATGCTATATTTTAAAAATTTGTACAATAAATAGTATCTACCTAAGCATTTCTAAAAGCTGCATTTTATCCAATATTGACAGTGTTGAGGATCTTCATGAGAGTACTTCATCATCGTAACGGAAGATAAAATTGTAAAATTTTCATGTCAAAATATATGTTTGCCTGTAGAAGTAAAAAAAACCCGATGTAATTAATACTTAATACAAATACCTTAAAATCCTATACACAAAATAAAAAGTAATTTTTAGTTTCTCAGACCTACGTTACGTAAGGTACCATCTTCACGAACTTTTGACATAACCTTGTATACAAATACCGATTAAGTGTCTGCTTAACACTTTCGATAATATGAAAGGAATATTTAAAATGCTGATATAAAGAGGTAAAGGCCGTAAATACATCTTTGTTGAAATATTAAAAATGTTTAAGCAGTCCAGATTCAGAAAATAAATTTAATTAATGCAAAATTGAAAGAATTTATAATTACGGATTTATCTCTCTAGATTTCAGAGTAGGCACAACAGTGTAAAATAAAATATTTTGTTTAATCACTAGGCATATTTATTTACTAGCCAAAATATATCTAGAATTGAAAGAATGGTAAGGGCACAATGCAATTATTATATTATTATATAATTGTCTTAGCAAGACAATGTTTGTTGAAATTCTGACGTCACTAACTTCAATAAATCAGTGGATTTACGATAAAAAAAGCTGCAAAAAGCTGTCACTAGTATCTACTTCGAACAAACACAGTTCTGAGTAAGCAAATCACCTAATCAAAGCTCAAACTTAATAATATGCCACATTATACAGCTGTATGTTGATAGATATTGTGGGATGTGAAGAAATGCCTGCTATTTATTCCATCTTTGTTTTCTCGGTGAAGCGATGAGCTATAAACAAGGTTGCAGTGTAACCACCAAACTGACTGGCCAAGGCGTAAGTGCATCTCATATAAATTGCAGTTTTAAACCAATGTGACCATGCGATAAGGGGAATCGTTTTCGCTGTATATTGCGTTTCATTACCTTATCTTATATATTTATGGAAACAGTAAAATATTTTGAAGCTTGTCATTAATTAACGCAAAATTGATAATTATTGTACTTAATGAACTTTATGCAATCCATGCAAATAGAGACTGCGTTAATTGCTTTGTTTATCGAATTTCGTTAGTTAGATTTTCATAATAATAGTCTTGTTTTCGTTTCGGATAGTTCTTATTTTTATTATTTGATTGTTCTTCTTAACCCCCGATGAAAAAAATGGGTGTTACAGGTTTGATGTGTGTATCTTTATGTCTGTCTGTGGTTACCGGGTTTTTTATTTAAATTCTGACATTATCGAGATGATTTTTAGTTACATTTGGTCAAAATTGGTTCAGCCATTTAAGAGTTATAAGCAATAACTGCTTTACAACAAAACATCAAAGCTCTACTTAAACAATGTCTACTGACTAATGTCATTTTATTATTGTTTAATTTATCCCTTTCGGGAAAGGCAAGGAAATCTGTGTCGAGGCAGACATATTTTAAACACTGACCAAGTTTTTTTTGTGTTAAGGCCCTAAATGTCGGGGGTTATACACAAATTTTTGAGTTATAAGGCCATACCTTAAATAGCCTACACCCACCCTCAATAAATAGTAAAGTTAACAATAGAACTCTTACTGACAACAGTAAAGTCTTTTACCGGTTATCTCTAAGACTCTTAAAAGTATAAAAACATGGAGACCACTTACCGAGACATCTATCTATACATACATGACAGTACTGGCTCTGCAACTTAGTGGCGAGCCATCAGCGATCCTTTTAAGCCTTTGTCGCCTAATTATGCAATTTATGCAACCACTAGCCACATCAGACCTTGTGCTCTTTTCTATTGTACGACGACAGACGGACGGACAAACGTGGTTTTCGTGATCATCTATAGATAGTATCTTCATTGGTCAGTGCTAGTTGAAATGCTTGTAAAGATTTTAAGTTGTACAAGTTTTGGGATGTTAAAAAGATGTAATACTCACTGAGAAATAACTTTTGTTTTTCTCAAACTTCGACGCTGTAAATATGCTATGGAAATGGCGTTCGTAGCCCAGTGGCACTCGCTGATCTCAACCGATCAGTGAGGTTAGGCAACGTACACAGAGGCAGGGAACCTGATGGGTGACCAAAGTGGCAATTTATCACCAGCGTTTCCGTGCTTCGGAGGGCACGTTAAGCTGTCGGTCCCAGCTGTTGTCGATTGACTACAGTCGTTAAAACCAAGTCAGAGGCCATTGTACGGTTTCAAAACTCTGATAGCAGGATTATTCAAGTTCGCCACACACTTGACTATACCTACACGATAAGAATAAGAGAAGAATATGCTATTGCTTTGCGAAATGTTATTACCAAAAACAATTATACAACCACACTATTCTGACTGAAGTATTGGAATTAACTTCTGAAAATGTCTGTTAAAAAAACAGACAAAATTTTAACTACAATTTTAAGGCTTTTAAAATAAATGGCTAAAAATCCACGACAGCAATGAAATGATTACCAATGAGTTAATTTTAAAACACGTTTAATGATACCAGAAGGATAGCACTGAAATCCGCCAGGTACAGGAGAAATCCGCCAAGTACAGGAGCATATCATTCAAAAATATCCTAAACGAACCAATCTCGAAAACGGCCTTTTCGATTTTGATAAAATTTACAGTGGGGTATTTTGGGCCAACTAGTCGATTTTTTTTTTATTCTTAAAAATTTCCACTTGCAGCTTTAGGCAAAAATAGTAAAATATCATCCCCGACATTCATTGCTTATGAATCTTATGATTCTTAAACGACTAAAAAAAAAGTTGATCACATAATAGCTAGGAATCATCTCGAGCACGTGAGCTTTCAAACAAATAGAATCGGTCCATTCGTTTAGTAGCTACGTTGCTACAAAAAGACACACAGATGCACACGTCAAACTTAAAAAAAAACTATTTTTTTACATTGGAAATGTTTTTTCGTTCGCCCCAGTGTAGACTCCGATTTCACGAAAAAGTGCGATCCCCTTATATCTCGGAGAGTTGTAAAGATATGATAATCAAAAAAAACCGGTCAAGAGCGTGTCGGGCCACGCGCATTGTAGGGTTCCGTAGCAGCATGGTTCAAATATGCAGCTGGCTTCTTAATTCTACAAGCATATTGTCATAGTTGATGTTAAAATCCCCAAATACTATACTTAGTATCATAAACAAATGTACCTATTAAAAAATTTGGCCAAAATATAACAGAATTTCCATTCTTCCGTGGTTAATGCGCGAGCGAAGCGAGCGCGAATTTTTTTTTTTTTGCGACAATTTTATTGTAAGGAATATAAAATAATATCAAGCTAAGCAGGTGTATATTTTTAATGTCGTTTTCGTAATTAGCACCCACAAAAACCTATTAAACGACACCTGAAATGACAATATGTTACAGCTTGGCTTTCGGCTCGCCTCACTTTTAGCGTGGAACCTTGTATGTCAACCATTTTGGATTAGGGTACACTTCGTCGTAAATGCTACCCTCGTGAATTATTCCACATTTTTTTTCGTTATAAAAATTAATGTTTCCTAAACGGATTGCTGAATCGAAAAACGTTTGTAGTAAGTCCCTTCTATCTTTTAAAAAGCTATCCTATGATAATGCACTCGATGATATCGGCTAGAAAAAAAACCATCGCCCATTCACGTTAATGGGAAACACACGAAAAAAATTTTTTTCCACCATTTTATTTTTTAGATTTGTCACCACAATCAATAGGTATGTATGACCATGCCAAATTTTAGCTCTGTACTATTAAGGATCTAATATTAGTAAATATATTCTTATTAATCCCAACTAAGTTTGGCACTTGGTCGACTATTACTCGCAAACTTGAAGGGCCATCTTATGTGTGATAGTTTTTCTTTTAATTTCGTTGTATATACTACCACCGTGAATTGTTTTACATTTTTAGAAACAACCGTTTAGCTGGTAGAGAGGTAGACACTTGTGTTTGACAAAATTTTTACTTTAAAAAATTATGTTTCGCAAACGGAGTGCTGAATCGAAAAACGTTGTTAGAAAACTCCTTCTTTCTTTTAAAAAGCTGTCCTATCACACCCCATTTTATGATATTGGCGAGAAAAAAAAATCATCACCCTTTCACATCTATGGGAGACACCCGAAAAAAAAATCTACAGTTCTGTCGGCGTAATTTATATATGTATGACCTTGCCAAATTTCAGCTCTGTGCTACCAAGGGTTTCTTAGGAAACCTGCGGACAGACGGACATGGCGAAACTATAAGGGTTCGTAGATTACTACGGAACCCTAAAAACAAATGTATTATTAAAGAATGTGTAATTTCGGAAATAATTTTTGTTTTGGTCTAAATACAACCGAATGTAAATACAAAATTCGCGAGCGAAGCGAGCGCGAATTTTTTTTAGTTTTTTTTTACGGCAATATTACTGTTAGAAATAATATCAACCTGCTGTTAAAATAATTTTGATGTCATTTTCGTAATTTACACCCCCAAAAAACTATTTAACGACACCTAAAATGTCAATATGTTACAGTTTGGCTTTCGACCTCCTCTCACTTTTAGCGTGGAACCTTGTAAACATATTCTTATTAATCCCAAAAACGTTTGGTCGACTATTACTCGCAAACTTGAAGGGCCAACTTATGTGTGATAGTTTTTCTTTTAATTTCATTGTATATTTTATAACCGTGAATTTTTTCACATTTTTAGAAACAACCGTTTAGCTGGTAGGACCCGGAAACTTGTTTTTAACAAAAAAAAAATTCTCAAACGGAGTGCTGAATTGAAAAACGTTCTTAGTAAACCCCTTCTATATTTTAAAAATCTATCCTATGACATTCAATTCGATGGTATCGGCGAGAAAAAAAAAACTTTCGCCCTTTCACGTGTATGGGAAACAGCCGAAAAAATGTTTTTTCCAAAATTTTATATTTTAGATCTGTCGGCGCAATCAATATCTATGACCATACCAAATTTCAGCTCTGTAGTACCAAGGATCTTATATTGGTAAATATATTCTTATTAATCCCAACAGTGTTTGGCACTTGGTCGACTATTACTCGCAAACTTGAAGGACCAAGTTATGTGTGATAGTTTTCCTTTTAATTTCGTTATATATTCTACCAACGTGAATTTTTCCACATTTTTAGAAACAACCGTTTAGCAGGTAGAGGGGGGGGACACTTGTGTTTGACAAAAATTTTCACTTTAAAAATTTATATTTCGCAAACGGAATGCTGAAACGAAAAACGATCTTTCTAAACCCCTTCTATCTTTTAATATGCTATCCTATGACACCCCACTCAAAAATATTGGCGAGAAAAAAAAAATTCATTGCCCTTTCACGTCTATGGGAGACACCCGAAAAAATTTTTTTTTCTAAGATTATACTCTACAGTTCTGTCGGCGTGATTCATATGTATAATCATGCCAAGTTTCAGCTCTGTAGTACCAAGGGTTTCTTAGGAAACCCGCGGACAGACGGACAGACGGACAGACGGACATGGCGAAACTATAAGGGTTCGTAGATTACTACGGAACCCTAAAAAAGACGCGTATTTGCAAGAGCTGTAAGGTACAGAAAGAACAATTCAAAAAAGTCAAAAACGAAAAAAAATATGGCCGAAATAGTGAAAAAAATAAATTAATTTTTTTCAGAATTTTTGATTTTGGCGCTCGATATTTTGGAAACGAATGATATTAAAAAAATTTAGAAAAATTCCTGAGTACAATTTAGTCAGCTACAATTTGAGCCTAAAACAAAGACGATCGATGCAACGTTGTAGTTTTATTTTCTAACCTTTTCCTTATCCTGACTTTCTAGTCAATATTTTTTCGAATTCCGTAGATTCATGTCCTATTTTCTCGATGGTCGTGTGAGGCACGATATCTGTGAATTTTTGTCGGTGGTTAAAAATATTAACATTGTTTTGACATCGTTATTTGTGAAACAATGTGATTTTTTTAGTTCATTTCAATACTTTTATTTTTATTTAAAGTTCCAAGTTTTTCTTATTTGTTTATATGCACAAGTGAAGGATTGCTCAGACAGCAATGTTGTTCTAAGTATTTTTACTACGACATAGTGATGACCAATTCTGCAATAGTCTCCAAAGTTATTTGCTACATTTTTATTTTTGTTGACAGTTGATGTATTTATTATAAGTAAGTATCCTCCTCACGTCACATCAAACGACAAAGTACCGTCTGAAATAGATTAAGTTTCTTGACCCCATATATTACGAAAGCAAAACGCAGGGCATTTGAAATATTGACCAACGGAGAATATTAACTAGTATTGCAGAACTCAAAATATTTTCTACTGCCTTTTGTTTTGCCTTGCTTCTTTTGAGGAACGAGAAAGTGTGATAGTAGGTATTTGGGTCACTATTTCTTTCGTTTGGGCAGCGTTGATGTAGCGAAAGTACTACGTCAACATATTCGTCACATTAAGGTAGGTCAAGATCACTTGCACTTTCAGCGAAAGTGAATGCGCGAAAGGGAATCTGTTTGTTCGGTTTTTTGGAGCTTTACGTCATGTGACGTTTCTTTGACGTAGTAAGTGCTGACCGGTCGAATAAGGTATTTCAATCTACCTATCTAATAGGTATTTGATTTTTCTGTTAAACGTCATTCTTATTGATTTATTGACATTTTATTGCATATTTGACTTTTAGAATCGGCAGTTATTGATATTGGCGAACTCTACAGGGCCTGTGCAAGAAGACAATTGTTATTTCTAAGTTTTGTGAAAAAAAAAAAATTATGAGCTTTTTTTATAATTCAAACGAAATGGAACGCCATGGCAAAAAATTATAACCTTTGTCCCCTATGTTCCTAGTAATGCTAGAAGCTGGAATCATAGGAGGCGATGGTTTTAAAATTTCCGTTCAAAATTCGAAACGGGTCCAATAAATAATAAAATTAAAAATAATTCTTTCAATAATGGTATGCCTAATAAGTTCATATATTAAATTTAACCTCATACTTTTACGATAAATATCAAGGGTTGCCTCAATCCGTCGGACCGTATCAAAAATTCTAGTTAACCACCGAACATGGGAAAATGATTAGTAAACAAAAAGCATTTTAATTGGCTTGCAAATGCAAGACTGCAGATTCACGCGTGGGAACTGAAATTCCCGAAGATTACTTATTACTCAAACAATGTACAAAATAATTCATCAATTACGATCATAATGTCGACAAAAAATGAAAACAAGGTGAAAAAATTCAAACCGGTTTTTATAATTGCGATGCTAATCATGAATTCATGAAACTAGTCTGGCAACATTTTTCATAGAGCAGCCACGGAAACTTGAATTACATTATATGATCATTTAATGCGCAGGCGAGCAGAACAAAAGCGATTATTGAATTAACATTTTAATGGAACCGTTTAAAAGTGACATTTTATGTCAGATATACAAGCTCCAGAATTACTGGAGTTTTCACGGAAGTCAATGATTAATATTTTCCACTTTAACTTCATTCTATTAAAGTATTATAACAAAGTTATATAACTTAAACTTATTAAACTGTGGTAGAAAAAGCATTTTTTTACGATGGCTAAATAATTTACCTCTGCACTATATTTTGCTAATTTGGAGTAAACAATAGTGAACATTTTTTCCATTCAGGAGGCGAAACTGAGAACTATCAGAACCTCTTACACTGGATGACAACTGATTAAACCGCCCGAGCAAAATTAAGTTGCTAGACTTTAGATTCAGTTGGCTGTCATTAAATAAATGAGGTTGCGATAGTTCTAAATTTCACTAGTTGAACGGATGATGGTCACTATTATCATTCCACAGCCATTGAGACGCCATTGGTTAGTGAAATACAGGGATATTTGATATTTCTGTTAAGTCGATGGTAAATAACAAAAAAAAGTGCTCATTGCCTTACCTAAGTTTGATATTTGAGGCTCAAACCTTTCATGGTAACTGCTCTATAAACACTAACAGTAATATAATTTTGCATTCTCTTAAATTTTCAAAACACACTATTCAGATGGAAATTTTTAATAAATAATTCAGATAATTTGCCAATTGAATTTATTAAGTAGGTTCACTTGCCTCAGATCCAGGCAGAATACTTTATATGTTAAAATCTAGATAAAGTGTAATGTAATGTCTATCAACGATGTAATTTACTGTATATGGGCCTATTTCAATGTGTGTTAGACGTAAATATTCTGCTTGTTAGTAGTAAGTGAGATATTGTAAGTAGTTTCGTAAAAAGAACGTGCTCGGGTATAAACGGTCGAAAACACACTAAAAGACACTAATAGATAAACTAGTCTACCAGTTTTTTTAAACGGATAAACAGTAATACGTGTACATGAAATAATGATATTTCCTTCCATTCGTCTATAATATATATTCAGCACTGTCTTTGGCTGTACTCGCTTAGTTCTGGTTGAAGACTCAGATGACCACTCAGGTGTTAAATCTGAAAACTTAATTATGCTATAAAAAGTGGTTAATGCGGTTATAAAGCAGTTCTCTATTAATTTTTCGAATGAATAAATTTCAATCAGTATGTATGCAAAGGCTCCTGATATAACGAAAGAAGTGGAATCGAAAATACACCGAGCTATCGAGAACAAGCATATACTATATGCATATCAACTCGGTTTAGGGATATTGCACGATTATTCATACAAAAGAGGCCTGTTTGAGAAGCTATAAAAGCGTACTCGAGATACATGGAGGGCTATAATTTTCAGACGAGCAAGTGCTAAACTTTTATTTTCAATTATAGTCAATAAATTTTGTTTTACTTGAAATTTGTGAAAACGTGACGGAAACGTAAACAAAAATGCACTTTTTGCCTGCTTTTTATATGAAAATGGTTGAATTTACGCAATTTTTTCTTTCATTTTCATCACGTTTTCACAACAAAATTTATAGACTAGAATTGAAAATTCAGGTTTAGTATTTGTTCGTTTTTCCATTTGGAACTATATGCATGTTCTCCATCAGTGCATTTAGAAATTGAACTATCAGTGATCAGACGCCTGTAGCTACCACGTTACTTAATTCTAGGTAAAGATCACGGAAACTAAATGACAAGTTTTGAATACAAGAACTACATGTCGAATTTACAGAACCTACTCCTTTTATTTACAGTACGGGAACCATGCATTACTTTTATATTGTTCGTAATACATACATTCTATAGGTTTTTTTTGTTGTTTTTATATCAATAAATGTAATTACACCACAGAAATAGTGTGCATTACTTCGCTTCAGCTGGGTTCATATAAAAAGATTATAACAAAAAAAAACAACGAGTTGCACTCCGGGAGTGCCGGCAGAAGTGAAAACTTGAACATTAACGTTGTGCATTAATATTTTATTTTATTTTTTCTATGCTGACACCGGATGACATCTTGACTTTTGCAGTTTTAATTTCCTACATTTACCAAATACCCCTTTTTGACATCTTGACTTTTGCAGTTTTAATTGCCTATATTTATCACGGATTTTCGATCAGGGTCACGTGACAGACACGTAACCTGGGCGCGAGTTTATCATTTTTTACCCATACTTCAATTCAAAGTGCACAACGCTGCTAAAGAAGTTTTCACTTCAAAGATTATAATCAATTTGCCATCAATACAACTTGAAGAAATCGTTAATTTCACATTATAAGACAGAGCAATGCTTGAGCTAGTAAAACAGTGTACAGTATCGGGATTTTACTTAGTACTTGAGACGAATTTTCCCACATAACAAAAATGACTTCTCAGATATGAAATCCTTATTCTTCAAGAATGTAGGCCAATTAGTCGATCTACGTCGCTTGTAATGAAACAAGCTCATTTAGACTAATATACGTCTAATAAGTCGAAACTTGCGAACTATTCCAAGAAATGTGTTAATAAATGTTGAATTCTTTAACCATTGAAGGGATTCGATAGTAATCATAACGTCAATTTGTATTTCTAAACATGAAAACATTTTTTAATAAAAAACATAATAAAGTGATTGATATAGGTAGTTTTATCACAAATCACTGGTTATGTTATTTACCGTTCCCGGCTACGTCGGCGTTGTAGTTTCACACAGTCACTAGTGAAAATGAACTAAGGTATTATGCGATATTTCATTAGTGCAAAGTGCCAACTATACACAAGTGCTACTTGAATCCTTTAAGGGCTTTTTACGACAACCAGAAAGCTGCAGAGTTGGAACAACAGTAACCATCAGGATTTTATGTATTTAGATTTGCACAAGTATAATTTAATTAAATTAGAACTAACTATCTTGCTAATATATAAAGTTTGTGAGGATAGATGAATATTTGCTACTCTGTCATGCAAAAACGACTGGACAGATTTTGTTACAACTTTGCAGTAATCTAGCTAATACGTTAGAATAACACATATGCTACGTAATGTTTTCAAAAAAGTCCCTTATGAGGCTGTCATTAACATAATTAGGTGACCAAAGCATCGTCAAAATTAAAAAAAAAACAATTACTTCATGTTCTGCCTTACCTATAGGATAGGCTATAATAATAAATCATTTATTTTAGACTTAACCCATAGTACCTAATCAAATCAAAATACAAAACTAAATAAGTATAATATAAAATTAGATATGTCAACAATTTGAAAAACCCATGCCAAGAATGTGCAGTCAATTATTTAACAGTGAAAATTGATTCACTGACAAATAAAAAATAAACTAAATGATGGTCTAAGTTCATGTCAATACAGTCTGACATATCTTTTTGACCATTGAAATATCGTGGTACTTAACTAGAAATATAATAGACCCATAATTATAGGGCATTAGTAATTACAAAGTAAAAGGGTTTAAAGCGAGCTATAGCAGAAAGTTCTACGGCAATGCTTCGACGCTTTTGTCTACGCACATAATAAAGTCTAAAAGCCTATAATTTTAGATTCTCTACCCAAAGGGTCATAAATAATAACATTTTAGAGGAAATAATATATATTATTACCAAATACTGTAGCTAGAGTTTGTTAATGTTGGTGTTGTCATATTACAGCAGCTCGAGTACGATGGTGATAAAGCGCCGTAATGCGCCGCACTCCTATGTCAAAATGTCAACATTGACAATGCCAGAGGGCGAGCAGGCCTTTGCGCGGGGCCCTCACGCAATCAAAGTGAAGTTTCAGCGTCAGCCGAGTGGCGCGCCGCGCGAGTTTATCGCCGTCGTGGTCGAGCTGCAGACCGTCATATGGGGTGGGGTGACTTTGAATTAGTTAGCGAAACTTTAGAGAGTGATTCTCAGTTGCTCAGTTTTATAAAGATAAAACTGAGCATCTTTCTCTAAGAAACATATAGGAAATTCTCAAAAAATTATTTGACTTCTCATACTAAAGTAATCAACTTCTCATACTAAAGTAATCAGCTGGTCGCTTAAGTTGTATGGAGAAGCGAAAATTAGTTTTTTCGTATTTCGACCTACGTTTCGTTTAGTAAGTACGTCAGTTTAGTGAGCTAATTAATTTCCTTCTTGATCGGACTTGTAAGCGTACCGATCCTCAGTGTACCATTACCGTGTACACTAACCAATGCTTTTATGGTGAGGGAAAACATGTAAATGTGTAATCTTGACCCTTTTGCGAGGGTTAACAGGGTCATGGGGATCAATTGACAGTCGTTTCACTGTAATGACTTGACCTGCCAAATCCTGGATGGATGAGAAATGAGACTAAGCGCTAGGAAGAAGAATTTAAAGTTTAATAAATAGGTGAACAATATAAATGGGCCAATAAACAGCTATGGAGCTGTTCAAATAAAATTTTATCTCACATTTACTATTGCAGCCTTTTCCTTAAGCCTTAAATATGATTCGGCTTTAATGTTTACGATTATAATTCTGTCGTAAACTTACCAAATTACTGCAAATAATCCTGGGTGGCCTTATTGGACGGAAATGGTACAAAGAGTATTAAACAACTGAGGGTAAATTATGTAAAGATTTATATGGAGCTGTAAGACTAGAATTTAATTCATTTGAGTATCAGTGTGTCCGTCTGTGGCATCGTAGCTCCTGAACAAATGGACCGCTTCCGGTGCGATTTTTTTAAAAGCTGACGTGATGGTTCTTAACTATGTTTAATTAAAATTAGTTCAGTCATTAAAGAGTTATAAGTGATTAATGTCAGGGATAATACAAAATTTTTAAAATTTTAGTGTTATTATATTCCAAAGATCAACAACTTGAAAACAGATACTAACAAAGCTTATGTGCTCTCTGGGAATGGGCATATCAAATAGCCACAGCTATAGATCTGGGTTTTTATGTACAGGGTGTAAGGGACAGGTTATTAAATCTGAAACTTAACTCAGACCATCATTTTGAATGATTTTTCAGTGGAATTTTTCCGCAAGAAAATTTTCTAATTTGCTCCTTTTTTTTCAATATTTCTGCTTTAAATTTTAATTATTTATTCTAATACACCTCTTTTTCAATGAAAAACAATGATTGTAAAACACGAAAACCAGTAATGAACGTCGCATTCAGACAGCGAAGCGGCGCGGTGCGAAGATACCGCGTTCGGGGCGCAGTTTCTCGGCAGATACCGCTCAAATAGTTCGTAGCAGATATTTGTGATGAATTATTAAATAAATAAACGCACACATTAACACATTATTCTTTATTGTACATATTTACAAGCATTATAATTACAGCTTCAGTAACGTAAAAACAAAAACTATAAACAAAATTGATAGTTCTCATTAACATTGTCTTTTTCAAAGAATTAGAAAGATGACTCTGAACAAGCACAAAAAGTGGTTAATTAGCATGTTTAAATTCTTATTATACATAAATAATAATCTGGAAGAAATCTTAAATTACAAATTCGAGAACAATGACACAATTGTGGAAGAGAATGCAACTCTTAATTTGTCAATAAGAGAAAGTCAATTTAGTATAACAAAGAATACATTATTTTCTAGAAAATTGATATTAAATTACAAAGCAGAAAACACAAACGAAAGCCAAAAATATCCGTCACGCGGTCTTAACTTGTAATAGTTCATTTTTGACTGTATTTTGTTCAAAAAACTAGCTTTCACTAGATTTAGTCATAACGAGGGTTACTGTGATCGTCTCTTTGTACAATCTTGAAATAATTATGACGTTATTTCATTGAATTTTCAAAACACTGGGCATTACGTTAGCATAAAAATAGAAACAAAAAATCTGTTTTAAATAGAATAAATATTTGAAAGGAGTATTAACTGAAATTGCAAACATTTGTTAAGACAACTGACGAAGCGTTGCGTGAAGGACATTTTTAGTAATTGATGTTTGCTTTCCACATCAGAGGCAAGTACCACTCCACACACACTGAATAATGCAATACATTATATTTCATTCACGTTTAGTTTCAAACGAGTATGAGCCTTTTAGGAATTCGTTTTACCCTTGGACCTCTCGCCTTCGCCTTTTGTAAAACTCTTTAGTTTTCTTCTTACAGAAGTTTAATTTATACAGTAAATAGTTTATCATCTGGCACTTTTATCTAACCCTAAATTACTTACTAAAGATTAGTTGCTGTTTAATGGCAGATTTCTGTTTTGTATCATTTTGCATCACCTCCTTTCATTTTATTTGCTGATTTTCATTTCTATATCCTTGTAAATGTTGTCGAAATCACCTATTTACAGCTACTAATCTGTATCTAAAGACATCACAGTGTTCATTTAGTTTCTATACAAGTTCACGGGATGTTCATTCGAACTGCGATGATTCTATAACCTTCGTTTTGTTACTGTTGTCTTGAAACGTATTGTGGAAACTGGTACGGGTATGGAGTTTGCTGTAAAGAAAATGAAAATATAAAACAATGCTCAGAAAGGCCATATTACTATTGAATGAAGTAACATTTTTAATTATTTATACAAACTGATCTATAACAGAATTTGAAAAAAAATAGAAGACGAAAATTAAAACAAATTTTTGTTTTATTGTCTTTGTTACCTTTGTTTCGTTATCTTGTTTTTAATTTTTGTTACTTTTCACAGCTTTGTTTCAAAGTAAAGAACGGATTTGACGTCGTTAGTTAAATTTTAAAAACTTACCAATTTCGTGTTTCTTAAGTTTCTTTTCGTATTATCCTTCTCGTACTTCCATTGGGCATCACTGACTGCGTCTCTGTTGGCTCCTGCAACTTCATTTGTCTCAATCTGGTTAAGTTTTGCGTCATCTTGTCTGAACTGCCGCTTTCTTTCTTGCAGTTCGCTTAAATAAGCTGGTACAAAGTATCGGATTCCAAATCCGGGTAGATTTTGAGAGCTTAAGAATTGGGAAGGTTTGAAGTAGTTGGTGACTGGGACAGCCTTGATTGGCTGTGGTTGTTGTTGCGGAATATAGGCGTTGACAAAACGTTGAGCGTTATTGGTCGGTGCAGGGGTGGAAGCCGGGAAGCTAAACACCACTTGAGTGTATCGCGGCTGAGGAATGAAGAGTTGGGGACGCCTGTGGAAGAAAAATGAAAAATTAGTGGTTTTTGAATACATAGGATACCAAGGTTAGTGAAGAATACCATATACTTGATTATACATAAACGATAAGAAAGGAAAAAATTATCTGATTGGGTCTGTAGTTTGAATCACATATACCTGACAAAAATGTTTACTTTACTAGTAAATCTCAAAGAAAAGCTACATGACTAATAGTCCATTAAAATGTTACATTTTTTAGGCCTTACCTTGCGTTTTTTAGAGGACGCAATTTTATTTTTTTGATGTGTAGGGGGGGTCAGTGTAAAGCTAAAACCAAGTTTGTGGGGTCGCCACCCTTGTCCCACGGCCGCCATCTTGAAAATAGGGGTTGAAATGGTTTTTACGGTATATCTCTTAAACTATTTATTTTATAAAAAATATTTGTTAACATTTTTTGTTGCAAATTAAATTCTCTACAACTTTGGTCCAGTAACTTTTTGTCGTAGAACTATAAATAAAAAAGTTATAAGCGAAAATCTTCAGAAATTAATGAAAATCATTTTTACGAAAAAATGATATCAGACCATTTTTGTAGATCGTTTTTATGTATGAAAGCGAGCTGTGTCTTGTGTTGGAGGAAGTGAATAATTAATTTTTAATAAAATTGCAAAATTTTTAATTAAAAAAATTATAATAAAGTAAAAAAAATAAAAAATTAAAAAAAAAAAAAATAACTGATGACATATTATTAGTACACATGTATAATATAGGTATAGTTAAGAGTACTGAAAAATAGTACTCACTTCGGAGCGCTGTAAAACCTTAGCTATTGACTTAATGAAAAAATGATGCAAATAAAAGTTGTTCCTCAAAAAACGATCTACAAAAATGGTCTGATATCATTTTTTCGTAAAAATGATTTTCATTAATTTCTGAAGATTTTCGCTTATAACTTTTTTATTTATAGTTCTACGACAAAAAGTTACTGGACCAAAGTTGTAGAGAATTTAATTTGCAACAAAAAATGTTAACAAATTTTTTTTATAAAATAAATAGTTTAAGAGATATACCGTAAAAACCATTTCAACCCCTATTTTCAAGATGGCGGCCGTGGGACAAGGGTGGCGACCCCACAAACTTGGTTTTAGCTTTACACTGACCCCCCCTACACATCAAAAAAATAAAATTGCGTCCTCTAAAAAACGCAACCCCAAATGTAACTTTTCAATGGACTATAACTATAATTAATCCACTATGGTAGGGACTGCCGACTTTACATCGACTTTGTTATCATGAAAACCGTAACAAATTCAGTTGGAGCAATTCACGCATAGATGATCTCATAAGTATTACATTACGTTTATCAAACGTCTACCATCAATTTCTCAAACATCACGGATTTCTTACCTGCTATATCACCTTTCTATATCTTACAGCACTAGAGCGTTCAAATCGTTTATTGTACACACCATGTATAAAAGTATAGTGTAGGAAGGCCTCCCACAAGATGGACTGACGATTTGGTATTGCAGGAAGTCACTGAATGCGAGTGCCACAGGCTTGTTTCAGAATTAACTTTATTAACATCATAACTGGATTGGATCTATTTACGGTTACTAAACAACCTTTATCTTAAAGGGCTAAGGGATCCTCATTCCCAAGTAAATGCCCGAATCAAAGCCAAGCTTCGGCGACAGCAACCTAAATAGTATTGGTGGGTAGGTATCTCCTTGAACTTCGCTTGGTAACTGAAGTCTCGCTTTATAATTTACTAGCTTTCCGCCCGGGACTTCGTTCCCGTGGGAATTCTGGAAAATCATGTACCCTATGTTCATCACGAATAATGTAGGATTCTAATGGTTTTTCAAATCAGTCCAGTAGTTTCGGAGCCTATTCCATGCAAACCAACAAACAAACAAATATTTCCTCTTTATAATATTATAGTATAGATTAGTATAGATAACTAACTATTTCATATAGTTGAACATTGGGATCTAGTACTAGCTCGTTCTTTCTACACCGGAAAAGCCTTATTCTGGCAATGCAGAATTCAGTAACATTCTAAAACGTCAATTAGTCCAAAAAAACATGTTTTAACTGTATCTTTGAAATATTCAAGACAAAAAAATTTTGCTTATAGAACACATTTACTCCTCAAGAGGCATTATGCTAAATTCATCCTCGTATTTTTGAAGAAATCATACAAACAGGAGTTCCCAGATTTTGCTAGAGTACTGCATACCATTCAGAGATAAATCCCAGCATGTGAAACCTACATACTATAAACCATATCTTACCATTGAGCATTGGGATCAGGCGAGTCGTTGGCTCGTTCTTCCCAAACCGGCGCCGGAATCCTGCCGGGCTGAGGCAACGGCAGCGGCGGCTCCGGTAGCGGTGGCTCGATGGGCCCTCCCTTCGTGCCGTACTTCACCATGATTGCGTGTGCGCTTGACGCGTACACTATCAGGCAAGTCAGCACCTGGACATAAAAATAAAAACAACTCAAAATTAATAAACTCCATCCGTACGCTCAAAAACTCACACTTTTTTACCTATACTGTAAACCTCTTGTGACTCATAAATACTTACATACAAACACCCACTACCCGAGATCAAATATCTGCTATACACTTAAATATTTGTTCTGTCCAGGAATCAAACCCTCAATTCAGAGGCAGCTCCATAAAATTTCAATGACTAACTCACAGTAACAATATCTTTAATGACGCACTTACCAACTAATTTGCGTCTAATGAGTGTAGATTTTATGCATTATAATTATTCGAAGGTAAGTTATTTTCTAATTATTCCAGCAATGCTCTAAAAATGTGTATTAAAAATGTAATTGAGCTCATAATTGAAGACTATCAAAGATTTTATACAAAAACTGGTATATAATAACAGCTTGTCTAGTGAGTACTGAATTGCCTATTCATGTTTGTTTGGTCGTTTTTATTCTGTGTACCTACTTAACAATTAAAAAGAACCTGTAATTTGGTTTCCTGTGCGCCCATCGTTAACCCATTGAAGCGTTTCTAATTACATCGTATAAATTCAAAGATACAATCGAAATAGAACTCACAAACTACAAGCCTATTTGCAAGTATGTTAGCAAACTAGAATAAGAAAAAAAATTCGGCGGTTACGAAAATAGCGCAGTTCCCAAGCCAAAATAAAAGCATCCGCTTTTCGTACCAGTGATTTCGAATTAATTAAATTCCAATCAAGATCAACCATCTAATCTGGCCTTGGCGGTTACTTCTATTTCTCACGTTACATCTCTCTTAATCCCCAGACTGTACATTAAATGTAAACGACTGTGTTTTGTTAGAATATTAAATCTACAAGCAAGGTTCGTCCCGTGAGAACTCATAAAATTTACCTGAATAGCTGTAAATTGCTCTAAAAACTAACAAAACATTGGTTGGTTATTTACACGTCAATTTATTTAAGCAAAGATTGACTTAGATGCTCGAGGGAAAAGATTTATATTTTCTGTCAGATCAAGACGGTTGCCGTGACCGCGATGCGATATCTTACTTATCCAAAAAGAACACGTCTTTATAATGGGTGCTCACTTTGTTCCAAACGAGTAAGTTTTTACACTTTAGGAGGATTTATGTTGCGTAGACATGTTGCTATTGTTTAAATAAAGTTAGCACACCAAACTTTTTGTAATTTAGATTTCTAATGCTTAAACCGAGTCTTATCAAAATATCTTTGCGATTTATTAACTTATCTCAAATGACTTGAAATTATTCTGTTTAATGTAATATGTTACGGTATTGTTTGGGTAATCAGTTTATATTGCAGTCTGTTTTAAATGAGACGTTTCCATTCCTTGATAGTTATATTATGCAAAATGAAAAGGTCGGTATTTCGAAAACAAAAGTCAAAATATTACCTGTAACCTCGCTGCGAAGATCATATTAATTGATGTATGTTAGCGTTGACTAACTTCTCATTCGATAATATCTGAAACAAAAACACTGCCTTAAGCTATTTGTACTTAATCAGCGACATACATACAATGAAATCACATACATGAAATCAGCATACATACATGAATCAGCATGATACATACATGAAATCAGCTTGCTGTGCCCACACCCTTTCCACCCTGCCTTTCTAAAGCTTGCTATATTATGTATGTATTTATATTGTGTGTGGAATAAAGAAATTTGTATTTGTATTTATTTGTATTTGTATTTGTAATCATCTATATCGGTAGCAAAATGTTTGCAGTTTTTATTTAAGTGTAGCTAAAAATTAAAAGTGAAAATGTATTCACCGATAAGAATCTGATCGAGTTATTAATTGAAAGCATTTAAAATACCGACATTAATAGCTTGTTTCATTTAATTTTGGCTACAATAATTTAACTTGGCAGTTTAAGACAGCAAATTGGCTTAATAATTGTTCTTGTGACTCAAAAGTTGCGTAAAATAAAAGATTCTCAAAAATCTTGGTGTCACCTTTAGGCTTAATTGCTTCGTTTACTTGTTTATGAAGTTCATTACCTTTCTGTAAATTGCATTTAATAACTTTCGGTGTAAGAAAAGACGAGGGTTCTTATGAAATGTAGAAGAAAGGTGAACCAGTCGACTATCGTGCTTACTCATCACAATACTGGAGTTAATAGAGCTTGACATTTGTACAAATGCTACTAGATAGTAAAGCTTGTTTTGTGGTTTTGTAATGGCTATTATCACGTGCGTATAGAGATGACATAGATATGTTAGAAAACCAGTAATATAAGCCTATTCTACTTATAATAAGGAGAGTACAGGACCGTTCTACTTCTTCAAATGTATTCTTCTTTCTTAATGCATATAATTGAAAGTCCTAACTCACTGACTCATCAAAGCCCAACCCAAACCTGTGAACTTAAAAAGCTGAAAGGCATAAGGGTTTCTTTTATAACGGAGGCAAGGAATAAGGAAGAGTTTTACGAAATTCCCGCGGAAACGGATTCCCGAGAATCCTGCATCAAGAACTATAAGAACACTTGGGCTATAGTTGCTTTTACTTTATTACCAAAAATGGATTTCGTTTTAAACGCACACATTGTTACAAAGATATAAATATTATCTGTAAAATTTAATTCGAAGGTTAAGTTTTAAAATAACATTTTTGTTAGAAGTACAATACTTATATCAACCATGTTAACAGTTTTACATGTTGACTATCTTTCTAATGAATATCGTAAGTGTAAGAGGCAGTATCCCGTATAATCAGCAAGGGACAGTGTGTAAGGATCTATTTTATAAATTTATCTGGGTACTAAACGATTTGCGAGAGTTTCATAATTTTAAAATAATTTTTACTGACGTTTTGAAACTTAGAGTGTCTAATCTGTAATGCGACCAATATTTCAGAGCATCGGATCTCTGTTGCGCTATACAAATGACAGTGACAGACAGCATTGGTCGTATATCGGTCGTACGCTTACAAAATATGCGATTAATGATGCGATTAAAAATTGACAATGACATCAGCGGCGCAAGCACAACACGCTTGCAGTCAAATGTAGACAACGCCGGAGGGCGAGAAAGCCTGAAATTAAATGAAGTTTTACCGTCATCTGAGTGGCGTGATGCACAAGTTTGTCGCACGTCTTACTAAGCTCGTTGAAACCTAATAAAACCTTACTAAAGAAGCCATTTTCTAACACCGATATTACCATTTCTTACAATACTCAAGAATATAACATTTTATGTTTGTAGACTTCATAAAATGTAGGAAATACACTGTATCTGTGAACTATCTTTATTCATCTAACTTATAGCCTGTAGCTGACAGAGTGTTTCTTAACTCACAGATACATCTTTGAGATTTCTTAATGTTCATAAAAGTTACTTGATCAACATCTGAATAGAGATAATCCAAAAAAAATATTCAGTATAGAAAACATATTACGAAACAAATTTTATTGCTTACTAGAAAATACCCAGGATTTTGTTCCCGTGGAAAATTTTAAAAATCCTTTCTTTTTCCTGCATACGTCATAAAAGGAACCTCTGTGCCAAATTTCAGGTTTCTAGATCCAAATGTTTGGGCTGAGCGTTGATGAGTCAGTGAGTCAGGACTACCAATTTTATATGCATTAGACATAGAAAATTAATTTAACTATTTATGAGGTCGTGATTATAAAGAAATCATGAAATTTTCACTTTAAATAAAAAACTAAGCAAGATTTGAAATGTAGGTAAGGTATTAACATAGCCAAGATTACAAATGCATGAATGTTTTCATATTGCATAAAATACTTATGACTGTGATCAACACTTGGCTATTGCAATTGCGAGTAGGTCATTCACTTCAACGCTACTTTTTTAGTCTTTAAGTACCCATTGAATACAATAAACATTCTTTATTGGATAGATTTGCAGCAGGTACAAAAATAAAAGTAAACTTCTTTACTATGAATCAAATATTATTATGAATACATTGCTGTAGCTGCATAAAATTTATAATTAACATAACATTTAGTCGAGTGGTAGAGATGCTGCTTTTTAATTGGCGGTGCCTCATCTGGATTCGCGGTCGGGGAAATATTTGTGTAAAATATTGTGATGAGTATTCGTTTCTGTATTTGTGTGTTTCAAGAGGCCTTAGTGTGGGCCTTTGAATGGATAGCATATATTTATTTATCTTTTTATTTTTTAATACAAATAATGTAATTGAAAATCATAAAATTTCTTGCAAAATCTTTGAATCTGAAACGGAAAATTATGTCTTTCCTTCCTTCCGATACATTCGGTAAATAAAGTTTTTTGACAACGTAGAGAGGAAAGAATTTTAGGAAAATAAAAATGTTCGGTGCGAACATTTTTCCCATTCGCGCCGAAAATTTTCTTTCCCTAAAATTCATTGATGTACGTGAGTAAGCGTTTTAAAAACACCAAAGTAGAGAGGAATGTTTGACTTTTTTTTTAAATAAATAAATGGCACAATAAATAAGTGGATAAAAATAAATCTCCACGTAATAATGAAGTTGTTAAAGGTTAAGCGGTTTTATGTCAGAGTTTAAATCGTAAAAGTGATTGCTGCAATTATGTGCATCGATTACAATATGTATAATTTTTTCACCTGAGTTCCGTAATAAGTCTTTATTTGCATAATTTTTGACGTGAATCAGCGCAGATAGTAATTCTAACTAATTACGGATTGTAACACTTCTCTGACTAAATTTTGGAAATTGTAAGCTGCACCAAACAAATAAATAATTTAGTTTTAACCTACTTCGGCTATACCACGCATTAGTTGGTAAATATGGTGAAAATTATTTATTAGATAATCTATTTCGTCAAAATTCTTTTGTGTTAGAAATATGTTTTCATTTCATTTCAAATTCTCATTTTCTATCTTAATCAATGTTACGAGTAAGTTAATGAGGTCATACGTTTATTTTATAATTAATGATAACATCATTTCTTACCTCAGACAGGTGCTGTATTAGACAAAACCAAGTAAAGTGTATTTCGCCTGAACCCCATTCAATGTTTCGAAGGAAAGCACGCCCTTGATGGGGATTGGGGACGTATATGGGCTTTTAATTAGTTACCCAAACTTTAGGGGGTAATCCCCATGAAACTTGAAGTATTTTTTTGACTTCCCATACTAAATTAAATCAGTAGATAGTGTTGAGGTAAATTATAAAAGAGCACAGTAATAGGCTTTATGCCTAAAGAATCAGCAGCATGATGATGAGTTGCCATAGGACATCGACCTATCTTCCTTTAGGGAAAATTGGCCAGTCTCGTGGGCTGATTCGCATGCTTTATTATTGTTTTAAATTCATCAAATATTGGCTGAAAATGACGAAGACGTCCTCAAAGGTTTCGAGGGAATTTGTAAAGAAAAACTGACGTAGATAATTGATAAATCTCACTCATTTCCACGCTTTGAAATGTTTCCTGACTTGCTAAACTAGATCAAGTTCAATTTAAGCGGAATCGCGACCTAAAAATAACAGAATCGTACCATGTCAAATTAATCCGTTGCATGACGATGTCAGGCCCAAAATAATCTGCTTCGCTACGGTAATTACAAAGGGCTGTGATCACTTTATGTAGGCGACAGCGATTAAGATCGCCCCCGGGCGCAATTATATTAATAAGGAGAGCCTTTACACTTTATTTAGCCCAATATGGTAGCAAAGTAATCAGTGAATGCAAACCTTATGCTTAACCTATTTTGTTCGTCATTCATGTTGTTTTGCTTGTAATGTGGGCAGGTATCGTAAATATATGCACAAAACTACACTTAGAAGGTACAATTGTGGTTTAATAGAGTTTAAATACCGCAAAATAAGTACTGCCGAAAAAGGCTGTTTTTTTTAGTTTTTTTAACACACTTAAATTTTTGCCTTATGACGTTTCTTGGAACATCCACAAAAACAGATGCGAACACCCATGACCCGTGAACAAAAGTCTGCTTTTACACAAATATTTTCCCCGACCAGGAATCGAACCCAGAACCCATCGATTAAGAGGCATCGCCACTTCCACTCACCAAACCGGCCATTTTTCTTAATATTATTGAGGGAAATTGATTGGTTTTCCAAAGTTTTGTATCGTTCTTTGAAATACAAAAAGAAAATTCTAGTAGTTTCTACAATGCGAGTTTCACCTAACTAATTTGACCGTTTATGTTGTGTAAGTGTTAAGTTTGTACAAAGATTCCGTAAATATTTCAGCACATAGACAAATTCACAACTTTCTTTGTATTTAGTAGGAAAAAGTGGTAGAAATATTTTTGAGTAACTTAGCCTATTCAGAAAACACCGATCGCTTTGCCCTAATCATTATCTTCACCTATACTTAAATATTATTTGTTTAACATAAAAAATATATGTACCGAACAAAAAATCAAATCATTAACGTTAAATCAATCACAATCTCTACAAACCATTCATTAAAGCCACTTTAAAAACTTTTACGAATAAACGTTTTATTACAATTAAATTCACATTAAGTTTGACACTTGATATTTCCATTATTCTTATTTTTTTTATGTGGCCAAGATCATAAATCGCAATTTTAAAGAACTTTTTAAAAAGACCACCGTCGGAAATCTATGCCAAATTCTGAAGAAATAAACGTTAAAACTTGCTTTATAAAACCATATTGAGTGATTTAAATGGATGTGGATCAGCCCACATAACTGAATAACTTTCCTCAAAAAAAAAATGTATATATGAAAAAAAAATCCAACTCTCCATACAACTTGCGCGATCAGCTGATTTGCCTGTGTATAGCAAAACGAACATTTTTTTCGTAAATTTCTTATGGGTTCTTGTTCACTTTAATGGGGAGAATCACCCACTAAACATTCCCTAACTTAATTAAAGTGACCTCTAACTAAGTCACCAAAGTTTGGGGTAGATACTATCAAGAACACAAATTGCGCACGCTAGAAACCTCTCTTGTCTGATGCCTTGAAATCGCGTTCCGCGTCGCTTCAGTATGAAGTAATGGTCTAATCAATGAACTTCAACCTGAATAACGGTCATTGAGTATTAAATCTTAAGCAAACAATATTTCTTGATCACGTGCTTCCACAGTTTAGTAACTTAGTAACTACAGGTCACCATGCAATGGGTCAAAGTTTTCGTAAAAGATTTTATTTTGAAAACATCAGCTCATAATTTGTATAAAAGTATATTAAATTGTTTGTTAGTGTTTAATTCTAAAAGTTGAGATAATGTAGGCACACATATTCATTATTTTAGTAGATGCTTGTTCTACTTTACTTATGTGTGCTAGTAGGTTGTTGAATTAAGCGAAGTATCACTGTTTTTTATTTTTGTCTTCGTAAGTTTTTTTCGAAAAACAAAAAAAAACATAATACACTGTCAAAACATGAAAATAAATTCGCATGATGGGTTACCTAGTGCCCTAGCAGGATGTGTATAAAAACAAATCTCTATCTTTTCAGTTAATATTAAGATTAGGTACTTTACATTTCAACAAAATAAAATATTGAAAGAAAAAGTTGATGTGAAAAAACCAGTACCAGCATTATTTTTTGTTTGTTTGTGAACCATGATATAAATACCAGGAGACCATGAGCTTAAGGGCATTATCACAAAGCAGCATTATCACGTAATGATGCATGATAAAAAATGCAATCAAGCGTCCTAAGCAATTAAATAGACTACACCATTGCGTCGTAATTTACCTAGTCAGTGTCACATGGCTGCTCCAATGAGATATTTAAGTTGAGATGATAATTGTTAAGAAGGTGTGCTGAGCCGTTAATTAGCTGGGCTTATGGTGTGATTCTGAACATCCTTTAACTATGGGATCAACCCTGAATTGTGAAAAAAACCCAGGTATAACCTACCTTAAAATAGTGTAGGACTCTTTTTTGCGATTCCAGACTTCGCCACATAGTAAAAGTAGTAAAAATTTTACTCGTGGAAACATTAGGTTTTATTGACTTAGTATTCGATTTTGCTTCGATAAACCAGAGTTTTTGAATGAGTAATAGATGAATTTAAATATGTATTTTCATTCGCATAGAACAAACGACCATCGTTGAAAACAGTCCATAATACGACTAGACTTAGGCCCGTGTTCACCAAAAATATAACCAACGATTAAACAGCGGTTAGAAGCTAATCAGACAAAATGTCAAAAAAAAGGTATGAAAATGACATTGTCAAATCTCTGGTTAGCTGCTAATCGTCGGTTAAATATTTGGTGAACACTGGCCTTACAATTTAGCGTCAAGGAATTGATGTTAAATACGCCTTCATAGTTAGGAGACCTACGTCAGCTGTCAGTCGTGTGACGAGAAGTGATAAATTGAATTAAATGCAGCTGCAAGCTATTTGGGTCCAAATTAGGCTATAGATTTCCCTAAACGTGTGGGGAATTTGTCATAATTCGGTCAAAGTAACATTCCTAAGGCTAATAAATCAGGAACGCGGCAGTTTCCTTGTATGACTGCTCCAATGTATTTCGAAATCCTTTTTTGCTGCCAACTCCGCGGTTAATCTAGCTCCGCATATGTAATATCTGGCAATCGACGCCCCTCATTTACAATGCTGCTGAGATATGGTCGTGGTGTTGCTTTTCCTATAGCGATATTAATCATGGACTGCAGCGCAATGTAGATTTACGTATAACATTATCTTTTAACGCCTAGCTATAAGATTTATTTTTGTAATATGCTTTTCTGCTTTATACAGTTTTGTTAGTTTTTAAAATAATTTGTCATTATGTTCCTTTTATTAGGTGACTTTAAATTAAATTGCAAAAATTAAGGATATGAACAACTTTTCTTTGCAAAGTTGGATCGAAATATTAAAAAAAAACCGGTCAAGAGCGTGTCGGGCCACGCGCATTGTAGGGTTCCGTAGCAGCATGGTTCAAATATGCAGCTGGCTTCTTAATTCTACAAGCATATTGTCATAGTTGATGTTAAAATCCCCAAATACTATACTTAGTATCATAAACAAATGTACCTATTAAAAAATTTGGCCAAAATATAACAGAATTTCCATTCTTCCGTGGTTAATGCGCGAGCGAAGCGAGCGCGAATTTTTTTTTTTTTGCGACAATTTTATTGTAAGGAATATAAAATAATATCAAGCTAAGCAGGTGTATATTTTTAATGTCGTTTTCGTAATTAGCACCCACAAAAACCTATTAAACGACACCTGAAATGACAATATGTTACAGCTTGGCTTTCGGCTCGCCTCACTTTTAGCGTGGAACCTTGTATGTCAACCATTTTGGATTAGGGTACACTTCGTCGTAAATGCTACCCTCGTGAATTATTCCACATTTTTTTTCGTTATAAAAATTAATGTTTCCTAAACGGATTGCTGAATCGAAAAACGTTTGTAGTAAGTCCCTTCTATCTTTTAAAAAGCTATCCTATGATAATGCACTCGATGATATCGGCTAGAAAAAAAACCATCGCCCATTCACGTTAATGGGAAACACACGAAAAAAATTTTTTTCCACCATTTTATTTTTTAGATTTGTCACCACAATCAATAGGTATGTATGACCATGCCAAATTTTAGCTCTGTACTATTAAGGATCTAATATTAGTAAATATATTCTTATTAATCCCAACTAAGTTTGGCACTTGGTCGACTATTACTCGCAAACTTGAAGGGCCATCTTATGTGTGATAGTTTTTCTTTTAATTTCGTTGTATATACTACCACCGTGAATTGTTTTACATTTTTAGAAACAACCGTTTAGCTGGTAGAGAGGTAGACACTTGTGTTTGACAAAATTTTTACTTTAAAAAATTATGTTTCGCAAACGGAGTGCTGAATCGAAAAACGTTGTTAGAAAACTCCTTCTTTCTTTTAAAAAGCTGTCCTATCACACCCCATTTTATGATATTGGCGAGAAAAAAAAATCATCACCCTTTCACATCTATGGGAGACACCCGAAAAAAAAATCTACAGTTCTGTCGGCGTAATTTATATATGTATGACCTTGCCAAATTTCAGCTCTGTGCTACCAAGGGTTTCTTAGGAAACCTGCGGACAGACGGACATGGCGAAACTATAAGGGTTCGTAGATTACTACGGAACCCTAAAAACAAATGTATTATTAAAGAATGTGTAATTTCGGAAATAATTTTTGTTTTGGTCTAAATACAACCGAATGTAAATACAAAATTCGCGAGCGAAGCGAGCGCGAATTTTTTTTAGTTTTTTTTTACGGCAATATTACTGTTAGAAATAATATCAACCTGCTGTTAAAATAATTTTGATGTCATTTTCGTAATTTACACCCCCAAAAAACTATTTAACGACACCTAAAATGTCAATATGTTACAGTTTGGCTTTCGACCTCCTCTCACTTTTAGCGTGGAACCTTGTAAACATATTCTTATTAATCCCAAAAACGTTTGGTCGACTATTACTCGCAAACTTGAAGGGCCAACTTATGTGTGATAGTTTTTCTTTTAATTTCATTGTATATTTTATAACCGTGAATTTTTTCACATTTTTAGAAACAACCGTTTAGCTGGTAGGACCCGGAAACTTGTTTTTAACAAAAAAAAAATTCTCAAACGGAGTGCTGAATTGAAAAACGTTCTTAGTAAACCCCTTCTATATTTTAAAAATCTATCCTATGACATTCAATTCGATGGTATCGGCGAGAAAAAAAAAACTTTCGCCCTTTCACGTGTATGGGAAACAGCCGAAAAAATGTTTTTTCCAAAATTTTATATTTTAGATCTGTCGGCGCAATCAATATCTATGACCATACCAAATTTCAGCTCTGTAGTACCAAGGATCTTATATTGGTAAATATATTCTTATTAATCCCAACAGTGTTTGGCACTTGGTCGACTATTACTCGCAAACTTGAAGGACCAAGTTATGTGTGATAGTTTTCCTTTTAATTTCGTTATATATTCTACCAACGTGAATTTTTCCACATTTTTAGAAACAACCGTTTAGCAGGTAGAGGGGGGGGACACTTGTGTTTGACAAAAATTTTCACTTTAAAAATTTATATTTCGCAAACGGAATGCTGAAACGAAAAACGATCTTTCTAAACCCCTTCTATCTTTTAATATGCTATCCTATGACACCCCACTCAAAAATATTGGCGAGAAAAAAAAAATTCATTGCCCTTTCACGTCTATGGGAGACACCCGAAAAAATTTTTTTTTCTAAGATTATACTCTACAGTTCTGTCGGCGTGATTCATATGTATAATCATGCCAAGTTTCAGCTCTGTAGTACCAAGGGTTTCTTAGGAAACCCGCGGACAGACGGACAGACGGACAGACGGACATGGCGAAACTATAAGGGTTCGTAGATTACTACGGAACCCTAAAAACAACGGTTTGCACTCCGAGAGTGCCGGCAGAAGTGAAAACTTGAACATTAACATTGTGCATTAATATGGAAATAATACAAAGTACACAAAAAGAGTCCGTTATTCTCTCAGGATTCAAAAACTCTGTGCGAATAATCGTTGACATCTGTCACTGAGATAATTTTACCATAGAGCTGCCATCCGTCCGGGTTTCCACCCATACTTCAAAGTACACAACGCTGCTAAAGAAGTTTTCACTTCAAAAAAGGTGGCAAACCTATCCTACGCATTTTCGATCATGGTCACGTGACATCTAACGCATTTTCCATCAGGGTCACGTGACGATCTGACGCGATTTTATCGTGAGTTTACCATTTTTTCCCCATACTAAAAGTGCTCAACGCCGCTAAAGAAGTTTTCACTTCAAAAAAGTTTCACTTCTGTTCTTATTTTCATTTTCATGAGAAGTCGTTTCTTGAGGAAAGTTGTCCGGTTTTATATTGAAAATAAGCCCCTTAAGTTTCGTCATCTAATATAAAGAGAACACCAACAGACTTCTATGATAGATATTACAATCAAAGAACCATTCAAATGCAACATGATGCAAATCCCCTCTTGGGATAAGTCCGCCTTTGTAAACTTCCTTTTACTGTAAACTTGTTATCCTTTGTATTATCATTGCAAATTAAAGAATAAATACATACATACAAACTTGATTGACATTGTAACCAAAAACGGGTATTAACTTAAAAGAAATCCAAAATAATCATTTGGTATAAAGTCACCGCTAAAATTAACACTAAATTCTATGATTGCAATATCACCAACTTTAATTAGAATTAAAAATATAAAAAATGTTGTGCTTGTAATTATGCTTTCAATTTTCTTTGTCCAATGACACACATTGACACACATTTTATGCGGTAACAATTAAATTTTGTCGATATATTACTTATTAGAAGTGAATTGTAGTACTTATTATGCCCTATGGACGTATTACGTATTATCTACTTGTTGTATAAAATAAACGATGTCTCGGCAAATTCTCGCCATACAAATTACACACAATCACGATTGATAGTTATGTAATTGTTCATAGATAATGAATCAATTTATTCGCATCATATAAGTGTTGTTTTCATAGCAACATTCTTGTGTGATATGACTGGCATTAGTATTCATTCAATAAACATTTTATTCATATTAGTTGATAATGTAACCAAATTCCTGAACACTACATTGTAATGGAAATTGACTCTTTTGTGTAGAAAATAAGATCGAAGTTTGCTTGTGTTAATTTAAGATGTGGGTATTTGTTATTCCTTTTATGATAATAGACACATGCAATGCAATATTGCAGTTAAATCAATTCATTTCACCGTGAAAAATAACAATAAATAACTGTGATTAGTTCCAGTTTTCAACTTTTTATTTTTATTAGCAAAGAGTACCAAGGAACATAGATTTCTTAATTTGTAAGTATATAGATTTCTTCAGTTCACCAAAAAACTAAAAAAAATATATTTTTTAAATTGTATAATAGTTTAAAGGAACACATGCTTTGTAAATATTTAATCCACTATTTTTACAGCGAAGTTTTCGCTATTCTCTCAATTTTAAAATAAGTCAAAAATGTTAAGAAGAGTCAGCAGTAGTTGAAAAATATTTTTTTACCGTATTGTAAGGTAGTTTTGACTTTTCATACTATATTACAAGCGTTTCAACAACCCAAAAAAAGAAAATCTTAAAACAAACACAAAAGCAAAATGTTCGCAACTTTAAAGAGATTTTATTATTTTTCATGAAAATTGATAAAATATTGATTCATATATAAATTTAAACGTTTTAGTAGATTGATTTTGGGACATACTGCAGAACTTTAATCTTACTGAAACATTTTAAAACACCTTGTAAGTACAGCCGTCAAACTTATAGACATAAATTTACCATACTACCAACACGGCAATGACACTCAAGCGTGTAATTTACATTGTGCTTACATTGCGTCACATTGTAGTACCTCATTGTCGCCCTGAGCCCAGGAATGGACGAGCTAACCTTGTCCCAACGCTTTATGATGTCATTTGACAAATTGACATGCCGGTCACACTGTGAATCGTTAAGATAAGCTGTTTTGTGGTAAACTGAGGTGTTTAAGCCATGCTAAACTAGCGTAGGTTTACTTAAATGCCTGCAATTTTGTATCAGTAATCATATATATCCTATATCATAAAACAAATTCTCCCGCCGTGTCTGTCTGTCTATTTGTCTGCCTGAACGCGATAATCTCAAAAACAACTGAACGGATAAAGAAAGAAAGAAGAAAGAAATAAACTTTATTTAAATGACACAAATAATCTTATTACTAAACATTATGCAGCTATATAATATAATGTCATCTAAATAGGCGCTGACTCAGCGTTCATGCTACAGCAGTAGGCTGTAGCGCTGATATTCTGTCAGTACCTTTTGGCTTAAGCCCCGTCAACGTGACCGCATAAGACTTTCAACGGATTTTCATATTGTTTTCACTAAAGAACGGAGTGAATTAAGAGAAAGATTTATGTGTATGATTCATTCCCGTAATTTTCATGGGAACAAAATCGCGGGCGGGAAGCTAAACTTTCAGTCTTGATTATAAAAATAATCAAGACTGAAAGAAATAACTTTATACTATCTGAAAACAATGCAAGTCATCGAATTAACAGAAACATTTACTCCCTATTATTGTTAATTAAACACATAACACTGTTTAAGAAAGCATGTGATAGGAATCCTAGGGCAGTAAGGGACCCAGGCTTGTGTACAGCGATATTCCACATTTAGCAAAATACCAAAAGAACTTTCTTGCTACGAGCATAAGAGTTTATAACAAGATACCAAATGAGTTAAAAACCTTTAGGCTGAATATATTTACGAATAAATTGTATAAATGGTTGACGGAAAGAAATTATTATGATGTTATAGAATTGTTAAATAATAATTAGTTACTAATATAATACTCACTTGCCTACTGCTGACTAATTCAATAATATTAATTTAATTCAACATTTTGCATGCTGTTCATATATGGCAAAACATGAGTTCTGTACCTTATTGTAACACCTGTTATACCATGTTTTAAGCAAATAAAGTTTTCTTATCTTATCTTATCTTGATTTACAGAAAAATAATCAATAGAGCTTCTAGGCAGTCATATAACCGAACCAGTAGGTAGTGTTAATATTCGTAATTTATGTTAGCACAAATAACCATGTTATTCAAATTAAAATACATAAATTGTCCTTGGGCACCATACTCGCACAACGAATGTTATAATGCTTATTGCTAGTTCTTACAATGAACATAGCTATGTAATATACAATGTAATATACAATTATAATATAAACTAGAAACATTAATATTTAAATCAGCAATTATTTAAGTAAATAAATCCAACTGTGGTATATTGGGACGTTTTATTTTCAAGAAAATGTTTGCGAACACAAAAAATATATTCCAGGTTTACTTAATTGAATATAGAATAGATACTCTGGATTTTATACCAACAAACGTCTATGATAGACATTTGACTGATACTTGCCACGAAATGTTCATTATAGCTTCTTTAAATGAAAGTGACAGTAAGTATTCATGGACGTATAATGGATGTCTGTCAGCTGTGTAGTGCAGTGACAAAGTATCGAACATCCGACCGATATTGTGTCGCTGTCTGGCTGTCACTGTCATATGTATCGTGTAAGAGAGAGATTTAATGACATCCGAAGCTGCGAAGTATCGGTCGAATACAAGTTTCCAAACATAACGATGCTCTAAAATATCGGTTTTACACTGATCGATACAGAAAAATAATGCACATAGCACCTCATTTTTGATTTGCTGTCTCTTCTTGTTTTTTTTTTAGTTGTGTTATTATTAGCATCCACAGACTTTATGTCCCTTGTTTAGATTAAGTTTTCTCGTTAATACATTTTTTTTTAACCATAATATGATACTTTCCATAGAAGTTTACCTCTGTGTCCTCTTAGATCTGTTAATTTTATAATTTTTTAATCACACAATTTAATACTTCCATGCTGGAGTGAAAGAAAAACTCAGAATGTGCCGTCTGTCAACACTTACCAGACATACAGTAAAGACCAGTAAGTGGGACGCGTGAGTTTTGTTTTGTTGTAGTGTGGGCGAAAGGCTTACAACCTACCAGCACTATACTCATCTAATAACCCTCAGAATGAATGTTAAATGTAACGTCATGTGGTTCCGGAACCACATGACGTTACACATGACATTTTAAGTAACATTCTGAATCTTCTATGAAATAAAGCTATTTTTGACCTTGACTTTGAAATGGTTTTCTGTCTACCCCGAAAAGACTTACAGGCGAGAGTGTGTAAATAGACAGAATTTAACAAGGTCTTAACGTTATTCACAATTAAAAAACATTTTGCTACAACTTCAAACAGGAGTTCAAGATTTTTAGATTGATTACATCTGACGTAGATAGTAGAAGAGTTGTACGTTACGTGTTACGTGTGTTACGTGTCATAATGCACCTGCATATGTTGAACCTTGCTCGGCTTGACGAAAGTAAGGCAATAAATAACTTAGGCTAGTGGATAGACCTTTCTTAAGCCGAGCGTTAAATTATGTGATTGAGTTGTAGGATATGTACTTACACACTGTGCACTTTTTAAGAACATACCGAATTACCTATAAAATATTACAGAATTGTTTTTTTTAAACACACAGTATAAATAACCTACTTACCTACCTACTGAAAGCTATCGAGAAAGCGTTACTTATGATTTTTCTGCGTTAAACAATAACAACTTTCAATTTCTCGATTCAAAATCAAGATATTAATTGCCGAAGTGAATATTACAACAGTTCACTTTGAAAGAACTAAACTAAATTACTCAATTGTAAGCGGTAACACACAATTTCTAGATAAATACAAAGTAAAACAATAATAATAACTTTATAGTTATTTTAAGACATATAATGCCAGATTAGGGACAAAGTGTATTTATAGGTCTAATTTTATTGTCACACAAGGAGTGATTACTTTTGTCGACAACAATTTATTACTTCAACATATTCACCTTGTTTTACTATGTTAGATAATACATAACATTTTCTATAAGCACTTGTATTTATCATCTCCTTTGAATTATGCAAATGTGATATAATATCACATGAGTCGCCTTCCCAATAAGGGCAGGCAATACTCAATACCAGCTTTTCGCGTAAGTCATTATTCATCGGATTTCTATGCAATTACATGTTACACTGACTTCAAACCTTTTGTGTTATTTTTGTTATACGATACACAAGTACTTTACAACTACTACAAAAGCTAGGCACAATGTAGCACATCAGATGTTTCTTTCGATTTACTTTTGATTGATTCAGGGACAATTTGATGTAATTTAATCTTGGTCAAATCGTAATCTGCTGCATAGTTTTAAGCTGAATCATCATTTGGTAGCTTGAAAATAAAGCTCTACTTATCCTTACTAATATTATAAATGCGAAAGTAACTCTGTCTGTCCGATTTTGAGAAAATTTGGTACAGAGATAGATTAGAGCTTGGGAAAGGACATAGGCTACATTGTATCCCACAGTTGGGCACGATTTAACCTGTAGTCCACGCGGGCGGAGCCGCGGGCGGAAAGCTAGTTCTAAATAAAGTGTAAATTAATAGATTTTGAACATAATTAATAAATTAATAGAAACACTAGCTTCCAAGTTTTATCTTTTTTACTAAAACCTATGGATACGTATCTAAAGTAAAAATTTCGATTTTGTCCTGGTATTTAATAATTGCATTTTTTCAAATATGGGATTTTTTCAAATATGGGATTGATGGGATACCCATCAATCGAAGACTTTGTAATTACAAAAACATCTTGCATGAGCAATGACAATCTTTTGGTAGAGCAACATTTTATAATCTCTCGACAAATCTGGAATCGACCAATAAATTTAATATTAATTCTCATCCCAATTAAGTCTATCTCGTCGCGAATGTTTACCTAAAGAAGATAGTAGTTTGACATACGCCTGAGAATGAGATTGAAGTTTTTGCTTCATGTTATTGAGTGTGAGTAAGCAATGAATATGAAGTCATACATTTTTATGAGCTTAGTGATTTTGAACATATTTATACCGTATTGTATGCTATTAGCACATAATGTATTATTTATTTGGTGTTAAAGTTTTAATACAGATTTTATGAAACATCGGTACACCTTTTTCTTCTTTCTCTCGATATATTAAGACTACCCACAATAATGTAGCTGGCCCTAGTATAGACATCCGTATATTTGGGCTACTACTGACAATGCTTTATAATGTCAATTATAATGTATGATGAACAAATATTTTTTTTAGGTCAGATTAATTTTCAATGTCGTACAAATCTGTATTCAAGGCTATTTACGCCTCTTCATACATAGATAGCTTAATACAAACTAAAACAATCAACTCGCCACACTTGTAAACTTGTTATTGTTTTTATAAAACTCCATTGTTTGAGTGCACGTGAATAACATCTAGTGTAATTAATAGCGGATAAAAAATATACAAGGAAGTAATTATCTTCTATGTCCATCTTGCTAACAGAGTTTTGTCAGGAAACCAGTAATTTTTGAAGACTCAGTTGTAATAATTAAGATAAGAGAAGTAGGTACCTACAATTTTTCAATGTTATTGCGATGAACTGTGTAAGTAGTATAGGAAACAGTACTTTGGTAACTAGTGTTAATCTGTGTCTAAACAGACTGATCCAAGAATGGCCTGTGATTAACTGTTAATAAAGTTTTATTATTAACTGCTTCTCTGTCTATTTTAATGGTTGTCTTTCAAATTATTTTTGTCTAGCCTATTCCGTCCTACTACTGGGCTCCCCCTCTTTTTTCCATCCCATTGCAAAATACCATCAGTTCCTTCGATATCCATTGAGGTCATTCCGTGCCACCCATTCCGCGGCCTATTCCAACTAAGGTAACCTTGGGGTATCCACTGCATGGCCACCCTGGCCCACCGGTCCGAGTACATACGAGTGTCATTCAAAGAAAAAGTATTTTTTTTAGTAATACTTGTTAGATTTTGTTATGGTAATTATATCACCTTGTTATGTATCATAAAGATATTATACCTACTCTTAATCGCAAATGAATATTATTTCACATATCAGGGCAGCTCACCCATCCAAATTGCAACACTTATACCAAACATAGAACTTAAAGGCCTATTCGCTTCCCGCCACACCAAATGAAACATGTGTAGACAAATATACTATCATTACAAAACTTGTGCACACAAATTACAAGACGTTTAAAGTCAGACTAAACTAAAATTAAGACGTGTCTTGCTTGACTCTACTATGTTATAATTATAATTATGTAATAAGCCACCCACGTGGGTATGAAGCTCATACTATTTACCTCGATGCTGTTCAGCGGGTAGATTAAGCTAAACACTATAGGATATACATCGTCGTTCTTATTTAATATGCAAAAGATTTAAAATACGTGGTTGTCGTTTGTACTGTAGATAATTGATACAAATTATTCCACTGCCGCTGTGGAATCGTAATTCAAATAAAAACCAGCGCAATTCTAAATATTTTTTCATAATAGCATCGTCGACGTAATTTATTATTATTTAAAGTTATTTATTATTCGCTTGCAATGTGTGTCCAAGCTATTTGAGGTCGACGCAATAGCTGCGTAGCTTATCGTATATGAAACCTGTTGGCAGGCCTCCCATAAAATGGACGGACGATCCAATATGACCTTTATGTCCTATTGGGCGTATACACATTACCCAACAAATAATACAGTCTGCTTATCATACTTTTAAATTAGCAACGCTTCTGCCCTTGCCTAGGTAATTCAGCAGTTTTGCTTTTCACTAACAGATCAATTTTTTGATTGGACAATACCATGCCATCCTTGGAAATGTTATAGCGAAATAGGTTAGAAATCAAAATCAGCAAAAAATCGTTCATTCGTTCTATCGAATCGTTCATTGTGAGGTACATATAAACTTATTTTACTTTTTTTAAATTTGTGGTGTGGAAGTAAACCTATTTTCTATTCTATTGTTTCAAAGTAAATGTGATATATGTACTTTCACGCAGTACTTTATTTGTCTCACTCTACCTTGAACTCTTCATAATTATGTTTCTTTTGTGTTTATTAATGTTTTTGTGATTTTATGAGGCCAATTGACATAGGTGTATTCTCCTCGGATGACCGTGACTGTTAAATTATAATTATAAGCTATTATTTTTCTACATATCATACTCCGTTTTGTCATAAAATTCTTTTTGTCCTACTTTCAAGATGGTATCTTTATAATGTCCCTATATAATACTTTATTACATAGAATAGGGACGATTCGAAAAACCTCCTTTTAAATCTCAAACCTAATAAAAATCCATGTTATGTTTTACTATTTTATTAAGTATACCATTGTTTATCTACTGTCCTAAATGAGCCTATAAGTCCAAAAGTCATATTTTTTAACATCACAGAGATGATAACAAAACACAATAACGGGAAGGTATTAATTAAACAAGTATACAAATTATTAGGTCGTCGGCACTCAGAGTTCACGGTCAGATGTTGCGCAACCGCGCATACTTTAACGATCATGCTGACCTGCCACTGCGCGTGATACTGATGATATGTAAAAATAGCCGACGATTTACAAAAAAGCTTATAAATATATGTACGAGTATATGAATTTCATTCTATAAAAGAGTACACTGATGAAGTATTTGACATTTAGATTTTTCTTTGACGTAGATAATTATTTAAAATTATAATTGTATTTTTCATTTTGAGAAGTATAATCTTGTACTGATTGTTATTTTTATTTTCTTGACATTGTTATATTTATCTCTTTAATATTCATATATATTTTTTCATTTAATTTTTGTATTTTAAGAAAACATTATTCTTTGACATTTTTGACACTATTTTAATTATGAAATTGATAATGTTATAATAAACGATCTAATCTAATCTAATCTAATCTATGCAATTTATTGGTATATGATCAATGCAGTTGTCACCAAATAATATTCATAAAAATAAAAACTATGAGGCGAAATCAATGTTTAAATCAATGATTCTACGTTTATGTGGCTATAAGTAGAGCTACTTTGTCAGAAAGAAGAATAATTGTGATTATTTACTAAATTTAAAGAACATTTGCTACTTTTGGTGTCCATTTTTTATAAGCCTAATTCACGGTCAAACGAACTGCGAATCTAAACTGCGAAAAATCATTAAAAATAAGAAGATAAAAATAAGAAGATACTTTTGGTGATCTTTTACTGATTCCCACTTGCACTGTGTCGCCAATAATTTGTTTAATTCGGTGGTCACTATATTTTGGGCAATACACCCAACTACACTCGATAATTTAACCTTTTAAATTACGGGCAAGTGTAATCGATCGTAATTAAATGTCTTATCATTGCCGATTAAGTCAGACCGAAGACTTGTAATCGATGGTTTATTGCTGAAAGTTGATTAATGCCCCAAGATAACTTAAAAGTTCATCGAATGTTAAATCCATAAACAAAACAAGATGCAAAAATCTGCGAACACTGAATATAAATCTGCAATGCACTTTAAAAAGTAAATTGATGTTGCTTACATGAATAAATAATATTGACATATAAAACAAAAAACATTTAAACAGAAAAAGGTCAATGCGCTTCTGTTAGTCAGGTCATGAAGGCAGAATGTTACATGAATAGAAATAATGGCATTCAAGACCTAGTTTTCTTTCTTAAATCTTCTTTGTTGTACTTAGTATTATCTAATAGCTTGTGAAAGAAGTATTGTCTCATCTTCATTGTTGTGGGAAAATATGTACTTGATTGGTTACCCATATCTGTTACACAATTCTTCAGAGGTCAAGAGAGTGGGTTACCTTATGCGTGCGGTCACGAATCTTTATTATTTAACCCCGACGACTGACACGTACAGCACCTAATTGTGGCCTGTCATGTCGACTCATCTCATTTCACCTACAATTAGAAGAAAATTATTTACACGGCACTTACATTGAGCAACGCAACCTAAGCTGGGTTAACCAAGCCTTTTATATGTCGAAATACCCCAAGAACTAGGAAATTATTTACGTACAAGAGAATTACGTGGGTGTACAGACCACAACTCATCACAAACCTATCACGATTGAATTGTGAAAACAGACAGACAAAGCTTGGAAACCGCATAATGTAATATTTCAGTGTTGTCGAATGAAGAGGAATACTTTCACATGTAGTATTGCATCGTAATATATGGGGCTGTTAATTTAAAAAAATGCAATAGTGACTGCGACGGGTTGTGAATATATCGTGTCAATGCGCATCTTCGCATGCGTCGCGCACACATTCTTCATTTTTTAGTTCAGGTTAGGTAACGTTGACTTGCTAAGCATCAGCAAGCACGATCTCAGCTGGTCAGTCCTTTGTTTCCAAATTTGTCGATGGATCCACGCTCCGAATAATTGACGTAAGATACCTCAAATACGCGCGACACAATCACGATTCTAATATTACGTAAACGCAGCGTCCAATTCAATTCAGCTCTACAATTGACGTGTCGAAATGTTATCACTCATCGTCTAATCAAATACTGCGAGCAGGAAGACTGGCATTAAGATGCACAGCCCAAATTGGCAGGTGCGTTTAAAAATGTGTACTTTCTAAGTTTAAGCAATTTCTCGTGTCGTCTTCCAATTAGCATATAATAGTGCTCAGGCGGCCTGAGCAACGGACGAATTAAAACAAGTACACACGTTAAGTAATCCTACGCTACCCACTTAGAAGGCAATCTTAACAATGTCATGGAAGAAGAGTTGAAAAACTACTTTATTCCACTTTAGAATAATGCCAAGTCAGACTTACAAAGCATTATTAGATACACAAATTGTGATGACAGTGTCGAAAATTATTAGCACTGATTGTAGTTATTAAACATCTGCTTATTACGTTATTGTCTTGATTTTTTATTGTCTTTTTAATGGTATTCCAGAAAAAAATAATCTTTAAATCACAAAGTCTATTGTATGAAGTTATTAAACAATTTTACTTTTCATGACACGTTTAGTCACGTTTGCCCCAAAGCAAGGAATTAATAACAATAATAACTCCGTATTTCCTATTAGTAAAATTGCAAGGTTTTCTACGAATGCCTGTTTCTCTGAATCTAAATTGTTATCCCATTAGATAATGTCAACACTCGCATTATGTTATTAAGTTCCTTACAGAGAATGGACGCCAGACTAAAGATCCAGTTATTCCCGGGAAATTGGTTATAGTTACCCAACAAACTAAATTGTCCTTTATGACCGTAAAACCAAATTTTTTTGATGTTACATAACAACCACAAAAATGATTCAATAAGTCTATTGTATATTATTTAAATGTACCTATAAGGGGACCTTAAATTAGTAACCGAAAATTAAGTATGTGAATCTGCCTACGAAACTGAACAAGTTTTCCCAAGAAGCATAATTCGAAATATGAAAAAAAATTCACCTCTTCATACAACTTGTGCTATCACCTGATTTGTCTTTGAATGAGAAGTCGATTTTTTTTACACTTTAGTATATGTTCCTTTAGATCCCATATTCCATATACAAGATAATGCATTACAAGATCAAATAATGTATGTCATAACATGAGACCTTTAAAAGTATGCATAAATGAAATGTGATACTTAGTAATGACTGATGAAGTACGAGTAACACAAGAGCATTTGAAGGCATATTGAAGGTTGTTCTTACGTTTTTTTTTACCATTCAACCCATTCCAATATCATTGGGTAATCAGATCTTAAGAAAATGGATCCATGCTTTGTATTAAGAAACCATATAGTACTCCGTTAGATTAAAGCATACCGTCATATGTGCCACCGTTGTTGGTAAATTGCGCGCGTTAAAATCTTTTTAAAGGAAATATTACAAGAAACTGTGGTATGCATTCTCTTCCGTGGTGAGACTGCATCCACAATCGTCACTGACCGTTTGGCTCTATGCGAGTCGCCGCAATAAATACCAATTCGGTGTAGATCTTTTCATATTTAAATTATAGGGAACAATTGACGGAAAGACAGCAATACACAACTTGAGCCATTCGCGATTCGTATAGATATGCTCGATGTGTACGGGCGCGTTCTTCAAAAGTGTAATAAGCTGCGATCTTAATTAATGTTTTCTGCTGTGAAAGTAAATTAATAAAAAAAAAAAAACGTTACACACTCAAAGGCCCACACTAAGGTTTTCCCTTGTGTCGTGGGTCCCTCGAAACACACATAAAGACAAGACACAAGCACCCATGACCCGAGAACAAACATCTTCTTTTTACACAAATGTTTGCCCCGACTGGGAATCAAACCCAAGAACCGTCGATCAAGAGGCAGCGCCAATACCACTCGACCAAACCGATCATCCAAAATAAATGTATTATAATACATTTTGTGGTAATTTCCTAGAAAAGCAAGCGTGGAAACTAACAGCAAACAGTCCCCTACGCTGTTTATCGTACCTTGATCGTCTCCGCCATTAGGTAATACTAAAACACATGTACACACTGCAGCATATGAGGCTATAGAGTTTAACCTTGAGGTCGCCCTACACTCGCTTGTTATAGCGCCGGCTTTCGTAGTGCGAACTGGTAACTTGACATGCTACTATCTGTACCATTTTATATAAAAATAGTGAGGCCTGTCAGAGTATCATGAAACCCCTTATTTGTAACACGGACGGAAGTCAAGGATTGTTAATGCAAAAGTTATATTATACTTATTGAAACACAGAACTAATAGAATTAGATGAAGCAACCGGATCAAGATTGAAAGGTTGGAACTAGCCTATAGCTTTGAAACATGAACAAGGTACACTTAACTTTACAAATTAGGTGTTGAAGTTTATGACGAAACTACTTTAGAATACCTTATAAGATCTCGAATGGTTTCTTTACATTGTTATTAAGTAAAATTTGCGAAACAAATACCTAACAACCAGCTAGCGTTTACTTTAATTTTATGTGTAATTAATCAGTAATTATTATTATTTAAATTTAAAGCTACTACAGACTTCTGGACTTTAAATTAGCCAACAAAACTTTAGAGGGTGATATTTTCCTAATAAAAGCGAAATTTTCGATTTCTCGTGATAAGGCAATCAGCTGATCGCTCAAGCTTTACGGAGACGTAAATATTTTTGACATTGGAAATGTTTTTTCGTTCGCCCCAGTATAGGCTCAAATTTCACGAAAAAGTGCCATGCCCTTATATCTTGGAGAGTTGTGAAGATATGATATTCAAAAAATGCTCAAAAGACGCATATTACAAGAGCTGTAAGGTGCAAAAAGAAATATTTGAGAAAGTTAAAAACGAATTTTTCAGTTTAATAGGCTGATTTACATCCTAGACATTTGATGTTGTTGTCGACCGATCATTGATTAAAAATTTACAGACATATATTATCTACAAATAAAACATACAAATTAAATATTATCTACGTCTACAGTAATATTATGAAGAGAAAAGATTTTTATTTCTATATTTTCGTATGTTTGTAAAGAATAAACTCAAAAACTACTGGATCAATAATAATTTTAAAAAAAATTCACCATTAGAATGCTATTTTATGTCTGAGTAACGCAGGCTACATAATTTTCCCGAACTAGTCCTATGGGAACGAAGTCAAAACTGGTTATCAAAACTGGTTCATATAATTAAATTATATTGGTTATAATTTAATTTTATGAACTTCTACGTGAATTTTCTGAAGTACAAGTACCTGAGATATGATATTTCGCGCCTCCATTGCGACACTTAACAGTTGCGTCTTAAGTTACTGCTTCTAATTTAATAAGCGTGAAAGATAAAGTTACAATGGACAAAAGCTGTTACATTAAATTTTATTATTTCTGTAACTTTATGTGAAATATTTAAATATACCTGCTGATCATATTTACTATCGGTGAGACATCTACAGACTTTCGGGATGTGAGTATTATTTTATGGTTTGAATGATTACGCCATCAACTTTAAGTTCTAATTTTATTAATAACTGCGCTATTTTTTTTTTATATTAATTTATTTATTGAGGGTTTTATGGAATGCCACCCTCGTCATAACACTCGTAGATGTAACACAGCCTAAAACAGAAATTAATTCCTATCTACAATGCCATTTTTGGACATCGATATACCTAAATATCATGGCATTCATAATAATCAATATTGTTATCAACCCCGGGGCCATAACGTTGTTGGTAGAGTACACCTACCTGAAAAACAATAGTAGCTGTTTGAAACAGGTGGTGACTAGTTTAGTTATCATATCTGGAAAGTAAAAGCTGAAAACCAGCGTTGAGCCCTTAGCTGTGTCCTGTTTGACGTCGTCCTACATACAAGCTGTAGGCTACAGCACAATCCACTATTTATATTACACGTTGTATTATCGTTTTCGGTGTGTGTTCTTGTCCTTTTTTTATATTTTTATTTTCTGTGGTGTTGTGTGTAAATTTTTATGTCAAATAAATCTTCTGAATCTAATTCTGCTAATTAATGGCAGTAGAATAACGGTGGCAACTATTAAGACACTGGCTTTTGAATTTCAATCGCAATGGCACCTTTATATTTAGGAACTATTAATCCGTCAGGTGGCAAAATAAAGAACTAACGAAGTTTTCATGCAAATTATGAAAGTTGCCTTGATTAACAACGCCACCACCAACTGAACGTTAAATTAAATCGAGGGTGCACGTAGCAGATAACATCCTATCCAGTTCTGCTTCGTTTTCCATCTTCTAAAGACGAAACAGTCGTAAGCAAGCCTCATTGCTAGGTATCTATAGGCCTATCAATGCCTAAATACTTGATTAATCAAATAATAGTCACTACTTATTAATATTATAAATGCGAAAGTAACTCTGGCTATTACGCTTTCACGGCTAAACATCTGAATCGATTTTGAGGAAATTTGGTACAAAGATAGATTAGACTTTGGGAAAGGACATAGCTACATTTTATCCCACAGCTGGCTACAATAAAACCCGTATCCCACGCGGGCGGAGCCACGGGCGGATAGCTAGTGTTCTATAAAAAAAAAACTTAAATAGTATTTAAAGCTCATCGCCCAATATTATAACAGCATATTGTAAAATTACATAAAAAAGCGCAGTCTAAAACATAATCGATACACGTGACTGCATAAAACAGTTGAAGAGAAATGTGCTCTCTGCCATAAAGAGCGAGGAAGTGTCAAGTCCATGCAAATGTGCAGACAAAGGGCATATGCCCACTTTCCATATCACATGTTCCGTGGAATATTGACTCTACAATACTTGCCCCGTGAGAGGTCAGGCGAATGATTTCCTGTGTGTAGTGTTGATTTGTAGGATAATCTCTACCAGACAGTGTTCTAAGAACCATTTCCACCAAAATCTCAACCCTCGGTTATTTTTTTTATTTTTATTGACGTCCACAATTGTGATTTTTAAATCTCTGGTTAGCAGCTAATCGTTACTTGTATATTTGGTGAACATCGGCCTTAGTATGTTATATCAAACTCCACATACATAAAGACATTCACGCTTATTTACTAGTGATTTAGGCTAACAATGATGCGATCGTGTTACCTAATCATTTATAATAAATAAAAAATATGATTATTTCTAAAGTTTTTTAACGTGATTATTATTGGATTTTACTTACTTATAATACAAGTTGTTCACTTTTTAATTCTGTTAATTTCGTACAATTTGAAAAAAGTCATGCTTTTATTTTATTTTATTTAAAATGATGATAACAAGCGGTTCAGTTTCTTCTTGTTTCGTGCCGCACGACACTAAGTACCTACCGCGAAAATTCAGTAGTCTTTATGCCAATGACATTACTAAAAACTACAATTTACTATATTTTACAATTAGTGCGTTTTATAGCAAATTCTTTAAATTTGAAATTATTGATTTGACTCAATAGGTATATTTTACTGGTCCATTGTGATAAGGTCTAAAAGTGCAATATTTGTTTAGACCAGTGTTTTTAGTCTGTGAGTCGCGACCCCTTGGGGGGTCTTGAAATCATACTCAGAGGTCTCAGGTTAAAAGAAAAAAACAATTATTTGTAGGTCTTACACTACGATAAGAAACTACACTTCAGTAAAAAAACTGTGTCTGTATAATCATGCCGCGCTGGTCCGGCGGCAATCTTTTTTCATTAAATAGATATTACGTTTTTAAAATAGGTCACAGGTGTACCCTAGGGGTCTTAGGGGGTCACCAAAACTTTTCAACTTCCAAAGTGGAAGCGGGTCTAAACACACTGGTTTAGACTAACTAGCTTCCACACTGGATTCTTCACATTTTTCTCCAATAATCCAATGTGTGTCCGTAATTTTTCCAGACGAATACTTTTGCTAATGAATTACTTAAGCCTTAGGTACGAAGTTGCAGACACGCGTGCATTTTATGTAATACATAAACATAAATCAGCTTTCTATTTACTCTGGTTGCAGCGGTGCATTAATTATATTAGATACATTATGCTGTGATTTATTACACTTCTTTGCTTTTATATAGGGCACACGGAAGAGTTGTAAATCTATATGTATATATGTGTGACAGAGAGAAAAGATCTTTTTCCACTATTATTTTAATAAAGTGTAAATTAAACTGCAAGGCTAAGTATTACTTAAAATTGTATTGACAATTATTACACCCAAACACGAGGAGTGGTTTTACAGTTACAAATTTTAAAATTCCTTATTCTTATTAAATCTAAAATTGTTAAAATATCAGTCTTTTTTATTCTGACTGATCTATTTATATGTAGGATGAATTCAATACAAATAAACCTATCATAATGAATCACTAGTTTTCAAAAAAAATCCTTGGTCAATTTTATTTTACAGATTTCTGATTGAAGTCATAAAAAAATATTTTTAGTTCCGCCTAACAAATTTTTCTTCAATAGTTATAGTTCTACTAGTATGAATGTAAGTACTTATAAAACGACGTTTTCTCATTTATTTTCTATAGAAACAAAAAAGACTTTCTTTTCAAATACTAAGCTATAAACCAAACAATCATTAGACACGTGTTGTATGTTGATAAGGGTAAAAGCCTGGGAAATAAGATAGCTTTTCTTGATGCACTAGATTACTTACCTATTTTCTATTTAAACAACATCTGATATACGCTAGGAATACACGTAAATACATACATGTATCCCACCATAGTTGAATAAATAAAACCACTGATATTTATGCACAGTAGACGGTTTTAAATTCTTATGGAAAACGAAGAAATCAATTAAAATACTATTGGCTACCTCAAAACATTCTACGAGTTAAAAGAAATTAAAAATAAAATTAATTTCACTTAGGAACACACTTACCGGGAGATAAGTACTAATCCTTAGAATTAATTAACGTAATCATAAACGCTCATCAGTTCCGGTTTAACGCCTTTAAATTAAATGTATTAAATTTGATTAATGCACTAGTTCTTCGATAAAATCTAAAAGTATTATGCCACACTTCGTAGTCATTTGAACTGAGTTGTCTAAAACTCATATATTTTTTTAAATAGTTAAATAATTCATAAAAGTTCATTTCGTAAGTATATTGTCTAATTATATGTAACGACTAAAGATCACCAACTTCATCAACCTTCTTGTGCTTACACTTACAACGATCGAAGTAAACAGATTTGGTAAAAAGCTTATAATTTACACAGAAATAATGAAAAACAATATTTCATAGCGTCAACATTATTTAGAAGTCGTTTAATAAACTATAACCGTCCTACTTCTGGCGGAAGTAATCTATTAAGTCCATTTGCACTTATTTGATAGCTCGAATCGCATGTTCTACACTACACTATTGAGGAATGTAAATAAACTGTTTTCCGGAACCATGAATCAGTGAAGTTCAATTCAATTAGTACATTAATCAGTGCAGTATGTTGTTCTCACGTCATGAATTTGAGCATTATGACGAGCAAAAAATATTTTAAAAAATAGAAGCTGCACTTCTATATGCTTTAAAGATGTTGTTTGAAATTATGTGTTACAGGTCTAACCCAGTCGACTGCCGACAAGACAGTATTTTTTTTTAATCAATAGTAATTATTTATATAAAATTAATACATGGGGTGACTTTAAATTAGTAGCTTTAGAGGATGATTCTGTTTATAAAACTGAACAACGTTCCCAAAAGGACCGATGTGGAATTCTCAAAAAAACTATTAACTTCTCATAATAAGGCAATCAGCTGATCGCCTAAGTTGAGTGGAGAGGCAACACTTTTGACATTTGAAATGTATGTATGTATGCAAACTCTTTATTGCAAACTCTTATAGACTAATACAAAAGATACATAGATGTGCAAAGGCGGGCTTATCCCTGAAGGGATCTCTTCCAGTCTACCTTAGAGATGGCAAGAGAGAAACAGAAAGAAATGTCTTTTCGTTCGCTCCAGTATAGGCTCCGATTTCACGAAAAAGTGCGATTCCCTTCTATCTCGGAGAGTTGTAAATATATGATATTCAAAAAAGACTCAAAAGATGCCTATTTAAGAGAGCTGTAAGGTGCAAAAAGAATTATTCGTGAAAGGCAAAAAAGAAAAAAGGTAATGGCCGAAATAGTGGAAAAAAAATCAATTTTTCCCGATTACTTATTTGATTTTGGCGCTCAATATTTTAGAAACAAAAAGTCAGAACGAAATTTTTTCAAATTTTATAGATTCATTTCCAATGTGCTCGATAGTTGTGTGAGGCACGAAACTGTGATTTTTATTTTCATAATTTGTCTTATGTTCCATGGCGAAAATTGACCAGTTTAGTGGGCTGATTCACATCCTTAGTTTTTGTTAAAAAATACCCAACCCATTACCGCCAATATTAATCACCCAATATTAATTTTCACATTCTTATTAAGATAGATACAACCACATAAATATGCAAATAAATACAATAAACACTCAAACATTTATTTCAGAGAATGTGAACACAAATAAACATTTAAACAATTGAACTATGGAGAGCTGAAAATTTCCTATTTAAAATATTAACGCCACTTACATGTTCTAATTAGTAGATTATTAGACTTTGCCGTTTTTTGTAGACTTGCTTAATTATTATCGAGTACATAGACGGTAACTTCCGATGATTGAAAAGTAATGAATTCCGGTGCATTACGTTTAATGGACGCGATGGCAGAAATAATTGCCAAATCAGTTATAGAGCAAGCGAGGAAAATAGGTTGCATGTTATATTTCATTCCGTTTTTAGCAGATAAATATTAGTTGAGTTCTAATTAGTAACCAAAATATAGGGTTGCAAATCAGCTCACTAAACTGAATAACTTTTCCCAAGAAACTTAGGTTGGAATATTGAAAAATCTTAAGGCTCTACAGGGGAGGCCTTTGCCCAACAGTTATTTAAAGTATGAGAGTAATGACTAGAAAAAAAAACAACGGGTTGCACTCCGGGAGTGCCGGCAGAAGTGAAAACTTGAACATTCATATTTATTTAATATATTTTTTTCTATGCTGACACCGGATGACATCTTGACTTTTGCAGTTTAAATGCATACTAATATTATAAATGCTAAAGTAACTCTGTCTGTCTATCCGTCTTTCACGCCTAAACTACTGAACCGATTTTGATGAAATTTAGTACAGAGATAGATTAAACCTTGGGAAAGGACATAGGTTACATTTTATTCCACAGCTGGGCACGATATAACCTGAAGTCCACGCGGGCGGAGCTGCGGGCGAAAAGATAGTTTCCTATATTTATCAAACACCCCTCCGTGACATCTTGACTTTTGCAGTTTTAATTTCCTATATTTTTAATAAACACCCCTCCGCCTTACGAATTTTCAATCAGGGTCACGTGACAGACACGAGTCCCTAACGCGAGTTTAACATTTTTTACCCATAGGTACTTCAAAGTGCACATTGCACAACGCCGCTAAAGAAGTTTTCACTTCAAAACGACTACATATATCTTGAGCAATCAGCTGAATGTCTTAGTATGAAAATGCTGAATATTTTTTTGAGAATTTTAAATGGGTAAGCTGTTCAGTTTCCCCTACAGTTTTGCTAACTTATTTAAAGTCACTCCAATACTTCCTTCAGTAAGAAAAGTTAAATGACTTAAATGATATCTTTAAGTAAACAGGAGTTACTAAATGTATTTTTCATATACATTTGACTTAATTATATTCACTCAAATTTAAAGTGTTACTGAAGAATATAACATTCCATAAGTTAACCTCATTATTAGGTATTAAAACAAAACATTACGACTTTTTACGCAGAACTTCAAGGTCATTTCGTCAAAAAATTATTTAAGTTTTTACGATCGCATAAAATGTTAGAAACACAGAACTATGTCTTTACGAGAATAACTTGCAAAAAATTGAGGTAATCCTTTATCTATGATCATTGAGTTCATCTTTACGTAAGTACGGTAGTGCTCGCTAAGAATTTAGTCAGTAAGTATAATGTTAACATACAAAATTACCACCGAATCGTGGTCTTAACCTAGTAATTCTGAATGAAGATGTTCCCTTTATATGTAGTGACACCTATATCATTACGATTTTATTTTTGAATAGTATGAAAAAACGCAATTTTTTTTGTTGTTAAAACCCTGTTTAACAACTTGTAATATTTTTACGGACAGTCACCTACAGAATCTCGGCGCAAAGAAATATGGAAGTGACTCCGCTGCCGGTACCGGCAACGACGAAAAATTGGAACGGTTGCCGGAAGTTACTGTCAGTTTCAATTTTTGACGTTTTTGACAGCTGACATGAGTTGATTTTGTGTTCTTATCGGGGTCTGTGCTTTGATGCGTTGGTGATTATCTAAGATTGAATTTGCGAATATTCCTAAATCACTATCGGAAATGTATTACTTACATTCGACTTTGATTTTCAGATAAAACTAGTTGTCACATCGAGCTATAGTTAAAACTAGCTATAGTTAAAACTCCTCCCCCGCGGAGATTATATCGGGGCAGAAACTGTAGGTTAGGTTTGTTAGTAGCCTAGCCTAACCAACCCGTTAAGGGTTGGTTAGGTTAGGTTAGGTTAGAACTGCGACCCCCAACGCACGAGCCGAGCGAGCGAAGCGAGCGTGCCGCGGCAGCGGCCGGCGATGTGCCAGAAACGACTGTGGTTGCGTTAAGCGGTTGTCGCAGTTCCGCTCGGTTAGGTTAAGTTGTTTTGTAGGTTTCATATATTTCCGGTAACATATAACATAGCAGCACATCATTGAGTACCTATCTACTATTATTATTACCTATCATTTAAGTTTTATAATGATTTATATCGTCTATCGGTACCGGCAGCTGTTCTAGGAGCCGGTACCGGCAGCTGTTCTAGGAGCCGGTACCGGCAGCGGAGGCACAGCCAAGAAATATTTAGAACACAAAACAGAAAAACGGAATGTAAATCCATGGGTAGACGGAATGTAAAGTGGGACACAAATCAGGCTACTTAAAAAATTAAACGAGAATTTTTAGTCCTAATTTAGATGTCGTATAAAAAATCATATCATATCAAGTTGTATTGCGTGTTTACGACTACCTTTTTTGTCACTGAAAGTCAAACAGCAAATTATGTTTCGGTCAATAAGTCATCATTGGTTCTTATTGTTTTAAAATGTATTGACAATCTGCATTTATTTTAAATTTGTTTATACCATTGCCGACCACCCTAAGCTTCGGAATACTGAACGTCCATTATTAGGTCAAGATCAATTTCTACTCAATATCATTTATGTCAGTTTTTTTTTTTGACAAATGCCTACTGTGCCAAAATATGTCAATATATGTACATGAGATAAGAAAATCAAAATGTTCTTAAATATTTCTGTCTTTAATCGATACCAAACCAACTATCCTACGATCACATACCAACAAAGCTGTTTAAAAAAACATGCCTACCATCTTCTTTCTATAGAAAACCATTCATATTAACTACAATAAAAAGTTTGTAAATCTAACTTGTTTTTGCAGCCTGTCCAATGTTACATGAATGTAAAAATGTACATTCATGGACATTTGGTTTGGAATACATGTTTCAAACAATCTAAATAACGTGTGTGACTTTCCGATTATGAATTTTATACCTATTTTTCCACCATCGTCACTTTTTTTCATAACCTTTTGTCAACTGTCATGAATTTTGTGATAACTTTATTTCTGCTCAACTTGGTCACTGAAGCGCTCGTAACAAAAAGGTGCTAAATATTTGGTATTGATCACTGAGGTTTAGCAACTTACTCAGGATGATGCACCGTGATGGGTGGCCTGCCTAAGAAGCATTTTATGACGAGAGGACACACTAAACCGCTGTCGATCCTGGCTGTTATTAATTGACTATAATCAAGTCAGAAGCTATCTAGAGGTTTGAAAACAGTAACTCGGACATTTACTTGATTCTACCTTTTTTAACAAAACTTACAAGGCTCTATGAAACAAAAATCTTAACATCGAAAGCAAGATATTAGTTATTTTGCTGTTTTTTTTAAATTTTGCTGTTCGGCTACCTGCTAGGTATGCAAGTGTTTATCTACATGTCGAGATCACAGCACAAAATAGCATAAAACAGTCGTCATGGGCCGCGGTTTCATATTCGCTTATATATTCATTTCGTTATGTAGAGAAAGCTTATTACTATAGCCCCTCTCGTAATTTGGCTTGCATAATTCACTTATCCAGTACCTAAAGCATTTGGTGAGACCTCTAATTATTTTAGTATAAGACAATCTTTCAATGTGACCTTGAAATGAAAGCTCTCTATAATGAAAGGCACATACTCGTAGTAATCATGTTGACCACGCACTGATCAACTTTCCGCAAAGTTTATTTTTAAGTAGGCTGTGGTGTGTCCCACTTCTAGACAATGGACCTTTTTATAATTCGAACGGCACAGCACGGCATGACAGAATTTGTATTACCATTGCCTTCTATGTTCTCAGCTTCTAGTATGACTAGTGCATAGGAGGCAATGGTAATACAATTTTGCAGTGCCGTTTTCGTATTATAAAAAGGCCCAAAGGCATCCCCTTTCTTATGCCAAATTTGTCTATTTTGGACCACCTCTACCCAGTTGTCAGGGGCGGTGAATGGTGTCGGTAGCATCTCCGTGTTCATATCATAAACATCAAATCATAAAAACTGTTATCAGATTCTTCTTTTAGAATGGAAATGGGAGATTTTGTTGATTTTTTTGGAGATAAAATATCGTTACTTTACCGGCTATTTTAGTGTATAAATAAAAATACATAGATGTTGGCAAAAAAATTTCAGGCACACAATCACATTTAACCGTGTGGTGATCGGTTGAGAATAACACCACCCCATCTCTTTCCGTGGGTGTTGTAAGAGGCGACTAAGGAAACACAAATGAGACCTGCCTCCTAGTAATCCATCTCAGGCAACGTAACTTAATTTTTTTCTAAATCTGAGGTGTCGTCCTATGGTCTCATGCGGTGTGATAGGCTCTGTAAAGGGCCGTCTGGTTCACGACCACCCTCCTACCGAAGTCCGACTCCAAACAGCTTGCTGTGTTCCGTCGGTGCGTGGGAGTACCAGTGCCTTTATAGGCATTTTCTGGGTTAACTCGCTCCATCGTCGACCTCATCTTTGACCTTGTGGTCAAGGTTGAGGTCAAGAGGTAACCCATCTTATAATAATAAAAAACTGCAACAATTAGTATCTAAATGAAACATAGAAGCGTAAATAGACTCTCTTCCTATCCGTTTAGAAAATGTGTGTGTTTAGATAAAGTCTGAGGAGCCTTTATTTACACTTAGGTATGTTTATAGTAAAGTATAACTTACTTCACTAGTTCTAAACTTTTAAAAAGAAATAATTATAAGGTTAACGTTAATTTTTTAATAACTCTAGATTTAATTTTAAGTTGTTTTAGGTTTAGTATTTCTTCTACTTGAAAACATAAAACCGCTCTAAAATTATTATTATTTTTTACTAAAAACGCAGATTTTCTATCTACAAATAATGCTATGAACATCAATGCCCTTATCATAATCATTCTTTTTTTACATTTTAAAAAAGAAAGAGAGTTTTAATATTTCAGACATTCCCGATATCCAGGATTTTTTTTCATATCCAACTGCTTAAGTGTATGAAGTCTCTTTCACATTTCCCTAACAAAAATAACAGCAAACTCTATGTCGAAGCATCCTCAAACCAAAGTAAACAAAGTGCAACGCACCCCTCAAAGTCCACGGTCTCCTTTTACTCCAAAACAATGGGATTTTCAAAGCACTGGTATTATCACTGAAGTTTTTTTTTTAAATATCGTACTGTAAAGTCACAGCGCGCACTAGCGTAGCTAGCGGATGTGTCTTCCTCTCAACGCACGAGCATCAACTGGTCGTCTGCGCCGGCGCACATTCAAGCGTTGCCTGATAACCGATAGCTACCATGAACAAGAATTGTTGACTGTTTTAACACGATCGATTGTTTTCCGCATAAAGACGCGTCGCTGTGCAATAACCCTGAACCTAGCAAAAATACACTGACTGACTGTAAATATGTAAGTCTTATAATTTTCCACGTTAAAAACGTATGGGTCACCGACTTCAATCCCAACAAGAGTTCGCACAAAGTAGATAACTAGTATTTTTTGCAGACTACAATGCCTATTAGCAGATAACCACAAACGAAAATGTCACTCATTTATTTAGATGATGTTCTGGTTTGTAGTATTTTTTGTTTTTGTTTATTTTTTTTAAAGCGCTAAATCATTTTCGATGAATTGTATATGGGACTACCACTGAAGTATACTCTTTCGAACAAAAAAATAATTTTGAAAATCGGTCCATAATTGGCGGAGAAATCGGTGAACATCTTTGTGTAATTAAATGTAATAAAAAAAAATTAAAGCAATGAAATGAAAAAATAATTTGTAATTATTGTAAATTGAAACGAAACGTGTGCACTAATTTCAGCGGTAGTATCAAATTTTATAATATCTTAATAATATAGCAACGCAAACGATCAGCGAACACTTAAAATAATTGCAATTTCAAGAAATCAGGCCACAGAATCGGATGCATTTCTCAGCTAGTCCTTCAAGACAGATTTACAAACTAGTTTAAACTAGTTTTTGACCGCGGTTTGTCTTTTAAAAAGTCGAAACAAATGCCATATTTTTTATATGGCAATATCAAAAATTGGTGATCTAATATAAAACTGTTATTATAAACACTGTAATAACTGTAAAGTGGTGATCTTTGATCGCTATAAGTTTATAGTTTTTAAATGACTTGAAAAGAATGAAGAGGTTTTTAATTCATTTTTTTTTTTCATTTACTTTATTTTGTGTGTGTATGCACAAATTATAGGCCAATTTTCAAAATTCTTTTTTTGTCCGAAAAAGTATTCTTCTGAGGTGGTCCTACATAAATTTTACCGAAATTGATAATGCCCTTTTTTAATAAATCAACAAAACCAAACAACACCTACACATCATATTTAGATGACGTTTAGGGATTGAAGTCAGTTGACTCTTATGTTTTTGACGTGGACAGTTATTATATCTTAAATTGCTCTGTGAGTTACAATCTTCTCAAAAACTTGGGCTTAAATTAAATCGTAACAGATCAAAATGCAACTTACATGCAATTTAGCTGATAAAGGCTCATGATAATGACATATGAAGAAGTTAGGACCAAAAATGGGACACAAAACAGTAAATTCGATTTTAATTTAAAAACTATTTTCAAAAACAAACGAAAACAAACCAACAAGCTTATTTCAAATTAATTAAAGTTACATTTCAAATGCAATTAATATCAATTTAAAAGTTGCATGTGTCCAATAAATCGTTTGCATTAGTAATTGAGGCAATTTCGTTGCATTTTAAATAAATAACATGACATTTTAATTCGTCCACGCTGACCTTGATAGAGTTTGAAATTGAAAATCGGCTCATCTTTATATGTTACGACTTACGACATATAATCAAAACCATAATTATTGATTGCAAAAACTTGTCAACGGCATGGTGTCGACGACGCAAGGTGTTATTTTTTCAAATTGATTATTTATTTATATCGGTACATTTTGAAATAGAAACATTGACTGGATAGCATCAAAATAATAACAAACCTGCTTTTCGATGCATTATGTTTTGTTAAAAGTATTCAATTATCTTTAAAGAATCCAACGAATTATAAAGCTATAGATTGAATATACTTCGTTCCTAATTACAAAGGTTATAAACTTCCTTTTAATGAATTATAATTGTTAACTACTGTATAACTAGAATTCAACATTCCATTTAAAAAATGTCAGATGCTATAGAAAATTATGTATTTGATCGAACTTTGCTATACCTAATCATAACCTAAATTTGTACTATAATGTATTGTTGGCAATGAATAAATTATTTTCTTTCTTTCTTTCTTTAAAATTATAAAAAGGTGTTAAAGGTACAGGTATTCAGAAATAATTTTCAGAGAAAGAAAAATATTCGGCGCGTATGGGACTTCAACCCACGACCCCAGGATTAGATCTCCTGGTGCTCTAACCAGCTGAGCTATCGTTCCTTCAAGTCAAGCGCTGAAATTCCTCATTCCCTTACTATAAGGTACAGGTAATTTTAATTAACTGTGAAAGGTGACATCAATAGGGTAATTCAAGTTCTCCTCAGAGGAGACTTCAATTACAAAAAAGTTATGTTTTTTGTCCAAAGATACGCAGTTAAATTGCAGAATCACATTTTAGAGTTTCATTAAATTTATGACTGCTTATTTTTCAAGTTTTCAAGGACATTATAATATCATGGGCACGGTTGAAAGGGTTCAAAGGGATGTTTACGGAAATATGACTAAGACGTGTTTCGTAGTGTTGTTTTTGCGATAACTTGTAGACAAAGTAAAAGGTGTAAAATCAAGATCAATTCGTGCAGTGCCTCCGAAAGGGCACTGCCCTTTCCGTTCGTCAACACAAACAAAACAAAACACTGAACTTTTTAGTGGGCAAGACACCGCCCTAATGAGCAACGCACTGGTAATCTTTTAACATAACCGTTAGAGCAAAAAGTGAACTTCTCTTATTGTTTTAATATGAGTTTCTAGGTTTGTTCAGTTTTACGAGGAGGATGAGTGCCTAAAGTTTTGCTAACTAATTTAAAGTATTCAACAAAATGTTTGCAGTAAACTTTATCATTCCTAAGATCAGTTTCTCAAGTTTAAAATTCTTTAAATGCAAAAAATAAATAAATAGAAGAATTACTTACAATAGAAAAAAATAAGCTGACTTAAGGCCATTTTCACCGAAAATTCAACCCAACCGTAGTTAGAAGCTAATCAGACAAATTACCAAAGAAAATGTTTTAGAAAATGACATTGTCAAATCTGTGGTTAGCTGCTAATCGTTGGTTGAATATTTGATGAATATTGGCCGTAGTTACTTACTGGTCATTTCGAGTATTTATTACACAAAACCATGTAAGTACTTAGAAATAATTATTAGCCAAGTCGTGCGCTGATTAATAATAGTGTAGCACAGAATAGGAAATCGCAAAAAGATGATTTATCGACAAATGAGCTACTAAACTGGCCTAAACCAAATCGCTAATTTAATGGATATTTCATAATTTCAGCAGGAATTACTAATTACTTACGTGTTTTAGACCATATTTAAGTAAATACTTGCGTTTATATACATTTGCACGCAGAAAAAATTAAATCTTTTAATAGAACCTGGGAGGAAGCTATTATCTAATAGAACTTGTTTACATTCAAGTCGATTTGGCTTCTCTGGTAGACAGATAACCCAGTTGTCATAGAAATACATACTTAATACTACAGGTTACAAATAATGTGTGGGTGTTTAATTGTGGTCACAGATTGACAACGTTTTTCTCACAATAAAAAAAAACATCAGATAACGATGATGAGGAAATGGTGGCACTACTACTATGGATATAATTTTTATTCGAATATTTACGATTTGAAAAGGGAACTATCTTTATGTTTGTAAGTTCTGTTAGGTACCGAATTGAAGGATTCTGTACACCAGCATATAAACTCCAATATAGCGTCATCTCTTGAAAGTTGAGTATTGTTGAGGATACAAATCAAATCAAATCAAATATCTTAATTGTGTATCAAGAGTACAATATGGATGTTATTTTGTGACAGAAACATACTCGATGTGTAGTTGTCTCAAATGCACGAATAGAATCTCGTATTGTTTTTTTGCTCCTTGTCCAATGTTTCGTGAAGGCTAACTACTAACTCTACAAAACAAGCCTGTATGATTCTCTAATGATAAGGTACACAAAAATAATAAATAACAACTTTATCACATTCGCGTTGTAAACTCATCGATCACACAATCTGAACATCTTTCAAAACCCATGCCTTACAAAATGGTACGAGTATGCTTTGATAGTTATCGTAAAACTTTATACCTGACATTTTATTAAAACGAGAATTTTTGTAATACCAAGCAGTTAGTTAAGGCCATTTTGAGTTGATTGCTTCTAACTTAAGCAACAAAAGCAAATTACAAGCGCATATACCAAAATACTAATTTATAATCCGTTTAGACATACAAAAACGAAGAAGAAGTCAAAGTCAAAGTCCAAAATACTTTATTTTCATAGAACGTACAAAGTGCTTCTTGAAAACGTCATAAAAATACATTAGTAAAATCAATATAAATCATTTAGCAAAATAGTGAATTACATTAGCATTTTAGACTTTGCGCCTATTCGCAAAGGTACAGTCTTCCTCAGGAAAAAAATAAGCGTAAGTTGCTGAACTGAGTGGCTAACTTTGCAATATGAGGACCCCATTGAAGTTTTACGTCAATAGTGATACCTAAGAATACAGTAGATTCTACAACTTCCAGTTTTTCATTTTTAACCTGTACATTGGTATTAACCTGTTTAACGTTGGGCAAGGTAAATTTAACACATTTGGTTTTTTTCTCATTCAAGAGTAGGTTATTTACAGTAAACCATTCAACTACCTTTGAGATCGCAGTATTCACGTCGTCATAATTAGTGGCATATCTTTTTACTTTAAATATAAGTGATGTGTCATCGGCAAAAAATACGATCTCATAGGCCTCTTTAATAAGAAAAGGCAAGTCATTAATGTACACGAGAAACCTAAAATTGAACCCTGTGGAATGCCCATACAGACTGTGAATCCAGGTGATCTAGAGTACCGTTAGCTTCAACCTTCTGGATCCTATTACGCAAATAAGATTCCAGAAGCCTAAGTGCGTTTCCTCTTATGCCATAGTGATGTAATTTTCTGAATAGTCTCATAGTGAACACAGTCAAAAGCCTTGGACAAATCACAGAAGACTCCAAGAGCATCATGTGAATCCTCCCAGGCCTCAAAAGTATCAAACGAAAAAGCTCAACACCGGCATCCAAATTGATGTATATTCATAAGTTTACAAGCGTAAAAGTGAGTGGTTATTTGACTAAAGATAATTTTTTCAAAAATTTTGCTAAGTACTGGTAGTATTTAAATTGGTCTGAAGTTGGTGGGGTCAGATGTACTACCAGCTTTAAACAGAGGAATTACTTTACTATGTTTCATCAAATCAGGAAACACACCACCATCGACACAACTATTGAAAGTAAGCACTAAATGTGGAGCAATACAATCTATTATGCAATTTACTACTTTTACTGAAAGACCATCAAGGTCCGTAGTCTTTTTCATGTTTAACATTTTAAAAGTTTAAGAATGTCAACAATTCTAATGTGTGAAAAACTAAAATGAACCTTACTTTCGTCTACATTTTGCTTAAGTAACGATTCAGCGGGCGATGAGCCAAGTGACTGAGTAGTGGAGACTGGAATGTCAGTGAAAAACATTTTTAACTCTGTAGAAATTGCTACATCCGATGTTAGGATTTTTTTTTACCAGGCCATATACGACCTCACCGAGGGGCACGGGCCTCTCTTCGAAACACGAAGGGGATTTAGGCCATAGTCCACCACGCTGACCCAATGCGGGTTGGTGGACCGCTCGTCTTTCGAAAATGAATTTTCATGGACGGACGGGTTTCATCACGATGTTTTCCTTCACCTTTTTAAGCAAGTGATAATTAGACATCCGTACATAAATCCTAAAAGACGAATTTAGTGGTACAGGCCACTTAATATTGAGCTTAAAATTAAAGTTGCGAGCCTTAACCCTTCCCGTCTCACTATTTATAATTTTCCAAGAAGTCTCTGACATTACTATTATTTTTAATTTTATTTCTAACAAACATAGCCTTCGCCGCTTTACATACACGTTTAAATGTTTTGGAATAAGCTCTAACATACTTAACAAAAGTTTCATAATGGTTATATGCTTTCTCACCATAGAAATCTTATAGCCTTTCCCTGCTTTTGTAAATTCCCACTGTCGTCCAATCACTCAACTTCAAGGAGTCATTCATTTTTAGCGTATTGGCTTTAAACACATTGTCAAATTCTTGCATAGATAAACTGAGTAGAGAGTTATAAAGTTTGTTAGGATCATCTCTCTCAAATCTTAGATGTAGTAGTTTGGTGATCATATTATTTCTGTAATTCTCAAGCCTTATGTCACTAATAGGCACATATTCGATGCCTCTGTCTACAGCCTTTCCAGGAAGTGCATCAAAGGAAACTAGTTGGCCCGAGTGATCCGATACTGACTTGTGGATTTTTCAGAGGAGTCAAAATTTGTGTATATATTATCAAGACACGTTTTGGAAGTTGCGGTAATTCGTGTAGGCTCTAGAAAAAGATTGCGCAAATTATAACACTTAAACAAGGATATGATTCTTTTACTAAGAGAACTTCCAATAAGTCAACATTAAAGTACTAATTTTAAATAATGCTTCCTCCATGATTTTTTCAAAGGATTCATATGAGGACTTGGGCGGTCTGTACACACATAATACAATAAGCTGCTCAAGCTCTTTTACAGGCTATTTCAGAAGTGCGCTCAACAGACAAGCTTACTATGTCATTACGTTCTTTAAACTTTAAATTGTTACAAGCAAATATAGCTGAACCTCCGTGTATGGCTATATTTCTGAATGCACTAGCAACTTGGTGATTATTGAAGCCACATATTAACTGATGACTACGCAACCTGTGCTCAGTAATACATAAAATATCAATTTTATAACAGTTAATATATAGCTCAACCAATAATTATTTGTGTTTTATTCCTTGCAAATTTTGATGCACCAAGTTTATATAATTATTATTTTTCAGACAGAACATCCTTAGTCATCATGGAGTTGCTAGGAAATCCTTGTCCTTTGTTTGGAGAGGGATTTCCTATTGTCTCGCTACTTAGTTTAAATAATTTTTTATATAAATATTGCTATAATTTTTATATACAAATTCTTTTATAATGAACAATCAGAAACTGGACATATTTTTATCTTAAAACAAAACCTTTAACTTTATCACCATTAAATAAATAGCTAGTTCTACTAACAATAGGTTATCACTAATCACAATTTAAAATCTCTATGAAATTGCAGGTCCTAATTCACTGACTCATCAACACCCAGCCTAAATGCTTTTTTTTCAGCCCATATATGTCCCCACCGAGGGGCACGGGCCTCCTTTCGAGACACGAAGGGGCTTTAGGCCACAGTCCCCACGCTGGCGCAATGCGGGTTGGTGGAAATGAATTTTCTTGGACGATGTTTTCCTTCGCCGTTAAGCAAGTGATAATTAAAAATAGGTACATAAATCCTAAAAGACGAATTTAGTGGTACAGGCACCAGGATTTGAACCCGCGACCTTCAGTTTACAAGTCATTACCAACTGGGCTATCACCGCCCAAACACTTGAATCCAGAAAACTGGAATTTGGCCCAAAGGTTCCTTTAGTAACGTAGGCAACGATTAAGGAAGGATTTTACGAAATTTACACGGGAACGAAGTCTGGGGCATACTAGAAAATATAATATACCTAGCACTACTAATCTCTATTTATGTAGAGAACAGGTTTTTTTACAAAAATTTTTGTTTCGAAGACATACGAGTATCAAACTCGGAGTCTTGAATCAGAAGGCAGATTTATCAATCAAACTTGTTGTTTATGTTTTACACAAGTTGATAGAAACTCAGGAACATTATAATAGCAGCGAGACATTCTTTTGTGTAGAAAATAAAACATTGTCTTCAAGGAAATCATTTTTTCTCCACAATGCATCCATCAGCGAGTCCCCAGATGCTCTTTAAATAAGTTGCTCTGGTTTTACTTCCTTATTTATTTTGTACACCACTCGCTTTGTATACTATGACAACAGCAAAATAAATTACTTGACAAAGATTACTTATGTGTAAAAAATATGTTAATTTGGGGACTTTAACTTAGTTAACAAAGCTTAAGCGGGCGATTCTCTTTATTAAACTGAACAACTTTACCTAACAAGTCCCAAGAAATCTTTTTATTGGTATAACTAAGAGTAAAAAACAGCCCGTCATCCATCTGAACATCCATCCTCCCATTTTTAATTTGATGATTCTTCTTTTTCCTAGCTCCTTGTCTCGTTTAAAACTGTGGGTACTTTTAAGCGTGATTCAGGATCTGGCAAATTAAATAAATATTTTTTTTTTCTTGAACAATAATTCACACAGCATCATATACCCCAAACTAAGCAAGGCTTGCACTATGAGTACTAAATAAACGATATACTTACCACTTAGATGGCCCAATGCTGATTTTGAAACTGTGTAAGTATCAAAATTAATTACTTATTCTTTTTTATGTTTCTAACTAAATCATGACATTACTTATTACACGCGATACAATTGAAGTAGTAGAGCAATACACTGACAAGTGAAGCATTTACGATAAAAAACCAGTTAGCTTACAACGATGGGCCAAATCCGAAACATGAGGAATAGTGATTTATTCAAGGTAAAGCTGACAGATAATTCTCCCTTGAGGCGTTTTTTAACGTTTCAAATATACAAGCTGATTTTTTTATCAGCAGCCAAATTTTTTGTATGTAAATTTTATAAAAAATTATATCGTTTCATAAAACAAACAAAAATCGTCTGAAGCATGAAAGTAAATCAAATTTTTTGTATGGAAAAAGTTAAAATCGCCCAATTGAGTTGAAATTCGTAATATACTCTTCAACACTATTTGTGAGACCCATATTTCTGCGTTTAAAAAAATTCAACCTCTAAGACTGACGTCTTATCAAAGAGGTATCAAAATAATAAAAAAATACAATATCAAATTGTTTTACTCTTTTTTTACGTTCTATCACCGTTACTGACAATTATATGTGTATTTTTTTCGCCATAGCTAAAAACTTCTTCTCGGCGTATAAGTACAGTCGAGGTTTTGCCCGTGGTCACGATGAGTTGACCCATCACCGGGTCTTCAGGTAATTTTACTTTTTGGATGTCTGAATATGTCGTTAAAAATTAATTAATTACCATGTAAACTACCAACACATTAAAATCGGCGTATAGTTACTAATTGGCAAATGGTATTGTCAGAGTTTCAAAATACTGTATATTAGATCCATTACTTTTTTAAAATTTTTATACTTAGCTGGAATTTAAACTGCTCTAGCTTTACCTAGGTTGTTACCCTGTCACCACTTGTCATCATCAACCTCATCATCTCATTAAACCAAGTCAGAGGACATTTGGCGGTTAAAAAATTTTGACTCTAGGTTTAGTCAAGCTGGCCACGTACTTGATAATACCTGCACGTTAAGGAAGAAAGGAGTATCTTCTCACAATAGGTATTGTATTGTCATCGAAACAAAAATCCATGAAAATTGATTAATTTGTAAGTGGGAAGAGAACCGGAAACGCAAGTGTTATTGTACGTTAGACATGCAGCCATGTTACTGTAAATAATGGACTACACTAATAACTCTAAAATTCAAATTAAAAAAAAACAACGGGTTGCACTCCGGGAGTGCCGGCAGAACTGAAAACTTGAATATTGAAGTTGTGCATTAATATTTAATTAATTTTTTTTTATGCTGACACCGGATAACATCTTTACTTTTGCAGTTTTAATTTCCTATATTTATCAAACTCCCCTCCGTGACATCTTGACTTTTGCAGTCTTAATTTCCTATATTTATTAAACACCCCTCCGCCTTACGGATTTTCGATCAGGGTCACGTGACAGACACGTGACCCTGACGCGAGTTTAAAATTTTTTACCCATACTTCAAAGTGCACAACGCAGTTAAAGAAGTTTTCACTTCAAAAACCATCTCATTTTCGTCATTTAAGGCTTATAAATTTTAAACGGTGCAACCAATTTTGATAATATATAGCTAAGAACCATCTCGATTACGTCAGCTTTCAAACAAAAAAAAATACAACAAAATCGGTCCATTCGATGTCATAGATAGATATACCAGGGCTTTAGGTATCTCTCTTTCAACCTCTCGGGTAGTTAATCAGCCCATGAAACTGTACAACTTTCCCGAGGAACATAAGTCAAAATACGAAAAAAAATTTTAGAGTTCCCATACAAACTTCATCAGCATATAGCGCATTTTGTATGGGAGATCAAATTTTTTTTCGTATTTTGATCTATGTTCCTTGGGAAAGTTGTTCAGTTTCATGGACTGATTAACTACCCGAGAAGTTGAAAGAGAGATACCTAAAGCCCTGTATAGATACAGGCGTCAAATTTATAACATTCCTGTTTTTTTGTCGGGAGTTAAAAACGGAGTAACAAACTTCCATCAATACACTCACGCCGATAACCCCTTTCGGGGTAAGCAAATGCCACGCAGTTCTAGAACCACTTGACATCGCATTTAACATACATTCTGAGGATTATTATCTAGATGGAACATGAGTATAGTGGTGATAGGTTGTAAGCCTTATGCCCACAATACGATCCTGTTCTCCCATTTTCTGGCTTCTTTCTGTCCCAATCCAGCCTGAAAGTCAAAAACTAAAAAAAATTGAACGGAATTGTCAATTATAGGAACCTCTCCTGAAGTCAATCTTTTCGCTTGGGACTTTGTTCCCGTGGGAATTTTGGACAAATATGTAGTTTATATGTTAATCCAGGATGTCAGCTACCTCCATACAAAAAATTCTCAAAATTGGTCCAGCTGTTTGAGCGTGAAAGAAGAACAAACATCCATACATATAAACATTCGCGTTTTAAATATTAGTAAGGATAAAAGAGTCGGAACTTTCAGAAAGGTTCAGATACAACCTTGTCTATTTTCATAGCTGACAACAACAGTGTGAATCCTCGCATTGTTAAAAATGTATACTTAATATTAATGCCTATTATTATAAATGCCTATTGTTTTATAAAATTAATCTAAACAATTGCTTTCTAAACAAACATTACTTAACTTGTTTATTAAAGTATTCATCTCCATGTAAACTTTTCTTTTATTTTGATAACAGCTCTTGTTGAAATATTTCTACAATATCTGTGAGATGTTTTGTTTATATCTTGCAATGATATATCTGTGAAAATGTTAGTTGTTTAGGTTTGTTCGTGGTTTGTTTTCGAAAATTCGGGTTAGTTAAATCAAGTTCATAAGATCAGAGACCAAGATAGGCAGATTTAATAAAGATTTAAAAAAGCATCTACTCCATTCACTTGAAGCTGAATAGATTTTCAACAAATTTTAAATTAAGTTTATACCTACTTACTATGTAATTAGAGACTCTTGCCCTCGCAGACAAACTGCTCAAGCAGTTTTGTGGGGCTTTATTTTTAAGAAGCAGTGTAATTTTTATGTCTAATAATTTAAATAAAATAATAAATAAATTAATAAGTTTTGTAAGACGACTTCGAGCGAAAAAAACACAACCTTGCGCGGTCTAAAATGTTGACCCTTCCCAAACAGCATTCAGTAGTTTGGGTGGTATTCGGCCTAAAATTTTGAAAATTAAGCATCTTCAACCACATCTCCGCCCTTGAGCTAGATTGTGGTCAAGAGCGAACCAACTTGTTATATAAAAAAAAAATTATAGATTACTACAAATATTCACGTTTCCTTCTAATTTTCAACTTTTCAACCGTAACCACTAATCTACGCCTTTATTAAATGGCCTGAGTGTGATATCAATATGCCATTTAAGAAAAAAAATAAGGGAACTCCAATATTTACACTCTGAGGATGTGATTTATGATACATACTTATGAAAGAGGTTTAATTTGGCGAGATAATTTAATTAAAAGTGACCTAACCACAGTGAGTAGGTCGGTGGTGGGTAGGCCTTTGTGTCATAGTATAGTGTGGCTGAATAAATAAATTTACTAGGTGAGTATAGAGTCATCAGTAGTTCATATGCCACCCACACGCCGCTTGAATGGCGAACTTTTGAAAGTAATTACTTTAATTGTTTTGAATCCCTTATTTGACAACTCAGCATCTGAGCATGGCACTTAATGATAAATTAATCGTGTAAGTTCCTTTTTCTGTAAAATAAAACTTCTACTTAATACTAACCACTATGCATGCACTCGATAAATCTATTTTTCAATAATTTGAACCATGTTTCGAATTTTTTATACAGGGCTTTAGGTAAATCTCTTTCAACCTCTCGGGTGGTTAATCAGTCCATGAAACTGAACAACTTCCCCAAGGAACATAGGTCAAAATACGAAAAAAATATTTCGATCTCCCATACAAAATGCGCTATATGCTGATGAAGATTGTTATGGGAACTCAATTTTTTTAAATGTATTTTGACCTATCTACCTAACAAACAAACTAATTAAATAATAAGCAGACTTTACAAATATTCTAGAACGCGGGACATCATCCATCAGACAACTATTATTTTTCATTAAAATTGTACAAGTAAACAACAATCAAAATAAACAACAACAAAAAGAATCGGTAACAATAATCAATAAATAATAAAGTTATTCAAAAAGCTAATCATATGCTGTCTGAACGCTTAAATTGGTAATAAATGATCATGAACCGACTTCCTTATGCACGCATCATTGCTGAGAATTATAAATGTTGTATCCTACATACTATAATACTATAGAAGAAAAATCGGAATTACTGTCTGGCACAATATTAAGCTAACAAGAGAATTTAAAATTGTGGACAGTTTCTTCCAGATAATATAAGAGTCTACTAAGGTAGAGTTTTCTTAGCTTCGGGAAATATCATTGGAAAAAAATGACCATAAAACTATTTTTCTTGGCAAAGTTTTTTTAATTTTTTTAAATTTTGTCCCAAGGGACCTCAATTACAAAAATCTTTCCGTGCACCTTTTAGTGATCACGTCAAAAACGTAAGAATCAACCGATTTTAATCCCAAAAGTGCCTATCGACAGCATACGATGATGACAACATTGACAACGCCAGAGGGCGAGTGGCGTGCCACGCGAGTTTGTCGCCATCGCGCTCGAGCTGCTGATAACCACAAACTAAAACGTCATCTAAACGTATGTGTTTATAGTTTTTATTGATTTTTTTAAAAAGCGTAGAATCAATTTCAATTTTTTGAAGATATTTGAAAATCGAACGACAATGACGGAGTTATCGCGTAACAAACATACAAAAAAATAATCTCCTTTTTTTTGAAGTCGGTTAAAAAAGTTCACTTAAAGAGTAATAAGCAAGTTGGTTCAGTGGTTTGAAAAGGCTACTTTTCTACGCAGAAAAAATCGCGGGTACAAAACTAGGTGCATTGACAACTAGCAACAATTATTGTCCCGAGGATAATCTATACATACTTTGACACTCCAATGATTCTACATATATCTGATCTTCCATTCAATAGACATGTCGCAATGGGCCCAAAACAGAAAAGCCACGGCCAAATGCCATCAAGATTGCTTTCAATAAATAATGTATCATAAGACTATAGGATTTTTAATCGAACAAATGAGAGCGTCATCGACAATGTTATTTGGAACCTTGGGGATAAGGCTCGGTTCAGACTTGATAAAATAATGTATATAACAGTTAAGTACTAGAATGTTTACTGGATTGATTTGTTTTTTTTTGCATATAATAAAAAGTTCAGTAGGTAAATGTAAACGTACTTAAGAAAATGAATTCTAACTCAAAAATAACTCATATATATATTAATATTTTGTGTGAAAGCATGTGCATACAATAATCAACGCCAGATATTTCCATATTTCTTTTACTTCGCTGATATATAAAATTGATTTTAATTTAATAATATTCAGGCGGTGATGGCTCAGTTACTAATGAGCCAGACTTGCAACCAGAAGGTTGCGGGTCCAAATTCCAGTGCGGGCCTCGTCTTTTCCGATTTATGTATGGATTTTTCATTAATTATGATTTGCTCAGCGATGAAGGAAAAAATCATGATGAAACGCACGTCGGAAGGCGCGCGGTTCACCAACACGTCAACTATGGCCTAAATCCATAGTCCACCATGCTGAGTAGGTCGTATGGTGGGGACGTATATGGGCTATTAAAAAAAAAATCTAAGTTTATTCTACTTCGCACTCAATACTTTACATGGTATTTTAAGACAATTATTTTCTCAATGATGACAGTAGCAAAATATCCAGATAAGCATCAAATCCATTAACAAAGATAAATGCATGGTTTGAAAAGGCCCTAGGCTTCAGAGGCGCATTGTATGTTAATATGACAGGCTGTAATAGCAGTCAAATTGTAGCCTCCCATTTAATGCATAACAGTTCATCAGGTGACAGTGAAGTGACACTGACAATCACCGATACACCCACCAGTTGCGAGCCACCAATTCCTGGTAGCTCTGAATAGAAGCAGTTTATTTTTAATGTTACGCATAATGTATAGTAATACAGAGTAACTGGCAACCATTATGTTCTAAATAGATTGGGCTGAGTGGTTATGAGTGAAGCAATCATGGAAAAATTACCTTTTTATTTTATAATCTAAATAATGATGAAACTTTTTTATGTTTATTTAATGAACTGTTGTAAGAATAGGGCTTTAAGGTTTAAACAAAAAGAAAAAATATAAAAGACTTTTGTTGCAATACATCTCGCAAGGACGTCCCTAAGATATGTTTTCCTTTTATAATGACTTCTTGATTATTTATTAGGCTTTTGAATAGGCGACTTACTTGCTTAAATATTGTATTGTGAAGGCAGTATTCACTCTTTTAACCTTAAACTGTGTTAGGGCATAGGGTTAAAACCATCAGTAGTATCTATTATGCCGTAATTTGTCAGAAAACAATACGTTTCGGGTAAACGGTTAAACGCAATCATAATTAATTGGTTATTAACTGTCAGTTATGCCTATAATACTCAGTTTTAGATATCAATCAAAATCAATTACGTAGTCAACTATTCGAAAATACCTCTTCCTTACCTTTAAGTCTCAGTTCTTACATCCATGCTTATTATATTACTATTATCTTGTTTACCAGTAAATTGCTCGAGAATATTACTTCACAGTTCATGCCATATTATCTTGATGCCAAACATGCCTTGTGCCAAAAGGCGTGCTCTTATATGGCACGAAAAGATTTGGGACGAAAACCGCGGAAACTGATTAGCAACTCGCGAGGAATTAAGGTGACCTCACATCGGTAACTGTGTATAGGATTACAAAAAATCTTTACAAACATTAAAATTAAACATGACGTGTATAAAATGAAAGACTTCCTCTAGCACGATTGCCACCCAGGCAACGTTCTTAAAGTACTGGGTGGCTATTCTACTAACCCATGGCCTCTCATTGGCGGTGGTACGATAATGATAAAACTTAGAACTATCTAAACTTCGTACATTTAATGAACAGCTACCTTGACTTGGGGCGCCATTGTTTACTGAATGTTAAGCTGCTGGATAGTTATCAACGTATCGGACAGTTGTAGGTGGCGCTGCTGACATCAGGGTCATCAAGTGTATAAGGTTTCAAAAGTTCTGAATATTGCCACCTAAACAGACAAAATGGTCAACATTGTCATTCAACCGCCATTGATTAGTGGAATAGACCCTCTGAAACTACAACATGGCCAAACCTATTCGTTGTGCAAAATAGCTGCCAGCTCTCTTGTCATCCGTTGCCTTGATAAGACTCATGGAGAGGCTCTTTAGAAATCGTTTAGCTTCAGGCCCTGATGGGCGATCTCCACTGCATATAGCTTTTTGACGCAAAGTTACATCACCCGTAACTTATTTTTCAAATTTATTTTCTTAATGGTCTTAGTTAGTTAGATTTACGACCGTTAGTTTTGCTTTTTTTGACGCAAATTTACATCAAATGTGAATATACCTTTGCAATAAAAATTCTACTCACGAATCTTTTGATTCAAAATGCAGTTGGTTTTGTAAAAGTGACTTAATTTTTGAAAGTGACAAGCATACTAATTCGTTATTTTATATTTCATGTTAATTTTTTAATTTATGTACTTTACAGGCAGACCATGAAGGATTTGTTAAGAGATTATTTTATCTTTTTGCTAATTTTAAGTCTTTTTTGGTATTTCTTTAAAATTAGGACCCACTAAGATACGTAGACAGAAACGTTTTTTTGTAACAAAACTAAAACAAAATAAGAAATGATGATAAAAAGTTTCACTCTTTTTTTTGTTAGCCTGTGTGGATCCATGCTATGATGTAAAATACGTTATGTGATATATAGGTTACCAATATACAATATCGTTTTGAATAAACCTAGAACCTTTAAAATTTGTCCGATAGCTCCTTTATTGCTTTATTTATTATGGAATTTGGTTGCACCAGCTTCGATCAACGTCTATCATTATTCAATCTACAAAATGTCCACGTTCCTGTGTCTAGCCGGTCACTGATTATTGTTATCATCGGGCCATTGGCATCCATCGCCGCTGTTCTGGGCTCCTATTCTGTAAATCTACGGCCATACTTCTAATTATTTGATGTCAGTGCATCTCTCTCTTGCACTGTATAGATAACAGTGACAGGTATAGTCTTGTGGAACGTCCTGTTCTTTTAATTTACAAGATGATGCCTTGTTCACGTGGCCAGTTGGAACCATTATACAATTTGTAGTTGAATTTTGCATGTAAATTACATAGAACATTGCTTTACGAGGTGTCTTTATGATAAACGTCAAAATCGACTACCGTAATTCTTGAGGTTGGAAACTACATAGAAATTTTCTGTATGTAATGTTTTACACTTGCCCAACTCAATGCAAATATTCAAATAATGATTTATAATACAAACAATTTAGAGTTGACTAAAGTCTACACAGAATTAGACAAGCGTGAAAATAGTTGGATAAGCTTTTGCCCAGCACTGGAGTAGTTGGGTTCGACAAACAGAAGAAATTTGAAGGGAACTGTAAACTAGTGGGTTATCACCGATGGTTTATATATAAAACAGGATTACAAAATACTCCACATTTCAACCGCAATAAGAACTAAAATTGTAGAGTTTGAGTTTAATACACCTGCCTACACTAGTACCTGATCAAATTAGTTGTTAGTGGTTAAAATCAAAGGCTAACATCAATAGTGTTTTATGGAAGCTACCCAGCTGAACCCACAAAAATTTAAATTCGTTCTGCAGAAGGTAATTAGAAAAACGGAAAGTAACCTACTTTCTATAATATAGAGAATTGATCTTTGATCTTGATCTTGACCACAATCTAGCCCAGGGACGAAGATCTCGTCCAGGATGTAGAAGACAGATCACTTTTTAATCTGTTAAGAATAGAATAGAATAGAAAAAATCTTTAATTTATAGGACATTCAGGATTCCACTTAAAACAAGTCAAAATTACATGAAATACGAGATTATGTTAAGTTTGGCAACCCCCAAAAATAATTGTTGACCTTATTTTCATCCTAAGGTCAACAATGAGTTTTGACAGGACAGGATTAAAGACAGGGTTCGCTCGACCCTTAACGCTAAAATTTCACATCCTATAAATCTTATTAGTAGATTACCCAACAAGTGAAAAAAAAGGTGAATTCTTAGGGATTCTAGAATAGAATCTTGAGCGGATCGAGGGATACAAGAGCCAAGAAGAATTTTTTTTTCACGTGTTAGGTACTCTACTTTTTATAATTGACTGCAAGAAAATAATTACTTTTAAAAAGTACCTAATTATTTTATTAAAAATTGCATGAAAATTAATTTTAACTGAGCCATATTCCATACAGCCAATTTATTACGTTTTGGTGGTTTTTAGTACGTTTTTATAGCGAGAGTATGCAACCTCTTTGCACATTTTCTTTTTTTTTCTTACTAAAATCCGTATATTCGCGCATGTTCCAAATTCAAAAATTTTTATTCACTGTGTGAAACAAACAGCGTTTTATTCACTGTTTTTGAAGAATCACGGGCCCTTTTCTAAGTGTCAATGGTAAAAAAATATGTCACAGGTACTGTCTTACTGGCAGTGGAAAAATAAACAAACAATTTAAAAAAAATAGTAAACAAATAAACAAATAATTATTAAGTTATCAGGTAGTGTCTGGTCTGGTTACTGCCTGTATATTCAGTAGCATAGTGAAACATTTATTGACTCTGCGAGGACCTCTACTAGAGCTATGAACACGTACAATAATTTTCATAACAGTCCAAATGTACCTATTTAGTAAGATACCATTTGTAAAACGGCGTCAATCTGCATAGATGGGCGCGTAAGAATCTCGCCTTTACCTCCTTGACATACCTATCGCCATATTTGTTTGTTAATACTAGATCTATTAACGGGTACTTCGGTTCATAATATAACTGATTTATCACCAATTACTCAAATAAATCGACTTAAAGCAAATACAAATTGACAGAAAATTACTAATAGAGTCAGTGCTCATTCCAGTAGTTGTTTAGCATTATTAAGATACAAATCAACAATGAGTAATATTAGGATATGTTGTGTTGAGAACTAAAGTTTAACTAGCATTCCGCCCGGGACTTCATTCCCGTGGGCATTCGGAAAAATCATGTACCCTATGTCCATCACGGTTAATGTAGGATTCTAATGGTGTAAGAATTTTTCAAATAGGTCCAGTAGTTTCGGAGCCTATTCAATGCAAACAAACAAATCTTTCCTCTAATATTAGTATAGATTGAACGTCCTGACTAACTGACACACCAACACCCAGCCCTAAGTCTTAAACCTAGAAAGTTGTGGCAAAAAGGTTCCTTTTATAAAGAAAGCAAGAAATAATAAAGGATTTTACGAAATTCCCACGGGAAGGAAGTCCCGGGAATCCTCTAGTTGAGTAGATGTCATAATTTTATGTAAGGATTTTTCAAGTTAAGAATAATTTTCCTTATAATCTCTAGGTATGCCCTTGAGTCCACTCAAGTGGTCTTAAAGCTAGGAAGTTTAAAGTAGTGGATGGGATACGAGATAAAAAATTGCCTTTTCACTTTTGAGCAATTTTTGTTTTTTGTTGAGTTCGCATTGTATTTATCAATTTAGTCCATAGAGTATAATAATTATTTGTATTCTGATTCTTATTTCTACTCTTAGAAAATATGTATACTTACATTCTAACGAATATAAAATGGTAAAATTATGAGGTCGAATATATAAGCAGATTTAAAATTAATATGGATAACAGAACTACTTGACTAGAAATGTTATTTAATGATATCTTGATTTTAATAACGTTCCATACTTCAGTCAGAATTGCTAAATGATTTACGCTTTTTAAGTAGGATAACTGAGTTGAGTAGTGTAGTGAAATAAGAATAAAATATACCTGAATATGAAAATAAAATGTATTACTCCAATTTTAAACAGTTTTAAACTAATCTGTTGCAATTTAGCGAATTGCTACACATGCATTCCTTATTTGTTTTCCAATTAGCTTTAGTTGTTGTAAAAACGAAGAAAGATGTTGTTTAGCAAGAAATGCTTCAGCGGATTGGTTTCGAAATCGGAATAAGTACTCGCAGATTTACACCAGATTTAACGAGTACTCAGATCATCGGTGTTGTAAGCAAAATCGTGACTTATTATGAGGTACCCGTACAACCATAAACAAAAGTTATCAAGCTGATAATGAAAACCATTCAATAGATCGTATATTTGGCTGAAGTGAGAATTAAGTCATAATAATAATGTTCATTGAAGTATATAACGAACGCTAGGTTTGAAATTGATCGTGTTTCGGCTCAGCACCTGTACAAACTTATAGACCATTCAATGTGATTTCATAACTAAGTGTTCTTAATTATGTTACACCATACTCTCATACCTTAGTAATAATTTTCGGAAGTTATTATCTTTAGTTGGTGTCATAAAATTATAAGTGTTCCACCCTGTTGCAGAGACGTCCATAAAATGAATATTTTTACAAATGAGTGTTAGACTAATAAATAACAAAGGAAACACGAAACTTAAATCCGAAAACCAGCCGCTCTAGCACGATAACGACAAACTCGCGCTCGGCTCACGCTGAAACTTCACTTTGATTGCGCGAGGGTCCCGCGCAAAAGCTTGCTCGCCCTATGGCGTTGTCAATGTTGACATTTGACATAGGACCGCGGTGTTGTCGCAGCGCTGTCACTATCATACTCAGCCTGCAGAAGACGGTTAAAGATAGATTGTCAAACAATGACAAAATATGTCGAAAGTTTATAGTCTTCTCTTCTAAATATATAAAAGGAGAAACTGACTGACGACTGACTGACTGACATATCAACTCACAGCCTAAACAGCTAAACGTGGGCACTTGAAATTTGTAAGGGACGTAGCTTAGGTACCGTAGAGGTGTACTAAGAAAGGAATTCCCGAAATTCCCACGGGAACGGGAATTAGCGGGAAAATCCTTTTGTATGAAAAATCTAAACCGCTTAAGTTAGACGCTTGAAATTTGCCATGCAGGTACCTTAGTAAACTTAAAGCTTAGTTGCAACAGGATATTGCAAAATTCCCACGGGAACGGGAGTTAGCGGGAAAAACTTTTGTAATCTGTTCAAAAGAAAAAATTAACACGCAAACAAAGTTGCGGGCATCAGCTAGTACTTCTATAATCCTACATCAAGAAAACATAAGAAATGCATCAAAATTTAAATTTTTCTCTAAAGTTAATAATACATAAATATAAAATAACCTAACTGTTCAAAACCTTGAATATTGAGTCTACTTTCCGGAACTGTACGTAATTTTCAAGTTAGTTTGTGAATAGTTTCTAGACACCTATTGTATTTACTAATGGTCGGATTAATCAGTGTCTCGGAACTTGAAACTTTAATCGAAAACATTTGTCAAACTGATAACAAGTACCTACAATACTCATAATTGTAAGGCCAAATCATGAAGTATTGTTAACTGCGTTTACAAAGATAGTTTTTCTTTTCTCTTTGAATGGGCCTTTTTAAATTTCGAACGACACGGAACGGAATAATTTGTATTACCATTTCACCCTATGTTCCTGGCTTCTAGTATCACTAGTACGGTCGGCCAAATAATTGATTTACTACTATTGACAACACTTCCCATGTATCGAAAATATCGCTAAGGTTGAGCCAAAGCCATCTTCCATTTCGCTCGTTTCACTCCTCGAAATAATAGTGGGCCATAGTTGAGCAGTATTTAACAATGAAAGAGATGCATGATCTTGACGTTATGTCACATGATATGCCTGACATCAGCTATCATTGATCTTCTTCTGGTCTTTACACATACTTTTTGTTTTTCTTCTGTCAACAATGATCATAGATCTAACAACACTATGGAAAAGTGTAAAAGCTATTTGCTTAGTGTCACAATTCAAACTAGGAACACGAGGCAAAGTGTTGACAATGTCACTCTAACGAATGACAAAAAAAGCAATGGCAAACTGTCAAAATATTATGCAAGCGAAAATCAACCTTGTTGTTTTATAATGTGCTATGGGAAATTGAACCTTAAGGTGGTAAACCAATTTTATGGCAGACTGTACATACGAGGCAATGGTAATACGATTTTGCCGTGCCGTTTTCGAATTGTAAAAAGACCCAATGTGTTATGTTCTACTAATCATGTGAAAGAATCCAACAAAAAAGTAAACAGTTTGTCCCAAAGAACCTTTAAAATATTTGAAAAGTAACTTTTTGATTCTTCTAACCAATGCAATTATCTGGCTGGCTTATTAGGTTTGGAGAGATGAAAAGTTCATTTCGTGTTTCTACTCTGTAGGTTCTATGTCTCTATGGAATAAACCTCCTACGAAATCCTTTTATTCGAAGTCCATAATCGAACTGATTCGCAGGCTTTAGCACGTATGTACGAGTATGTTTCTGACAGACTCTCCCTAGTGGCTACGGCCGCGCGAGTAAGGTTCCTCTGAAATGACTGTCTTCAATATATGATTTCTGTGCCTTTTCCTGGACTCTGTCAGCTAAATCCCCGGTTGCTCCCTCTGAGCACTATCCATGATTTTTAGGAAAAGAGGTTTAGTCAAGTCAAGTCAACAGATGCAGACACTGAAGTTTTTTGAGTATTCATCATGGTACATGTTGCATTTTAAATAAATGAGTACATTTTAACCTTGTGTTTATTAAGTATCCCTTTTTTTCGTATTTTTATTTATTGCAATCGGATTTCACACAATACCAGCCAACACAATAATTAAATTAGACACAACTTAAAAGATTGATAAAAAATAATGTAAGATCTTACCACACTGTGAATCTTACACACCTCATAAAATATTTCCACGGGTAATTTATTCCTAAGAGCTTGAAATCCATCAATATAATAATACACGGTGCTAACTAGCTATATGAACTTTGACCTCACATGTTTCAATATAAGCGGTTGTCGTGTACTTAAACCTTAGAATAAGATGACAAGACATTTTTCGAAGTTATTGTTCAAGCAAAATTTATGCAGTTATTGTCATAAGTTTTAATGTCAGATAATCATTAATTTGAAATATCGGAAATTCATCTTATGTTTTTAACATAATTATACAATTTCAGGTAAACTATACAATCACTCATTCACTCATCAACGCTAAGCCCAAACACTTTGAACTTAGAAACTGAAATTTGGCCAAAGGTGCCTTTTATACGTAGGCAAGAAATAAGGAAGGATTTACGAAATTCCTAGTTTAAAATAAAATCGTGTGAATAAGAACCCGTTTTAATTATTATATATTCTTTATTGCACAAACACACAAGGGAAAATTTTACATAAAAAATTGTGCACAAAGGCGAGCTTATCTCTAGAAAAGATCTCTTCCAGCCAACCTAATCGGTGAGAAATAGTGTACGAGACGGGAAGAGAGAATTGCGCACAACGTAAGAAAATACCAAATAAGAGAAGGGCTTATATTATTAATACTTAAATATAATGAAATAAAAATAATATATATACTAACATATATAATACATATAAACCAATATAATAAATCATATATACATAATATATAATTTGCTCATTTCATTTAATTATGTTCCAAATTTTTCAACGTTTCGAAAACTAACATCTGAAAGTTGGTAAAGATGGACAAAAACCGCTGAATGGAAATATAGGTACTATAATGTGCACACAGTAGAAATAAAAGTTCTAATAATAACTAGAGACAATGTGAATATACAATAAGACAGTCTTACGATATTTATTCCAGGCAACCTTTACATATGATTATTTGAAGACAAAATGTGCAACACGTTCTGTTTCAGTTCCAAACTTACAACTCTATGTTTATGTTTAAATCCCATTTTACATGTTTAAAACCAGATAAATTATATGATTTATGGGAAAACCCTGTACCTACGTTAAGAGGAATCTGATAATAATCCGATTCAATTATGTACCAATTTCAGCGATTATTGGTTTGATGATAGAAACCATTATTCGTTCACTGTAATTATAGGATAATCTTCTCTTTTATGAACCTAAAATGCTGCAGTCTAAACTTTAAATAGATTGTTGTTTAGTTTCGCAATCTGAATGGAAATATTTAGAACACTTAGACAAACTAGAAATCTTTATGTATTTTTAAAAATATACAATGTCCTGTTTACATGACGTTTTGTTTGATTACTTCACTTAAAGAAAGGCATCGCTAAAACCAAAAAAAAGTTTTAAAAAAGTAATTAAGTTACCACTTCCGCGGCCCCTAAGGAGTCATTTTTAACCCCCGACAAAAAAGAGGGGTGTTAAAAATTTTATGAGTGTTTCTGTGTATCTGTCCGTCTTTGATATCGTAGCTTCTAAAACGATTGACTGATTTTTTTTTTCGTTTGAAAACTGAAATAATCGAAATAGTTTTTAGCTACATTTAATCAAAATTGGTGCAACCGTTCAGCGCTGGGGGTAATACAATTTTTTTAAGAGTTTCGTCGAAAAAGAACATTTTTGTTCTTAAATCTAAGTGCATTTGAGACTGTGTTTAATTGTTTATTTTCAGGTTGTGTGTTTTTCCACAATAAAAGGGCGTGTCTAACTATTAATTTAATACGTGTCCGATTTCAATTCTCAGTCTACATATATTCCGGGGAAACAAACTTTAATGATATAATTTGTGCTTTTACTCACACGTAATAATCCTTTCTTGTTAATTTTATCACACCAATACGGAAGGACACTTTCCGCGAAGTTGACATGTGTCTGATAAGTCAGATCAACCTTTTACAAAACCACAAGTCTTGTTAAAAGCGCCCTTAATACGCATCGCCAAATTGAATTTTACAATATAACGATAACGTGCTTGCATACTTCAGTCAGTGGTTCCGTAAAAGGTAAGAATGCCATGTCAAAGTTATAATTGCTTGCCATAGCATGAAGATAAATAAAAGCGCCACACCTTCTAGATTACTGAGAGGTCCTGTCAAAAAAAAATCCTGAGCGTTACGACGCCGCGCCGCCTGGAAATATATGATCTGCAAACAAAAATTCCGATTATACTTTTTTATATTTTTTAAGTTTCTTGAATTCTACCACAACCGTTTAGGCAGATACGTTGGCAAGAAATGTAGGTTTAGTTAAATTAATAATCCTGTAATTTTTATTATAGGGAATGGGTTCGCTCTAGACCACAATTTAGTTGACCTATATAGAAGATGCCATTTCACTTGAAATTAAAGACACTCAGGTTATTATCGGAAATACATACGAGGTAGAGAAATTAAGACCAAAAAGCGTCGCTTCAGAAAGCCGCATCATATCAGCGCCATTAATATTACAAAAAGTAATATTTACAATGTTTACACTTAATATTACAAAAAGGGAAAATTTGTATTTTTGTTTGTAACGAATAAACTCAAAAAAAGACCGATTTATTTCATCATTAGAGTCGAGTGCTACATTATCCCTGAGTAACATAAGCTACATAATTTTCCCGAAGTTCCGGGTGGAAAGCTAGTATATTATGAACACGTGTGCTATTTCTACTATTACTGAGCAGAGAGTAATTTCGGCTTCGGCGCTGTTTAAAACTTTTAAAAATAACTGCGATTGATGTTTTTATTCAAGGTGTAAGGGACAGCTAAGCAAATACTTAATTCGTAGAATCTACCCATAACTGTGATTGGAAAACATCGCGATGAAACCCACACGTCTAAGAAAATTCGTAAAATCGAAAGACGAGCGGTCCACCAACCCGCATAGGGCCAGCGTGGTTGACTATGGCCTAAATCCCCTTCGTGTTTCGAAGGGAGGCCCGTGCCCCTCGGTGGGGACGTATATGGGGCTGGCAAAAACAATGTAATTTGGGTTTTTTTTTTAATTCCTAGTATATTGTAGACTAGTCTTAACAAAATTTGCTGGCATGTAAAGCTTATTGACACAGAGAAGTCTAATATATTATAGGGACAGCTAAGCAAATACTTAATTGGTAGAATCTACCCATAACTGTGATTGGCAACAAGTAACAAATTATTTTCCTGGAATCGTCAAGTTCAAGAAATTTAGTTATAGTGGCGCTACACAATCGCGAAACTGCTCCATGCGCGCGGGGCCCCCGCACCGTGCCCTATCATAATTCGATGTACATTTCTGGTTTTCGTGTTGTGGTTTTATACTGTTATTATTCTTGTTTATTGCGAAACGAAATGTATTCGAACAAATAATTTAATTTTGAAGCAGATTTTTTTTTAAAAAAACATAAAAACACTCACTACTGCACTTCGAATACTGAACGAGGTTTCTAAAGATGTTGACTTATTTCATTGCACAATGTCAGAATTCGCAGAAGTAGCTTTAAAGCACCTAAGTACCTAATTTTTTTTTTTTTTAATGACTGTTTACATTTTACAATTGTTATTATTTAAATTATTTAATACTAATGATTATTTTGTATTATTTATAAGTTATGACATAATGAATTTGGGGTTGCATGCAATTTATTTTATTTTATGATAGTATTATTATTCCATTCCATTGCCGATTTGGGTGTATACCTGTTATGACAATGTTTGTAGATTTTTAGTGAAATAAATGAAATGAAATGAAATGAAATAAAAAAATATTTTGACAATATTCCTGAGGAAAAATCTCAGGATAAATTCAGGGTTTTAGTTTTTGCTAATCTGTCTATTACACCTTGTATATCAATGTTCCTTTGTCCGAACACGATCATACCTGGAAGACCTTGCATTATCTGCTCCAGTTGCCCAGATAATACCTAATTTAGTTCTGCAACATCAACTTGTCATAAATTGAGTGTCAAACATCGAGCGTCATAATATGTGGAACAATGGCAGCATGAAATAGGAGTTCCCGCTGAGGCATTGTGTATCAGAATTGACTGGTTACATTACATATTACCTACTATGTTCATGCTTATACGACAACATGGATCGAAATGTGCTATTCTTTGGCAAGGCAGATAAATTGCCTTTCTGCGAACGGCGAAGAAAAGCGCTATTAAGTATGTGGTCATGTTATACTTATGTAGCTTGAAACCATTGTATGAGGCTACGGAACCATTATATGAGGGAAACCTATGTGTTTTGTGATGTATTTTAAGCTGTTTTTAACCTCCGACAAAAAAAGAGGGGTGTTTTAAGTTTGACGTGTGTATCTGTGTGTCTGAACAGATTTTGATGTGGTTTTTTTTATTTGTAAGCTGACGCAATCGAAATATTTCTTAGCTTTGATTTATTATAATTTTAAAGTTACAAGAAATTAATGTCGGGGATGATATTTTTTTAAATATTAGTGTTATATTCAATTCAATGAATAGAATCCAAATAGGTAGATATATACTCTAATTGTTTATAGCTAAATTGGCTTATTTTTTGCTTGAAAACAAATATCTATCCATCCACAGTTCTTACCAAAGATAAAAACATTTTAATACCTAATTTAGTTCTGCAACATCAACTTGTCATAAATTGAGTGTCAAACATCGAGCGTCATAATATGTGGAACAATGGCAGCATGAAATAGGAGTTCCCGCTGAGGCATTGTGTATCAGAATTGACTGGTTACATTACATATTACCTACTATGTTCATGCTTATACGACAACATGGATCGAAATGTGCTATTCTTTGGCAAGGCAGATAAATTGCCTTTCTGCGAACGGCGAAGAAAAGCGCTATTAAGTATGTGGTCATGTTATACTTATGTAGCTTGAAACCATTGTATGAGGCTACGGAACCATTATATGAGGGAAACCTATGTGTTTTGTGATGTATTTTAAGCTGTTTTTAACCTCCGACAAAAAAAGAGGGGTGTTTTAAGTTTGACGTGTGTATCTGTGTGTCTGAACAGATTTTGATGTGGTTTTTTTTATTTGTAAGCTGACGCAATCGAAATATTTCTTAGCTTTGATTTATTATAATTTTAAAGTTACAAGAAATTAATGTCGGGGATGATATTTTTTTAAATATTAGTGTTATATTCAATTCAATGAATAGAATCCAAATAGGTAGATATATACTCTAATTGTTTATAGCTAAATTGGCTTATTTTTTGCTTGAAAACAAATATCTATCCATCCACAGTTCTTACCAAAGATAAAAACATTTTTTTATCCACAAAATAACAATCAATTTACTAACAGATACTAATCATTGATTAAGTGATAAACAACCATCAAACACGAGTGATTGAAAGCCATTGAGTTTCCATTAAAGTTGCGCCAGAGTAATCCTGTGCTACGCAGACTTGTGCAAGCGCAGATTCCCAAATTATATTTTCCTAATACTAGGTACAGTCATGACCATATCAAACTTGCCAAAGGTAACCTTGTTCAGTTACGATAAGAGTGAATTTGTCAAACTCGATGTGCAATACACAGTAAGGAAAAAAGTTTCTGAAGTAAGTCCTAAAATCGCTGATACCTGTTTTAAGTCCCTACATATTTTTTTTTAAAATGGGATTGTAATAAATGTAAATATAAATAATAACAATTTTAAGAGCAGCTCTATTTCAATTATTTATTTGACTGTAGAAACCTACGATGATTAGACGAACCACATTGTTAGAGTTGCGACCATTTTATTTTTGAATTAAATTTTTTGGTGAAGCGGTGATAGCCCAGTTGGTAATGAGCCAGACTTGTAACCTGATGGTTGCGGGTTCAAATCCTGGTGCGGGCTTGTACCATTAAATTCGCCATTTCAGATTTATGTACGGATTTCTAATTAAATTAATTATCACTTGCTCAACGGTGAAGTAAAACATCGCGATGAAACCCGCACGTCTAAGAAAATTCGTAAATTCGAAAGACGAGCGGTCCACCAACCCGCATTGGGCCAGCGTGGTTGACTATGACCTAAATCCCCTTCGTGTTTCGAAGGGAGGCCCGTGCCCCTCGGTGGGGACGTATATGGGCTGGCAAAGAAAATTATGTTTTTTGGTTTTTTTTTTTTAAATTACTAGTATATTGTAGAGTAGTCTTAACAAAATTTGCTTGCATGTAAAACTTATTGACACATATAAGTCTAATATATTAGTGGAGTAGGTATGCTATGGTTGATGATATTTACAGAGTCCGACAAATATTAATTATTTTAGCTATACATTATAGTCAAAGTTTGATCAAATTGTTTAATATCAACTACGAGATGGTTATTTATTCAAAGCTATTTCAATCTAGTACCTAATGGTTTTTTGAGTAATTATGTATTAAATACGATTGAAAGATAATATCCCTAAATAAAGTTGTCATTTAAATCCGAAAAAAAAACATCATTATAACAGTATTTATTCATAGAATTGTCGATTTTTTCTCGAGCTTTATTTTGTTCATAATTTATTTGATTGAACAGCTGTTACTAGAATGATTTTTTATTTAAAAACAGAGATTTTGAGTATAACAGAAAATAATACATATTTACTTTGGATTTATTTACTGAGAGCGAAGCTCAAACGTAGCTCGTTTCATCTGTTGCCCGTTTCATTGCTTAGCTTATTTTTGCTTTACCTTTGTTACAGTTACCACTTTCAACAAACTAAATACGATGAAAATTAAATTAATTTTGTCCAAACCTTCCCACTTAATTTCTTATTCCCGAGAAAAATCCAAAAACGTTAGTATTAAAAATTCAGTTTTCCAGAAATGTTGTATGAAAAACGGCAACTTCATAGGTAAAGACCTATTATATGACCATGACGTTGAGGTCATAAGCAGGCTTAAGATAATTAAAAGAAGAGTATACAGTTTCAAATTTCTGACGTTAAATGGTTTTTTTTTCTTGTTCAATAACTAATTATGCCAGAATCCTTAAGTATTCATATCGTCTGCCACAGATCCAAGTTATTTTAATTAATGCACTTTACAAATTATAATCTTAAGTTGCGCGTCATAAATTTCTTAGATTTATTATTTAAGTGGCCATAAACAGGTACCTAGTTACTCCAACCTAAAATAAAGTATAACCCAGCATGAAAAAATTAAAACAAATTCTGTTTATTGTTATTTGAGTTCTTTGAACACTGTCCGTGACTTGATGTTTGTGTCCATGTCTGATCACATATTCATCTTATTATTAATTAATTTTGTTTCTAATGCTATTTATAAAAGTTTACAATTAACTAATTTAATATGAATCGATATCATAGCTTCTTACACGTAGGTAAACAATGTTTGTTATGTAAACCTAAGAATTTGTAATTGTTTTTTTTTGTAATTGACTACAGAGGTACTGCTTCTTAGCAAACGAAACCTAAATTATAAAATTATAATGAAACAAAAACTGAGTATTCCAATGAAAAAGAGGCTGCAATATTTTAATGCTCGTTATAATCTTGCCGTTAATAAAAAACATGCATGTCATGTGTGATATAACATGTCCACACAGCCTTTTTGTAAAACTATTTAAGCGCTACCATAGGGTATTACAGCCTGTTGTGGAAAGACTATTATGTTATAAATCGTATTTTTTTTTTTAGAAATCGCATGGTCGATTGCGTTGTCATCAAATGTCATCTGTCGAATGCTCGTCACAAGTGCAGTAAATAAATGCAACGATACAATGTAAATAAACAGAAAGGATTTTTTACACAACAAATATATGTATATGTTTTTCCTGCAGTGATTTAATTAATCATCGACTACATCGTTGATGTAACATAACTCTATACATATACGTAATATAATTCACATAACATTCCTCAAAGCTGTTGAAACGATCTTGAGAAAATTACTTACTGCTTCACCTTATTGATTATTATTAAGAATTTCTCCTTGAGAAGTGGCTCTGTAGAATAGATATTTATATAAATTATACATGAATCTAGTTCCTTCGAGCGTTATTGTACGAGGAAACAAAGTAAATACTTAACTATGATATGGATGAAGTTTTTGCTTTATCTACTTTAGGTACAATACTTGGTCTTGAAGGACAATAGTGGACACGTAACATGATTACAATACGTAGCCAACTGATAAACGAAAAATAAAGAAAACAAAGATATACCTACCTATTGCGATGATTACAATAATTGTTTAAGGACTACGCTAAAACATTTAACTTTAATCTCGATCATATTCCGTCAAGTACTTTTATTTTATTGGATATCATTAATTAAGATTATCTCGACAAATATAAATTCCTAACTTCTTTTTACATGTAAACCTTGCAATTATAGAGCCAAGTTAAATCTCCAGTATAAAGCTAACCTTCTTTAAGAAAACTGAGATAAAGACATACATCAGTGTTATGCCATAATTTCAAAAATAAATTATCCTTATTTTTTGTATAGGTTGCATATTTGTAACTTTTATTATTCTCTATTTTGACGAGGCTTGGAGGGTCTAATCACTTAATAAATTAAAAAAGCTCTTGAAATCACGAAGCGTGATGTAGATTATAGGCAAAGAGTGAAGCTGTTTTAAAAATGTTAACAAAGGGTCTCCTGGTAACATTCATACAATCATGCACGATATACTTATACTATACAATTTGAATTCTTATAAGTAACATCAACCTGTTTTATAGAACTGTATCATTTAAAAAATTTAGACTAATTAATCTTAACAGTATTGGTAGGTATTGTGTTTTTGCGAGAGTAGGTAACTTGAACTGTTTGACGTCTATGATTTTAGGGGTTCGCAGTGAACATTAAAAAGTAATTTTTCTGCCAAATTTTGTATTGGTAGATGTAGTTACGGTTAATTTAATTGTCTTACAAGCACTTTATCTCAAAATATTACAACTTTGGGAACTACTATCTCGTCGTCGTCATCAGCCCATATACGTCCACCCTTCGAAACACGAATCCGTACTTAAAATTATCTCCCAAATACTATCTAGATCAAATAAAAGCAGGTAAATGTGTTTGGTCCATGCCCAAACACATGACCTACACCCATATCTCAATAAGTCTCAGAGACTTAGTCAACTATAGCATCAAGCGGTTATGTCATCATCATCAGCGCGTATACATCCTCCCAAGGGGCACGGGCCTCCATTCAAAACATTATAGGTGGTTCAGGTCATATTCCACCACGCTGACCCAATACGGGTTGACGGACCGCGTGCCTTTCGAAAACTTAATTTTCTCAGTTATGCGTGAACGATGTTATCACGATGTCTTCCTTCACCACTGGACGAGTGATAATTTATGAGAAATCCGTACATAGATCCTAAAAGACGAATTTAGTGGTACAAACCCGCAACCTTCCGATTACAAAACTGGATTTGTACGGAACTTCAACTATGAGGTATCATTTTTATTGTTCATTTTTTGTAACGATTCACAAATTATGTATGCTTATCAGTTTAAGTACACTCAAGTACTAATAAAATAAGATCTCAACACAAAGTCGTTCACTTTGAAGGTGAACTAGTACTACTTATGGATGTGTATAGCAATTATTTGCATCAGATATCATAGAAAAATATCAGATGCAAAAAACATAAACACGACGCACGTTTCTTGATTTATACCTATCGGATGTTCGTAATTAAAATGTTTTATGGTGACAAGGTCTTATTATTTTGTATTAAATTATTATTTAAATAAAAATGCAACAAAAAAATTGAGTTGATCATTTTCAAGTGTTTGTTGTCTTAAAACCAAAACGGACTACGTGGAAGCGTCGTGATGCGTCTTTATTTAATTTTATTCGTCCTCAAAAGAAAACAGTACATAACATTTTCGATAATATTAAAATTACTTTTATACGGATCAAGATTCACCTTTTTTTGCTAGCCTTTTTGCGCTTGGCAAAGACCAAGTCACTTCATTCCCTAGCGCCCATATTTATGTTTGTTCCGAGTTGCCCATAATACAAGAAAAACTAAGGTAAATAAAAAAAATATTGTTTAAAATATTTCTGACTCGCTACAGGAGCTACTTTAATTAAGCACGTTTTTTCCAAAGTATTTGGTCATGCTCTACTTTAGATTAAATGTCATCAACTCTACTTTTTGCGGCAATAACATTAGGACACTGCAAAGGTCGATTGGCGGACCTCTGTCGGTAGTCGGAAGAAGGTTGTATACTTATTGCATACGAGGGGACTGACCTATTCGAAGTTAGTGACCGTAAACTTGGCTTGCTTTAACAGTTTCCGATTTTGTTTTTTTTGTCCCTTTTCATCCCCACCGAGGGGCATGGGAGAGATATTTGCGATTGATTGTACGTATTTTATTTCCGAAATTTTAACAAAGCAACAATTAAAGTAAGTCTCAATTAAAATGAATTTTAGACTATAAATAAACAGGTACCCGACATGTCAATTTAAACGAAACAACAACAGAGTACATAGTTCAGCAGATCGACCACGTTGGTGACAAATTCGCGCGGCGCGCCACTCGGCTGACGCTGAAACTTCACTTTGATTGCGCGAGGGCCCCGCGCAAAGGCTTGCTCGCCTTCTGGCATTGTCAATGTTGATATTTTGACAGTTGACATTTTGTTATCACCATCGTACTAGAGCTGCTGAATTAGGCGGGAAATCTAATAACCATTGTTATGTATAAATTATCGATAATTGCTGAGACAAATGAATTCAGAAGCATTGTCCCTCAATTCAAGATGCTCGTCCTCGTTAGCCAATAAAAACATTATAAAATAAAGACACGGAATAAAAATTTTGAGAGGATAAGAATTATAACAGATCTACAACAAAAGCACCCATATTCTACTTCATTTGTCTCGAATCAGATAATCGACAAGATTATGCCCGTCACTGTCATCTAAATACCGCAAGAGAGGGATGCACTGAGATTTTCCATGCAACGGTTTCGAATCAAATGGTGTAAAATACGAGTGCTGATCTAGATGTTTAATCATTGTTATTGTTTTATGTAAGCAGACAAATCAATCAAAGCAAGGTTCATTTGATCTGTCAAAGAACTAATTGTACGATACATATCAATAACAAGACCAAGATTTATATTAATTCTAACCAAACTGTTAAAGGTTATAAATCATTACTCTTGCCATAAATCCAATTACAGGTTCTTGTGTTATACTAAACATTGTTTTTTTAACCCCCGACAGAAAAGGAGGCATGTTTATAAGTTGGGCGCGTGTATCTGTGCATCTGTGTGTCTATGTATCTTTGCTTCTTTATGGCTGTGTATTTGTGTGTCTGTCTATGGCAGCGTAGCTCCTTAATAGAATAAAATAATATAATGCGGTTTTTTTTAAAGCTAACGTAATTGAGATGGTTTTAGCTGTATTTAATCAAAATTGATTCAGCCGCTTAAGAGTTATAGGTAAGCGATCAAATGTCGGGGGTAGCACATTTTTTGATTTTTAAATTTTTTGAGTTATTGTAGTTTTTAATGTTGTTTATTTTAAATTGCTCTATCAAGGTGCCTAGAGCATAAGCGATCACAGTTACTACTTTCATCTGTTTATGAGAACACGGTATCTATTTTACAAATCTAAACACTAATAATTGGACATCAAGGATTGGATTTCAGCGCATTTTAATAAATACATTTTTGGTTATTTTTGGAATTTTGGTTGAGTTTGATCTCCATGGCGGCAGCCATTTACCAAATATTCACTTTCTGAGTTTTGCACGTTAGTTACAGACTACTCTTACGGTGACAGAAAACATCGCAAGAAAACTTGCATTCAGGCAACTGAATGTATAACCATGATTCAATTTAGCAGGGTCCCAGAGGTCAAATGGCAGTCGCTCCATTGTAATGACTTGACCTGTCATATCCTGAATCATAGTCAAGTATACCGAATGATAAACAGGATTAAACACTATTGAAAGAAAATGTGATGTTAAATAAATATTATTGTATTTCATATTTGTATTTTTGTAAGCTTTCACACCGTGAGGTGATCGGTTGCGAATAACACCACCTCATCTCTTTCTGTGGGTGTCGTAAGAGGCGACTAAGGAAACACAAATGAGACCTGCCTCCTAGTAATCCATCTCAGGCAACGACACTTCATTTTTTCTGAATCTGAGGTGTCGTCCTATGGTCTCATGCGGTGTGGTAGGCTCTTTAAAGGGCCGTCTGGTTCACGACTACTCTCCTACCGAAGTCCGACGCCAAACAGCTTGCTGTGTTCCGTCGGTGCGTGGGAGCACCAGTGCCTTTATAGGCTTTTGCTGGTTTAACTCGCTCCATCGTCGACCTCATCTCTGACCTTATGGTTAAGATTGAGGTCAAAAGTTAACCCATCTTATAGTAAAAAAAAAAAGCTTTAAGTATTAATAAATACCTTGAAGTCAAATGTATTAATAAATACCTATATTTTATGTTTGTGATGAAGTCACGTCCAAATGGTAATTGCTAGTACTTGACAACTCATACAAATATATGGTTTCGCTTTAGTTCTACTTTATACATAGATAATTAGCTTCAAGGATTTCTGGTTATACATATGAACTACAGAATGATTAGTATCTTTATTTGTGAGGGATTTTGACAATATTATTAGAAAAGGAAGAAATAAAAAAAAACACCTGACTTGAGAACCTCCTCCTTTTTTTAAGTCGGTTAAAAAAGAGCATCGTTGGCGAAATAGTTAATCAAAATCGTAAAAGAGAGATACTGAGATCCCTAGTATAATATTTCTCAGTTAGTGAATCAAGCACTAACACTTTGTGTTAATAAAGAAAAACCTGAAAAAGTCAGAGGGTCGTCCATTAATCAAGTGATGTTTTTAGCAACTTTTGAAACATTTCCTTCCTATTCTTCCACATAACATTGGTGGTATCTTAAATATGTTCTGAATATTATTTTAGGAAAACATGTACAATCCTGTTTTCAGGAATATTAAACACTATGATTAAAATGTTCAGACAAAAAAGTAGATACCCGTGATCTCACTACAGCACCATCCCTTTGTGATATTCGTTACAGACGATACCTAGGAATACTAGATCAAAGAAACCTTAGAATCAATACTAGTCATGTAACAGAATAACTCCGATGAACACCTTGGATGAGGTCTTTATAGTACATTAGAGTAGGTATCGTCTGCTCCTTCGATTCACGGTCGGATGCGACACGATGCTGTTTGCTCCACTTCATGAGCCGTAAAATGCTGCTACAAAGTAGTGCCGACCGATAATGCATAAGGATTGTTGCATCATTGACAATGGTAGACCGCGATTCCATTAAATAACTATGGAAGTCGAATTCTAATTCACTAATAAAATCATCAAATTATCTGTAATACAAAGTTTTTGAAGTGAAAACTTCCTTAGCGGCGTTGTGCGCTTTGATGTATGGATTTTCGATCAAGGTCACGTGTCTATCACGTGACCTTGATCCAAAATCCGTAAAGCGGAGGGCTGTTTAAAAAATATAGGAAATTAAAACCGCTAAAGTCAAGATGTCACGGAGAGGTGTTTGATAAATATAGTAAACTAGCTGATGCCCGCAACTTCGTTGGCGTGTTAATTTTTTTTGTACAGAGTACACAGATTGAAAACATCTATCTTACGTGATTTAGATTTTTCATACAAAAGGATTTTCCCGCTAATTCCCGTTCCCGTAGGAATTTCGGGAATCCCTTTCTTAGTGCACCTCTACGGTACCTAAGCTACGTCCCTTCCAAATTTCAAGTGCCTACGTTTAGCCGTTTAGGCTGTGCGTTGATATGTCAGTCAGTCAGTCAGTTTCTACTTTTATATATTTAGAGTAAAACTGCAAAAGTAAAGATGCCATCCGGTGTCCGCATAGAAAAAAATAAATTAAATATTAATGCCAACGTTATTGTTCGAGTTTTCACTTTTGCCGGCACTGCCGGAGTGAAACCTGTTTTTTTTTTAATTGTGATTAAGCATAATGTGATTAGGCGTATGCAGTAAGTCATTTGAACCCTTAAAATGTTACGTAAAAAAACTTATTTGATTTTATACATATTTTATTAACTCACGAAACAGTTATTTGCTGCAATATCTGATTACTATTTGTGCCTATTCAACATTTTCATACAAAAGACATCAACGAGCCTAACTCATTCATTTACCATTCAATTTTTGTGAATAAATATATTAGTTTTAAACATATTACAACTAGTATTAACATATTTATTTTTAATCAATATCGTACATTCTGAAATCTTAGCTCATTTTATTTTTATGCTGAACTACAAATTCTGAAGTAACATTTTAGCTACCCTATAAAACAACAACGTCATGGTTGGAGTCGTGATAGATTTTTTATAGATGTACACCTGCACAACGTTGATTTGTAGAAATTTATATAGGAATCGATTCGTCAGTTTATTGATCACGATTAATTACAGTATAGACAAATTTGTTTTAATGCTTATTTAGAGCTGCAAATAAAAAAAAAATGTAAATATGTTGGTACCTAGGACCTACCGAATTATTTTTTCCTCTCTTCATCAATCTAGCTAGGGCATTGATCAGACCGAAAAATATACACATCAACACGGTCTAGGGATATTGCACCGTTTTTCATACAAAAAAGGTCTGTTTGAGAAACTACAAAAACATACACGAGATAAATGGAGCGCTATATTTTCAGACGAGCAAGTGCTAAACCTGAATTTTCAATTCTAATCAATAAATTTTGTTTTACTTGAAATTTGTGAAAACGTGACGAAAATGAAAAAAAAATTGCGTAAATTCGACTATTTTCATACAAAAAGCAGGAAAAAAGTGCATTTTCGTTTTCGTTTCCGTCACGTTTTCACAAATTTCAAGTAAAATATTTTTTTTGACTAGAATTAAAAATTCACTAATATATAATATATTTAATCACAAAAATTGAATGGTAAATGAATGAGTTAGGCTCGTTGATGTCTTTTGTATGAAAATGTTGAATAGGCACAAATAGTAATCAGATATTGCAGCAAATAACTGTTTCGTGAGTTAATAAAATATGTATAAAATCAAATAAGTTTTTTTACGTAACATTTTAAGGGTTCACAATTAGCATTTTTAGTAATGAAAGTTATAGCCCTCCATATATCTTGAGTATGCTTTTGTAGCTTCTCAAACGGACCTCTTTTGTATGAAAAATCGTGCAATATCCCTAGACCGTGTTGATGTGTGTATAATCGTTGGGCGCGCGTAACCTGCGTAAATATGTAAACACGCCCAATGGTTTTATTTTTTTGTCTGATCAATGCCCTAGCTACCCTAGCTAGATTGATGAGGAGAGTGGCGTGATGACTGTTACCTAGGACCTACCGAATTATTTTTTAGCTTTTAGTACATTGTCTACATCATTTTAATTTGTATTTTCAATAAAACCGTTTCACGTATAACATTTTTTTACTCATTTTTTTTTATTTTCAAGTTTTTAGAGTTTAGTTTTGATAGCTAAAAACTAATTTGTCAAAACATATTACAGTATTATATTACTCAAGCCCTTTTATTTGAAACCCTATATTGAAAGGATTGTAAAAAGAAAAAAGAACCTGCCAGTTTTTTGGCGGTTTTTATTTTATTTTCATAAAGAACTCTATTCTACTAATCAAGCCCTTTCATTTGATACCCATATGATAAAGTAGTGTTAAAATATGTAATCCGTCATTTTGTACCGGCAGCCATCTTGGATTTACAATAATAGTGAAGTATTCAATTGTATTGTCATCAGAACTAAAGGTGTGTACCAGATTTCAGATCAATCCGTCAACAGAATGGGGGTCAAATTTTAATTACTAGATTTGACCCAAATAAATAAATAAACAAACAGGGCAAGCTAAATAAAACCGTATAAAAACGCATTAACCTGCGGTCTACCAACCCGCATTGAGCCAGCATGGTAGACTATGGCCTAAGTCCCCTTCATGTTTCGAACGGAGGCTCGCACCCTTGGGTGGGGACCTATTTAACAAAAAAGTAATTTGACAGATGTCGTTTCTTTCGTGTGGGCTGATAAAAAAAACATAGCGAGGGGAAGCCTTTTCCCAGCAGCGGAATTTAAATGTTGAAGATGAACAAATTTTCTTTAATACGTTTTTTTCGTTAATTTTCGCGATGTTAAAAATGGTTTTCCTGCTACTCGGGGCAGAGACAAATCCAACAAAGTAAACATCATAATTTGTTCAGCTGTTCTTGAATTACAAATGGTAAAAGACTCGTTTTAAAACATATCTAAAGGTATTTTATATTATTTTTGATTAAAAAAAATTAAAGGCCAATTTTCCAAAATTATCTTGGTATTCAGTCACCTTTGTTATTTATGTTTGTTCTATTTACATAAAAAACACATAATTAAAAAATTATTTCATCATGGCATTAGAGTGTTATTGGTTCCATTCCATTAACTACTTTTTTAATAGATTACATAAATTCACAATTAGCATTTTTCATAAAAGATGCTAATAGATCTTAGAAGCGAAGTAACTTTTGTCATATCCGCTCTTTTGACATTCTTATTATTTCAAAAATCATCTTAGAGAGACTCTGTCACTTTGAATTATTTATTTTTTCTGTTCCTGGACAAAATATACCCCAACGATAAAACTGATTTTGTCTTTGATGTAATAAAAGAAAGGTTGCAGTTTTTAGGTTAATAAATAATAATAAAATGATTTTTTTCATTTTATACATTTCCTTTAAAGTCTAAAATAAATTTTGATTAACGCGCAGTTTCTAAACATAAAACTTTCATTTTGAAAGTTGCCAAACCGTGCAACTGATGGGAGACTATTTCACCTTTGAATTTTTTTTTTTTTGATTGGGTTTTTATGAAACAAGTTACATGTATAACATATTTAGTTAAAGTGTGTAGTTGTATACCTTAGTTTGGGTTATTATTTTTAGCTATTGTACCAATATTATAAACGCGAAATTTTGTATAGATATTTGTTACTCTTTCTCGCTCAAACGGCTAGACCAATTTTGATAAAACTTGGTATGGAGGCAGCTGATGACACCCTGGATTAACAAATAAACGACATCATCTTCCCATATTTCCACGGGAACGAAGGCAGAAAACTAGTTGAAAATATTGGAAGTGAAAAAGTGAAAAACGGGAAAAAAGCCGAGGAGAAAGAAAACCCTATTGTTAATTACAAGATAAATAATCATAATAGTCGCTTGAATCCCTTAAGGCAAATTAGTCTGTCCTGCCATACGTCACTTTGTTTACTGTCTCGTCGGAAGCATTCGGAGGCAATCTTTAAAAGTCAAGGGCGCGATACTGGACCAATGTTAACCGGTGTTATTTAAATACCGCTCTCGTATCCATAGTGACGAGTTGGCACTAAGGCACGGGCTCCTTTCGAGCCACATTTTTTATTCTAAAGGACAGTTGTTCTCATAATTGCTCGAAAGGAATAGCTCTAGTTTTAGTCTAATTGGAAATTCTTGTGATTGAAATATAACAGGTTAAACTTTTAGGCCAAGTAGACTAGGTATTGGTGGATTACCAATTTTTTTAATATATAATTCTGTGTTAATCCCCTTCGTATTTTGAAAGGAGGCCCATGCCCCTTGGTGGGGATGTATATGGGTTAATAAACAACAACAATATGTGTCCAAAAATACTGAATATGTTTTATACTAATACAGCTTTTGATTCTCATTTCATGACTCTTTTAAATCTACTTTTGTAAGTCTTAAAAATATTAAGTAGCAAAACAAATTTTCCAAAAGTTTTATTTCTGTAATGTTCTTTAATTAACTATTTATAAAAATAAACAATTGAAGAAATGTTATAATATAATCTTTTTTTTTACTTGTATGATCTTGAAGCGAAACTATTACTTTTTTTTTAAATTACCACGTGTTTTTTCCCCACTTAAATGCTGTTGAAATAAATTTGTATGCAAATTTGCAACACAAAAGACTAAATTACAAGTTTAGCTACCGTGACTAATAATTTTTGGCAACCGTTTTCCATTTCAAATAGAATAGTCTGAATTTGAAAATTCGAAGGTGTACTTAGTAGGCGTAACAAAAATAATACTTTAGAAGTGAGCAAAAATATAGTAATATCCCTATGAATCATAGTTGGAACAAAGGTAGGCGTCTTACTCACATAGTATTTTTCTACAAGATACCTACCATGTTCATTTTTAGTATAAACAAAACATGTTTTTCCTAGAAAGTCTTATATGACATCGATTAAGGATTGGAGTGGCGAAATCTTCCTTTAAAATTTTGACCCGTGTCTGTTTCAGTAATCATAATTAAGCCACTAATTTCATACACTATCAAGCTCTTCTTCAAAAAATTTAGTTATACAGGGTAACTTTTTTATCAACAGCCAAAATTTTCTTACGGTGTCAGTAACGTTGATAGAACGTAAATAAGGAGGAAAAAAAATTGTTTTCCAAAATTTTCAGATTTTGGTTTCCCTTTTTAACGTCTTAGAGGATGAATTTTGTAAAACGCAGAAACACTGGTGTCACAAATTGTGTTGAAGAGTACTATTATCAAATTTAAAAAAAATTGGACGCTGTTTTTTTTTCAGACAAAAATTTTGATTTTTTTTCATGCTTCACACGATCTAGCTTGAAATTTTTATATGAAACGATAAAAAACAAAAAAATACGGGTCTGTTAAATTTTCATAAAGTTAACATACAAAAAAATTTGGATAGTGATAAAAAAATCTTCATGTATTAGGATTCTAAGGGATGTCATTATTGTCATTTACCGACTTTCTTACCCTAAAAATATAACTGCAAGTTTTTTCGGTCCCTTGCTGACCATGTATGAGAGTAGGCCAGTTGTGAAATCTTACTAGATGTCAAAGAAACTGTATATTAATTAGTTACCAAAACTTTAGGGGGTGATTCTATCAATGAACCTGAACCACTTTCCCCCAGTTACATAGGTCAAATTGTGAAAAAAAAACATCTTTTTATACAACTTGAGCGATCTGATTTTTTTTGTATGAGAAGTCAATCCATACTAACATTTTAACTTTAAAGAGGAAAGATTTGTATTTAGTACGTTTGTAACTATAATAAATTCAAATACTACTGAACCGATTTCAAAAATTCTTTCACCATAAGAATGCTACATTATCCCTGAATAACATAAGCTAAATTATTTTCCCGAATTCTTACGGGAACTGGTTTAATACAGGGCTTTAGGTGATTTTCTTTCAACCTCTCGGGTGGTTAACCAGTCCATGAAACTGAAAAACTTTCAAAGGAACATAGGTCTAAATACGAAAAAAAAATGTTGAGTTCCCATACAAACTTCATCAGCATATAGCGCATTTTGTGTGGGAAATCAAACATTTTTTTTTCGCATTTCGACCTATGTTCTTAGGGAAAAGTTGTTTAGTTTTATGGACTGATTTAGCACCCGAGAGGTTGAAAGAGATTTACCTAAAGCCCTGTATATAGGTTCCTTAAGGAAAGTAGTTCAGTTTAATGGAGATAATCGTTCCCTAAAGTTTCGCTAAGTAATTCGAAGTCACCTGATACATTTTTTACTTTATTTAAAACATGTGCATCATACCTTTACCTTCACCAAACCATAATACCCGATCCAAAGTCGAACAAAGGTAATTGATGGATCAACAGAGGCAGACCAATCGATCGGTATCATCGTAATTGGCTCAGTAAACTTGGACCATTCAACAGTAATTATGTTCTAGACTAGTTTTTGTCTACGACTTTATCTACAAGGCTTGGATCCGAAACTACATAGTTTTTGCTGGATTTGCTTCTCTCAATATGCAGCGTCATCGAGTTTCTATACTTCCATTATTGTTTAACCTCTTATAAAGGATATATTTGTGATTCTAAATAGTGACAGCCATAAGATTAGCCAAAAAAAAGAAAAAAAAAATGTTTTCCTTATTTCAATGTAATTAACAGTCACTCATAATTTTTTTTAGTTATTTAGCAGCTGCAACATACTCTTTCGAATTAAACTGCTACATCTATACATATTGGATGACTTTAAGTTAGTAAGCGAAAATTAAGGTTGTAAACCAGCCTATGAAACTGAACAACCTTCCCCCATGGAACCTGGTTCGAAATATGTAAAAATTGTTCACCTTACTATAGAGAAGTCGCGAATTTTTTTTTAGAATGCCATTATTAATCCAATGGGGAAATAATTTCATTATGGATCCCTTACGTAGCACAATAGCTTTCTTTTTAATGATACTAATTGGTATTAAAAATGAGGTATCAAAGCTACTGACGTAATTCTAATTTTTTTTGTGAATTTCAAGATTAGCACCTACCAAGGGTAAAAAATACCTTCTTCCCTACTCTACATGGCACCCAAAAACCAACAAGATTAATTTCCTTCAATATTCCTGTCATAAGTTTAAGTTCTACTCAGTTCCAACTTTAGACCACTTGATACGACCATACAAGAAAGTAAAACAATCACTCTTAATAATAAAATTACTAAATTATTGTCTGAGATTTATCAAAAAGGAATGTAAGAACAAATTGTAGGAAGTAAAGTATTGAGAGGAAGCGCCTTCACATCTGTTACGATGCCACGATCAAAACCCCATTGGTGGAGTATAGGAAGTTGTTTGACATAATATCTGTTATTGTTTTTATTAAACCGGCCATTCTTCCGAGATCACCAATTAAGTTAGCAAGCAATAATGGAAATAAGAAATAACATCCCTTATACGTTATGTGATTTATGGTCTTTAATAACTGTATTTCCATAAATACGTGAATTACTTATTTGGCGTAAACATCCGTAAAGATTTACTAAGTAGGTCAGAAATTGCAAGTACAAAGAGCTAATTCGCCACTTTTACCTCAAAATAGATACCGTTTTCGTAACAAGCCCCTTGAAAAAGTGCAATTTTGCCATCATGAATTTAAAAATATATGTTATTTTCGTAATCGACGCCCCAAAAAATCTATTAAACAACACCAAATAGAGTAGCGCCCTGACACCAGGGTTAGCCAAGTTCACCGCACACTTGACACGATAAGAAGAAGAAGAAGATCATAGGAACCTCACCACGTAGTCATTGTTAGATTAGTGTTAATTTTAATATAATTATAGTTATTATGCATTTAAAATCGTAAAAAGAACAGGATAATAAACATAGTTGAGAACTATGCTGACATAAATTTTACAACAAAAAATTATATACTTTAACCAAAATTAGAATACGTTAATAGCTTTTGTGGAATTTTAATTTAATCAAATAAACCTATTGAGCTACATTGAGCTGTTTAATTGTCATTTAAAATGATTATGATTTTTCCAGATAACCCTATTTAATGTTTTAATTGATCTGTAAATCATAACAAAAAATGTTCCACGTTGATTTTTGTATCAGACTTTTGTATTTTTTTTATATATATATTCTTTATTGCACAAACACAGCAGGGAAAAAAATTACATAAAAAATAGTGTACAAAGGCGAGCTTATCTCTAGAAGAGATCTCTTCCAGCTAACCTAATCGGTGAGAAATAGTGTACGAGACGGGAAGAGAGAATTGCGCACAACGTAAGAAAATACCAAATAAGAGAAGGGCTTATATTATTAATACTTAAATATAATGAAATAAAAATAATATATATACTAACATATATAATACATATAAACGAATATAATAAATCATACATACATAATATATAATTTTCTCATTACAGTTGGGACAGGTAGTATTCTTTGACTCTATTTTGAAGGAATGTATAGATGGACTCTCTTGTATAGCTGTCGGGAGTTTGTTCCACATCCGTGCTCCACGGACAGTAAAAGAATTAAAACGAAAATTTGTGCTAGCCGAGGGGCATTGCAACACGTTGGTATTACAGGAGCGGCGTGGACGAGTATCAGGAGGTAACAGTTGGAAACGGGAACGAAGGTAATCAGGAGAGGAGGGATTCTTGAGGATGTTGTACAGGAAGGACAGAAGGTGCACATCGCGGCGGAATCGAATGGGAAGCCATTTCAGTTGTGCCCGATATTCCGACACATGGTCAAATTTTCCCAGACTGAAAATGAAACGAATGGCCAGGTTTTGGAGTCGTTCTAACTTACTAAGCAACTCCTCACTCACATCTAAATAGCAAACATCAGCATAGTCGAGAATCGGAAGTAGAAGAGATTGGGCTAATAGGATTTTAGTTTTAAATGGAAGGAAGTTCTGGAGTCGCTTGAGAGAATGATAAGAGTAATGCATGCGCCGACTCAACTCGCTAACGTGCGCTGACCAAGACAAACAGCTGTCGAAAATCACACCCAGATTTTTTACCTTTTCAGTATATGGAATATTAATGCCATTATAATATACAGGACAACTATTAACATCGCATCTGACACGCAACCTACTACTCCCTACAACCATTACTTGAGACTTGGTAGGATTTACAAGTAGCCCAAACGAGTTAGCCCATTCTTGTATAGCTACTAGATCCACATTTAAACTGTTCACAGCGTCAGAAAATTTGTCCAAGTTAAAGTGACGATATATTTGTAGATCATCTGCATACAGGTGGTAGGAAGAAGAGAGTACTTTAGAAATATTTTTAATAAAAACAGAAAACAGCAAAGGAGATAGTAAAAATGTTTTTACCATTAGAATGCTAAATTATCTCTGAGTAACCTACGCTCCATAATTTTACCAAATTCCCGAAGTCCCAGGCGGAATGCTAGTATCAGTATAAAAAGCTTAATACAATATCTACATCTCAAGAACTTCAATCTTTATCTATACCTAATGAGTAAGCCGAATTTACCGATGACAAACTAAAAGGTCCCGAAGTTCTCATACTCATAATGCCACTAGTCAAATCTCAATAATGCAATCGCCACAATGGCTTAGTCACCTGTAATCCGGATAAAATTTTTATGTAATTGGTTCTCAGTAGTAATATGTGGTGGGATTTCCTTCTATTGGTGCATAATTTAATCTTTTTCATCCCGATTGCCTAGGATTAAGGATTTTGTCTGTTGCAATACACAACTAAAATCTAATTAAAAAACCCTTTTTTGTAACTCGTAATTTCGCAATGATTCATTTTTCTGATCATTCACTCTTTCAAAAAAAGACGATTGTCCAAAGGACTCAGTGGGTTGTTCTTTTCGAATATTTTCGAAAGTCACATTTCTTTAGTAGCTCCCTAAGTAGTATATCCCAAATCTGTGCGGGGTACACTACACTTTTTAAATAGGACCTTCTAAACGTGTAAATCATAACATGTATATACAAAATTGAAGTTTTGACTCACCGACTCATCAACGCCTAGCCCTTAGACCTAGAATGCTGAAATTTGGCATAAAGTTTCCTTTCGTAACGGAGGTAAGGAAAAAGGAAGGATTTTACATAATTTCTACGGGAACAAGTCCCGGACATCTTACCGTTAAAGTTGACTGTAATTACATGTTTTTTCTTCCAACCAGATTCATTTTCATAATATTCCAATGGACTTACTTAATATTATATGTATATGAAATGAACCCATATTTCTTCTAGTCACGCAATAACATGAGAACGGTTTGACCGATTTGTATGATTCTTTTTTGTTGTGTTATTATTGTCACGGCCGAGTTTATATTTTTTTTTAATGAAAATCCACCGGCTTAATTCCCACGGAAATGAAGTCTCGGGCGGACAGCTAGTGATATATAAGTAGAAGTATTCAAAAACATAATTGAATTAAAAAACACCTTCCACTCTCAAATAAGTAGAATTCCGGTCTATGCATTCTTCAGTGAGATGGTTATCGAATTTTTCGTGTGCACATTGCACGTCGGTCACGACCTTAAAGACTAAGTACACTTCTTAAAATATTACCATAACATCAATGATTATTACTCTCTCATACTTACATTTTTGTTACTTAAGTTTTGAACGTACGTACATACATACGCTCACGCTTACAATCTCTATCGGGGTAGGCAGAGCATCAGTGGTTCAAGAACCACTTGATGCCACATTTGACATGCATTCTGAGGGTTATTAGATGAAACATGATGTATAATAGTGAGAGGTTGTCAACCTTTCTCCCATAATACAGCAAAACCCTCGCGTCTCACTTACTAACTTTTACAGAGTGCCTGGGAAGAGTTAGAACCTGGAATATTCTATGTTTTTCTTTCACTCCCAGTCCAGCGTGGAAGAAACCTATCTAATCTTAAAATATATGGAGCGACTTTAAATTAGTTAGTAAAAATTCACGGGATGATTCTAACCGTGAAACTAAATAATTGTGAAATTCTTTAAAAAAAACAACTTCCCACACAAAGGCAAATCAGCTGACCTACGCTCCATGGGAAAAGTTGTTCAGTTTCGTGAGCTGTTTCACATCATTTTCGCTAACTAAATTAAAGTCCCTTAATATTATTACTTTCTGTCGGTATGGGCAGATAATCAAGTGGCCACAGAACCACTTGATGTAAGTAAGATAGACAAGTTCTGTGTTTTTAACTGCCAACCAAAGAAAAGGGGTGTTATAAGTTTAAAGAATACACCTATGTATCTATATATCTGTGTGTCTGTCTGTGGCATCGTAGCTCCTAAACGGATGGACAAATTTAGATACGATTTTTGAAGTGAATACTTCTTTAGCGGCGTTGTGCACTTTGAAGTATGGGTAAAAAATGTTTAACTCGCGTCAGGGCCACGTGTCTGTCACGTGACTCTGATCGAAAATCCTTAAGGCGACTACAGCACCCGATAAAGGCAGCACACATAGGAATAGTGCCATCTCCGTCTCTCAACAGGCCTGGACCGGCAGTGCGAACAGTGTCGATACATAAAGTTTAGGGACTATGAAAGCGTGCGTGCGTAAAAACATGTTCGAAAGTTAGAAAAATGAGATTTATGGGAAGGTAACAGCTTAAATCGAAAAATGCGTTAACTACTTATCGAGAGTGTTCAATCACGAACATTTTGATAGTTCCTGTGTGCATTTTACTATCGTTTTTACAGCTTAAAAGATACACAATATTTGTATTTAGAAGTGACTTTGTGAGCTTTTATATCGAACCAAAAGTGCTGAATCATGTTTTCAAAAAACTACTTATCTAGTTTATGTCCTGAATATTACCGTAGTATTTTTTCCCTGGAAGTAATGCAGTACGTCATGCTTATTTACGCATCATAAAATCGTAATTTAGGTGCTGTAGTCGCCTCAAGGCGGAGGGGTGTTTAATAAATGTAGGAAATTAAAACTGCAAAAGTCAAGATGTCATCCGATGTCAGCATAGAATGCACAACGTTAATGTTCAAGTTTTCACTTCAGCGGACACTCCCGGAGTGCGACCCGTTGTTTTTTTTTCGAAAGCTGACGTAATTGGAATGGTTTTTAGCTATTTATAATTTAAATTGGTTCAGCCTTTCAAAAGTTTATGGGTGTTGGGGATGACTTTTATTACAGAGTTATTAATTATATCTAGCCTGGATTGCAGACACGATTATGTTTTACGTATACGATAAACCTCTCCTTACCCATCACCTGACATGTCATAACCACGACGCAACATCAAGATATTTAACAAAATTATCGAAATTACTGACTGGTCGCAATTTTTAATGCTGCACATATGATGTAAGATGATGTACTGTGTATGGGGTAACGTTCAATCGTTTAACGATCGCATTTTATAGACTGTAAATTGTTTTTTTTTGTTAAGAAATGTCAAGAATGTCTTTCACAGTAATAAAATAATTCAGAGTTGCAGTGCTTTTGTAACGCCAGTGGGACCACGGGTCGCGGGTCAAAATGTCACAGTAATCCAGAATATAATCGTGTGGTGATCGGTGAGAATAACACCACGCCATTTCTTTCCGTGGGTGTCGTAAGAGGCGACTAAGGAAACACAAATGAGACCTGTCTCCTAGTAATCCATCCCAGGCAACGTCACTTCATTTTTTTCTGAATCTGAGGTGTCGTCCTATGGTCTCGTGCGGTGTGGTAGGCTCTGTAAAGGGCCTTCTGGTGGTTCACGACCACTCTCCTACCGAAGTCCGACGCCAAACAGCTTGCTGTGTTCTGTCGGTGCGTGGGACTCACTCTATGTTCTGGGTTAATTTTCTGGGTTAACTCGCTCCATCGTCGACCTCATCTTTGACTTTTATGGTCAAGATTGAGGTCAAGAGTTGACCCAGCTTATAATTAAAAAAAAAGTTTTTTTTGAAATTTGAGATGAATATTTACGTATGATGTATTTGTGAATGGATTGAATTAGAGACATTGCAAATTATTTTATTTTTCCATACAAAGAATTCAATATCCATTTTATAAAAGATTTTTCTTGCAATAATTCTCAGTATGATATAAAACTAAACACATTTTACGCAATTAAAATTTTAATTTTTATTTTATTAAATTTTAATTTTAAGTACCAGTAAAATTTTAAGTACCAGGAACTATTTTAAAATAAATGATTAAAACTACTTTATTTTGTTTACAGATGCAGAGCAACTAATTTATAGATAAATTGCAGTGAAGTGTACTTACAAAAAAAATGAAGATGAACCTGCATCCATTCCGGATTCACGTCGTGGGTCACGATTTATTTTGAAGGTTAAATTCTTTATCCAGATTTATAATGAAAGCTGAATTCTTTTTATACAGCTTTTAAAAGTATCGCATAAGTCCGGACAAAAATTATATTGATGGCTATTGCAAATCCATGACTTTGTTTTATTTTTCTTATTCCTCAAGTTTTTAGAGGAGTGTATAAATATACTATTAACGAATGCATTGGTATAAGGTTATATTTAGCTAAACACAGGCTACTCTTCCACAATAACAAAGTAAGCCACGTTGTTGACAGTATTTTTGTTTCTATTATGATCCGTTTATCAAACATGGCTTGATCATTCTTAATTAAATCGTTCGATGATTATAATGATGTTGGTTTAGAAAGTGAAAACCAATTATGAGGTGCTTTTTGCTGGGAGTCAAGTTCGCCACAAACTTTGACTATTAAGAAGAAGCGGAAGACGGGAGAGTATATAATTTGTTCTAATAGGTGCCGTGTCGACTTAATTTATCCGGAGTGAATTACTTTGTGGCAGTGCAGTGACAGTGTGGCAACATTACTTCTGAAAGAATCTTCATAATAAAAATGTAGTCACGTAAGTTTGCTTGTCAGTTTTCTGCAGGCATACATGTAAGTATTCTTGAAAACTTTACGGTACTTTAATTGGAACGTGTTTTTTGTACTTTTTGCTAACTTTAAGTCATTTCCCAAAAAGCGAAAGTAAATCGAAGCCTTAATTTTTTCTTCCGTGTCATGTCTTTTGGGTCTTTCTCTACATACGTGACGTACTTTCAAAATAGAGCCTTTATTTTTTTTTAATAAACGTTCAAGTCTATATAAGATTTCTCTAAACAATTTAGTAGGCGCTTCAAAAAAAGCTTCTCCTACATCAATAGGATTTATTCCAATTTTGACTGTTGCCATAGTAAAATTGTGTGCTCCACAGTATTGTTGTTAAACGTTAGGGCCTCAAATAGGTTACTTCAATTTCAGAGAATTAATTTACCTACATCCCGGTTTGTTTTTATTTCCCATGGTTAAGGTATTTGGTAACTCAACAGTGATGAAAACAAGGACAACTACAAATAATCCAAAATTGGCACTTATTTATTTATCGTTTTATATCAAACTTTATATAATACTGGCTATTAAAGCGAGGTTTAAAATAAAATACTTTTATCTTATATTAATGTTTATCTTACATTAATCTTACGTAATTTATACAATCATTTCTTTTTGTAGATCGGAGTATAGAGGAAAGGTCCATCGTTTTCGAAACTGTCGTATTCAGGGAACTGCGCAGGTCCAACATTGGGGTATACTGTAAGAAGAGAAAAAATATTATTTTTATAAATCTTGTACAGGTTAATACGAGTAATGAATTAAAAATATAATTCCATTTATCCATGCGATAAAAAATGATGATTTTCATTCACATCCACACTAATATAAGAAATACGAAAGTAACTCTGTCTCTGTTTCACGCCTGAACAATCCGACCTTAATAAACATACCAATATTATGAATTATTGGATGTTTTTATGACTCCTTTAAGCAAAACTACTGGATAGATTTTAATGAAAATTTTATAGCAATATAGCTTAGACATCAGAAAAATACATAGGCTACATGATATTCTAAAATTCTTACGATAACGAAGTCCCGGGCGGAAATTAAGTAATATATATATATAAAAGGCAAAGGTGATTGACTGATGTATCAACGCACAGGCCAAACCCTTAAGGCTAGAAAATTGAAATTTCTCACACGTATTCCTTATATGATGAAGGCATCCACTAAGGAAGGATTTTTTTAAATTCAACTCCCATAAGGGGGTGAAATAGGGGATAACAGTTTGTATGAAACTTTTTATTCTTTGGACATATTTGCATGAAACATCGTATAAATTGAGTACGGCAAAAATAATGAGTGACGTATTTCAGTGTTTTCTAAAATTCAACCCCTAAGGGAGTAAAATGGGGGTTCAAAGTTTGTATGAAGAAAATAGTTTTTTTGGACATTCTGACTCAAAATTTCGTCAAGATATACCTTAAAGCAAATAAATGTACATTCATTTCGCGATTTTACAAAAATCATCCCTTAATAGATTAAATAAAATTATATTGCAAGGCCCTGAATAACTTACAGATTCATCAACGCCCTGCTTAAACCCTTAAACCTAAAAAGCTAAAATTTGGCAAAAAGGTGTCTTTCATAAAGTATGCAAGCACTATGAAATGGTCTTTCAAAATTAAAGCCCTGTGGGGGTGAAATGGGGGTTAAAAGTCTGTATCGAAAAAACAATTTTTTTGACATTTTCATTCGAGATTTCGTTCAGATATACCATGAAACAAATAAATGGATTTTTCAATAATCATCCCCTAAGAAGTCGAAATGGGTTAAACAAAATTAAAAGTGCAAGGTCCTGAATCACTAACTAATTTACCAACGCCTAGACTATAGAATACAAAATTTTTGCACAATAACAAGTGACGCAAGAAAATGAAAAAAAAAAACACTTCCCATTCTTTAAACCAAAAAAATCGTGTTGCGCGATTTGGGGAATGAAATGGGTGACTAAAAAAGTTCTTTGCGCGAGCAAAGCCGCGGGAAAAAGCTAGTAAAATGATAAATAAATTAATTTATGTTATTTTGAACGTATGCAGTGACATCTTGGATTATTAATCGGTAAGGTTGCATTTTAAGGCGTAGCCAAACTGTCGGATGATTACAGTGTGTAATAGGCTTTATCCGTAAAATTCCTTAACACAATAGAAGACAACAATACAATAGAATAGAAGTCACGGCTGGTTATGTGACGCTAATTGGGATAATAATACAATGTACTTAAACTTCTTTCATTACTCAGTATTTAACAGCGATAAAGGATTTTGTTTTTTGCCAGTATTTGCTGATGTGAATTATTTATGGAGTAAATAGAAAATGTATTGCTAAGAACACTCGCTCGCGCATAAATGGTTAACTAAATTTGAACAAATGTTCTGCATTGACAAACAGATAGACATGCACCCACCATGGAGATAACTCTCCCAAGATCAGAGCTCAAAGGCTAATTGAATCGATTATGCTCAAACGATCCCCACTTAGACATATTTGAATGCACCATTCCCCAAATCAAGAAAGGTATTTTGTATGGAAACTGTGACACTTTGAACTAATCATTTGACATAGGTCTGTACGTACATTCTAAGCACTCTCGCAGCACTGTTATTTTTGTCATTTTTATGACTAGTATTATATTGATTCTTTGACGTTAGCTGTTGTAGATTAAAATTAATTTGACATTGCTATTAATTGAAATTATTATTAACTTGACATTATTAATATTTTGACATTATTTTTTAATCCTTACTAATATTATAAATGCGAAAGTAACTCTGTCTGTCTGTCTGTCCGTCTTTCACACCTAAACTACTGAACACATTTTGATGAAATTTGGTACAAAGATAGAATAGAGTCTGAGAAAGGACATGGGCTAAATTTTATCCCACAGTTGGGAACGATATGACCTGTAGTCCACGCGGGCGGAGCCGCGGGCGGAAATCTAGTCAATTAATATTATTGACATTGACTAACTAATTTAACATGATTTTTGTAGAATAATATTTATAGCATGGTTTGACTAAGTTTGTTAGCGCTTTGGCATGTATAATCGGTAAGCTTACATTATTGCAACTTTGACTCTGGTAGTCTTAAGCTTAAAATTAAAAATTAAATTAAATTAAATTAAATATGCTTTATGTAGCCCAGTGAGACTTTGACCAAAGTGGCAATTTGTCACGAGCATTTCCGTTCTTCGGAGGGCACGTTAAACCAGTGGTCCCGGCTGTTGTCGATTGACTACAGTCGTTAAGCCAGGTCAGAGACCATTTGGCGGTTTCTCTGACACCGGGGTTAGCCTAGTTCGCGACACACTTGACTAATTTGACTATTACTGACACGATAAAGAAGCATTTTTAAATGGTTATATTACCAATAGCTCAGCGGTCATAGCCTTGTTCGTTGATCAGAAAGGTGCTTCGTGGACAGGTCCCGCTTGGCGTTTTGAGGTACACACGGCAGCATTTATTGACGTGTGGTGATCGGTTGAGAATAACTCCACCCCATTTCTTTCCGTGGGTGTCGTAAGAGCGACTAAGGTAACGCAAATGAGACCTGCCTCCTATTAATCCACCCCAGGCAACGACACCTCAATTTGTTCTGAATCTGAGGTGGCGTCCTATGGTCTCATGCGGTGTATGGTAGGCTTTGTGAAGGGCCGTCTGGTTCGCGACCACCCTCCTACCGAAGTCCGATGCCAAACAGCTTGCTATGTTCCGTCAGTGCGTAGGAGTACAAGTGCCTTATAGGCATTTTCTCCATCGTCGACCTCATCTATGACCATAGTCGAACTCATCTTATAAAATAAAAAAATCAGGCTATAAATGTTGACCTTGAAATGACCCTTATCTCACTCGTAATGGCGCTGGCTTTTGTAGTGCAAATGGGTAACCTGACATGCTGCTGTCCGTACATAAATTAATTATATACTTACACAAGGGTTGAGGCTGTTCATAGACTTGTTTGAAGTACTCTGGGGGGAACTCTACGGGCACTGGGATGGTCCTCGCGTACTGTACATAGGGTCGAACAGATGGTTGTGGTTGTATCGGTACTTGTATTACTTGGTTGTAGGGCTGGATCTGTCGGGCGATCTGTACATATAAGGAAGAATAGTTATTTTAACATAAATTTAAAAGTTGTGAAAACGGAGTGTGGCCAATCAATGTAATCAGATTATTAGTTTTGTAAATAATGATAAGCTAGCCAAATTTTTTCCTGCCTTAAAGTCACTATTTACTTTAATTTACCGGATATTATACGATTTGGAAAAAAGAAGAATTTATGCTTTTATAATACAAAACTTAACTGTGCAGAATGATTATTTTTCATCATTTTTGTTATTTTTTTAAATTAACATTGGTTGTTTGTATGAGCACCGTTCCTTTAAAGAAAGCGAATTAGCCGGTAAAAAAAGAAAAAAAATCATGTTAAGGCAGCCGGTAGGTTAACATAGAAAAGCAAAAAAATCTGTTACAAATACCAATACTGGGTCACACTCTATCAAGCCCATAGGTTTCAATTTTAAATCGTTTGAAAGAAGCTTTGTTTTCGTCATAGGACAAATTTTAATTCTACCGTTCTAGTATTTAATCTGATGCCGCAGGTCTTAAGGGAATCTTCGTCTTGCAGGGTAACGTCGTGTACATTAAATCCCAGAAATTAAAATTTAAAAATAGTATTACATTACCTCAATCGGTATAGGTGAAGGCTGTGGCGAAGGATACGCCACGGGAACCGGCACTGATACAGTCGCCCGCGCAGATTGTGGTGGCGGCGGGTGGACGTTGGGAGCAGACTTCGACACGACGGCGTTGAATCCGTGGACCGGATCCGCTGTGTAGTCCACTGTACGCACTGAACCATCTGGCTCTACTAGGGAATATTGACCTGGAAAATTGTAAGATATATATTTTATTTAGATAAGAAAGCTGAATTTTATAAGCTCTTTCCCTTGCTCTTTACGAAATAACAGCAACAAAGTAACAATTTAATTACAAAGTAATAACATTTTTACAAATTCCGAATATCGTATCATTGAATAAATTATAAATCACGAGCGAAATTTTGATATTAGGAACGAAAATCTTTATAAATCACGAATTTTTGTGCCTAATTTCAGCTTTCAAGGTCCAAGGTTTTAATCTGGGCGTTGATAAGTCAGTAAGCCGGGGTCTTTAATTGTATATAAATACTAGAGGATGCCCGGGACTATGTTCTCGTGGGAATTTCGTAAAATCTTTCCTTATTCCTTGCTTACGATACATACTACTTTCACTCGGTATTTTTCTGACAAATATCTACCGAAGCTTCTTTAAATGTTTAATCTTATGGGTATAATGTATTTATTTAAAGTACTTAGGCAAAAAATGGCGCTTAGCGTTAAAATCGAGCAAATAAGTCAGGGCAGCTCGGATATTTAACAAATCCTCATCCCCATTGCTTCATTGTTTTTCTATAAATAGGACAATATCATAATAATAACCTTCATCACTGTTTGCAACTAAGTTTTGTAACAAATAACAATGAAGATGGTTGACGTGGGTAGCGCCATTGAATAAAAAAAGGATCATGCAAAGAGTTGATCTATTTGATGTCATCAACTTCCTGAGGCTTTATCACGTTTTACACGTGGGCTTGACCATAATTAAGGTTGTGGAAGGTCGTGTAATTGCAACTTTGACTCTGGTAGCCGAGGAACCCAACTGTATCAGATTATGGTCTTTTGATGGATCGGAGTATGAATTTTGAGATTACGAAGGAGAAAATTTACCCATGGCACTACTGGGCAGATGCCCACTAATCAATAGCATCTCAAGGGCAGTTGAATGACAAAGGTCACCATTTTATTCGTTCAGGTTGCAAAATTCAAAACTATCAAACTTGATGACAACAATATCAAGCAACTTAACATTCAGTTGGTGTAGCGCTACCACTTAAGGTAACTGTCATGAAGTGTATAAGTTTTAGGTAGTTCTATAAGTTTCGCCACCTAAACGGATAAAATGAACAGTAGTGCCTAGGTCAAAAAAGGGATATTAGTGACTCGTTCGTCTGTGCAACTGTCGTTGCCAGAATTCGCGCGCTCAAATTGCCCGTGCAACCACAGTTGCCAACTTTTTCTCCCTGTCCAAAGAGACCTATTTTGTATGAAAAATCGTGCGATATCCCTTGACCGTGATGATATGTGTATATTATAACAATTCCATCCTGGATAGTTAAACTAGGTCTTGTTTGCTCTTGAAATTACTTTTGTACTATTTATTTAATTCTAAAATGGGTATTCCATATACATTATGGCCAAAAAAGTTATCATTAAGTGTGGTGTACTAACGACAGTTAATAATAGCCATCTAACAAGAAATGTGGTTTTTTAATACTTCCTATATCTTCAACAAACTCGTTAAGTAGGTAATGGGAACAATCATATTAGAAGTATAGCAAATTACATGACTGTTACATCGCCATAAAAGGTTAAAGCAGTAATGTGAAGTCGGAAACCAACTTAATAAATATGAGGTCGTTATTGTTTGGTTAGAAGTGTGATAAAGATTATAGTGAAAGATAAAGTTCGTAAGTTTTTTGTTTACATTTTATTACTCAAAAACTTTCGCAATGAAAAAACTCTAAAGAGTATAATAACGTATGAAGTGACTTTAGGTTTACCGAAACTTTAGAAACTTTATCTCCAAACGAAACTTAACATTGAAATGCTATACGCAAATCTAAAAGCTATTTCGACTTTTTATACTAAGTTAACCGCACTAAACCTGTTTTACAAAATTAAAACCTATGCCCAAAAGGAAAAGTTTGTCAGTGCAGTTCAAGTTCTTAATTTTTGCAATAATCATTTTTTAACAGTTGAACCTGTAAAAAGTGTTGAAATATTCACCTAATTTACTGAAATTTTCACCCAGAACTCTTAACTGATTGCATCCTACACACAAGTGTTAACAAAACATTATTAGCGCCACAGCTTTACACACAATACCTGCAGTTACATTAAGAATGCGTATAGGTACACAGATATAGATAAGGAAACATAACAATGATAATAATATACATACGTGCTTATAAAACCTATCGAACACATACAATAGGTACACGTCAGGGTTATGGGAAAGATTGTATGTATACGGTATTCTATACTGTGCAATAAAATAGACAATGAGTTAAGTCTATCAAAAGTTCTATTGATCTCTGAAAGGGTTGACGAATTTTGTTTACAAAATAAATGTATTTATGAATTTCAAGTTTAAATCTATACATTTTCAGTATATCCAAATCAAAATCCTTGATTATCCCCTATATACGACACGTCTTACTTGACATTAAAATAATCAAGTTAATTGTAAGTTCAAGTTCATTATACTTATATTTAGTAGAACCTGCGACCAAAAGTTGTCCATGGAAAAAACTTAGGCATTTTCTTCATACTTCAAGTGTTCTTTTTCTTATTTGGCTAAAGATAAACTACGCAACTGTGGGTAACAGAAAGGTCGAATAGAACGAATCTGTAATACTTTTTGTTTTAACGACGAAAATAACTTGCAAAATACGACAAAATAGTTGCAGTGTGCACGTTATATCAGATGCTAAAGTGTCGTCCTTAATAAATATCAAAGCAAATGAATGCAAATTTTTGCAGTTTTTTTAAGGTTAGTCAAACATTAAAATATCCATATATAGTTAATTGGATCATTTATCTTCTTTAAACTACTAATTTACTTAATGGCCACAAAAATTTTCATCAAGTGTATCGTGAAGCATGGTTTTAAAGCCCAAGGATAAGTGATTAGTGAATAATATTGGGTTTTTTCAATTACAATTTTGTTTACACTTTTTGATTCAGCAGCTATTTCCAAAAAATATTTTTGATTTCAAAAATTGATTTCAAAAAATGTATAAATTTTTGAGTAAATTTATACATTTTTGCGTTGTGTATTGAACTAATAATCAAGTGATTTTTGTTGTCACTTTTTTACAATTAACACTTTCAATAGACAAAATCTGTCATTGATGAGCTAGATGCTGTCCAAACATTTTTTTAAATGAAAATCTGTAATTTCATAGGTGGATACTTAATATACCTCGATACTACTAATTAAAACCTTCGCGTGCTTTTTGAACACATGGTGTACCCAGCGTAAACAAGCACGCGACGGGTTAACCTAATTAGTTTACCATCTTTGAGCTAGGGCTAATCTGGAAGACTTCGATATTTTAGATTATGCTACCTAAAGCATCGTGACCCTGAATTCCTGTCTTATGACTACAATAAAAATTCTACATTTTAAAATCCGAATACAAACCTTTTACAACATCGCCATCCCTGGTTTCATGCTGTGACTTGTGGTCTCCAGTGTTGGGGTCTGATACTCCATAGTTGAACGCATATCTTGGCCGATCCTGAAACAAAGAGTAACTGGTGTAACACAAGATGATCATTATTTTCTTCGAAACTGTTTTGAAAGTAGGACTTAATAATATTTTAGTACTAGTCACCATTATCATTACATTTTTATGACAATCACGATATCCTCATATTGTTACCAATAAAAGTATAAATAAATGTCACTTTCGAACCACGCTGGACTGGGAGAGAAAAACAAACCTAAGAATGTGCCAGTTGCCAAATCTTTCCAGACATACTGTAGAAACTAGTAAGTGGGACGCGAGGATTTTTTCTGTATTGTGGGCGAAAGACTAAGAGCCTATCACCACTATAGGTACTCATAATCCATCTAATAATGTGGCGTTAAGTGGTTTCAGTACCACATGACGTTCTGCCTACCCCTAAAGTGATTAAAGGCGTGAGTGAATTGATAAAAAGATAGATGTAGCGATATCGCATTAAAATAGTGATAAAACAAAGTTTTGTAGGGAGTTGCTGACAAAGAATAGTTAGTCAAAAAAGTTTATTCTGTTTTCTAAAACATTTATTATTTAGATCGCCATCTAACTGTCGCAGTCTGTGAAATTACTAAGTATTTTCAGATTCCGAAATTACGTTCTTCCTTCCTTGTCATGTAGACATAATCAAGTATTTGGAAACTTGACTAACCCTGTGTCAGAATATTCAAACCGCCAAATGGCTTGTGACTTAATTTCACGACAGTTACTGTTAACTAGCGTACCTTCTGAAGCACGGAAAAACTCATTACAATTTTTCACTATTATCTAGTGCTAACTAAATACTATCATTTAAAAGTTTGTAACATTAATGTTTTTTTTGAATAGATGTCACAATAGAACTTAGGCTTGAACCCTTAAGACATCATTATCCATTCGTCACCAACGTTGTAACCAACCTTAACTAATTGCAATATTGGCTCATCTCGTATGGATGTACTTCTTTCTATATTGGAGACCTTATTGGTCCAACATTCGACATGCATCTGTTGCTTTACAAAAACCGAGGACATCGTCTTTGACAAATATTTTAAACTATTTCCCAATTTGTCATATGATATCCGTTAGGCATGTTTATTGGTAATCCGTCAGTTTGGTATTTTTTATATTTTGTTCGTCTTGACAAGATTTCAACGTGACAATATAGAACCATTTTGAGAGACTGTAATTATTCCTTATACATTAGCTAATTCATTGTTAGTTACAATTACTGCTAGGTATTAATTTTGGTGACATAATGAAATCCTTTCTTTATAAAGTAAACAAAACTATTATTGACATCTTAAAAATTTTGCAGTCAACTTCAGGACGAGGTGGGGTGATATTCATGAATGATATTACATACTTTACTTATATACACATCTAGAGTTTCAGACGCACTTACATTATAATAACCCTCGTATCCCGACTTCAAAAAGTTCGAATCGAACGGTAACTTTGGCTTAGCTTGCGCACCAACCACTAACACTATCATAAAACACTGAAACTGCCACATTTTGGTTTCTTTTTAATGTTTATCACAACACACACCTGTCTCACTGACTGTCCAACCCTGAATGACACTGCACAGGGTTCGCAGACATTTATATGTGGCCTTATTTGTGAGTGAGGCAGCCTTGGCGGGCGTCGACGGCGCGGCTTCCGAAAATGAAGTTTCCTTAGAAGCGCGGCCGCTAAGACACAGTACATGTACCACTAATTGAGAAAATTTTCGCACGGTACAATAGCTGGTCATGTAGATTAGATTGCGACACCAGATGATTTTATGGGAGCCACTGAAATGCTATGGTACACTTTATCCTTAATAACTTAATCGTGCGTACCGTCAAGATGATTCAAGTCATTCATTTTAATTATCAAAATTACTTTTCGAAAATGTCGCGAGCGAAATCTAAATTGTTCTAATTTCACTTTTCGGCTAAACTGGTGATTAAGACAGTCAGATATTTTTACAACAAGTAGCTAATTAAAACATCTTCTAATTTTTCTTGAAAATAATAAAAATATGTTTTGTTTTGATAAATATTTTGTCATTCAAATTCATTAATTTATTACCAACAAAACAAAAACTTCTTAACATGTTTAGAGCAAATAAGGTATCGATTAACAATACTTTTTTTACGAATAGGATAACATTTAGTTCTAGACGATCTAGAAGAATTTTAATGTTGCTTAGTCAAAATATTTAAGAACGAATACAATGTCACAGCACCTAAAAAGGAATGTGGATGGTCATTCTATTCCAAAACGAAATGACCTACTCTATAATCCATTCCAGATCACAATCCAATATACATACTCGTATATGTTGTGTTAAATATTTACGTAGCCATTTTCATAATTAGTAAAAATAGGGTGTAAGGGACAGCTTAGCAAAAACTAAACCTGTTTTCAAACCAACATTCTTACAATGATTTTCCGGTGAAATTTTAGTGAATTTATCCAAAAACCATAATAATCAAAAACCAGCAATGTAAACCCCATTTTTAAAGGTTTGTGGCGTGCCCGGCGCCCTGTGCGCGGTGTTGCCGATCTGCCGTTACGCAGTACATTGCGTAGTGCCAAAGCAAATAAGTGACGATAGCTCCTTGACTTTTCCAAGAAAAATAAATTACTTAAAACTGATGTTATCTATGGGTATGTTTTTAAGTATATACTCGTATTATATTGGTATCGGGCTCTTATCACCAACATATTGTACTGTTTTTATGTGTTCTTTTGGGGTAAGAACCCTTTATAATTGGTATCGGCTTCACAATCCATAGTAGCGCCCTAAAATATACGTAATATTCATCATGACCATTGAAAATATAATACCCAGGGTTGCCATACTTGCTATTACCAAACATTATAATCATTTTCCTTCATTCAGAGTACATTTCATAAGAGTTAATTTTACCTAGAGCCCTAATTTTCGTGTGAACTGTGTGTCTCAAGTAGAGATAAGCTTCATACGTGACAAGTATGTTATGAATGCTAAGTCTTCACGCGACCTACAGTCGACTCCCTCAATTATATTGTACAATAATCCACCCATAGTACTTGTGCACTTGTGATAAGGTCCAAATTAGAAGAAACACTGATACTATATTTGGGATTCTTTGATAATAGGTAGAAATATGCCTTATTTACTATTTTAGTATCGTGGAATCTTTCTTATCTGGAGACCTAGGCTAAGATCTAGCAATTAGGAAAATCCTATAACTAGGTAGATATCAGAAATAGGACGCCAGAACCGGCAAGTCCGGTCTTGGCCTACAACATCCGTGTTATTATGTAAAAGTACGTTATTATAATTATGTCACCATTTTTATAGGCCTATCAAAAGTTTTTGTAGAAAAAAACTGTGAGATATTACCATTATATTATTAAATAAACGCACATCTATTGATATATTAATTATGAATTTCCAACTCGAATTCAAGTTGTTTAATTAACTGTCGTAAAAAAAATTAATATAAATTATTATTTTTTGGCTTTTGAATTTCAGTAACAGGATGTAAGTTATGAAAAGAAGAACAAAAGCATCCATTTTCATAGCTGGTTATGAAAAAGAGAAAAATACATCCGTTTTCGAAACGGAGCTAAGTTATGAATGTGGATTAATTATTATTTATTGATAATTAGTTAAGAAACATTGAAGGGAAAATATTCTTTCATAACCAGTTATGAAAAATAGTTATGAAAATGGACCAAAGGAAAAATATGACTAAAAACCCAAAAAATAATAGCATGCAACTGTTTGAAAAACAAATAAGCTTGAATATTATAAATGTAGGTGTATCTAAAAACAAAAAAATATGACTTTTACTGACGAGCGCGACGCTACCTAAGCCAAGAAACCGCCTGTATTAACCCACGCCAAAGCAAGATTTCAGCAAAAAAAAAACATACAAAATCATAACATTTGCACATATTTTGCATATATCACCATCTAATACAAGGTAATACAAAAAGTGGTCATGAACTAAACATATTAGCACAAAATTACCCCAATGTGTTAGATTTGTGATATATCAAGCTGACAGGTAATAAAGTAGCCTGAGAATGCTGAGACCTACTCACGAATAACTAGGTTAGATTAATTAGATTTTATACATGTCTCAATATGCGAAATGAAAGTATCGGTAAGTGCTTTTTTCACATACACCTTGTCTGGTGGGGATTTCAGAGCTTAAAGTATCTTGCGACGACTTAAACCACAGAATACACAATCTTCTGGGTTTTTATATGGGGGTCATAAATTAAGCACAATGATTGGTTTTATGCTAGTGTAGTCAGCAGGTTCCGCTAAGCAGCAGTCGTATATGTACTTCGTTTGTTGTAAGGCAAAATAGCATGACTTTAAAATTTCATTTATGAGGATGGATGGATAAATGGATGGATAGGTGCTTGTTAATCCTTCACGCGAAAATTATGGGACGGATTTTGATAAAACTTTGCATTAATATAGCTTAGATATCAAAATGAAGCAAAGGCTACATAGTTTCCCAATTTCCTAAAAGAACAAAGTCCCATGCAGATAGCTAGTTTATACAATACAATACCTACTCTTTATTGCACACAAAAAACATAACAATGAAACAAAAGCAAATGTTCATCATCTAGTGCACAATGCGGCGGCCTTATTGCTATAGAGCAATTTTATCCAGGCAACCGGGGGGGTGAAGGAAACTATACAGAACACCTAAGTATGATTCGCTTCACTAAGCGTTTATAATATTGGAGGCTAAAAATATCTTATTCTTCTTAATATATAAATTGCAGGTCCTGACACACTGCCTCATCAACGCTCAGCCAAAAACCTCAGACTCGGATTTTTGAAATTTGGCATAAAGGTTTCTTTTATAACGTAGGCATAGAAGAGAAAGGATTTTATCTTCTTCTTAATTTTATTAATATGTAAAATTGCAGGGCCTGACTCACTGACTCATCAACGCCCATCCCAAACCCTTGGAGCTAGAATGCTGAAATTTGGCACAAAGGTTTTTTATCAAGGAATGATTTCACAAAATTCCCTCGGAAACGCAGTCCAGACATATAAGAAAATGCAATTTCGAAGAACATCGTAGGAAAGCTCTTGCCTGTCGGTGGGAACGTATAAGGCTGACAAAAAAGTCCCATGTGAAGCGACTACACAAAATATCAATTCATATTCAGGATCAAAGATTTGAATAGGTCATTTCCTTCTATATATGTATCCTAAAATATGTCAAGTGACACCGGATGGTTTTTTAAAGCTCATTTTATTATACGAACAAATTAAAACCCACATTGGCTTATTAAGAGCATTTTATGAGCTTTTGACTATAATTATGACTAATGGGGATTATACTATGGCTTCCTATTGTTTATAGATAGCGCAATGCTAAGATTAATCGATAAATACTTGCTAAAGACCATAATTTGTGTGCTTACGTGGGCAGATTGCGACTGAATATATTAATTTATATTTTTAAAGTTGTGTGTTTGTTCCCGCACATTTATTATAGTGTAAACATTATGCTGAGTCGCATTCCCGTTCTTTTTATTATTATTTGTATTCCTTAGCTTAGTTCTATATTGTGTAGTATTCTTCAGAATAGAGAAATAACCGTATATTCTTTCTTTCTTTGTTTTAAAACCGACCATTAGTTAAACGGTAAAATAGTTAATATGAGTTCTTTTTTGTCGTGAAGGTATAATCAAGTTCGTGGCTTTGACAAACTCTGTTGTCAAAGTTTTTAAATCACCAAATGGCCTCTGACTTGGTATAACAATTGTAGTTAATCAACTAAACCTGGGACTGACGCCCAAAGCACGTAAACGCTTGGAATGAAATTGCCGCTATAGTTACCCATCAGGGTTCCCTGCCCCTGTGTACGTAGCTTAACCTCGCTGATCGATTAGAACAGCGAGCGCCACTGGGCTACAAGGTGAATATGACTAATTGACTAAGTAAACGAAGTCACGGGAAGTCTTAGGTAATGATTAAGTAATGTAATGATTCGGCGTCTATGAGCAAAATTATATATCATTTGAAACAGGATGATATCAAAGACGTATTACCCAGGCATTAATAAGTACCCTAGGGCCCTAAGTGATACAACATTGTATAGTACTTATTAATGTCATGGTGTAAATACATAATCTTGCCTCATAAAGCAACCACAAATGACTGTTAAGTTCTTGACTTCTTTCGGTATTTTTCAAAAAGGATTTTCCATATGTTATCCGCTTGAATTTGAAACTATGTATCTACATCCGCTTGAATTTTTAGTTCATATATATATAGATAGATACAACGTTTATTCAATGACCGGCAACTTTGACATAAATATAAAACAAATAACTTCACAAAATACACTAATACAAACACACTAAAACATCAAGGGGAATTGTGATGTGAAACTCTGGTCAAGGAGGAGGTCCTAACTCAGCATAGTGTTATGTTTGGGGCCACAACGCCGATATTCTGTCAGTGCCTTTCTCTATCTTGATATTAATAAAATACAAAATCCGAAATTCTAACATAAACCAAAAAATATATATACTTATGTATATAAACGCAGTATACTTATGTATTTATATTTTTTGTTTTATGTTAGAATTTCGGATTTTGTACCAACAAACACAGCTAGCTATTCAATTATTTGTTTGCCATTGGTTAGTAATTGGATGTCAGATGGTTATTAACTAAAGAGAAATTTAAAATTCTGTAACTGAGCGTTAGATGGTCCACGCTCAGTTACAGAATTTTAAATGTAAGGTCGTCCTTGTTTACGTCAAAAAGACAGAAAGCGACATTATAACATTAAAAGTAGCATTAAATATAATGAACGTCTCTACAACCGAGTGTAGGCGAACTAAAAAAAGTTGTTACATAGTAAAATGATTAAAAAATCGGCAAATTTTCAGTTTTTACTTGATCCTCTATTATCCAGAATGACCTAATCTAAGCATATAAAATTGGAGGTTCTGACTCACTGACTCATCGACGCCTAGCCCAACCCTTGGACCTATAAAGCTGTTTATCACAAAGGTTCCTTTAATGATGCAGGAAAGGAATAAGATGTTTAAAAAATCCTACAGGAAAAGTCTCGAAGCACGCTGACATTTGATTGACAGATTAATATAATAATAAAAAGGTATGTTATAATATTTGTTGATATATCGTAAACTACTTCAAAACGTTTAGTATAACGATACGATGATACGATAGCTATAATAAGAACAAGTTTTCTTGTAAAAACTAAATTTATTCAAGGTTGGAATTTGGTAACGTGCTTTATTTGCTCTTTTGGTTGATATTATTAATATGTATTAGTATTAAGTCGAAAATGTCAATATCAAACTACATTTCTAATGGTGCTTAATGCCTATATCAATAGATATCTTACTTTGCTAGAAGTCGCAAATGTGTAACATAATCGGGTGAATTAAATCCCCAATGAACATAGGTTGAATGAAAAAACATTTCGTGTCTTGGCACAACTTGTACACAGATAAGCTGATTAGCCTTGTATCGGAAGTTGAAAATATTTTTTGACAATTTCGTATAGGTTCCTTGGGGAAAGTTGTTCAGTTGCATGGCGAGAATCAATCCCTATAATAGTTTTTCTAATTTAAAGTCACCCCATGTGAAAAAAAACTTAAGGTCACTGTTTGCAATTATAAACCAAAATTTCATCTTTTAATAAGTGGTTTATATTTATGCTATGAAAATATTTACAATAGATAGATTTAGTCTCTTTGGCTTCGCAATAATTCATTTTAAATATATTAAACGTTAATTGGAAAATCGGTTCACATGTATTCAAACAACAAAAAGACACCGGTTTCAAAACATTTTTTTTTGTGACAAAAACTGGTGATCTTCTTTCAACTGCTGATCTTCTTCCACCTCTCCGTTTTTGGTTCGGTGTAGATTAATAATTCAAAACCTAGAAACAATTTATGCGACTTCTGTTAAACTTTTATTTACACATCTTATATAGATCATCTTCGGAACTGTGATATAGTTTCAAAGTTCATAACTTGTGACGTCATTTGACATGACCTGACCTTGATAATGACCCCTTGCCACTAGTGAGATGAAATAAAATTTAAAACAATTTTATTAATTAATTCAGTTATTATATAATACAGTTATGTATCTTTTATAAACTGATCAAATTATAGTGCATTTATAAGTGTTATTGATTGATAATTATTTCCGTGTTACGTCACATATGTACGAGTATATGTATTTATAAATATATATATATATTTTTTTTAATAACATATTTTCGTCGTAACTGCATAAGTAGGCATGCAGGATAGGATAATAAATAATCTTTTTTAAATTAACAGTTATTACATGTATTTTAAAAATGTAAGAAAAATTATAAAGATGAATTTATCACGACGAACGGTCGATTTACGGTCTTAGGTTTAATTCCTGATTGGCCAAGTATATTTCCAAACATTATTTGTGTAAGTATGTTACAAAAGAACATGGTACAATGAGATACGTACCTTAATGTGAAACCAAAAATCAGTCGATTCAATCAATTTACCATCACTAATGATCATGATTAGGCGTAAGTAAACAACCGCCGCCGGATCCACCGAAAGGTTGGCACATCCTCACTGTACAATGGCTTGTCTAAGCAAATATTTTAGCTTCCGCGAGGAAGAACTTTTCTGTGGTAAAGAATTCTATTGTCACTATTTAAATTGAGTAATTTAAATAACGTCAATGCATTGTTTTTTTTTTCGTAATGGAGTTACAGACTCACATAATTTATCAAAAGGATAATCGTAGAGGACAGTTAAAGAACTATTTTTTTTTTTTTTTGGGGAACTTGCATAGATGCAATACAATAATTTTAGGTACATAGAAAATACACCTAACAGCCAATTACAAGCTTCCACATATGGACAGAAAAAATTATAACTAAAGAACTTTAGCGTGAGTCTATTACAAAATAAGTACAAAACACTAAGTACAAAACATCAAAATATAACTAAACTGGAGTAAGATATCATAAGGAATGTATATAAACATAGGATATAATAGGAATGAAAATATAGGAGGAGGAAAAACTATTTAGAAAGAATTCTTCTTACACTACCTACGCTGCTACTAAATAAATCTTTAATACTATTGCTGTTGCTACTATTGAATAATTTAAAACTTCTCGGAAAGAAACTCGAGCGTCTGTAATGAGAACTGCATGAGTTTTTCAAAATATGGGGTCAATTTAATTCAGTCAGCGAACCTTTATGGAGGGTGACTATCTCATGAAATTAAACTACTATCCCCAAGAAACTTAAACGAAATTTTCCAAAAAATATTCGACTTCTCAGCATATCCGCCTTTCGCACAAGTTTCGCTATTCTTTTTCTGTTTTGTTTATTATTGTCAGGAGAATGTATTTATGAAAGAAAAAAATAAGAAAGATGAGCAGAACATTAGAAAATTTAAGACCGGACAACGCCTGTCGGGACAGCCAGTATACAATAAAAATGAACCCCTATTTCTTCTGGTCGCGCTATAACTTGAGAGCGGCTTGACTGATTTGGATGATTATTTTTTTGTTGTGTTCCTTATTATCAGAAGAAGGTTCTTAAGAAAGAAAAAATAAGAAATTTAATCAAAACATCAGAATAGAACAGAATAGAATAGAAAAATCTTTATTTTATAGGACATTCAGGATGTCACTTAAAACAAGTCAAGATTACAATGAAATAGGTACATACATACATACATTAAATGATTAAAAACTAAAGAAAACAGGACAACGTCTGTCGGGTCAGCTTCTTAGTCATACATTTAAGTTATAAGTTATAAGTAGGCTTCACATCTTTTTCTCAGATAGCAAGAAAGGAAGAATATTATGCAAATTAAAAAAAATCCCTTATTTATAAAAGAAAAGGGTTTTCTAAGTTTTTATTTTTATTTATTTATTTTTTATTCATTAATATTTGCACTACCTGCTTCTGTTTTACCTTCTTATTATTTCTCCTCTACCCCAAGGTGGCCTGGAAGAGATTGATTTTTAGCAATAAGGCCGCCCTTCCGTACACTTTCTTGTTTTTGTTTGTTTTTGTCTGTTTATATTTATGTGTGTGCAAATAAAGAGTTAAATAATAAATAATAATAAATAACCTGTTAATGTCCTTTAAAGTTTTTTTTAATATTTGTTTTTCACATACCCTAAAGCGACGGAAATTAGTATAATACCTACCGTTCTCATTTCTTTAAATGCCGACATTATAACTAATTGCACTAGGAAACCAAATTAAATGTAAGTCATAATAATTAGCACTTTAAAGTACCATTCGTTTTATTTAATAGACCATTGACAAAAATAATAAATGCTTTTAGTAAATTTATTCAACTAAGTACGTAGTTTATAATTATAACAAAGGGATAATAAACATTGTACAAGGCTGACATGACCCTTAAGCGGTCGCAATACCATGGACTTATGGAAAGCCTTGATTTTTAATTGTTCTTATTTGCGTATCATCTATGCAAGCAAAAGCGTGGGATTCATATTCAGTTGAAGAATATAAAAATACAATTTAAAACAATTTTATTAATTAATTCAGTTGTTATATAATACTTTATACAGGGCTTTAGGTAAATCTCTTTCAACCTCTCGGGTGCTAAATCAGTCCATGAAACTGAAGAACTTCTTCCAACGAACACAGGTCAAATTACGAAAAAAAAATTGGATCTCCCATAAAAAAAGCGCTATATGCTGACGAAGTTTGTATGGGAACTCAAATTATTTTTTTTCGTATTTTGACCTATTTGGTGGAAAGTTGTTCAATTTCATGGACTGATTTACCACCTGAGAGGTTGAAAGAGATTTACCTAAAGCCCTGTATAATAGACTTGCTTTCCGACCGCGGCTCCGCCCGCGTGGACTACAGGTTATGTCGTGCCCAACTGTGGGATAAAATGTAGCCTATGTCCTTTCCCAGGCTCAGTAGTTTAGGCGTGAAAGACGGACAGACAGACAGACAGAGTTGCTTTCGGATTTATAATATTTATAATGGATTAGTTTATAAACGTTCCATCTATCCATACACTCACGCCTATAATCCCTGTCGGCAAGGGCGTCGCCAAGGGGGGGCAACCGCCCCCCCCCCCCCCCCCTAGAGTGGAAAAAAATGTAGCCAACTGCAAAGCAACCAAAGTTGGAACCGTTCTTGTTACAAACGCCAATTCGCATAAGAAGCAAAGACTCGCGCTACAAATGTAAAACTTGAAGCTCTGACTGTACCTACAATTCATATTTTTTTCATCCTCCATTATATTAACTTGCCCCCACCTGGGCCAAGGGCTGGCGACGCCCTTGCCTGTCGGGGTAGGCAGAGCGCCATAATGTCGTTCTAGAAACATTTGACGCCATATTTTACATTACAAACTAAGAACATATACAAAGGGTCACATGATAGAACATGAGTATAATGGTGATAGGTTGTCAACCTTTCGCCCATGATACAGCAAAACCATATTACTGGCTTCTACAGTATGCCTAGGAAGAGTTGGAAGCTGGCATTCTAAGTTTTTCTTTCACTCTCAGTCCAGCATGGAAGCAAAGTTAAAGTTAAAACTTCCTTAAATGTAATTTTGTCCTTGTTAACGTCAACAAGATGGAAAATGACAGTAATGTTATACATATTTTAAGTTTCTGCAACTCTGTGTGAATTGGGTGGCTTTAAAATAGTTAGCTAAAATTAAGGATATGAATCAGCCCACCAAACTGAAAAGCTTTCCCCGAGGAACATAGGTCGAAGTATGAAAACAATTCTGCCTCTCCATACAACTTATGCAAACAGGGCCCGGATTCTGTAACTTCAGTTGTGTATCGATGGAATGGTCGCCATTTTATCCGTTCAGGTGGTAAAATTGAGAACTATCCAAATATCATACATCTAATGACGGCTGCTTTGACTGGTGGCGCCACCGCTAACTGCATTTTAAGTAGCTAGGTAGTTTGCAACTTTACGTTCGGTTGGCGGTGGCGCTGCTGGTCGGGGTGGTTCTCACCACATATATGAAAATTAAATAATTCTCAATTTCGGCATCTGAACAGATAAAATGGCCTCTATTCCATCGACACACAACTTGAGTTACAGAATTAGGGCCCAGCTGATTGTCATGAGAAGTCAACATTTTTTTTCAGAATTTCATATAGGTTCCATGGGGAAAGTTGTTCAGTTTCATGGGAAAATTGTCCCTTAAAGTTTCGCTAGGTAATTAATTTAAAGTTACCCTATTTATCTATTTTATAGTTGGAAAGTAATAAGTCAATACATAATACTTTTAGCGACTTATTACTTAGCAAAGCTTTTACATTTGTATTTCTAAACCATTTCAATTATTTTATTTTATGATAGTATTATTATTCCATTCCATTGCCGATTTGGGTGTATACCTGTTATGACAATGTTTGTAAATTTGTAGTGAAATAAATGAAATGAAATGAAATGAAAATTTTTATTTACAGTCGCAGGTAGACCGCTCGTTCCAAGTGTTTTAATGTAAAAAATTTCTCATTTTAAAAAGCATGTTCTAAAGATATCCGGTTTTTCCTTATGGCATTGTATTATATCTACACGCATAAAATACAATGGATATCCAGTATGAGTCATGATACGCATTGTCTATTCAAAAATGATATGTTTTCACAGGCTTCCAAACACAATTTAGATGCAAATTCCTTTTTGTTTACTATTATTATACCACATGGACTTTATCCGAATTACACGCCTGTGGGTTTACTACAATGAGCCAATTATTATATTTGAATTGTTATTTTTTAATATTTAGTCGCACCAATATATTGTAATTGAGTTTCAAAATATCATAGAAAATTGTTGATTTTTAAAAGAAACAGTAAGAACTTTGCCGCGAAGTAAATTTTTTTTATTCTAAACAAGGGCTATACTCAATACTATCTACGACCGAAATTTCGAAGCGTTAAATGTCAGTACATCTTTGTATGCTTTACAGGTAACTGTGTCAGATTACTGCCTAATCATTATCAGTCGTCCGTCGATTGTAGCACCAGATCCGCCGATTTATACCTATGAGTGCAACATAATTTAAGGCAAAACAAGAATAAAATACCCTTAAAATATTATTTAGAGGTTTTCAAAGAGATACTAATGAGAAAACCCTAATTATGTGGGAAAAACAGAAATTCCCTGCCGGCATTCAAAGCTATTAGCATCAATTAGCAGTTTAAAACTTCTTGCAAGCTACAAGATTGAGTAACAAAACTATGAATAATACGATCAAATCGGAAAGTCTTACATTTGCAAATAAGAGGGAAGCAAATAAGGACTGTAGAAAAACAGATTTATGACCCATTCTTTCTAAATGTAGAAGAAAGGGACGTAACTTATGAATGTGTTGATAGCATCTTGATTTAGCAAGCGGATAGTACAATGAGCTGTTACACTTAGACGATTCTTTTTGTTTGAATAGACCGTATCAATTCTGAAGAGGAGTTTTTTAATATACATAGTAAGTAGGTTTATTTGTTTACTATGTGCACGATAGTTATACAGTCAATAAAGGCGACATTAAATGAATTCAATCTTAAAAATTGGCGTCCACAATAGTGATTTTGCCAATGTCTGAGTATTTGAATCAAAATTAAAATATACATGGCAAAGTCGCCAGTATCAAGTAGAGATACTCTTTACACTAAACTAACCCCCACATATGTTATGATTTGATATGGCGGTGGGCTTAGAAAATACTTAAGTACAAGAAAGAGGTAAGTCAACCACATCTATTTGCATTTTTTAAATTGTATACTTACTACAGAAAACATTTTCCTCTACACAATATTCATTAATGAGCACATGATATGCATCATCGTCAGTATTCTCCAGCATCAATCAGGAGGACCTCGTTTACCAAGCTTTCTGTAGCTCTACAGAAAATTTCGCTACAGCAAAATTCTAGGTAACATTCCCTATTGAAAAAAGTGCCGCCATCTATTTGTTAGCTGAATAACTACCAGCTACGTTTATTTCAGCAAGTAGTATGCGTCTCTCTGAATGGTGGCGGTAGTAACCTCTTTAGAGATAAGTTTTTTTGTACTAGTGGTTTCCGAAAGAGTAGAATAGAGACCTCTCTCAACTTTTGTAAACACAGGGAAGATAAAAACTGCACTTTCATTTTTTTTTAAATAGCCAGACCAGTGACCATCCCTTATTCATTATGTGTGACACAGAGGACTTAACCAGTAGAGATGTAATATATGGCGATCGATTCTCACAACTCTTCAGTGATTTTGTACTGATATCCCCTCCTCTGTGGCAATAAAACATGGATCCTAGGCTTGTCTGTGGAACCCGTTTCGGGCCTCTCCACTGACAGGGGTTTCCAGGTCAACTATTTTTCTAAAACGACAATTTCTTCAGTATTGATGTATTTAGAATCTCTGTTTCGTTAAAAACTGTTTTTAAATTAAACTTGGCATGTAATCATCCATACCACTGTGCCATTTACCTTGTAGTATTGGTGTACAGATGCCAAGGAAACAAGAGTACTAAATTTTTTTGTGTATTTTTGGGTGTATTAAAATAATGAATATGGTAAGAGATTCTTATTCTTGTTATTTACAAGCCTTTTACTAGTATAAATTATAATAACAGAACAGTAACACATACTGTAATAGAAAAAAGTGCTTATAAAACTGTTTGAAGTGACGGGCCTTAATTGTTCTATACAAAAAACTGTGCCAAGTGGGGTCAATTTACATATCTATTTTGGTGTGACTGAACTATGTTGGTCTATTATTTTATTTAAATCAATAAGTTTGGTTTATTACCTTTAGATAAAAAAACGACACAAGTTGTTAGGTTCTATGTTTTCTTTTTTTAAATTTGAATAAAAATTTGTCTTTTTTGCTGACACAAATGACTACCTTTACAAATATTCTTTAAGCATAATTGTCACTATGTTTAGTAATGAAAAATATTATGATCCAATAACTTCAATATATTTGTGACAAACTGAAACAATAACAACATATTCCTCTCTAACAAAATCACTGAGATATTTTAAGTGTAAAATACACAAAAATACTACTTTAATACTAATGGTAGGGTAGGAAAGTATGGATGCGACTTTTTTTTTAATGTGAACCGAAATATTAGTAACTGTAAATTATAGCTTATTTTATTTTTTAGTACTTTAACTTAACATTATGTGATATTAAGTATACAATTTAGTTCATTTTTGTAAAATTTATTAGTAAAACAATGCAATCAGCAAGGTGCTAAGTAAACAGTCAAGGTGCTAAGCCCACATTGGTCTTACCTACTTTAATAATATTAATAAAAATAATAAAAATTAATATTAATATTAAAAATAGTATTAATTTAATAATATTAATAATAATTCTAAGCCGCTCTTGGCGTATCCATACTATGCAAACCGACACAGTCGGCCATTTTGAAGCAACAAACTCGGTCTGTGGCGTGACCCGATCCGGGCCGCGCCCTGTCTGTGGGGCGACCACAAACGGGCCGCGCAGTGTCCGTTGCCAGTTTTAGTCACAAAAACAATAATAATATGCAAGGTTATCGTGTTTAAGCATTTTATAGCAAAACTTGATAGTATTAATTACAATTTCTACAGAAGACATGGTGTTTTGAATCAGGTTTAAGGTTAGAAAAGCTAATACAATGTGCAGGAATAACATGGCCCTTTGTTAGACTGCTGTTTTGATTACTGTTTTTTTGTTCAAAACCATTAGTAAAACACGTTATTATAATTTGTTATGAAAGTTTAGTTATATTTTCAGTAATAGAAGGCTCCGGATGGATATTTGACTTCTTTTTGTTCTCAAAACACACCAAAGACATAAAACCGTGCGCGTCTTGAAACAGACCAACGACGAATGCCGATTTCGCGGTTTTTAACACTAACTGACATTCATGTGATGGTTTGCTAGTTGTCTTGTTTCAACGGCTATACGTCCAAATAAGAATAAAAGAGACAGAGTGTATATTCAACTGATTTTTTAAACAAAATATATAGGAGCCCGAAACGGGCCGCGCCACAGACAATCCATATTTGGCGGGAGCCCGAAACGGGCTTGGCCACAGATCAGGGGATATTTGTAAGGACGAGTGGTCATGCTATTCTCTTACTCTCTCTCGCAAGCAAGATAGAACACTTATCCCTCAGCTATTTGTGACAATTTATTTCTTACTAATTTACATTCAATGCACTTTTACCTAGTGCATGTGGTTATAAAAGTGTAGTAATTTACTCTTTATGCCAACAAGGGTGGCCTGACTTGAGTTTCCGAAAGAACGTCTGTAAACTAAATGGTTTGTATTTATGCAAAAAAATTTTTTTTACTGTTTTTACATTAACTGAAAACGACGTTTATGTCAAACGTGGCATCAAGTGGTTTCAAAACCACTAAAGTTCTGCCTACCCTGATAGGGATTATCGGCGGGAGCGTATGTATGTATGATCTGATAACATTCCTGTTATTAAGGTGTCCAGTTCAAATAAAGCTCAAGTTTGTTTCTGTAAATTTTATTAACACGTCTTTCGGTTCAACAACAAATCGTTTTATCATTGCAAGTACATTATAGTTACAAGAAGATTTGAATTTAAAAAGAGGTCGAAGCTTGTCGTTTTGATGAATTTTTTAAACAACATACGTACTGTTAAGACTTATTTGGCTATTTTGTATCAGTCTGGAAATAACACAAAAAATACCCAAAATGTTCTGTTTGAACGCCTATCACTCGGAAAACTTATTGAACATTAATTGTTATTGCAAAATCGTCATATAATATAGTCTAGGAGTTAATCAAATCAAAACCTAATCTGAGATGTAGAGAATTTTTTGTTTCTGTTTTATATGGAATTTTAACAGTTTTTCTCATACAGTAACATTATAAACTTGCTCCTTAGTGATGCAAAATAGTTTTAACATTACCAAAAACACAACAAAGCTATAACAAATCAGGTACCTCGAGTGAAAATTATAAAATAACAATTATAATAAATTAACATCAACAATAGGGAACAGAAGAGATCGAATTTTCCCCTGCTTTTTCTATACTTAAGTCTCTCTTTTTACACTACTTACATTAACAATGTTACATACCTACATTTAAATAGGTATGTTAGTAAACCTATGCGAGAAATTTTGGCCTGTTGAGCTCAGACTTAACTATTACACCTATGAAATTATAATCACATAACAAATGAGTACGCATTCTGGATTTCAAAGAATTTAGACAAAAACATAATCTCACTTTTTTTGTTGTTAATATCTCTTATGAGCTATTTGATAATCCAGTAACTAACTCGCGGTATGTTGAAATGTGTTTATCAAAAAAGTATGACAGAAAATCGTGAAATTGTTTTGATTACTACGTTAAACAACATCGTGATTTGGGCCCACGTACCTATCTGACATCTTTAGCAGTTTTTTTTAGCCCACAGGTTAAAATTCTTAGAAAACCAGAACGTATGTCTCAGTCCTAAGTATGGTATTAGAGGTGTGCGGCTTCGTGTTGAGAGATGGGATGAGTCCTATGTACTACGGCATTGAACCCGTTGTGCTTGTCGGCTGTGTAGTCCACAGTGCGGATAGAACCATCGGGCTCTACTACTGTGTATTGACCTGAAATTAAAACATTTGCATTAAAGAAACCATCCATAGATTACGTCACAGTCATAGGAGAATTTGAGAATTAAGGTGTATTTATCTTACAGAGATAAGAAAAAGCGTGATAAAGGGGAGGGGGGTCCAAAAAGTCAAAATTTTACTAAGAGAACACCGGATACATCATTATATTCCGTTCTATGGTCGGCTTTTTTTTTCTAGTACTTTGATCTCTTCAGCTCTCGTATTCTGAATCTTTCGGCTCAACTGCAATATTGGACAGTACCTAAACTACAGTCCAAATAACGCAAGGAATGCACTGAGCCTTGTAGACTACCGGCATCCAATCTACCGGGTATCTATATCTAATCTAAGATTTTATCAGACTTAAATTACCAACCCGTCTAACAAACGTAGCATTTTCATTCAAGTTATTTGGAAAAGGCATTTCAGCATTTATATCTTCAATTCAATTCTTAACAAGATGGCGTCCACGGTTTCTGTGGTTTTTTGAATGACAGAATATTTAAATGAGTATTAAAATAGATATAAGCAAAGTCGTCAATATGTATTAAAAATCCTTCAAAGATTGTAATATGCAAGAGCCTCGTCCGTTCATCAGCAGGGTGCATCGCTAGTTGGTGAGGATGATGAATGGAATTCTCCGCTGGAATTTGGTCTGTATTTCCGGGCTCTGTATTTCCTGTATTTCTCGGCTGTAATGTAACCCGAGTCTCTTTAAAGTTCAAGTGAATAGGCATCTTCTGGGTGAGTTTGCTACATCCTCGACTATATCTTCACCCCTGGGCTAGATTGTGATCAAGAGCGACAATCTAGCGCAGGGGCGAACATGTGGACGAATGGATTGTTTATATAAAACATATTTTGGAGCACTAAGATATTATGACCCCAAATACCCCAATTTCTACCTTAAGGGTTTGTGATCAAATGTCTTACCCTTAACAACGTCACCGTCGCGGGACTCATGGTGTGTCTTGATGTCACCTGAGTGGAAGTCATTGACCCCATACTTGAATACATACTTTGGGTAGGCCTGAAACATTAACAAAAAAAATTTAAACGGCTTTGCTATTATAGCTTCTACGTACTTATCTACTATATAAAAATAAGTCGGGTTTTCCTTCCTGACGCTATAACTCCAGAACGCACGAACCGATTTCCACGGTTTTGCATTCGTTGGAAAGGTCTCGGGCTCCGTGAGGTTTATAGGATACTTTTTATTAAAAAAAAAATAGGACGCGGGCGGAGCCGCGGGCGGAAAGCTAGTAAAAATATAAATATGAATATAATATACAACAACTAGCAACTAGTGAGCGAATAGCCCGGAGCTGAGGTCAAAGGCTACTTAGTTATAAATGCGGAAACGTCGTATCCTAAATGCAGAAGCATCGTGGGTCACCAAATGTGGAAGCTGGTGCGGGGTATCGCGTAGACTCCGTCGGAGCACCAGTCCCAGCGTTGGACGATGGTACTCGTAGGGTCGAGTAGGTGAGAAAATAAACGCTTGAGTGCCGTTGGTTGAATATATGTTTATTCGCTGCTGCAGCCGTATTTATGTAGTGGCCGCGGCGGTTTTATGTAGCTACCCTACAGTAGTAAATGTTTTAACGGATAATAACTTTATTTCTGCTGCAGGACATGATAAAGAACAGTATTATTTTGTTCATAATGTCTCTTAATTTTTTTTTGCTAGGGCAATTGAAAATACACAAGTTTAAACGGGTTTAAACCTTTTTTTGCAAAAATGACATAGACTACTTTGGAGGGCTGAAAAATGACATAGACTACTTTTTCATGCGAATGAAGTCACAGGCAAAAAGCTAGTAAATATATTTCCACTATGAAATCTGTCATAAGGGATGACTCTTAGGTAACGAAACTTTAGGCGTGTTTCTCCCTATGAAGCTGAACAACTTTCCTTAGGGAACCCATATGAAATTCTCAAAAACAATTTTCGGCTTGTCATACTATTTATGTGGATAGGGGATTTTATTTTTTATATTTGTCACTGTTTCTCGGAGAAAGTTGTTAAGTTTAATGGGTTGTTCATATCCTTAATTTTCTTTTATTAATTTGTGCCTCTTGATTGACGAGTCCTGGGTTCGAATCACAGTCGGGGCAAATATTTGTGTAAAAGCTTCGGGTCGTGGGTATTTGTGTCTGTCTTTATGTGTGTTCCGAGGGACCCACGACACAAGGGAAAACCTTTAATGTGGGCCTTTGAGTGTATGGCGTTTTATTTATATATTTCTTATTTTAATATAAATTAATAATATTTGGAAACAATGTTCCCTACTAATGTACTCTAACATAAACCTGACAAAGCTTTATTTACCATAGATCACATATACACACATACAGTACAAATAAAGTACACATTACATACAGTTTAACTCAATGACTCGCTTTCCATTTCACATTACCGTAAAACGCCTCATTTTACGACTTTTGTGACGTAATACAGTTTCTAGTTCAGAAGATTTGTATTCTCTTATTATTACGTCCTATTGTTTCAATTGAATGTTGAAGATACATTGTGACGACCCTGTTTTTGCCCTTTATACATGTCTGCATGTATATAACAAAAGGTTGGTCAATACTCGTCACTCGGAAAACACTACGAAAATAAACTTTGACAACATTACTAATTAGTTGCGTTGATAACAATCTAATGATATTGGCTGATTGTGGTCATTGGGCGTTTATACAGGCCTTCAGCAATCCTGACAATTCTCTCCAAACATACATTTTTTTAATGTTTCAAATTTTCCTTTAAAATCAAAGTTTTAAATCTTTCATTTTAAAAAAGGACCCAAATATCAAATCTACTTAAAACAGTAGTTTTTTTAAATCTCCACATTGGCCATAAAAATAAGTTTCAGCAATAAAATAAAGTTGTAAAATAACTAATTACTGGTTATGAGTCTCCAAAGAAAGTGAAAGAAAGTGAGGTAATCGCGACACGAGTCAGTGGTCACAGTGATTTGCGTTACAGACCGATATTAACTCAATTAGCTTGTTTTATCACATCAATCTTTACTATAGGTAAACGTGAAAGCTTGAATATTTCAACATTTTAACTTTACACCTAGGTTAATCCTAGTTTACTGCAGGATTACAAATATTTCGTCCTACGTGAATGGGCAAATTCATGAGAGCAGTGTCTCTCTGATTATGGAGTATTTTTTTTTTAGTGGTGTCTCTAATTTGATAGGCAAAGACAATTTGTGTTAGCTGTGCATTAGAAAATTAACTTGACGTTGTATCTCGTGACCACACAGCTTCCACAAAGAGTCAGTAAATAATTAAAAAATATATAAGTATATACTTTACTATAAACTCTTGAGTGTGTCCCCCACACACTTCTCATAACTAAAATATGTAGTATTTCTAGGGGATGACCTGGATTTCGTTCCCGTAAGAATTTCATAAAATCCTTCTGCATTCCTTGCCTCCATTATAAAGGAACCTTTATGGCAAATCTCAGATTTCTAGGCCCAAAAGTTTGGCCTGGGCGTTAATGAGACAGTGAGACAGGGCGCCCAAGATACCGAGGTGGCAGAGGACTTGCATGAGCTCTATACTATCGAGGCCAAGACTTCTCGTATTGGAGGCCAAAACTCACTTTGGGTCGTTGAGCTAACAAAGTGAGTAATTTCAAATTAACTCAAATAGAACATAGCCCAGCCAATTAATAATGACATAATGCTACCAATGCATCCAAGTATGTAATAGAAGCAGTATGTATATATTATGATCAGTTCAACTTCATGACGTAATTAAGATGTAAACTTCATTAAAATGCATGAGGACGCTAGCTTGCATGTGTGCTCGGAATAACACCCGATATCGGAAGCTATTAGTGTAATTACTAACCTGTTTCGACGTTACACTGAACTGAAGATTTATATCTCTTATCTGAATTATATCACTAAACTTGACGTGAGGTGGTTACAGATAGCGCCACCCGATTGGTTTCCGTTGGTGGCTTTAAAAGTTATTAGATATTTCTATGCAGTATGATGATTTAGCTAACTATTATCATTATCAGCTAAAGTACCAAGTCTTAGTGGTGTTCGAGTGACTGTGCCAATGATGTGATTTGATATTTATTGAAATAATATAAGTAAATCGAATTTTACCTCTACATTTTTATTTCGATTATCCTGCCTTTAGTCTCGTTCTAAGTTATTTTTATCAATGTTAGGTATTCTCAAAAATTCTTGCCTACCTAGCACCTAACCCTGGCGCAATTGTTGCATACCCGTGTATGCAGGATTTCTATCGCACGCGCCGTAAACAAGCGCGCTACGTTCGCGTTTTTATTTAATAAAAGGATAGACGTTGAGCATTTTTTACATAAATAATCAATGTATCTATCTAATTTAAATACACTTACATAATAATCAACGTGCTCATCGTCCGAGATGAAGTGATGCTCATGTCCAATGCGCGGTTGGGCTATCGGCGCGTGCACATGCTTATGATACGACGGCGCAGGCTGCGCGTCTATTGGTCGGAAGTGCGTGTAGAGACGAGCGTGCGCGCATACCGCCAGCATCAGGACTACGATCATCATCTGAAATGTGAGAAAACAACGGTATTTTCACTATGTTCAGAGATGTATTTACAGTAACCTTAATTGTATATGTGGTCGTAGTGGTCTATTTACGTTTACTTAGGAGACCCTGTTCCGACACCTCAACCCAAGCGTAAACTTAGGAAATACCTCTAAATCACGAGGGCAAAACAAATCATCAATCTATGTAGGTATAAATGAGGTATAAATAGAAAGTTAAAGGACATGTTTCACCGCGATGATTCTTGAGGTAGAAAAGGTAATCAAAACTTCAGACATAATGATCCTAATAAAGTGAAAGATTCTACAGGATACAGGAAGTGGTTTGCGTCTTCCCCTTTATGTCATGCATAACAATATCTAATTAATTACAGTTCAACGATATAGCGTCCCTACTCGATAGAGAGCGACTCTTTTTTTGTATCATTTAGTATGGGATACATCTTCAGAACAAAAGGAGGTTTTTACATACAAATTCACATGGACTTTCAGTCGACAACAAAGATTACGTAGCATTTCTTGTTTTTGTTCCGTCACTAACACATAACTTTTGTTTTCACCCGACTTAACAATGTTATTGTAATAGGACATCGAATTGTTCAAATGTTTTTGTGAGAAATTGTTGTTTTGTTCTTTTGTGAATGTTGATGATGTTCAGATTAGATTATTATGTAATCTGTTACCGATATGCTGAAGGTAATTATTGTCTAATTATGGTAATTGGATATAAATAAGGCTACGCAGTTTAAAATTGATAATTTGAGGATCGAAAACCATTTCAGAGTCAAGGTTACGAAAAACCTTGGCTAATTAATTTAATCTACCCTCTTTTAACAAAATTTTCTCGAGGTTTGAGTATAATTGTTTTCAAGAAAAACATTTTTTATTATAAAAGTGCGTTACAAAGTTGAAGCATTTTAAAAAATTGTAACATTTTTTTATTCATGATTTTCCTTCTCTTAGTTAGCGTAACTTTGTATCATGTAAGAACATTCAAGTACAATAATTTATTGTTTTATTAATGAATGAATAAAATAACAAATACATTAAACGATGATCACAGGTAACAAAATTAATACTATTATCGAAGTAGATAATATCACTTTATACTGTAGAGTACAGAACAGAGCTTTGAACTTTGTACCCTATGTCTTTGTCAATTAGGCATATTATGTAATTATGGTAAAGTTACCATACACTTATTTATTTATACATAATATTCACGTCTGTATCCCATCGGGGCAGGTAGAGACTACAGACTGCCCCTTAATATGATCCAAATAGACCAATTTCGCTTCGTCTACGTTAATAAATTAATAACCCACTCTCGGAAATAAAAGTAGCATCAACAATTACCTTATCCGATCAAAAAATTCACATTTGACAGTGATTATGCACTCGAGGAAGTTCGAGACGGTTTTAAGTTATTAACACTGCATAATTAGAATTTTCACATGCAACCTCCGGTTATTGACTCTGCTGTATACAATATTAGTAAAGGAACCATTTTGCAAGTATATTTAAATTGTTTTAATATGTCTGCATAGGTGAAGTAAGTATTTATGATTCTAAATAAAATTACTTGCATTGTATCATGACACTTTGGCATTTATTTTACATAAAAAATTAAAATTCATTAAAACATCTTTCATGCACAATTAAAAAATTAATTACCCTCATGCACAGTAAAATTAAATAGCGTGTAAAAAGTTTTAAACAACATAACGATATTTTTATTATTTTGTATTTTTGAAAATATCTATCCGAAGAGGTAATCTGTGGTACGGGTCGGAGCCAAGTATTAATTTATAGAGACAAGAGCTTTCGTATAATCCCACAGATGTTCAATATAACTGTTTTTTGTATGATTTGTATACTGTACGTGCTAAGACTAGAATGCCCTGCCAAAACCCTTGGACCCAAATAATGATTTGGGCAAGTTAAAATCTTATTTTTTACTATATTTGAAAACTTTTCTTGGAGGCCAAGTCTTCAACATACTCAAGTTTGGGAAAAAAGCATATATGCTTTTCATGTTATTTGTAATACATTTTAATTGTTCACTTAATTATGATATCAAAATCCTCACCTTACAAGCCATTTCTCAAGCTTATAAAATTGGTATCACTACTTTTAAGGTAACACTACACAATCACGGTTTACGGTAACCGACTTTAATTTTAATTTGGAATAACACGATCGAAGGCTGTATGTGGAGTGTGGCTGGTGAAACTCTTCAGAGACTTTATATGCGGAGGTGGGGTGGTGGACGCGACTCAAATACTGCAGACAACGATCATTTAACTTAGTGCAATTGTTTTTGTTTTTAACCCCCGATAAAAAAGAGGGGTGATATCAGATTGACGTATCTGTGTATTTGTGTGTCTGTGGCATCGTAGCTCTTAAACGAATGGACCTATGTAGATATGGTTTTCGTTTGTAAGCTGACGTAATCGAAATGGTTCTTAGCTAATATATTTGATCAAAATTGGTTCTATCGTTTAAAAATTATAAGTAATCGAATGTGGGGTGATTTTTTATTATAGAGTTATTATAAATTATAAATACATTTAAAGAAAGCATCGGTGGCGAACTGATAAGTAGGTTGGTGTAGCAAGCGACAGGTATCAATATCAAATTCAATCTCCTAATTCAACCGTGTGGTGATCGGTTGAGAATAACACCACCCCATCTCTTTCCGTGGGTGTCGTAAGAGGCGACTATGGAAACACAAATGAGACCTGCCTCCCATTAATCCATCCCAGGTAACGACACTTCATTTTTTTTCTGAATCTGAGGTGTCGTCCTATGGTCTCATGCGATGTGGTAGGCTTTGTAAAGGGCCGTCTGGTTCGCGACCACCCTCCTACCGAAGTCCGACGCCAAACAGCTTGCTGTGTTCCGTCGGTGCGTGGGAGTACCAGTGCCTTTATAGGCATTTTCTGGGTTAACTCGCTCCATCGTCGACCTCATCTTTGACCTTATGGTCAAGATTGAGGTCAAGAGTTAACCCATCTTATAAAAAAATAAATATATATCTTTTAAAAGGGATTGAAAGAAAAACTGGGAGTAAAAGAAAAACATAGAATGTGCGAGCTGCCAACTCTTCCCAGTCATACTGTAGAAGCCAGTAAGTGGGAGTAGAGGGTGGGCGAAAAGCTGACAATCTGTCACCACCATACTCATGATCCATCTACGACCCTCAGAATATATGTCAAATGTGACGTCAAATTTTTCTAGAACCACATATGGCGCTCTGCCTACCCCGACAGGGATTGTAGGCATAAGTGTATGTAAGGATGGAATTCGACTGTATGTTTTTTTTGTATGTTTGTTACGGAATAACTCCACCAGTCATAACCCGATTTTTATTTTTTTTTTATGTTCGAAACAGTAATTTTATCGCAATTGATTTATCACATTTAGAATAGAATAATAGAATAATTTATTACTCAAATTAAGTTATAAAATAAAGAGTTACAACAGCGGGCCCTGCACTAAGCAAGCTGGTATCGCATTTTAAAATAAATCAACGAATACACAAACATATTATACTATTTAGACGAAGTTTTGGCTTGTAATTATCTGCTTATAAGCATTGTTGGGATTGCGGTCTATTGATTCTTAAGTTTATATCTAAAGTAAACGGAAATCTGATTCCGAGTGTTTATCCTTACTAATATTATAAATGCGAAAGTAACTTTGTCTGTCTGTCTATCTTTCCGTCTTTTACGCCTAAACTACTAAACCGATTTTGATGAAATTTGGTACAAAGATAGATTAGAGCCTGAGAAAGGACATAGGCTACATTTTATGCCACAGTTAGGCACGATATAACCTGAAGTCCACGCGCGCCACGGAAATTATTTAATTTATGTTTATTCGTAAAATCATATAATAAATAGAACATAATAGTCTACGTTTATGGTATGACTATAAAATTGCAGTTGAAATAGTGTTAACAGTTTTTCAATATGCATATGTAATGAATATGCATATTAAAAAAAAGGGTTCAAAAAAGTATTTACCTTTTTATTATTGTTATAACTAATACTTTTTATTTAAAAATGTATAGAACAGAATAACAAAAATACAAGAAAGACATGTACAATAGGCGTTCTTATTGCTAAACAGTTTTTGGTGTAACACCGAAAACTTAACTTAATTTTATTTAATGAAATTCTTATGTATATGTAATGATTACATCGTATGAATATGCTAAAGAGATATAAGTAATGTAGTTGTATTGTAATAAACGGCTAAAAGGAATTAGAAGTCGCTTCAGATAAAATGTGATACCTATACGCCTGTACTGCGTTATTTCTGAAAATGACATGCAAAGGGCTATCGAAGCATTTTTTTTATATATGTAGTGATAACTAAATTACTTTAGCAGATATTTATAAAAGTGAGTAAAAGTATCTTTTAGTTGACGTTAGTGCCAATAACTAACTCAAAAGTGCCAATAATAATTAACATAATATCTTTAAGTAACACATATAGTCGTGCCATGCAACGCATCCTCTGCCGCCCCGGAAGAATAAGTTTCTTTTATTGTGACTCCTATCTCTTGTATCAGATTTCTATGTCAGTTATCAACACTATATGCAACATCGAAGCTGCATGCACTGAAGCATGCAATTCTGGATCGATCGACTACAACACCCGCTAGCATTCCACTGTCCCTTTCTACCCCTCAAAGAAAGAGGGAGAAAGTACTATCACCGATTACTTCATCATTTCTAGGCAAGATTGAATAATGATTTGATTACGTCAATGAATATATAAAATTTGCTACAGATACTTCTCAGTAACGAGCCTTCCTAGATGATGCAAATTTGCATTTAATGTGGGTTTATATTATTATAGTATTGAGTAAAGGTAAAGAATGACACGTTTATGAGAGACAGACAGATAACTACAAGTACATAGAAGATAGAAGTAGTTTGTGATACCCATCTGGGGGCACGGCAGTGCCCCCACCAAGTCGAGCAAAAAAGCGTCACTGCCGTACCATCCTTTTCTCGAAGCAATTCAGACCATTTTCGACCCCCTGTAACTTCGTTGTGGATAAAACTAGAAGATTGAAATTTCAGTAACCATACAGGCATTGCAAAGACACGGTATATTTCAAATTTCATTCAATTTGAACCAGTATTTTAAGAATTATAACGGGTCAAATTTCTTAATTTTGTCACTCACTGACTCACCGATCATCAAAATTCTAAGGCACTTCTAGCAGACCTAGAAGCTTCAAATTTGGAATATAAGTAGTGTTTGGTGTATGAATCAAGGAAAAACTAAAAAATCTAGAAAAGACCGCAAAGAAAATTAAGCCCATACAGCCAAGTCTTCAGTAAAATTTTTCAATATTGGCTTTATTCGTAACGATGTTTTACGGCAGTTATTATTATTGCGTGCGAAGCCGCTGGTTTAAGCTTGTCCCATATAAATATAGGCGCATGGTAGTGCCCCTGCCAAATCGAGCAAAAAATGGGTATTCCCGTCATCAAAACACGTGTAAATTAAATTATTTAATGCAAAAAACGTACCTACGTGCGTATTCGAACTTATAACGAGTGCGTAAGGTTGTAAATTAATTATTATACCACGCGCTGCGATGCTAGCGAGTGAGCGCGGGCCGTTACTACGCGCTGCGCGGTGCTAGCGCAAGGGCGCGGGGCGGGGACAGTGGCGGGGCGCGCGGAAAGGTGAATGTCGCCGAGCGAGCAGCAGCCGCGCTCATACGCGCGAGCGACCCAATGCTGTTCGGATGTGCCCAGAATTCTTACCTATAAGTTTGCGATTTTCATTGATAATTTCGATTGCTATATTAGTTTGACGACTAAAGGATACTCTCATTGGTTTACTGATATAATTTGCTTACAATTTGGACGTTGTTCGGATAAATAATTTAAATTAAATTTAAATCAAATTATAAATAAAAACGTAGAACTGTCTACAAAATACAAAAAGAAATGAGATCCCATCAAAAACAATACTTGTCAAAAAAACCAAGTCTCGCAACTCAGTTGTTCTGCGGTAAAAAGTTGTGAGATCCATGTAATACCAAGTCGGTTATTAATTTATTCAGTCACTACTTAAGCGACTTTCTGTCTTAATACGTCCAGTCTCTAAGACCACGATCGTGGTCCATAACAATTGAAAATCAATTGTGTCTGGAATCTCCGTACTCGAAGCATTAAGTTGTTACGTAATAATTAACAGCATCATATAGTGACGCATATCAATATTAAAATTCTTTAATGTTTTATATAAATATATTGAGACTTGGCCATCGCCTGAAAACACATGTAAATTCAATTATTTAGTGCGATGGCCAAGTCTCGATATATTTATATAAAACATTAAATAATTTTAATATTGATATGCGTCACTATAAGATGCTGTTAATTATTACGTAACAACTTAATGCTTCGAGTACGGAGATTCCAGACACAATTGATTTTCAATTGTTATGGACCACGATCGTGGTCTTACAGACTGGACGTATTAAGACAGAAAGTCGCTTAAGTAGTGACTGAATAAATTAATAACCGACTTGGTATTACATGGATCTCACAACTTTTTACCGCAGAACAACTGAGTTGCGAGACTTGGTTTTTTTGACAAGTATTGTTTTTGATGGGATTAATATCTTCTTTTTCCTATATGTGCCACCGTGACATTATTGTCGAACCCGCGCGGTCCACCATCGCATTGGGCCAGCGTAATGGACTATGGCCTAAAACCCCTTCGTGCTTCAAAGGGAGGCCCATGCCCTCGGTGGGAAAGTTTAATGGTTAACAAAAAAACTGATGACACACTCTGACAAAACATAAGCATAAAAAAAATCCTCTTTAAATCTCTAAAATATATTTTTTTAATTTACCAAGAAAATTGCCAGTAATTGAATAAGCAGTATAAACTATTACAATATGGCAGAAACGTGCGAAGTTGCGCAGGCTTTAAATCAGCTCAGTACCCCACTTTCTGACCAATTATGTGACAAAGACTCAGCAGTAACGCTCCATGAAGACAACATGACGGCGACAGATCTTGCATGGTGTTGCTCAATTGCACCCATCTACTTATTAGCTTCCATACTGGTATGAAATTCTTTTCATCTTTGTTTATAACAATTCTTTTCATCTATGTTTATATAAATTGTTTTTCGCCATAACGTAAGTTAAGTAAGACACTTACCGTAGAATTTTTAGCAAATACAGGATACAGAAGGAAAACCTTCTTTTCTGTATATCAAAAGTATTGTATTGTATCAGAGCACTTATTTATATCTTTGTGTAAGAGTAAATTATTTTCAAAATATTTAAGTTTTTTTTTTGAAAATAGTTAAAAGACTATCGTCCAAAGTCAACTCCTGCAAAAACCTTTAAAAAAAACGTGTAGTCGTTTAATTGATCAGTAGGGTGCACCGCTATGACCACTAAACAGATGAGATAACGAGGACAATGATTTTCTAGCACCAACAATCAAGTTATTGATAAAATTATTGATAGTTATTGATAGTTGTTGCCTTTGTTAAAAGACAAAATAGCTTGATTTCTTATAGAGCATTAGGATATTTTAAAAAAATAAGTCAAAGTAGTGAATTACATTAGTTCTTATAATTCTACGCCTATTCGTAAAGGTGCAGTCATCCCCTGAGGAGAATAGATAAAAAACTCCGATTGCTCTTTAAATTAAATTACAAATTTTCTTAGTAGATGATGTTGATGATCAATTGATCACCCACATTGATAAAATTTTATAAGGACTATAAACTTTTTATGGAAAAAAGGAAAAATAAAACTTGAAAGGCACAAGGCACTGTCCAATGTCATCCAAGCTTCAAGTCAACCACAAATTACAATGTGTCTACAATAAAGTCAACTTCAAGTAAACTTCAAGTGTTCACAGACTCGACACAGCATTTTATAAAAGCAGTATTGCTTATATACAAGAGTTTTTGCGATATCAAAGCACACATTGTTATTCTTATAATCGTCATATTATTATTATCACACTTTATGATGTTGAGAAAGGTGGGTACAATAAATATTTTGTGGTCACTGATCAATGACCACAAAATATTTATTCAATTTAAACATGGGATATCTTTACAGAAAATTTCTAAATTGATCGGTAGTACCCAAAGGGAAATTTTTCTAAGATCCTCAGTTCTGTTAACAAAATTACTTGCCATATATTTCACGCCCCCAGTTTTCCAAGTAAAGTGATTCCATTACCCTCTGACCGTGCCCTATTGTAACTATTAACTTAGTGCATTTTTTGTTTCACATAATCGGTCACTTTACACCATCCCTACACCGGAGTTGCAACCAGCTTTCTACCTCAATAGTACGAATGTGGAACGTTCTACAACTTTTTTTATGTCTTAGAGAACGATAAAAATATTACTCATCCTCTTCCTAGTCCTTGGTCCCGTATCTCATTTGTGGTAGGCTTGACCATGATCCAGAATCTGACGCCAAACAGCCTGCTGTGTTCCGTCGGTGCGCGGGAGTACCAGTACCTTTATAGGCATTTTCTGGGTTAACTCGCTCCATCGTCGACCTCAAAAGGTAAAAAAAAAGAATTCAGCAGGTCAAGTCTTTACCGTGGAACTACTACCATCTGATCTCCGTAACCCTGTTATGAGCGATACCTGACCGGATTAGATCATGATAACACATTCAGTATAGGCCATGTGCAGGTTTCCTCGGGTATTTTCTCTCACCGTAAGAGCGTCGGTTGGTTTTCAACCCATGTAAGTACTTAACTCAGAAAACGAATAATTTGTAGATGGCGGCATTGGGGATCGAACTTTATTCTCTCTTACGATTCCAATCTATAAACTACATTAGATTACTGCGTGATATTCTTAACAACGTATAATACCCCTTTTCCCAAAATCTAAAAACTATCTATGGTGTAAACAAAGATTGAGGCAGGATTTTTCGATAGTCCCGCGAGAACAAAGTTCCAAATAAACTGTAGCTTTTACCTGTCTTTACTTTTAACTTTGTTCTTCACTACGAGAACTAATATTATTTTCACAAATTATTATAGAACTACGTCAAGAAATCAGCTGAAGATTCGTCTCTTTCTTGGAAGAGATCAGCACAATGTTGTGTTTGTCACAACCAGTCCAATACGACGATTTATTTAGTGTGTGAGTCGGGGCACGTCATCTGTGAGAACTGCCAACATACTGGTGAGTTTGACCATGCTGCAGTAGGCATCTTAAATTATATTAAGTTTGTCTTACTTGGTTGTAATAACGGAGCAACACACCAACGTCTTTTTGCACAGGGATGGCTGGGGATTGTCAATAAGAGCAAAGTCACGAGAACCACCAGCTGTTTTTACATACACACGCCTGTTACACCATATGGTGTAGGCAGAGCACCAGTGAGTGGTTCAGAACCACTTGATGCTACGTTTGACATAAACTCTGAGGGTTATTGGATGAATCGTGATCTATAAGGGTGAAAGATTATCAGCCTTTCGCCCAAAATACCTACAGCAAAACCCTCGTGTCCCTATTACTGACTTTTACAGTATGCCTGGGAAGAGTTGGCAGCTGACACATTCTAAGTTTTTCTTTCACTCTCAGTCCAGCGTGGAAGTTGTAAAGCCAACTGTTTAATATCAACTTTAAAATTTCGCTGTCAAGCTTTATATGTTCTTGTCTATACCCACATTTTAGCATTCTCAGTAAAATCATATGCATTATATTCAGTTTAATAACTTTATCGGAAGCCAATTCACCTGCTTAATTTGAAAGTGTCCCCAAATCGAACGGTTGTAATATGTAATGATTACTTCAATTTGTAAGTTAAGCTTTTTATAATAATTAAGGCTAACAGTGTGACGATAATCTTAAATGAGAACATTATGATATAATTGCGACTTGCAATAACTGCAAACATAAGCATATAACCGTGTGATGATCGGTTGAGAATAACACCACCCCATCTCTTTCCGTGGGTGTCGTAAGAGGCGACTAAAGAAACACAAATGAGACATGCCTCCTAGTAAACCATCCCAGGCAACGACACTTCATTTTTTTCTGAATCTGAGGTGTCGTCCTATGATCTCATGCGGTGTGGTAGGCTCTGTCTTCGGCCCTTTGGCCGTCTGGTTCGCGAACACCCTCCTACCGAAGTCCGACGCCAAACAGCTTGCTGTGTTCCGTCAGTGCGTGGGAGTACCAGTGCCTTTATATGCATTTTCTGGGTTAACTCGCTCCATCGTCGACTTCATCTTTGACCTTATGGTCAAGATTGAGGTCCAGAGTTAACCCATCTTATAATATTTTTTTTAATTAAAATTATTTTGTGTCTGAGAAAGGGTCATGTTCGGAGTACCCGAATCCAAAGAGCTTGTATAAAGCGAATTATGTAGAGTAAGCGAAAGAGGTGTGTTAGGATTGTAGCAAGTGGCAATCTGTGGTCTCTACCTACCCCAATGGGACAAAGGCGTGAGCTTATGTACGTTTGTGTGTATTTTGTCTCCACATAATTGTAACGGAACGATTTTTTTATTTTATTATAAGATGGGTTAACTCTTGACCTCAACCTCGACCATAAGGTCAAAGATAAGGTCGACGATGGAGCGAGTTAACCCAGAGAATGCCTATAAGGGCACTGGTACTCGCACGCACCGACGGAACACAGCAAGCTGTGTGGCATCGGACTTCAGTAGGAGGGTGGTCGCGAACCAGACGGCCCTTTACAGAGCCTACCACACCGCATGAGACCATAGGACGACATCTCAGATTCAGAAAAAAATGAAGTGCCGTTGCCTAGGATGGATTACTAGGAGGCAGGTCTCATTTGTGTTTCCTTAGTCGCCTCTTACGACACCCACGGAAAGAGATAGGGTGGTGTTATTCTCAACCGATCACCACACGTTTCAAAATACTGACATTTTATTTTAATAGTGAAGGCCCTCTAAGAAAATACCTACGCTACGCTCAGTGCTATTGTAAAGTAAAGCACACAGCACCACAAGGAATAATGCGTGATGGGATGCAATGAGGCAAAGAAAAGGTCCCTGACCCTTGTTAGAGGATTAAAAAAACCGGCCAAGTGCAAGTCGGTATTGCGCACGAAGGGTTCCATACCATTATCTCTATAAAAACGGCAAAATCACGTTTGTTGCATAGGAGCCCCTTTTAATATTTAATTTATTCTACTGTTTAGTATTTTTTGTAGTAGCAGCAAGCAAAATACATCATTAAAAATGTCAACTGTCTAACTATCACGGTTCATGAGATACAGCCTCGGACAGACTTATCTATAAAAACGAGCAAAAAATCTCATTTTTTGTATGGGCTCCCATAAATATTTATTTTATTATAGTTTTTAGTATTTGTTGTTATAGGACCAATAAAACATTTGTGAAAATTTCGACAGTTATTATTGTATAGTAGCCCACTTAAATATTTATTAAATTCTGGTTTTTAGTATTTGTTGTTACAGGGACAATAGAAATACACCGTCTGCAAAAATTCCAACTGTCTAACTATCACGGTTCATGAGATACAGCCTGGTGACAGGCGAACGGTCGGACGGACAGCGGAGCAAATAGGGTCCCGTTTTTTCCTTTGGATAAGGAACCCTAAAAAACGTTCAGTGCTTAGAAAAACTTAAACCTCATTGAGCATTCCCGCTACTTGACATTAAAATGTTAATCATTCCGACTACATAAAATGTAATTTATTTCTAAAAGAAATGTTTGTTACAGATTGTAGACAACATATAAAAGAAGGCGGTGATGGTGTGTCCTTTAAAGATTTCCATAGAATACCATGGGACCCGCAAAAAAACAACCCGGGAAGTACGTCAGCGTTCAACAGTGATCTTGCCAGCGGCGACCACGAGACGCTCAGTAAATTTTCTAGTAAGAGCCTCCTTGGTGATAGTGGAAGAAAAAGGCTTCTCCTTTAATCCTGCTCTTTTATTTATACAAATAGCAAAACACTAAGGATTTTTCATACAACAGAGGTCTTTTTGAGAAGCGCTGAAAAGTATTTAAGACGTATTTGATTAACTCTATGCTTGTATACCCGAATTTTCAATTCCTATAAATGAACTTATCTACTTAAAATTTTAAAAAAACAGACGAAAATGAAAATTAAAACACAGTTTTTCTTCTGCTTTTAGCATAAAAATAGTGGAATGAAACTTATCATAGCTTCTCAAAAAGGCCTCTATGGTATGAAAAGTCGTGTATGTTCCATTTTTTTTGTATTGGACATTTTTGCTAATGTCCATTCAATCTCTCCTGACGCTTTTATTTTGAATGAGTGACTTTTTGTACCTTTTGTGTTTCAGGCAAGAAAATTGACAAACCAAAAAATGATCGCAAAACAAAACTATTGAACGATGCGCTTGCACGAGCTATCGCTTGTATTCCCGAGGAAGATGATGTAATTAGTTCCTACATTTAATGTTTAAAACACCCTTTTCACATACCTATTAATTTGTTTTGAATTCTGAGTTATAATTTCAAAGTAAGCACCAATCATAATGGTTGCGCCGAGCACTGAAGCCCTTTTGGTTATGTTGTGAATAAAATTAAGACAAATTGTTTATTATCGGCTTCGGAGTTACCGTTTTGTGGATAGCTGATTCTGAACGTCATCGTACTCTTTATACATTTGAACCAAGCTATACTTACATTTGCAAAAATATACTTACATTTGCACTTCGTTAACGTTGGAATTCGGTAAAATTATATAGCCTTTGTTACTCAGGGATAATAAAGCATTCTAATGTTAAAATAATTTTTCCAAATCGGCCCTATAGTTTCGGAGCCTATTCAATGCAAACAAACAAACAAATCTTTCCTTTTTATAATTTTAGTGTAGATTAAAATCTTTTTTTTTCTGATTTAAGATGAACGAGTTACCAGAAGATGTAGAGTCTATGATTGAGTATAAAAATGTTAACTTTGGTCTAAACGACTCGATTAGCTGTAACTCGCTCAATATTTCTGACAACGATGTTGAAATTGAGCTTCTAGGTCCTCCGGAAGAGCATAAGAGAACCTGCCCAAGGTAGGTAAACTAAAATAAGACCTCACGAAACTTCTTCATTTAGAAAACGCTTTAGCCCAGGGATGGAAATGTCATCGAGAATACAGCAAGGTCACTTAAAAGATGCCTATTTACTAGAACTTTAAGAGATTCAGGCTATATGAGCTTGGATATACAGATATATGGTACATACGATCCCTGACAGTGCGCAATATATAGATGAAAAGAATTTAGATAATGAGTGCCTGTAGATATTAGCAATGCAAAGTATTCTATCACAAACTATTTACTTATATTATCATGAAAAAGGAATTGGCGTCGCCAAACTGCATCGGATATTCATTTGAAAAGAAAGTGTTAATATACAAATTGTTAATGTTTGCTAACAATTAAAAATAAAAATAAATATGTACACCTACTTTCGTAAATGCGCCGCAGTCATGATGTGCTTGCTACAATGTCGAAAATGGTCAAGTATGAATCTAAACGTTGTGATTTACAACACTCAGATTAACCTAAACAGTGGACAATATGTATAAGTACCTTTAAAGGAATCGTAAGAAAAAAAGGAAGCATAGGTGCCAATTAGGATTTCCTGAAATAAAATACAGGTTTATATTACTACTAGCTTTCCACCCGCAGCTCCGCCCGCGTAGACTTCAGGTTATATCGTACCCAGCTGTGTGATAAAATTTAGCCTATGTCTTTATACCAAATTTCATCAAAATCGGTTCAGTAGTTTAGGCGTGAAAGCGTAACAGGAAGAGTTACTTTCGCATTTATAATATTAGTAGGGATTGTGAAACGAGCATGAAATATCTGCATCCACGTGCAGTAGACGACTAAATATGGAGTTGATAGATGTATCGCATCTAAACTTTTGTCTAAACTTTTTTCAGACCAGTGCTGTGCCCCGTGCAAGCCTGCAGGAGAAATATAGCGCTCGACTCAGTAATGCTGCACTTCTATTTCGATCACGCCAAAATACCTAGAACTATAATAAAAAGCCGCGCCCCTCACAAGATAACGCTGAAACCATGCCATTTGTCGGCTAAAACACAATGTTTGGGAATATTCCTATTGGAGAATAAAAATAGGTACTCAATCTTATTATTTGAATATTTGTTACTTATTGAAGTCGGTTAAACCCTGAAGATTTTTTGATGCCAAATACTTAATATGTATGTAACAACTTTGGTATACAAAAATAAATTTAAAAAAAGACAAATTGCACGATATCGCAGGCTTTATACAGGGCTTTAGGTAAATTTCTTTCAACCTCTCGGGTGGAGACCATGAAACTAAACAACTTTCCCCAAGGAACAAGGGTCAAAATACATAAAAAATGTTTTTGTATGGGAGATCAAAATATTGTTTCGTATTTTGACCTATGTTCCTTGGGGAAAGTTGTTCAGTTTCATGGACTGATTTAGCACCCGAGAGGTTAAAAGAGATTTACTTAAAGCCCTGTATATTGTACGAATAAAATAAAAACCACCGTAGCCGCACGTGCGCCTACACTCCCGTTTTTGAGTGCCTTAAAAATTTGTCAACAAATCGTAAGGATGAGAATTAACTCCACAAAACAGAACAATTTCCCAAGAAACAGGATCGAAATATTTTTTTTTAAATTCAGCACTCCATAAAAGTGCAACCAGCCGATTGCCTTAGTTTGGATAATCGTATATTTTTTGCGATATATTTATTATCAGAGTCACTTACTTTGTCTATGTGGGGTCATTACTGAACATCTTTTCCCAAGGTACCCTGAACACACACTTGGTCGAACCCTTTGGGAAATTTTGTAATGATCTGTCCATAACTTTTTTGTTTAATCGTTTGAAAGGTACATTAATTAATACAAACGTACCTCGAATAAGAAACGGGAGCACTAAGAATAAAAAATAATTTATTACAAAGTTCGTCTTTACAGATCAAGCTCACACCATAAAATAGATTCAAGTAGTCGGCTTCATCAGACATACATGGAATGTAAATCGTATATGTTGATGGGTGCCAGGATCCCTCTTGAAGGTCTCAAGTATGATGCAAGGGCTCAAAAAGAAATTCTTATCGCTTCCAATCCCCTAAAGGTAAAAAACTGTAATTTAAACTTTAAAGAATAGTTTGTTACATCCTTGCTAATTATAAACGCGAAAGTGTGTATGTATGGATATTTGCTACTCTTTCAGGCAAAAAACTGCTGAATGGGTTTTAATGAAACTTTACTATTGTAAAGCTTATACAATATACATCAGAATAACACATAGGCTCCATATTTTTTTTAAATTCTCACAGAAACGAAGTCCCGGGCAAAAAGCTATTCTTTTGATATTTCGTCTCTTTATTTACTTGTTGTTATAAAATCTCTAGTTCTGCGTATGCTCCCCAAAATTATATTACTAAACCAGCTACACTTGATACGATTAAAACATGGAATTGTAAATCTGTATCTCGATTATATGTTTAGTCTCGGCGCACATTGGCGTACTGTCCCGCTGCCATTAAGTCCCATTAGCTGAATGTCTCTCTCGCTAGAAGTCAAGAATGCAATAGTTTCCATTGAAATATAACAGAGCCAGGTAGATAGGGTTTTAACCCATGTTAGAACTTTGTCTTAAAGAATGATGAGTGGCGGTACCATTTCTGTCTTTATGAACATCTGTCTTTTTAAGAATCTATCCTAGCAAACAAAGGATTTACTCGGGCCTGTCCCAAAATTAGCAAAAATACAAATAAACTGAGATATTGTGTTATATTTCAGAAAAAGAAGACTAAGTCTGGAAAACATTCTTGTAGACCTGAACCTGTCGAATGTTTTGATTTCTTCGAAGATCATGAAGTTTTGGTGTTGTGGTGTTGCAAATTAGATAACAACACTAATCGCTGCAGTGTAAGTTAAAACTGTTAAACTGCTAATAATATAAACACACGTTGCTGTTCTATATGTACCATTTCGCCATTTTATTTTTGAGACTTATCTATGAAGAATCTAAGGAATGGTGTCCTATTACTTGTCTTTTTGAGAGCAAATGTTTTCTAGGGATTTTGTCGCCCTTGACTTACTCTCCAAGAAAGTAAGGTTTACCTTATGAAGTTGAAAATCCTACACCTGTTGATCTTCAACTGGACAAAGGGAGACTCTGACCTCGGTTTTGTAAAATACATGTCGAGGTCAGTTTTCCCTCACATCTCCCCTTTTTTCCATTTTAGTGGAAACACCCCCAGACGGGGGAGACATGAGTCCGGTTTCGATGTTTTTGAGTCCAACTTTGTTCACTGGACCCTTTCAAATTCATCGTTAAAATTAAATGTACTATTTCTTGCAGATAACCTTGATGAGAAACGACAAAAAAGAATGCTACAACTACGTCGGAGAAGCAATTCACATCAGGAATGATCAGTCAGCCATGATGATGTACGCACGATGCGACTGCCTTCTCCTCCGCGGTGTAGCAGCCAACAGATTGATAGATGAAGAAAACCAGATTACAATTCTTATTAATATTTTAGAATAATTTAAAATAAAGACATTACAAATACTTTACATTATCAAATTATTATCTAGAACCTGTCACAATATTTCGGAGAGTCGTCATCGTTTAATGTCAGCGCCAGAGCCTTCCTTGCTTCGTTTTCTAAATTATAAACTAGAAGTTTGTCTTTTTCGGCGCTGCAACGTTTCGCTGGATTTTTCACGTCGTTTTGAGTGTACACTTCATATTCTGGATTCCTGCTGTACTTGCTTCTGTAATGATATTTCGTAGTATCATCTTCAGCGTCTTTTTCATTGTTATTCCTGTATCTTACACTCAAGGGAGAAATAGGATATTTGAAAGGATCGAGAATATCGTACTCCTTAGTTTGTGGCTGCTCCTTTGTGTTGGAGTAATTGGGCTTCTCAGTCGGAGCTTGATCGTCTTTTGATTGAATTATTTTCATGCTGTTCATTTCAACTCTGAAAATAATTAACTTTGGTTAGTTGGCCTTCAGTCTTGTAATATATCTATCTAAGTGAAAGTCGATTGCGATTGATCTTAATTTAAATCTGATTCAATACAAGGTTTAAATTAAATGACTTTAATTAGTTACGAAAACTTTAGGGGGTGATTCTCCCTATGAAACTGAACAACTTCTCAAATAAAGCCAATCAGCTAATGATGAAACTGTATCGAGACATCGAGAACAATTTTTTTTAATAATTCGACTTATCTTGCTTGGAGAAGATTGTTCAGTTTAGTAAGCTAATTTAAATCTTAAAATTTCGCCAACCAAAGCCACCCAATAGAGGTATCGAACTTTCAAGTACCCACTATACCACCATTAATATATCTGCGTGTAAATCAAATAGCCATCAAAATATTTGTAAACTGTTGTCCAAGTGTTACCTATAAGTTTATAATACACTCTCTCCCCCATGAAAGGAGTTTTCTACTCAACCTTTATTATTTGAAGACTGCTAAATAGAGAGTAATCCAAAGGACATTATTCACGGCCCATACAAAAAATACCAAAATTTTTAAAGTGGCGGGCAAAAAAGGTAAAGTTATTATTTCGAAAGAACATATTATTCTAAAAATTTTTTAGTATGATAGCTAAGCTGTACGACCATTACTAGATTTGTTCTTCACACTTATAAATAAAAATTTTAAATGTTCCGGCCATAGGAAATAGTGTTTCAATAAATTGTGATACAAAACATGTTTTGTATTAGGTTAAAGGTTTAAATTCTAGGTTCAAAAATGCATTTAAGCTTGAAAATGTAGGTTTCTAAGCTTAAAAAAGGAAAATTCGTAAAGGGCGTACAGCTTAGCTGTCATAATAAAAATGTTAAAAATAATGTGTCCTTTTGAAATAATAACTACTTTTTTTTGGCCGCCACTTTTTTCGGATTAATTTTACGGAATTTCATTAATTATGACTTGCTCAGCTGAGAAGGAAAGCATCGTGATGAAGCCCGCACGTCTAAGAAAATTCGTTTTCGAATGGCGATTGGTCTACAAAACTCGCATTGGGCCTGTGTGGTGGACTATGGCCTAAATCACCTAGTGTTTCGAAGGGAGGCCCGTGCCCCTTTGGCCCCGTTCATGCCATATATGGGCTGATAAAAAAAGTAGAGAGTAACAACATACCCGTAGCTAGAGTCATCAGCAAAGTACTTCACTTGGACTGGGTTGCCATCTTTGTCAACGTAGCCGTATTTTCCCATGACAGTGCCGTTGGGATAGGTCTTTTCATCTGGCTGTAGTAACAAATCCTCCTTGAAAGTTGGCTGGACTGACGACTCCTCTATATCCTTCTTGTAGGCAGGATGGCCTGGTAAATGATACGATTTAATCTCTAAATAGCTTTCCGCATGAGACTTCGTTCCCGTAGTAATTTGTAGGCTTTATGTTATTCAGGGTATCAGCTGCCTCCATACGAAGGGCTGGACCAATTTACCAAAATTGGTCCAGCCATTTGAGCGTGAAAGAGTAACAAACATCCAAACAAACTTTCGCATTTATTATATTGGAGTAGGATAAATTTATCTCGAGAAGCTTCCTGGCCCAATCGGTCCGTTTTCATCTAGATATTCTTTACCGAGTACATGAATTAAATCAGAGCTTTCTGACTGACAGTCGTTTCGGTACTTGTTACTGTATTGTACGAAAACGCACCGGGCCGTCAGAATGCCGTCTAAAATATAAAGCGCGGATTGAATTGCACAGTGTACACCTTTTGAACACATTCTCAACACATGTTACAAAAATTTTGGTCATAGTATAGGTAAACGAATTATTCCCTATTCGAACTTTTCTTGTCATTGAGTAAGTTAAATCATATATTTCTACTTACGATGACTCTCTGACCCTACTGCGTGTATTTCAAGTTTGAGAAACTAGCTCACGTATCCCTGGCTAAAGATTTAACAGCAATTCTAATAAAACAACTCTTACCATCGACTTTTGTAAATAATATCATAAAAACGGGAAACTTCCAAATAATGCCGTGCATTCTCGTTGGGATATTAAAAAAAATACATAAAGCACTCAAACAAATAATCAGCGGTCAAGAAATATTTTGTTCCGCAATAGTGTCTGCAAAATTATGTCACTCATTCGAATAAAACTTTTGCAAAGTTTTTAATGGCATATAAAAAGAAGGTTTTATTTTACCGTCACCACAATTAAACTCTTTAATTTTTACCTGATACGTTAAATTATTTATTGGTCCTTAGAATTATAAATCAAACGAGGCAAATAAATAATACCAATAATAAATGCAATACTAAACTCGAATAATTCTACTACATAAAATTAATACACAACAGAGCTATAGTTGATCGAAGCAACAGAGCAACTAAATTCAATTCATTAATCTTCAGCGTACAAACTAGGCGGTCCAATCAAGTTATACTGTGGTCTATTGATATAATTATTATATTTGTTCTTATTTAGTTTCTTTGGCCTAGTCCACGTGATTGAGGAATCAATTGGCTGCGCCACAGGAGGGTATAAAGGTGCAGCCGTTTGTACTGACTGGAAGATCGGATCTCGCATCACTCTGCAAATTAAAATAAAATAAATTAAATTGTGATAAAAAAAAGTTTAAATCCTATTTGCGATTTCTAGTGCCTTGGAAAAGTTACATTTATATAACTATTGATGGGCAAAACTTTATATCTGATTGCCACAAAAATAAACGTATCTCTATAATTATAATTACTTAAATGCAATAGGCACCGGTCTCCCACAAAAGCTATTTCCTAGACTATAAGACGTTGTTGTGGATAAAACTAAAACATTTACTTAATTTTGTTACAACGATCTATGATGAAAATAAGTCAGCTATAAAAATACTTGCAGGTTTCGTTTTATTTTAAACTGGCAGCGAGATTTATGTTTTGACGACAACAAATATTTTCAAGCGATAAAATATTTTTTTAACAGCTTACTGCAATCACCAGCAGAATTATTTTTGTGTGTCCTAAAATTTTATGTATTTCATAAATGAATATTCTTAGAAAACATAAAATATTATTACGTAGGTAGAGATTAAGATATTATTATTCTGTTTCCAGCCACTCTAGCACGATAACTACAAACTCGCGCTCGGCTCACGCTGAAACTTCATTTTGATTGCGCGAGGGTCCCGGACAAAGTCTTGCTCGCCCTATGGCGTTGTCAATGTTGACATTTTGACATAGGACCGCGGTGTTGTCGCTATTTATGTGATAGAACCTTACCAGTAGTTATAAATAGCCTTTTCCATCGTTCACTTCGATTGTAACGCTTTTAGTTATGGACCAATAAATACATTTGGTTTTTATTATAACTTTCTAATGGGTTCATACCACTTACTTACCTATACCCCCTTTCATCAGCAACATATTTGTACCGTTGCGGCCTACCCCAGGCGTCAACGTAGCCATAGCTTCCCACGACAGTGCCGTTCGGGTATCTCTCCTCCGTCTTATACTGGTTGTTTCCTGTGGCTGGGTCTGCCACGTCGTATCCGTAGGAGTATGCACCTGGGTGCCCTGGAATGGAAACTGGATTTAACTAGTTTTATGGGTGGTGGCAGAACTGGTTCGCTTTTAAAAATATGTCAATTAGAAGTATACCATTATCGCCTAGATGGAATAATTATCTTAACCAACTCAAATATGTCAATTTGCAAAGTTTTTATGCAAAAATAACTAATATTTGAGAAAAACTTTGATGGCTTAAGTAAGAAAATGTTTTTTTTTTATGAAATGCCTGTCTTTTCCAAGGTGCGTTAAAATAAAATAAACGATGCTACCCAGCAACCAGCAGCTCGAGCACGATGTGCTTGCGCGCGGAATGCGCCGCAGTCCTATGTCAAAATGTCAACATTGACAACGCCAGAGGGCGAGCAAGCCTTTGCGCGGGACCTTCGCGCAAACAAAGCGAAGTTTCACCGTCAGCAGAGTGGTTAGCCGCGCGAGTTGGTCGCGAGCTGCAGTAGTATAAGGGTCAGTTCAGACCGCGACGCGAATTTTATTTATTACATGAAAAGATAAACATTTCATTGTGAGAACGCCGCGGCGCGTCGCGAGGCGATCTCGTGGCGCAGCTCTACGTGGTGCAACGTAATCTAAATTCTCACATGTAATGAATAAAATTAAATTTTGAGTGGCTCTATTAAAATGTGCGCGTAACTTCGCGTCTCAGTGTGAACTGACCCTAATACTAATGGTAATCAGAATCACAAGCATCTCCTCGCTACTGCGAAATTAAAAAATAAGGGCAAGTAACGCCTAATCATGTTTTAATATTTGCATCATCGGCAAATGACCCAAAACACATAAAAAAAATCAAAGTCTTTAAACATACTTTAATCTAAAATAGATATTCCGATTCTAAAACGGAACAAAGCACTAGAAAAAAGAAAATACAAACCATCAATATTGTTGTGGAAATAATAAGGCATTGGTTCTGCCAAACTTAGTCTAGCCTCTCTAGGGTGTGATATCACTCTGGCTTCACATATTACTGCTATTATTGACACCTAAAAATGCAATAAACAATAAGTATTAAATATTTGTTTTATTTATATTTTTCATGAATAAAAAAATAAATAAAAAATATATTAAGTAAGTAGTATAACCTTGCTAAGTTTTGGGTTAGGAAGCGCTGTGTGAATTTTCCAAGAATGTTTATTTTTTCTATATTAATTAGCAATAGTAAGAAAACTTTCCTGTAAAGGTACTAATTTTTTTTTCAAATTGGTAATTTAATTTAAATTAGTTGAATTTGGCTGATTTTGTTATAAAATAAATGGATTTCTAATTAAATTGCATCTATTAATTCCGAACACCTATTTTACACATTCATAATTTATGACTTTAAAAAGTTGGAGTTTTTTTTTATTATTATTAAGAATGGTTCGCTTTTGAGTTAAGGCAAAAGGCGCCTGTCTGATCTTAAAAAGCAACATCTCATTACTACCTCATTGCACTAACAAGTACACCAGATAGCTTGTCCCTAAACCCGCGTAGAAAAAAGTTTAAAAACAAAACTACTTACCAACAAAACTTCTAAAATTTCCATATCTCCAAATTCCTCACACACCTTTCTCCGGCCACAATCAGATCAAAAGTGTTTGAGTTCGACTGCGAAAACTGTATTCATTCTGAGCTTCGCATATATGGTCGTTTCCTTTTTGTGTTTTTGTAGGAAAGCAGTGGGTGAGAGCAATTTCGCCCATATTCGCATCGGTGACGTCATTTGGAAGGATAAGGTAGGGTAACTGGGGCAATGAAAGCGAGCTATGATGGATGAGACTCTTTGCCTAGATACGATGGGGTTTGACAAGAAAGGAAAATGTGTGCGTCGTATGCTGGTTTGGTTGGGCGTGATTCTATTTGTTGAATAAAATTGGTTAAATATTTTTAACAATCACAACATTAATTGCAATTAACCCTGCTATTATGAAAGGAACGGTACGACTGTTGCGATCATGCGTAAACATGTGTAACACTACAAAGAGTGTAACATCCTTTTCCTAAATTACTTACTCGAATGTCGAATATTCACGATGCCTGCGTGGATAGAAACAAAAAGTTTTCAGACATTAACATACTTAAGTATGTTTTCTGTCACAAACTGATATTGTTCAATCTTGCAAACACCGATGTTATTCTAAGTACGGACTTATAGCCGTCATGTACAATTTAAGTTGTTCAAACGGTTTTTTATTCAGAGAAAACCTTATATGGAACTTGATAGCACTTTTATGAAGTACTGAGAGCATATAATTGCAGTTAGGTGTCTGAATTTATTACAAATTACTTTATTTGTCCTTAATGGCACACCTTACCGTTTACGTTGTTATGTTCCGCCTACTAACGCTAAAAGCAAAGATCAGACAGATAAATATTTTGCCTGGCTCACCAATAACAACGGTGACAAGGAATTTCCACAAAATCGTTATATTTTTTCCAACATCAAACTAAAGACACTAATGCTGTTTTTATTACAAAAAAATGCTGCTGCGGTCGTTTATTATTATTATTACATTAATTTTCAAATATTAATAATGAAAAAGAAAATATCCAAACCCATTTTTTTCTGTAAATGTCGATTAAACGGATGAAAGTATTAAAAAAATACCTAGTCCTTAGTTTTGTAGAAACGGTAGCAAATCTCATAAAGCAACTTTATAATATTAAAGCACTAAAATGAAGCCTAAATATTTTTTTATGACTAACGTAATTTCGAACAAAATTTTATTTTGATGTAAATGTGCAGAATTTAAATAATTAAGATTCTAACGGCTTCTTCCTATTCATATTTTATATAGTCGTCAGCAATTTGCCACTCCATGTAAGGGATTTATAACAGTTTATAAATTCAAGGATCTTAATAAGTCATATAAAATAACAATGTCAGAGGTTTTTGAACTCTGCTTTTATAAATCTGAATAAAGTTATAAAAAATTTTTTTTCCTTAACGAGGCGAGATTTTTTCTTATAAAGACATTCTTAGGAATGGAAAACTGGAAGTTTCTGGATGATTCTACATTACATTCGTTCCTCTATTTGTTGAAAATTATGAACCAAATCGACTCTATGCATATTTCGTCAACGAAAATAATAACAACGAGCGTTTTGTGCTTCGGAGGGCACGTTAACCCGGCGGTTCCGGCTACAGTCGATTGACTGCAGTCGTTAAACCAAATTGGAGTCCATTTGACCGTTTAAAAACTCTGACACCAGGGTTGGTCAAGTTCGCCACATACTTGACTTTATCTACACGATAATGAAGAATAATTACAGTGAAGTTTCAACATTTTTTAACTATTTTGTTATTTATCATAAATTTGGCGAAAGCTACTTATCAGAAACTTACTATATTACCCTTATTGTAAATGTTATTAAAATTGTAAATGTGACAGTTTGTTTGTTCAGATTGTCTTCACAAATAGGTTTTTCCTTTTTATACAGAGAACGAAGTCGCGGGCGGAAAACTGGTACTTTATACTTACTGTTCCATGTTGACCCCATTTCCGACTTGTGCAAAAATGTGTATAATTAATCTATCTCCAAGAAAAAAACCCGCAGATAAATAACTAATCTAGTTGATATAATATACGGTCATAATCATTACTCATGTTTGTTGACTCGGCTTTGCTCGTATTTATTTTATATTATTGAGGTTCCCGGGCCGCTATTTTATATTACAGCAATTTTTCTTTCTTATCTCTCGGACTACCTATTAGTAGATCATAGTAACGGATTAATACGATTCAATTAACATGTAGTTTTAATAAAAATAATGAAAGGAAATGGTGTCTGGACTTACTAATTAAATATTTGCATAGTATAGCTTTTTTTGAATTCATACTAATATATTAAAAAACGAAAGTATGTTTTCACGACTATAAACAGCCGAAATGAGTTTAAGGAGATGATACGAGGATGAACTATTTTACGCAGGCAAAGCCGCCGAGGGAAAGCTAATGATCAGTTAATCATAGATTAGATATTTATTCAACAAGGCATAAAAAATCAAACATTGTGATTTTGTATGAAATTAGTTTTGATTTTTAAGCAGGTTCAAAATATAGTATTAAATTAGATAAATACTAATAAATATAACAAAATTTTAAATAATATCTATAGCAAGCAAGCCTGAAAAACTTTGAGATCATACTTGAAGATAGATGTGCACTGTCGTTTTATTTTATTCAACAATAAATATCGACCAAACATAGATAAAAACAATAAATATACATAATTTAAGGCATCTTATATTACTTATCTTTTTGAAAATAACAAGTCAACACAAGTCAATAAAATAAAAATTAATATCTAGTTGTACTTCAGATGCTACATTCTTGAATGGCAAGTTGAACTCATTCTAAACAAGTACTAATACTCGATCTAAATACCTAAGTACCTACCCTCAATTCCATTTCTGTACAAGTGGCCCTTTACACAAATTTACACTTTGCAAAAACTAGACCTTCCGTTAAGGTATCAATAGGTACCTACATACATACCATATATGTATCTAACCTTACGTTTGAATAGCAAGTGCCAGAAAATGTAAGAAGTCATTTTTTACATCTAAAGTAAATGCAATGTATGAAAATTTGTGAAAAATTTTAAACGTAAAAACATTTTTTTTTAATAAAAAGTCTAAAAAGTCGTTTTTGTGTTCTATTGGTGAGTAATAAATAAAAATTATTGAAGCTTGAGTAAGAAGTTTTCAAACCATAAAAGTTACCTACCTAACGGATCACAACTTTTCATACCACATCTCAGCCAGCTTTCCTTAATTAACATTCTTTATAACTAAAAATTAAATAGTAATATCTTAAAAACAAAAGAGTATTATGTAAGGGCTAGTATATAAGACATCGTTATCCATAGTGTGGGACGAAAGCTGGCGCTGGAGCGTAATGAGCGACAGGAGCTACAGCAACCTGGGAACAGAAATTGCAATTTAATATCAATAAATTCTTTTGTCATTTATAAACAGACATAAACACTTCAGAAACGGACTGTGATGTAAAATCTTCAGAATGATAGACTTCTTATTTTAAAATTTGGCTACCAAACATTAAATTGTAATGCAAATTCGATTCTCATAAACACTATCTTTAAGAAAAATTAAAGACAATCAAAGAACTCGAGTTTTGGTCCCTCCAGTAGTTGTCGTAAGCACAGACACGTGTTTTTTAACACGAAACCCAATACTAATTCGTGTTTATCCTGCCTTAATAAGTCCTTTTGACTAGAGACACGATTATTCTTTAAACCATCAAATTTACATAAAGAGAAAAAAATAATTTCAGCCAGTAGACGTGCTGAAGTAAAAACTTATAGATAAATAAACGAATCCTTTCTAAAATTAACAATACCTACGCAACACATTTTTTTTTACATTTAGTAACTGCGATGAAATCTCTAAATATTGAATTTGAAGTCAACCATATCTAATTTTGCTAGCCAGTTACAGTTCAAGGCAAACCTTGCATTTCACCACTGACAACAAAATCTAGCAACACCAAATAAGTCATGATTTCACAGCCTATTCATAAAATCGTTTTAAGTCCTAACGCACAGAGTCATAACATAAGTCACATGTGACCTATATGTTTTTACTGTTGTTATTGCATTGCTTGATTGCCAATCTGTCAAACAAGAGAAAGAAAATAAACAAGTACGGTGTACGGAAGCATTTTTAATTGTTCTTCTGATACGGCTTATGTAAGTATTTTTTTTAAAGCAATACTGATTTGATATCCGATCCGCCCTCGTCTTCTTTCGTTCCTATGTCACTCTTCAGCACTCAATTTATATCTATCCTAAAAAATGGATCTGTTGTTCCATCTTGACATAAAGAAAGATAAATTAACAAATGCATACATTTCATAAAAAGATGTAGAAATAACGCATATGTTAGATAAATTATAATGATGATATACACTGCATTAATAGTACTCTAAAACCACTCAGGCGAGGACGACGTGAAGTTAGGCTAATAAACAAACTAGCTTTCCACCCAGGACTTCGTTCCCGTGGGAATTCGGGAAAATCATGTACCCTATGTTCATCACGGATAATGTAGGATTCTAATGGTGAAATAATTTTTCAAATCGGTCCAGTAGTTTCGGAGCCTATTCAATGCAAACAAATAAACAATCAAATCTTTCTTTTTTATAATATTAGTATAGATTAATAGCATCAAAGATCATCTTCATATACATCTGTATCATCCAATATGAGATACAAAAAAAAAGTTAACAAATTAAATATTATAACCACAAGAACTAACACAATATAAAACTCATTCCGGTAGAATTAGCTAATTTCTTAGTCAAGTCTTAGTGACCTACTTTGCTAATCCTGCAATAAACCACTGCTATGGTTAGGCAAATGACTACACCACACTTTTAACCGTGTGGTGATCGGTTGAGAATAACACCACCCCATCTCTTTCCATGGGTGTCGTAAGAGGCGACTAAGGAAACACGAATGAGACCTGCCTCCTTGTAGTAATCCATCCCAGGCAACGACACTTCATTTTTTTCTGAATCTGAGGTGTCGTGCTATGGTCTCATGCGGTGTGGTAGACTCTGTAAAGGGCCGTCTGGTTCGCGACCACCCTCCTACCGCAGTCCGACGTCAAACAGTTTGCTGTGTTCCGACGGTGCGTGGGAGTACCAGTGCCTTTATAGGCATTTTCTTATGGTCACAATTGAGGTCAAGAGTTAACCCATCTTATAATTAAAAAAACTACACAATATACACCTCATTCCGATAGAATTAGCTAGTTTCTTATTCAAGTCTTAGTGACCTACTTTGCTAATCCTGCGATAAACCACTGCTAAGTTAGGCAAATGACTACACCAGCTTTATCAAGTTTTTTCTAAGAAGTTCCGTTCCTTTCGAACCTTATCGGGGAAATTCGGTAAAATATGTCGGCCAAGATCCACGAGCCGGTCTGTTTCCTTATAAGCCTACGCGCCATTAGAACTTTGCGCAAGCGCAGACACTCGCAATCTTCGAGAAATCGCGTTTGTGTAATATTGTGTTCCTTAGTACTTAGACACTTGAACATGGCCCATGTAGCCCATAGATTATTAGGTTTTTGTGTATTAGATTTTAATTAATTAAATGTTTTTAAAAGTTATTTTAAAGCAGCATGCGTGTCAAAGAATCGTCTGAACAACTTCCAAATGGATACTACGGAATCCCAATTGGATCGACTGGTTGTTGTTGCCAAGTCATTTTTTTCTGTTGTTGTTGTTGCCTATTTCAAATTCGCTAATTTCTAAGTCGGTACTACTACTTATGAGGCACGTAGGCAATTAATTGAACATCTAAAGAATATTTTTTTATTATTATAAAGAGGGTTACCAAGTACCTCCTTCATTTTAGCCCTTTGTCATATTTTAGCTCATGGGCAAAGTTTCATAAATTATGTTCTTTTTAAACATTTAATGTCTGGTAAAGCTAACCTTCTAAGCCATGTTTTCTTTAATCCACAGGTGCCTACTTAAAGTGTCGCAACTTCGATTAAAAGAAATTGAGCGTACTAATTACCCATTAATTAGCCATGAAGGCACTTTAGCTAACCTAATGACCTAGTCTTCGATATTAGCTGTTCATGATTCTATTTAAGTTTAAGACCTCAATTACTGTCCTTGGTGCAACTTTGTGCAGGCATTTTTAAATGGCAAATCATTAGTGGAAACGTACAGGCTTATTAGGCAAACTATTAAAATTGCTGATCAATTTAATTAACAAGAGTATTAACGCCTTTTAGTATGTACTAAAAATTTATTTTATTTTACTTTCTTTAAATGGAACAGTTACTAAAAATACAAACTTTATATAGCCTTTCACAAGTTTCCACTATAAAAACCTTAATGCAATTTTAAAAAAATGTTTTTAATGTTTGAAAACATGTAAATATTTGAGTGTACGATATTAATAAGTATTAACATTTTCTTTTGGCGTCGCGACAACTAAAATTAAACATAGAAAATCAAAACCACACCTCCATTCTTATCATTGTACGAAAAAAAACAAAGGAATGTTAAATAGTTGTAAGTTATTTGCACAGAACATATAAAAGAAGTATTTATATGTTCTATGGTTATTTGTGTGAGTTTCTCAAATTGCATATCAACAGGCCGAGTACGATAGTGACAGCGCCGCGACAACACCGCGGTCCTATGTCAAAATGTCAACATTGACAACGCCATAGGGCAAACAAGCCTTTGCGCGGGACCCTCGCGCAATCAAAGTGAAGTTTCAGCGTGAGCCTAGCGCGAGTTTGTCGTTATCGTGCTAGAGCTGCTGATTGAAAATACTTGTTTATCAATCGAAGATCACTCGTTTCGCGAACTTTTATATCAAACTCATAACCTCGGTGAGACCTCGTAACTATTCTAGGTATACAATTATAGAGTGATTTTAGTCTTACCGGATGCACAGCGTGTCCCGTCTTGTGAACGACGGCATTGAACCCGTTGTGGTCGTCGGCGGCGTACGACACTGTACGCGTTGAACCATCTGGCTCTACCAGGGAGTAACTACCTGTTGAATAAATAAATTTTAATGTGAACCTGATTTTTAAAGTGCCATGTTTTAACCACTAATGATCACAAATAATATTATTTACATTTTTTTGTGGAGTTTGTAAGGAATCACGGGAACACAGGTGGCAGTTTATTTATTGAGTTGTTTTGCTATCGCTTGGCTATTACTGCAAGTGCTCCCATTAATTATTTTTGAATATAGAATTTTAGAGTTTTCAAGTACATTCTTCACTTTAATTTTCTATTCATGTTCGGATACGTATGACCATGAAAAATTTTTTCGAAACGAAATTCCCGTGGCAGTGTGTATTTGAAACAGTGTACGCAAATGAAACAAATATGCTAATAAGCAATCATATACTATGTCGAAAAACAAACAAAATATAGAGGGGATTATGAAAAAAAAAAGAATAAATTACCTGCTGACATTAAAAATCTAACTTTGATTAAGTTTAAGACAAAATTGTATAAATGGCTAAATGACAAAACTTTCTATAAGATAAATGAATTTTTACAGTAATTATAATGAATTTCTAATATTTTATAATTTAAATGTAGTTGGAATGAAACAATAGCGATGAATTTGAATTTGTATAAAACTTTAAGACTACCCACCACCTTATTGCATGCTTATTTTATTTAATCAAAACATGATGTACTTAACTACCTTATTGACATCTAAAATACCATGTTTTATGCAAATAAATGATTATTGATTATTGAAAAAGATGAAAATTTTAAAAATCAACAAATATTTATACTATATTCATTCTACTTGGAAATAAGTTACAGATCATTAAGATTTTTTTTAAAGTTTGAATTTACAATCAGCTATCGAAGCTATAGTCAGATGGTTAGTTTAAAGAATTAAGTAGTTTAAAAAAATTAAGCGTGAAGTTCCACTACTTAAACATCATCTCTATATTTAAAAGAATACGCTATCTAGCGTCTCTCGTCCAGTCGCATTAAGATAAGAAAAATAAAACTGACCTTTAACGACGTCCCCATCTCGTTCCTCCTGCTGTGACTTGATATCTCCGGTGTGAGGGTCCTTCACCCCGTAGTTAAACGCGTACTTCGGGTACGCCTAAAAAAAATTACAAAACTCACTTAGGACCAAAGTGAGATAGGCAGAGCTATCAGAGCTTAAAACGGTAGTCTTTAATTCTATTGGTTATACCAGTAATCGAGTAAATTGAGTTTGGTAACGCTCGTTATGTTAAGTAACAATGACGTTTTGCTATCGATACATCAAATAACTCTAAAATTAAAAAAAAAAACTTGACATTTTTTATACGGCTGAACCAATTTTGATCAAGTATATCTAAGAACCATTTCAATTAAGACAGCTTTCAAACAAAAATAAGTGCATGAAAATCGGTCCATTTTAGGAACTACATGCTACAGACAGACACATCGATATACACGTCAAACTTATAACACCCCTCTTTTTGTGCCGGGGCTTAAAAAGAGGTAAAAGGTTACATGTTTGTCTCAAAACCATCGAACACATTTATAATAGGAAGTTCCATGGAACTTTATTAAAAGACAGTAAGTGGGAAGCGAAGAGTTTTCTGCATTGTAGGCAAAAACCTATGAACGATGAGTTTTCCGGTGGCCGCTGGCTCTATAGCATTTTAAACTTTCGATAAATAGTGTTTTTATTATAATACTTATTTTTTGGTGCGCAATACTTTTTTGTAACCTATAGCTTCTCATTCTAGAATTGCCAGCGCGGTTAGGCTTTGTAGGCGTGAGTTTATCCATGTATGACAAATCATTACCACTGGTTCAACGTGGGCCACAGCCACGGGTGCGTGTGCGACGGCGTACGGCGCATGCGCGATCAAACCCGGGTACTGCGGCAGCGCCACAGCACCGCCCACGAGCGCACCTAGCAACAGGACCTAAAAACATACTCTGTTATTAAAAGTTGGGAAGTATGTGGACATTAATAGTTTTTAGGGAAAGAAAAATGTTCGGCTCGAACAGGACTTGAACCTACGACCCCAGGATTAGATTTCCTGGTGCTCTAACCAACTGAACTATCGTGCCTTTAAGTCAAGCAGCGAAATTTCCAAATTTGCGGCAAAAATCTTGGGGTCGTGGGTTAAGATAAGGAAGAGCGGTACCTCCTAACAGAAGCATTTATTAGTTTAAAAGGAGGCACCATCAACAAATTGTTAATAGGCTAAGTTGTTGGAAACAAATACATTTTAATTTTAATTATTTTTTTTAAGACCCATTCAAGCCGAATTTTTTTTTCCTAATAATTATTGGAAAATATCCCTCAAGCAGATAGGCGTTTTAAAAATACTTTGTGAATATGCATTGCTTAACATATTCATGGTTATTTTATCAAGTTTCAGAACCCTCAATAAGAACCCGTTAAAATATGTTCTCGCGCTTGTTTACGCGCCGTGCGATACAAATCCTGCACACACGGGTGTGCATAAATCGCGCGAGGGTTCTAAAGATCTCTAAAAAATTTATTCAAAAATAACGAGTAATTAAATTGTTTTTTGTTTAATTGTTTGTTTGTTGCCTTTATCTCAACTAATTTCCTACGTAGTATTTGTTAATTGTATTATTTTTTTCTAATCCATGATCTACGGACAAGACGTTAAACGCAGTAAAACGATCTGATCTCTGAGCCAGCTAACAGGGAAATATGACCAGATTGGATTATGTTTACACATGCACAAAAAGCACTAATGCATCAAACTGAGTTCTTACTGCTATCAACTTAACATAGCTAAAATTTTATGTTAAAACACTGTTAAAAACTGATAATTATCGAGTTAAGCTATTTAAACCAACTTCATCACAATATTTATCGAGAATTAACTTCAATTTTATAACTCTATCAAATATAATCTATGACGTAACACTTACCCACATAGTGACTATCGCCGAATGCTCGATCATACCCCGGCGCTAGCGCAGCCTCCGCTTATAAATATAGGACCCCACCATGCAATGCAATTCACATATATGCACATTGCACCTACTTACAGCTTAGTAAGACATCCTAAAAACTCTATGGCATTTCAACGTAATAAATGAAGACACACAAAAACTGTTTTGAAACTTATTCGAAATTGTATTTGATGAAGGATTCTGTTTAATTTAATGTGACTAAATTATAATCAAATCTATTTATCTTTAGCTATGATTCTACGTTTGCATCGCTAAAGATACTATCTAGCCGAGACGTTGTTATATTCAATTTCTTTCAGATTTGTTTATTTGTTATTTGTTTAGATGTAAGTAATTTTAATAATTAAAAAATAATTTAAACTAATCAGCAAATAACTGGTTTTCCAGAGAACAAAATTCTGCTATTATCAATATTTTATGACTCACAGCTTATTTTTAATTTTTAAAAGAATCGTAAAAGTAAGAAAAGGGTAAGTAAATAAAATATACTGAAAAAAATTAAGACGCAATAAAAAGTTGCTGTTTTGACTAGAAAGTAGCGTTTCATGATGTAAGGTAAACAAATGCAAAAAATTTTTTTTTTTGTTATTTCCTCGGCAACTGCACTATAAAACGTTAAACGATATCCTGAGCACACTTGAAATACGAGCAAAATCGTTAATAACCATTGTAATACTAAATAGTTAGGTACTTGCCTTCGACTCGCTAAGAAGAAGAATTGTTTCATAATAAGATATTTAGTAATTTTTCTAAGGACTTGGAAAAGCGACTTGACAATTTCTCGGTAATGAGAATCGCTCAATAAGTGTGAAGCTTCATATGGTTCCATGATCATTTGATGTTCTGCAAATGCCTGTGTAGATGTTAATGCTATATGTATGTATGTCATTTTAATAATGTAAGTTCTTGGCCCATTTTGTAGGCGAAGCAGGTGGTCGTTGCAAAACGTCCTATGGTACTCATTTTGACCGATATACATCTGTCATTGTCTGATTATGCAAGATACGGCTGTTCAGGCTATATAAATACGTAAGTACTTAAACACAGATTTGTTACCTAAATAGAAAGGGTTATAAACCAGTCATAGAATAATTTATTATCTACAATGTATGTATATCGTTCCTTATAAAACGATTCCGCAAAATTTTTATTAAAATTTTAATCAACAAATCGTGGTCTGATGTTGAACTTCTATTTTGACATTTCTGAAAGAGTCGATTTTGCTATTGTAGAAAGAAATCACTGGCCAAAATAATTTTATATCCAATAATGTAACATTTATAGAATCAAAATATTATTATTGTCTTTGATGCAGAATTTAGATCAAAGATCAACATTAGAACGAACGTTGCAGCTTATTCAGTTTTATTATGGCTCTATATCTCAGGAATCTAATTTCATGATGTCTATAAATCTAGTTTAACGCCGATTATATGAATATATATCCTAACAAATCGTCCCAAGAAAATGGAACACGGACGTCGAAACAGGCCAATAGAGAATTAAAGAAAGCTATGAGATTATAAATTGAAGCAACACAGGTTGGAGAAAACACAAAAAACAACACACTAAGATTGTTCACAATTGTAAATGATAACTAGCTTTCCACCGGGACTTCATTCCCGTTTAATCACTCCGTCCATAGGTGAAAACCGTATGAAAATCTATTCAGTAGTTTTAAAATTTATCGCGTTCAGACAGAAAGATAGACGTGTATAAGTATGATGATGATAAAGCTTAGCAGTTATCAAGAACAATCGCCTTCCGTTTCTTATTATGAATTCTAGAATAAGGAAAGGTACTTCAAATTTCGTAAAATTCAGACTAATTTATAGTTTACATAAAGTAAAGGTTGGACTGGGCGTTGATTAGTCAATAAGTGAGGACTTTCCCTTCTACTTTTGCCTATTCGTTTTTTACTAATTGAGTCACATCCCAAACCCTATATTTCAAACAATAGAGTCTGTACATTTTATAGCGATCAGTAACAAAGATAAGCATTACTTGTTTCATCCATATACAGGCTACTCTAGTTGCTCAAACCCCAACATTATACGACAATGGTAAATCGTTTGTTAGGTAATATCTACAAGAGGATAACCGCTCCCATCTGATGGTTATATCATAGTTCTAGACCACCTAGTTTATTTTGTAACAACTAGACTACCTATATCCAACTACAGTTTTTATATCTCAGTGATTGATTTTCAGTAGAATTTAAGTACAGTGTCACATACTTGTTAGCTTTAAGTTAGTTAGCGAAAATTTAGGATCTGAATCAGCTCACTAAGTAAACTGAACCCAAGGAACATATATATGGAAATATGAAAGCCTCTCCATAGAACTTTAGCGATCAGCTAAAGTATATATAAATACTTTTTACGAGGCGGCATGCGCGTCGTCTTCATCCTTCTTCTCCATTCTCTTTTTGCGACATTTTTACTCTTCAGTTTTGGCATTCCTAATCCAAATTCGAAACTGAACACTTCTAGTTGTCATTCGCTAGGATGACACGCCCGCTTATAATATACTGTTTTATGTATTTTGTGATAAACTAATGTTAAAAGTTTAAGTGTTTCGTATAATAAATGTAATCCAACCTAAATGTAATCTTCTTATCGTGCTCCGACTCACCCTGCTCCCACAGCCAGCCGGCGCACACTCCCGCCTGTAATCTCCTACGGGGTAGGCAGAGCATCAGTGGTGCAGAACCACTTGATGCCACGTTTGACATAAATTCTGAGGGCTATTAGATGAAACATGATGTATAAAGTGGTGATAGGTGGTCAGCCTTTCGCCCACAATGCAGCAAAATCCTCGCGTCCCTATTACTTACTTTTACAGTATGCATGGAAAGAGGTGGCGGCTGGTACATTCTAAGTATTTCTTTCACTCCCAGTCTAGGGTGGAAACTGAGTTTTTTGGGAAAAATCTAGTTTCACGAAGAGAGTCGCCCACTGCAGTTTTGCTACCTAAAGTTACTCCATATGGAACGCTGCTGAGATGAAACGCTCGCCATGAAACCGAGGGAGGCCCATAAGAATGGTGCGGTATACCTGGATAAAAAAAATATGCAGTGAATTTGCATTACCGATTTCCTTCTGGAATAAGAAAGTTTTACGCCGTGTTGAGAATAGCACCACCCCATCTCTTTCCGTGGGTGTCGTAAGAGGCGACTAAGGAAACACAAATGAGACCTGCCTCCTAGTTATCCATCCCAGGCAACGACACTACATTTTTTTCTGAATCTGAGATGTCGTCCTATGGTCTCATGCGGTGTGGTAGACTCTGTAAAGGGCCGTCTGGCTCGCGACCACCCTCCTACCGAAGTCCGACGCCAAACAGCTTGCTTTGTTCCGTCGGTGCGTGGCAGTACCAGTGCCTTTCTAGGCATTTTCTGGGTTAACTCGCTCCATCGTCGACCTCATATTTCACCTTTATCGTCAAGATTGAGGTCAAAAGTTAGACCCATGTTATAATTTAAAAAAAAGTGTTTATTACTTTCCTTGTGCTTTCGTTAATATTGATCGCTTTTTTACTAACCAATGGTGTTGAATAGCTGAATGTACATTTTTAAGTTTTATTTACTCAGTCTTAAAGCATAAGTCACGTAAGTATCAATAGCAATACAAAAATGGTGTCCCAACAAAATGTTCTAAGTAATTGCAACAGTTAAAGGCAATCAATTCTCATAAAGTTTTTTGAAGTTTTCCGTTAAGGTACGATTGATACAATTAATTTGATTGCTTATAAAAACTGCAGAATGTTCTTATTTACTCCAATCGCCGGAAGTCCAGCAGTGGAAATTTGAAAACGTTTTGATTTTTAAACAAGCCGACGTCAAAAAAAATCCTCTCTATTTACCATATTCCGCTATGAATTCACCTATTTACTGTTTTACCCGTAACCACTACTTACTCGTGAACATAGCTTTAAAAAAATATTTCACCCTTTTTGATGGCGGGTAAATTTTTTGTTAAAAATATTTTATTTTATTATTTTTAAAGGCTATCATTTATCATTCACACAACTCCCTCTAGTTTTATTATAAAGCACTAAATCACTCGAGATTAAAGAGCGATATAGTGATCAATTACTTTCACCCCACGGAAAGATATGAGAAGGTGATATTCATAACCAGTCACAAGATGGCATGAAAGATATGAGGTGGTGGGTGGTATTATCAACCGATCACCAGACGGCAGAAAAGATGTGTGGTGGTAATATAGGCATATCACTAAACCGGTCACTAAACGGTGGAACCCCAGGACACAAAGGAGCCCCAAAAAACAACTGAAAGTTTCAGAGAACAACTTCGTTTTTCTTCGTTTTCATTGATGACCTATTATCGTTTTCATTGATGACCTATTATCCACATTATACTCGTATGGCCGTAAATTTCAGTTTTGTTTATTTTTGACCTAAACTACTGAAGCGATTTCGATACAATTTTCATGGGACCAATCTGGAAGTAGATGCTTTCTAACTAAAAAAAAAATTGAAATCGGTCTACAAATGACGGAGTTTTGAGGTAACAAACATTTTAAAAAAAACACCCGAATTAAGAACCTCCTCCTTTTTTTTGAAGTCGGTTAAAAAGACATGACTTTAAACCAGTTAGCGAAAGTAACGGATATGAATTGTAAATCAGGTTAAAATATATTTTAAAAAAAATATATCTCTTAGTCACGTATTACAGAAGGAGACTCAAGTCTTGATCTATACTTCTGTAATACGGACCTTGGTCTAGAAACTCGAAACAATCTTTATGAATGTCTGTTTTGTATGGACAATATCCTCCTATTAATTTAAAGTTACTCCATATTTATGCCATAAAGTTTTTTTGTTTTGTATGAAAACTTATATGGAATCTATACTCGGTAGTAAAGTAAAGTAAATTAAACATTGTTCAAATATTTCCTATCCTTACCGGTAACTAAGGTAGCTTGATAATTTTAAAATAAAGGATTTAGGTTCACATACATAAGCACACGCCTTTGTCCTTTTAGGGTAGGCAGAGACCACAAACGCCACCCTGATACGATCCAAACACACCACTTCGTTTTCTCTATTTTCATAATTCGCTCATCGGATTTAGATAAGTAAATGATTTTAAAACTGGAAAAGGGGAATTAGAACAAGACAAAATGCGAGTAATCTAATAATGGTGCTCGACATATGGAATAGTTAGAATTCTACAACTAAAATCGCCACATTACGAGAGCTTATCATATTCTTGCTCTATTTCTCAGAAACTATAAAAAGGCTAACACTTCTACTTCATAAATTACTTTTTAAGTAAAATAATGGTATTTTAATACGCAACAGGCCAAGTTTGTAAATAAACTGAGATTTGAGAATGTCTCGTTCTAACTTACAGATTCACCTTTACGTTCTTATAATATTTGTGACAGACAATATTATACCATATTACGAAGGCGTGTCGTTTTTTACTACGTCAAAAATGAGTGCCACAACGACATTAAGTTTTAGAATACAACAGAATGAAGTTACGTTATGTGAAATAGTTTAGGAAATAAACAATTGAATTGAAAAAATGATCGTTAATTAACGACGCTCTGTGCGCTTCTGACTTTACATTTACAGTACCAAAAAGTTTGTTAATTATTTTTTCGTCGAAAATTCTACAGTTTAGTTAAAAGCCATATTCGTCCTTCCTCGTACTCGTATCAGTGATTTATTGTAGAAAAGTACAGTTAAAAGGCTGGAAAGTGAGCTACAGTAAAATATTTCGTATCTAGTATTTCTCCAAAAATAGTTTTAAGACTACTTTTTTCTAAAAATATCCAGTAAAAAAACTGGAAAACATCAGGCGTATCTGAGTTGATCAAAGGTGACGATAACGCATGTAGACATCGAACTAGCTCTACTTTGATAGAGCTCTGACCTATTTATCCACGCCACTACTAAGATTTTTAGTTCTGTTTGTTAATCTGGAACATTTTGAGAGCCATGTTATGTTATCGTTTCGTGTTAAACTTCCAATCGTCAGTAGAGAATTATTTTTTATATTGAAGTCAGCCATGAACATTTCATTCCGTTTTATTCAAAGTACGAGAAGAAAAAAAGAAAATTTTCACTATATTCATGTCTGTTTTTTCTTGTAAATTAGTCATAAATGTCACTTTTTTGTTATTGACTCTTCCTCTCTAACCTGTTTATATTAACATTATTGTACTTTTTTATGTAATGTTCCTTGTTCGATTTCGATTTTGTAGTGTTGTAATTCGTAATGTTGATTGTTCGTGTACTGTAATTACGTGAATAAATGTTTTGTCTTAGTCCATTGAAATGTTACATTTTTTAGGCCTTACCTTGCGTTTTTTAGAGGACGCAATTTTATTTTTTGATGTGTAGGGGGGGTCAGTGTAAAGCTAAAACCAAGTTTGTGGGGTCGCCACCCTTGTCCCACGGCCGCCATCTTGAAAATAGGGGTTGAAATGGTTTTTACGGTATATCTCTTAAACTATTTATTTTATAAAAAAAAATTGTTAACATTTTTTGTTGCAAATTAAATTCTCTACAACTTTGGTCCAGTAACTTTTTGTCGTAGAACTATAAATAAAAAAGTTATAAGCGAAAATCTTCAGAAATTAATAAAAATCATTTTTACGAAAAAATGATATCAGACCATTTTTGTAGGAACAACTTTTATTTGCATCATTTTTTCATTAAGTCAATAGCTAAGGTTTTACAGCGCTCCGAGGTGAGTACTATTTTTCAGTACTCTTAACTATACCTATATTATACATGTGTACTAATAATATGTCATCAGTTATTGTTTTATTTTTAAATTTTTTTTATTTTTTTTACTTTATTATATTTTTTTTAATTAAAAATTTTGCAATTTTATTAAAAATTAATTATTCACTTCCTCCAACACAAGACACAGCTCGCTTTCATACTTTCCGAGTCTACCATCAGGTCCAGTCGTGGCTTGGTAATTATAATGATCCTGAAGACTGGGGCTGGAAAAAATGTGGAAAATTATTGATGCCAGTGCAGAACTCAAAACCTCCAGCACCCCCTGAGCTTCTAAAATTGATTTTTTGCATATGCAAAGGAAACTGTGGAGCGATGTGTGGATGTCGAAAAGCAGGACTGAAATGTTCTGCAGTGTGCTTCCATTGTTCTGGAGAGACTTGCAGCAACGTAATAGAACTCTCAGAATTAATTGATGAAAATGACTTTGATGATGAACCGCCAACATTAACACCCCTTCCTTCGCCAGTTCTCCCACTGGTATTTAATTTAGAAAGCCGATCAGATGCTGAGCCGCAGCCTGGTCCATCGAAACGACTGAGGACGGAGTAGTTGTAATTTAGAAAATCACCGTGGATTAGGCCTATCGGGGATACCACGTAAAAAAAAACGCGCCTCTAGACTCTACCTCGTGGGTGGTGGGGAAAAGAGTCAATAATTAATTTTTAATAAAATTGCAAAATTTTTAATTAAAAAAATTATAATAAAGTAAAAAAAAAATTAAAAAATTAAAAAAAAAACAATAACTGATGACATATTATTAGTACACATGTATAATATAGGTATAGTTAAGAGTACTGAAAAATAGTACTCACTTCGGAGCGCTGTAAAACCTTAGCTATTGACTTAATGAAAAAATGATGCAAATAAAAGTTGTTCCTCAAAAAACGATCTACAAAAATGGTCTGATACCATTTTTTCGTAAAATGATAAAAAAAAGTTACATCGAAAAATATAAATTTTTTTCTCGAATTTCTGAAGATTTTCGCTTATAACTTTTTTATTTATAGTTCTACGACAAAAAGTTACTGGACCAAAGTTGTAGAGAATTTAATTTGCAACAAAAAATGTTAACAATTTTTTTTTATAAAATAAATAGTTTAAGAGATATACCGTAAAAACCATTTCAACCCCTATTTTCAAGATGGCGGCCGTGGGACAAGGGTGGCGACCCCACAAACTTGGTTTTAGCTTTACACTGACCCCCCCTACACATCAAAAAAATAAAATTGCGTCCTCTAAAAAACGCAACCCCAAATGTAACTTTTCAATGGACTATCTGTTTTTTCTTGTAAATTAGTCATAAATGTCACTTCTTTGTTATTGACTCTCCCTCTCTAACCTGTATAAATTACCATTATTGTACTTTTTTGTGTTATGTTCCTTGTTCGATTTCGATTTTGTAGTGTTGTAATTCGTAATTTTGATTGTTCGTGTACTGTGATTACGTGAATAAATGTTTATATCTACACAGAATAGATAACGGAATCAATCAACAAATAAATAAAAATTTTGATTATAAATGTAAATGTTCGTATTTTATAAAGCTGTGACTACAATAACCGTACAAACCAGCTGACAGACGTTTTGTTTGACTTTTCCTTCATGCCAACGTGTGTAGACGCATTGACTGACTGACATATCCATAACAGAGGTAACGGACATCCTGTATTCCTGTGGCACGTACCTAAACTTTAATCCCGCAACGGTTTAGGTAGAGCTATTAAAGACAGCTTTGTATTAAATTACTTACACAATTTTTTTATTTTTTGGTTGTTAGGTAGTGCCGATTTTTTCTCAAGCTTTATTTTGTTCATTTTTTTTTTGATTAAACAGCTATAACTAAAATTGTTTACACATAAATATACATAATCACACGTTAAATTATAACACCCCTTAAAACTGCAATTTGATGGGTAAAGCCTTACTACTGAATTTTGATCGTATTTTATTTGACTCTGCAGATAAGCTAAATCAAATAGTATTGGTTAACAGTGACTGGTTGCCAGCCTACATCATTTCTAAAGTCAGTCATCTTTTTTATAACCCAACTCAAGCTGGTAAACGATAATTGAACTTCAAGACCGATGCCACAATTTATATTGACAAGATACTTAAAATCATTTTACAATTAAAGTGCATTTCCCCGCCTGTCATAAATTTGGAGCTGATCAAAAGCTTCTGGCAAATAAACCGATCAATGGAACGCATATTACGCCCCCAGATGCCACTGAATAACATAACGAGCTTACGTGAATGGCATTCATGGAGCGTATTATCAAAACAAACACTCAGATATTCAACCACGTTATTTATCGTATAAACATCCTCTGGCAAATTACGAACTGCAGCAGAGCTTGAGCCGATTCAGAAATACCTAAGCACACAATTTGGAGCACCAAAGAGCACGTTGTGTTCACGCCGCCCGCCGCTCATATGGCTGAAAGTGTGTTATTTATTTATTTTTACCAACCTGAACCGCGCTTACCTTAGTATCAGTATAGACTTCGGGTAGAAGACACCGCGACCCTTATCGCATGAACGTCCACTCAATGCGCTACCTCTCGCTTTCTCTCCTGCACCACATGGATTTCGGTTGCAACGACAAGGATTCAGGAGAAGTGGAGTGCTACCTCGAAATACGTAAATAAACTTTTCACTAAATTGACGAGATTTATCAGCGACGTTGATTTATCAGCTTTCGCATTGTTGTTCGGGTAATTGATATTTTTAGTTGGAATCGTTTGTTTTTGGGTCGTGTAAACATTCGGGCTCTTCTGTCAGTAAGTTAGGCCGTATGTCAGCGCAGTGTGTGATTGCTGGTCGAGTTAAACACAGTTTTATGAGGTTTTATTATTTGGAGCTGGGGAGATTTTTTTCGATAAAAATGCGGACTGAAATGCGAACTGAAAGGACTAGAAGAGAAAATGTTCCCAGTCGTGAGTACCATGTAGTGTGAGACCGCTTCAAGTTGGTATTTTACAGTTTGATTAAAACTCTAATTCTTTCAATTTGAATATTTTAGATTGCGATACCGGTACCTCTTGTGCTATCACAATACAGATGTGTAAGTACCAATAATATTTGAGTGAAAAAAAGTGCATATACGTTAACCTATAACACATATTGGATGACTTTAAATTAATCAGAGAAAATTAAGGATGTGAACTAGCCCAATAAACTGAACAACTTTCCTCAAGGAACAGAGGTCTAAAAAAGAAAAAAAAATTTCGCCCCTCCAACTGTGCCATCAGCTGACTATCTTACATTAAGTATATGTATAGTAATGTAAGATAGTCATTTTTTTCAGAATTTCACATGGGTTCCTTGAGAAAAGTTGTTCAATTTCATGAAGGGAATCACCCCCTAAAGTTTTCGTTAGTTAACTTAAAGTCACCCAAGTAACAAAGACATACTTGGTAGGACCATAGAGCATGACACTTTAAACTTTTATAAATCACAGGCTCATTTCGCATACATAAGAGACAAAATCGCATCTTAACTGTCATAGCGAGAGCTTCTCTTAATTGTACTTAAAATTGTTACAATATGTCCGTGAAGGTGGGAAAATAACATTAACAAAGAAGTATTCCGGGGAAACTTTTATTTATCTACACTAATATTATAAAGAGGAAAGATTTGATTGTTTGTTTGTTTGTAGCCTCCGAAACTACTGGACCGGAAATTCTTTCTTTGTTAGAATCCTACATTATCCCTGATGAACATAGGCTACATAATTTTTCCGGAATTCCCATGGGAACGAAGTACCGGGCGGAAAGCTAGTTTATTTATATGCAGGAACATGTACACTTTTCTAAACATTCAAAAAAAATACAAGTTTATGTGCAAGCATTTGCGCCATCAGTATACAAAAGAGACCTTTTAAAAATTTGTGTATAATGACTTTAATCAAAGTAAAAGAAAGAAATGTTTTTTCTTCACAGCAAATCCAGAGGCAGTGGGATGTGTGGAAAGATTCGCAACTTTCATGTCGTTTCTCCTAGTCGTCGTCACCTTCCCGTTTTCTTTGTTAGAATGTTTTAAGGTAATATTGACAATACTTAATCTTATAATGTGAGGTACTAATGTGCACATCTTGTATCTTCTCTATAACATCTTCAAGAATCCTTCCTCTCCTGATTATCTATCTCCGTTCCCGATTCAAACAGCTGCCTCCTGGTCGTCAACCCCGTCTCTCCATGGTATGACATGGTAATGACAGTACACGTATTAATTTCTTTTTAGAGATAAGCTAACCTTTTGTGTCGTATTTCTGTTTGTGATTTTATACTCGTATATATTTGTCATGTGAGCAAAGAACTGTAAATAAATAAATAAATAAATAAATCCTTGACCTGACACATTGTTCTATGGCAAGTGTAGCTACCTATGCAGGGCTTTAGGTAAATCTCTTTCAACCTCTCGGGTGGTTAATCTGTCCATAAAACTGAACAACTTTTCCCCAATAATAGGTCAAAATACGAAAAATAAATTTTGAGTTCCCATTCAAACTTCATCAGCCTATAGCGCATTTTGTATAGGAGATCAAGTTTTTTTTTTCGTATTTTGACCTATGTTCCTTGGGGTATTAGGTAAATAACTTTAAAATAGTGAATATTACAACTGTTTCTTAAAAAATTGCACGCCGTTTTCTTTTAAGATAGAATTTTCTTTTCTTCAGGTAGTTCAAGAGTTCGAAAGAGCGGTGATATTCCGCCTAGGCAGATTGAGAAAAGGAGGTGCGAGAGGGCCAGGACTGTTCTTTGTACTGCCTTGTGTCGACACTTACAGAAAAGTAGACCTCAGGACTGTTTCCTTTGATGTACCTCCACAAGAGGTAAGTCATATTTTTTGTTATGCAACTAAGTATTAGTTTTTCGAGAAAAAATTATCCAATTTTGAACAGTTTATTTAATATTTTAAAGTATATCCATGCATATACTCACGCCTGTAATGTAATCCCTATCGAGATAGGTAGAAAGTAAAAAATAAATAATGACGTGGTTCTAAACAATTGTCTCCGAAAAAGTAAAGACGGAACATGATTGTTATGGATAGTTTGAGGACTAGATGCTATAGCTCTAGAAATTTTCGCTGAATTAGATGTTAATTTTTAAATTAATAATAACATACCTTTCACAAATCAGCATATCATGTATTAGTTTTAAAAATCTGTATATGTACTCAAGGCGAAGAAAAAAAAGAAAGTTAAATTATCTCGCAAACAAAGGTACGAGCACCATGCAAATAAGAAATAAAGAAACAGTTGAAGCCATATTAAATTCAGTTTCTAGAAGCTACACGGAACATTTCTTTTTATTTGGCAAACTATAAAACTCTACAATACGTAGAGCAAAAAGAAGAAACACTTTGTATTAATAACGATTGATTCTTTAATAAATAAATAAATTACAATCAATAGAAATCAAACCACTAGCGATAAAACAAAACTCATTAAAAGTAGCACGTGTAATGTACAACCAATAATTCCACGAATCTTGGTATTGTAACCCAATTGTAGGCATTAGGGTAACACAACATGTCCTCGTTTCTAGGAATTCATACAAATGTAATAAGACACAGAACTTTGTTCTATAGTTTTCTGTTTAATCTAAAACTTTTATAGTGGCTCTGTGACCTTTAGACCTTGAGATTCAAAATTTTTCGAAACGGCAGAAATATTTTATTTTTTTACATTTTCAACACCCATAGCTCCGCCATTTTGAAAAACACCACGCTTCACACTCAAAGGCCCACACTAAGGTTTTTCCTTGTGTCGCGGGTCCCTCCCTTGTGTTGTTAAGGTAAGTGTTGTAGGAAAAATTTCCAAAAACTAAATCGTCAAAAAAAATTCATATAATTATCGAGCCTGCTCATAAAACACGAGTAGCACGATGTCCGGACAGATATAAGAAAACATTTTTGCTCAAGCTGGAATGAGGACGAATTTTTTAAAGGCATTTCCATTTCATCAAGAGGATTAGGAATTTTATTAGAAGGGAAAAAATACGTCGAGAAATCAAAAAATCTGTGCCAATAAAACTTTGGCTACAAATTGTAAATGACCTTACACATTATCATTTATTTATTTACCTAATGCCATTTTAAGGCTGAGGCAAATTGTATTGCGCGTTTTGAAATAAAAGTTTACAAAGCACACAAAGCCATCAAAGCCGACATAAACCATGGCGACTGTAGCTCCGTCATTCAGTTTCCGTTTAATTGATGAGGCCATAAACTATCAATCAGGGTTTTACGACAGCCAAACAGTCCTGCCTTGTACGCGATTGTCTTGAGCCGTTCGGTGGTCGACCCAGTAAGCGAGTATTTTTAGCCTATATCAAAGACACCGTTTTACTCGACATCTCGACCGAAAGCAGTCTCATTGGCTTCTTTAATAAAAATATTTAGATTGAATCTGATACTAAAAACAATAAAATAAACGCTAAACACTCAAAGGCCTACACTAAGGTTTTCCCTTGTGTCGTGGATCCTTTTAAACATACACAAAGACAGACACGAACACCCATGACCCGAGAACAAACATCTGCTTTTTACACAAATATTTGCCCTGACTGGGAATCGAACCCAGAACCCGTCGATCAATAAGCACTGCCACTATTACTCGACAAAACCGGCCGTCTAATACGACGCGAAGCTTAATTTTGTGTTGAGAGATGTATTGTTATTTGTAAAACTACTTCTCTATCATAACAGATAGTACCTATGTAAGCAACGATTCCACACACTGACCTATAATCCCTGTCGGGATAGGTAAAACGTAATGTGGACGTCACATTGGATATACTTTCTGAGTGTTATTAGAACGGCTGAAAGTGTAAGTGGTGATAGGTTGTCAGCTCTTCGCCCGCGATATAGCATAACCCTCGCCACCCACTTACTGGCTTCTACAGTATTCCTGGGAAGAGTTGGCATCTGGTAAGTTCTAGGTTTTTCTTTCTCTCCCAGTCCAGCATGAAAGTAAAACTACTACATAAAATGAAAATCTAATAAAAACTAAAAAGGATCACAAATCAAATTTCATCACGAATTTCGGCTCGTGAGAATAATGGGGTACAAAACATCACAAAGAGTAATTAAGAAAAGAAAGCTATAAAGCATATTTCTTGCGTTTTAGTCGTAATTAATACCCGCCGTCTGTATACAAATGGTCCATATCATAATTTGTTTGCGCCTGTGTTTATTTTGACTTGTCTATTTATCCAATATATCCGCATCATGGCCGTCGACAGATTATTACCAGAGCCCCGTTCAGGGTTCTTTCACACCATTGGCATTCGTCTGAAATTTACTGATATTCAATCTTCTTGTATAGACGTTTTTGCTACAAGATATAAAATCCGAAAAATGACTGAACACCCTAACGTAATTGATAGATTTCAGGGAATCGATCCAACTCCCTTATTCCGAATCATCGACTCGACTTCGTCGTCAAGACCATACGTACATGTCACTGACATCTGCATAATGCGTGAGAAAGACGGACTGAGTGGTGATACATTTTTTTTGATCAAAATGAATACGATCATCATTAAATCAATTTATTAACTGCAAACTAAGGCAAACACCTAAACTTATTTCACTATGCATTGATAATACACAATATCAATGCATAGTGAAATAAATACACAGGGTAGCTTTACTTATCCACTTTTCATGTCTACAAAACGCTGGGTTTCTATTTATTATTTTGCCTCGATCGTGAATTTCAATAATCCTTGTACAGTAGCTGGTGTGAATTTACCTTTATAAATATATATTTAGTGCAAGTGTAAAGTCGACCTAATTTATCTGAACATATTCAAAATGTAATAAGCCTGAAAAGTACGCTATAAATCATTCGCGGATTTTATTTGTTTCTTTACCATTTTGATGGTATTATTTTCTTTTTATGATTACTATTTTATATGTTTCTATTTATAAATTTTATGAGGCCTTTTGGTCAAACATACATCAATAATTTTTATCATACTTTTAATATTCATTTCTATTATCTTGCATCTTTTAATTTTTTTGTAGTTTTAATCATCCGTGTGGTGATTAGTTCAGAATAACACCACCCCATCCCTTTCCGTGGGTGTCGTAAGAGGCGACTAAGGAAACACAAATGAGACCTGCCTTCTAGTAATCCATCCCAGGCAACGACACTTCATTTTTTTTTCTGAATCTGAGGTGTCGTCCTATGGTCTCATGCGGTGTGGTAGGCTCTGTCAAAGGCCGTCTGGCTCGCGACCGCTTGCTGTGTTCCGTCGGTGCGAGGGAGTACCAGTGCCTTTATAGGCATTTTCTGGGTTAACTCGCTCCATCGTTGACCTCATCTTTGACCTTTATGGTCAAGATTGAGGTCAAGAGTTAACCCATCTTATAATTTAAAAAAAAAACGTTACTTAGGCACATAGAAAAGAGACGTTTATCGATTGTTCGTTTAATTCGTTTAATTATATTGATCTACTCACAAATCTTACAACGCGTCACTTTATTTTTATTTATACTTTATCAAAAAAAATAGTTAAAAAAACCACAAAAAATGTCATGCTGGATTAAATATTTTCGATTTTCTTAAATGTTGTGTTAGTTATGAGAACCTTTAAGCCAGGCATCGCAGTGGCCCTTTACCTTTGCTCCGTGACATTTGTGCGTCTGCGCAGGTTTAATATGACACTACTTTATCCTTCGCGACAGAGTTGACATTTCCAAGTTCAAATGTCGTGGGAACGAACATCGCTTGCTCTTCTTCGACGCTAATGAAATAAACCGCTTATTTTGAGCCTGCTTTAATCGTTATCAACTAATCAATTGCTGAATATTTTATTTTATTAAAGCTACTTTAATTTACCTGAATAAGAAAGAGAAAATATAGTGCCTCGCTGACTTGACTAATCCTAGTTTTAAATATATTATAACTGGTTCACTTTTCGGCGCTTTTGCAAGCACCATGACCACGGAATTTAAACAAAAAAATCGTGGTACGAAACCGTTCTTTTAATTTTAAAACTACTTAAACAATATTTTACTTAAAACTACTTAAACTCTGACACTAGAATTAGTCAATAAATAAATATTATTGCCTAGTGACATCAGCAGCTCTAGCACAATAACGACAAACTCGCGCTCGGCTCACGCCGAAACTTCACTTTGAGGGTCCCGCGCAGGTTTGCGCTCCCTATGGCGTTGTCAATATTGACATTTTGTCATAGGACCGCAGTGTTGTCGCGGTGCTGTCACTATCGTACTCGGCCTGCAGGGTGAACCAAGTTTACCACGTAATTACACCAACACAGTAAAAGAGAAAAGGAATTGGTTCAGTTTCGTGGGCTGACTTACATCCTTGGTTTTCGCTAACTAATTTAAAAGTCACAAAATATATATATCATTACATTATATAGGTAACTATACTGGTTCATTTAACTTACAGGTTTTAACTCGAGACTCTGTGACAGTGGCTGTTGATGCTGTCGTCTACTACAGGATTAAAGAACCACTCAATGCAGTTGTTCGAGTTGCAGATTACAGGTATGGTAAAAATATGGTTTCGGAGTTTCTTGCCTATTCTTTTCTTGAGGAAGACTGCACCTTTACGAATGGGCGCAAAGTCAAAAGTGCTAATGTAATTTACTATTTTGCTGATGTAAATATCACTGTATTGACGTGTTCAAGAAATGTTCAATGAAATAAACACTTTTGAGTTTAAGTAGTTGGAAAAGAAAATAACTGAAGAGCTTTCTGATGTTGCATAGAATAAGAGACCTTTCTAGCCAATCACTAAACTATTCTGACTAATGCAAATGCACGGATAGTCTTTACGAAAAAATATTGTTCACACTAATGTTGTAAACGTGATAACATGTTTGTGACTTGTTTGTGTGCCGCTTTCAAACTTGAATAATTGAATGGATTTGGATGTTTGGTGGGTTAATAGATCGGCTACTGGACTGACTTGAATACTGTTTTTCCATGTGAACCAAGTCACGGGCAGAAAGCTAATAAATCAACGGGTCTTTCATACTTAAACAAATTGACCGTTACGACATTTCTAAAAGACAAACACTTTATCTGTCTTTCATCTCTATTTATCTCTCTTCCAGCGCTTCAACACGTCTGCTGGCAGCGACCACCCTCCGCAATGTGCTGGGCATGCGAGACCTAGCCCAGCTGTTATCAGACCGTGAGGCCATCAGCCATATGATGCAGGCCAACCTGGACGAGGCCACTGACCCCTGGGGTGTGGAGGTCGAAAGGGTAGAGATGTAAGTATAACAATATCGAGATGTAATTTTAATGTTTAAGACAATGTTCATTATAATTTCACAAAAATTATACAGGGTGGCCCAGCGGGCGACGTCCAAAAGAAAAATTCAAATCATTCAAATCTCCCCTGTGTATGTTCCGCAATTTTTTGTAGTTTAGAAGTTCTGATGCCCAAAAAGTTCGTAGCGTCGTTGTTAATATACGCTTGTAGATGAAACTTAGACAAGTTATAGCGACTACTCAATCTTCTTGTGGGTACTTCTTGTGGGGTTAGAAACGATCAATGACTGAAAGAAAAAGCAAGAGTTGTGCCCCCCACCCCACAAGGGATATAGCGTGAAGAATGAGTAGTCGTATAACTTGTCTAAGATTCATTTACAAGCTAGTTAACGACTTTTTGGGCATGTCTGTGGTATTTTCAGAAACAATACGTTCTATGTAATTACTACTCGAAAATCGCCTACGATGGTCCCTGCTAAACGTTAAACGCGAAGTACTCGTAAAAAAAGCCCTATTAAGTGTAATTTTTTTGTAAGTTTCGTAAAGCTGAATATCGTCTGAAGTTTTTAAAAGCTGTTTGAAATCTGCATGTCCATCTTTACCAACTTGAAGTTTTGAAAAGATTAACTTTTAAGTTAAATTTGAACCATATTCGATAATGCCGAGGGACATCTAATATTTTATAAATGGTAGCTGATATTTTCTTTATTATCTATATCATAAAGTTTTTTTTAATAATCTTAAACACAAAGTGAAAAAAAAATCGATGCTGGGTGAAAATTTTCAAAAAATGTACCCATGAAACTGAACAACTTTCCCCAAGGAAGCCATATTAAATTCTATAATAACAAAAATTGTTGAATGGAGAAGCAAATTCGTACTTACACTTCGTGAATAAAATTGTTCAGTGCAATGGATTCACATCCTACATTTCCATTAACTTATTTAATGTCAAGCGATTATATAATATTTCATCGTAAGCAAGAGCAACTTAGATTACGTTGACTATTGAAATGCACGAGGGCATGATTCCCGCTCCATGCATTCCTGTTGCAGGGGTTGTCCCTGGCAATTCAACGCGGAAATGCAGCAAGCGTAATGGGTCCCTAGTCCCTTTGCCGCAGGGATGAAAAGGGATGGTTTGTTTGACTGACCGTGTATTTTATTTATTTATCGTTACTCCTACTCGGAAAGTAGGTCTGAAGTTGCCCAAGGAGCGAGTTGAAAGTAATACTTTTCAACCTTAGGGACAATAGCTTGCAACTGACAGCTGTCAAATTATAAAAAAAAAAACATGTTCCAACTTTCCATACAGCCACTCAATTACAGCGCGATGTAAAATTGAAATAACAGTATTCATTAAAGAATACATTATTTTTTATGACTTAATAATAATTCACTTTTAGCTATTTCTTTAAAATAACGTAGATTTGGGCAAAATATTTACCAATTTGTCAATTATGAAAATAAAAAAATACTGGTTGAATAGCTGGCCGGCTACAGAAAAAAAAACAGGCGGTAAAGTGGCAATCCGATTTTCATTTGTTTTTCGAGTTGTAGAGTTTTGTTTATACTTCCGCATAGCAGAGATTTGTATTAATACAATGAGCTCAGCTTATTCAAGTTTTTATTTTTACTTTCCTTGTATTCGTAATGAAAATAAATAAAGACTTATTTAGTCCCTTGAACTATTGGCGCCCTCGCTATGCTCGGTTGCCAAACCCCGTCTCGGGACTTAAATAAGTTACTTTCACCCCTGAAGTAACAATGTACTTTATTATATTCTACCATTAAAATGTTAATTTTTCGTTATATTTTTTTCCGTCTTAGTGAGCTGGCTATATCATCAGACGCATCTTTGCCTCCGGACTAGATCGTGATGAAAACGTTTTCAATCTTTGTTTCATTTTATCTCCAGAAAGGACGTAAGGCTCCCTGTACAACTGCAACGGGCGATGGCAGCAGAAGCCGAGGCCGATCGCGAGGCTAGGGCGAAGATCATCGCTGCCGAAGGAGAAATCAAAGCGTCTAAGGCTTTGCGAGAAGCCTCCCTAGTCATGGTTGACAATCCTATGGCATTACAAGTATGTCAATTATCTCTTATAGTACAAAAAAATATTTCTTCAAACAATATAAAGTATAACAGAACAAGAGTATCTCCCTAAAAAAGTTGATTTACTCATCAATTAAGGTTTTGGGACCATTTGATGCGCTTAATTTCAAGACAAGTCAAAAATAACGTATTTTTAACCGACTTCAAAAAAGGAGGAGGTTCTATTTTCGATTGTACGTTTTTTTATGTATGTTCACCGATTGACCCTCTCCGCCAATTATGGACCGATTTTCAGATTTACTTTTTTTTTCAAAAGAGTATGCTTCAGAGGTGGTCCCATATAAATTTTTGCAAAATGATTCAGCGCTTTAAAAAAATCAACAAAAACAAAATACTACAAACCAGAACATCATCTAAATAAATGAGTGATATTTTCGTTTGTGATTATCTGCGAATAGGCATTGTTGTCTGCAAAAGTACTAGTTATCTACTTCGTGCGAACTGTTGTTGGGATTGAAGTAGGTAAGAAAATTATTTAAGACCTAAAGTCCCTTAAAAACAACGAATGAGTTTTTTTTTACTGAATGCCAATTTACAAAAGTGCAGTTTTCCCACTTTTGTAAATTGTGGAGGATAGGCAGGAAACTGGGGAAAGTTGTAAAGTTAAGTTTTATTAATTTTATGTCACCGAATATAAAACCTATTAATTTTTGTCAACAGCTGCGTTATCTTCAGTCACTGAACACGATATCAGCGGAGAAGAACTCTACCATCATCTTTCCATTCCCTCTGGACTTTCTCAGGACCTTTCTGGGTAGTCCCCGACCCAGCAGTTCTTCTTCTTTACCCGTTTGAAAGCGTACAGAAGAGAAAATCGGTGAAAAATGTTTTTTTTTAACCCTTTGGGACAGGCTAAGGTTACAATCACGTTATTTGGGCGACTTTCACCAAAGTGCTGACGTATTAAGCACGACTAATTTTTTTTAATTAGATAGATTTTGTTGCTTTGATAGCCGAGTTAAATAATGTGTGCAGGCTGTTAAATACGTTTAACATTTTGGTGAAAGCCGACCTTAGTGTGTAGAATACTTTTTTATTGACTAATCTTCAAATAGTGCGAAACAGCTATAAAAAGTAAGTAAGCATACAAGGTGTAATGGACAGATTAACAAAAACTGAAACCCTGAACCAAGACCATGATTCTGAAAGATTTTCCAGAGGAATTTTTATAATTTGTTATAGTTTTTGATCTATACTTAAGTACTGATTGTTTCTTTTTCTTACCATCAAAATGATAAAGACGACTGCTACTCAAGTATGGATCAGAGTCTGAGTCGCGTTCTGTAATACGGACCTAAGTGCTAGGAATAAACGAAGATGAGTTACATATCTTCATATCTTTAATTTTGACTAAATAATGTAAAATCTTCCTATCCATCCATTTTATATTAAAAATGCGAAATTATTTCTGCCTGTGTTTATGTTATTTCGCCTAAACTACCCAAAGCTTGTCGAAACGAGTTCGATCTCATCTGTCAAACTTTCTGTAAGTCAAGTCATTGTTACGTCATAATCTTTTTTCGTAAAGTTCAGTTTTAGTCAATTTCTCTTTTCGTCAAGTCTTTCAATTGTCAAATTACTCCTACGTCTGACTGTTATGTACAGCCAAAAACACAAAGCCAACAACATTTTTATAAATTTATTTTATTTTAACCTAGACAATTTCTTTAAACATTTTTTATACTAATTTTGTTTTTAATTAAATCATCTACGAACTTTCACATCTGGGAATACTTTTTTGACAGCGTTAATCATTCCTTGTTCATAGTCACATTTGAAAAATGCCAAATTTATCACTTGGTCCATAACATATCCCAACCCAAGGGATCTACGAGACAAGGGGAACATTAGTGTGGACCTTTGAGTGTGTAGCGATTTTTTTTAAAGAGTGAAACTGAACTAGTTTGAGGAGTATATTACCTTGGTCAAAATATTAAAAAGATTTTTTGTCTCTCCATCGTCTCCATACAGTTTGTGCGTTCCGATGGAAAGTCGAAAACTTTTTGAAAATTTTAAATACGTTCCTTGGGGAAAGTTCAGTATTATCGGAAGGAAAATTACCCTGTAAACTTTCCTTAGCTATTTTAAAGTCATCTTAAATATACTTAGTAACTGTTAATTTAAACAGAAAAAATAATATTATGAATGATTGTACCTGACGATTGAGAGACTTGACGAATAGAGAAATTGCCAAAAACTGAAATTTACGAAAAAAGAACACGACGTAACAATGACTTGACTTACTGAAAGTTTGACAGATGAGATCGAACTCGTCGAAACATAGTGATATTACCATAGACATAGACTAAATATGTCAGTGGATATTCCACCATAGCATTTAAACCGTGTGGTGATCGGTTGAGAATAACACTACCCCATCTCTTTCCGTGGGTGTCGTAAGAGGCGACTAAGGAAACACAAATGAGACCTGCCTCCTAGTAATCCATCCCAGGCAACGACTCTTCATTTCTTTCTGAATCTGAGGTGTCGTCCTATGGTCTCAAGCGGTGTGGTAGGCTCTGTAAAGAGCCGTCTGGTTCGCGACCACCCTCCTATCAAAGTCCGACGCCAAACAGCTTGCTGTGTTCCGCCGGTGCGTGGGAGTACCAGTGCCTTTATAGGCTTTTTCTGGGTTAACTCGCTGCATCGTCGACCTTATCTTTAACCTTATGGTCAAGATTGAGGTCAAGAGTTAACCCATCTTTTAATAAAAAATAAAAGAAAACAGAAAAAATAAGTGTATTTCCAACAAAGTGTATTTCACATAGACAGAAAAAATAAGTAAAATACCACATGTATTTAACTTACTTTTTCTATGTCTATTATTTAATGGGTTATGTCAATGGTTAAATACCATCCACTATGTCTACGGCAATACCACCACCTTGAACCTAAAAAAAAAATAATATAACCCGGGCTCATATAACCCGAATCTCTTTAAAGTTCGAGTGAATAGGCATCTTCTGGGTGAGCTTGCTACATATTCGACCACATCTCCGCTCCTGGGCTAGATTGTGGGCAAGAGCAAACCCTTATCTACAAAAAAAAAGTTAAACCTAAATTACTATGGTCCTATGGACTCATACGCTGAGGTAGGCTCTATTCAGGGCAGTCTGGTTCGCGACCACCCTCCTACCGAAGTCCGACGCCAAACAGCTTGCTGTGTCCCGTCAGTGCGTGGGAGTGCCAGTGCCTTAATTGGCATTTTCTGGGTTAACTCGCTCCATCGTCGACCTCATCTATGACCATCTTCTCTATATATATCTATAATATAAAAATGAATCGCAAAATGTGTTGGTAAGCGCAAAACTCGAGAACAGCTGGACCGATTTGGATGATTCTTTTTTTGTTGTGTTTCTTATTGTCACGACCAGGTTTATATTTTAAAAAAAATGAAAATCCACCGGGACAATTCCCATGGGGACGAAGTCGCGGGCGGACAGCTAGTCTTATATACAAAAATGAATCACTAAATCTGTTGGTAAGCGCGAAACTCGAGAACGGCTAGACCGATTTGGATGATTCTTTTTTTGTTGTGTTCCTTATTGTCAGGAGAAGGTTCTTATGAAAGAAAAAACTAAAAAAGTGCCACGGGAACGAAGTCCCGGGCGGAAAGCTAGTATATAAATATAAAAGGCAAAGCTGACTGACTGATGTATCAACGCACAGGCCAAACCCTTAAGGCTAGAACATTGAAATTTGGCTCACATATTCCTCATATGACGAAGGCATCCACTAAGGAAGGATTTCCAAAATTCAACTCCCATAAGGGGATGAAATAAGGGAAAAAGTTTGTATGAATCTTTTTATTCCGTGGACATATTTGCATTAGATTGCAAATATGTCCACGCGACGGAATAAAAAGATTCATACAAACTTTTGCGTATAAATTGAGTACGGCAAAAATAATGAGTTACGTATTTCAGCGTTTTCTAAAATTCAACCACTAGACTAGGGGGTAAAATGGGGGTTCAAAGTTTGTTTGAAGAAAACAATTTTTTTGGACATTTTGACTCGAAATTTCGTCAAGATATACCTTAACGCAAATAAATGGACATTTGTTTCACGATTTTACAAAAGTCATCCCTTAAGGGGTTGAAATTGGTAAAAAAAGTGATTGACCTATGCATAAACGCACAGGCCAAACCCTTAAGTCTAGAAAATTGAAATTTCGCACGCGTATTCCTCATATGACGAAGGCAGCTGCTAATGAATGATTTATCAAAATTCAACCCCCAATGCGGTTAAATAGGGGATAAGAGTTTGTATGAAACTTTTTATTCCTTGGACATACGAGTATTTGCATGAAATTTCGTATAAATTGAGTACGGCAAAAATAATGAGTTAAGTATTTCAGCGTTTTCTAAAGTTCAACCCCTTAGGGAGTGAAATGGAGGTTTAAAGTTTGTAAGAAAAAAACATTATTTTTTGATATTTTGACTACCTTGAAACAAATAAAATGACAAGTTTTTCGCTATTTTTGTAAAATCATCCCCTATTTTTGGGATTTATTCGAGCGCGTCAGATTATAATAAGGGAGGATACCTTATATATTGATAAGTACCTCCAACCAGTATGAGCCCTAATATAGGGGGGAAAGTAAAGGGGACCCGTCAGATAAATAAAAAAAATCGATCATCTGGATTTACTCCAGCGCGGTCGGTTTTATTTTAATTTTAGAGGTAATTACGGGTCCTGGGATCGATTCCCAGTCGGAGCAAATATTTTGTGTAAAAAGCAGATGTTTGTTCTCGGGTCATGCGTCTTTGTGTCTGTCTTTATGTATGTTCCGAGGGACCCACGACACATTGGAAAACCTTAATGTGGTACGCCGGTCATATCGAATATTAATCTAACAAATAAACGGCTAGTTCTGAATTTTTTATATGTTGTTAGGACCACTACCAGTATCATAATTATATCCAAGGTTGCAGTTTCGAAAGACCTGTGCTAATTTCCTGAGATTTCAGGTAAATTACTAAGGAAATCGCGAAATTTTTGCACTTTTTTTGGTTTTAAAACATTGCGTGAAACGAATCATATTGTTCGTTTGAGATTTGGCAGCCACCTGATCTTACCAGATTTTTCTTAAATTTCACTTTTTTGTAAAAAAAAATATTTTTATTTTTTCTCAATAAATTAGTACAGTGCTGGTTCTCGCAGTTTTGTTCTACTTTAAAAACGTATAAATTTTAATTTTAAACGCATATGGAGAATACTAAAAAAAGTGCGTAAATTTCGCGGTTTTTCGAGTGCTGCAAAGTTAGCACAGGTCTTTCGAAGCTGCAAACTTGGATATACGATACTGGTAGTGGTCCTAACAACATATGAAAAAATCAGAACTCGTGTTAAATATGACCGGCGTATGGGCCTTTGAATGTGTAGCGTTTATTTATTTATTTAATTATTCCAGAACAATAGAAAAATATAATGTAACGATTTCCGCAAGCTGAACGTAATATGTATAAAATTAGTGGTCCTGATTCATCAACGCCTTATCAACGACCAGCCCAAACCCTTAGACCTAGAAAGCTGAATTTGGCAAAAAAGTGTCTTTTATAAACCAGGAAAGCACTAAGAAAGGATCTTTCTAAATTCAATCCCTAAGGGGGTGAAATTGGGGTTAATTTGTATGGAGAAAACAATTTTTTTGGACATTTTGACTCGAAACTTGGTCAAGATATACCTTGAAGCAAATAAACGGACTCGTATTTCGCATTTTACGCTGAGGAGTCTAAATGGGTAAAAGAAAATTAAAGAAAAATTGCTAGGTCCTGAACTACTAATTGATTCATCAACGCCCAGCCCAAACTCTGAAACCTAGAAAGCTGAAAATTTTTAGAAAATTAAGCAGTCGTTTTTGCCTACCCCAACTGGCTTTGAACTTAAAACATGTATGCATGTATTATTGTTGTAATCAATATGAGTTTTGTATTTTATGTAAATTAATATTTATATCAACTTTAATGTCACAAATTAATATAAACAAATACTACACACTCACTTCACTTCTTGATAGGTTAAGGCAAGCGGCTCGTTCGCAAATTAATAATAATAGTAATGTGTCTACGACAATGGATGTCATGTGGCTGCTCGATGGCGTAGGACGCCACACATGTAAACATTGCCCCTTTTGCTCAAGAAGAACAGACTCCATCTCCTCCTTTATATTTTTGAAATTCATTATCATCTAGTGTTTAAGCTGTCGAACGCCACTTTTTACCCATCGTGAAAACAGAATTTTCACATGGACTTAGTACTTTAATTTTCATAAAAACCACAACAAAATATCCACAATTCAATTTCTTGTCTATGGCTCGAGGTCTTTGGCGGGAACTTGGCGTGAGCGGTTACTTTGTCAATTGAATTTTCGTTTACTGCGTGAAAATGTTGTTTAATGTGTAATAGTGATAGTGTCTTATGCAGTAAATTGACTTAAAGTCGTGTAGTGATGAAAAATTCAAGTGATAACAGTGTTTCTGCTCCGTTTGGTACCGACAAAGATCCTCGCGGTTGTGCTTCTCGCCGCCAGTTTTCGTAAAACAGACGCTATCCAGTTTTACGCAGATCATGAGAAGCTTAGGTTAAGTTAAAGAAAGAAGATTTTTCACTGAAGATATTGCTGTATGGACGTAGTTTCCTTTGCCTTTCTCGAAATGGATAAATTTAACAAAAAAAAATGTCTATGGCTCTCCTTTGTTGATTAGGCCAATGTCAGGTTCCAAAAAAGGTTGCAGTCTTGGGAGAGTCCAATTTACTCGAGACTATTACAGGCGCTATGAGCGTGCAAGACTTTAATAAATAAATAAAACTGTTTTTCGAAGCTAAGCTGTTGATTAACTAACTTAATTTTTTTTTTACAAAAACGAACACAACAATTATATCAGAGCTAGTACGGTACAAGTAGGATAGGTCAAGTAACAATAAGTAACCTATAACTTAATGTTATTAGAGTTAATATACTCAATTACTCATATAAGGTCTCAACTAAAGAAGTAAACACTAAAGATAAAATATATTTTAAATGAGTTGGTCTAGGGATATTAGAAGGGAGAATATCTAATAAAGATATGCTTCTTTGGGGGCAACTAAATAAAAGATGCTCAGCGGAACCTTCGTCTAAACCGCATTCACATCGTGAGCTGTCCCTCACCCGTATTTTCGCAAGATGGACCGGGGTGCATGCGTGTCCTAACCGCAAACGACATAATGTTGACGTAGTCCGTTTGCTCGCTTTCTGATATTTAAAAAATCAGGGTTTTATTGGAATAGAGTCCTGAATATCAGCGTAATATTTGCCTTTTCGAGTTTTAGAGTCTTCCCAAAATGTATTCCAGCCGGATTCTAGTCCTTCCTTAGCTAGTGGAATTAAATCATGAGTGTAGAGCTTAAATTGATTCAGAGACCCACTAACAGTCATTGAAGTATTATGTACTAGCGTACTAGAAAAGTCAGCGCGAACAACATCTTTGCAACATGCGCGGCAGTGCGGGGCGCGCGGGGGGTGGCTAATGATTCATAGATGCGACGTCACCGTTATAGAGGCGACACTTTGTTTAAATTCTGCCTATTTCATTGGGTACCTCTTACGTGCACATTATTTGACTAACAATTTTAATTATAATATTTATTTTTGGTATAAACTGACTTTACTCTGTGGAACAAACAATATTTGGCATAAATACCTATACTAACTGGTTCAGTCAGGGTCATTGTTTTCATCTTTCAAAATTTTACCTATATTCAATTAATAACCACAGTTTCTTCTTTTCTAAATGTGTAACATTATTATTTTCCACTATAAAAATAAACGGCAGCTTATACTATGTAATGTGTACCTACACTGTTACACACCCAATGTCGCTTCTCATATTTTAGTCTATGAAAAATGACGCAAAATGGCATCTACAAAATATTTTGCTCGAATTAAGTTTTAAAAACGATTATCTAGTTATTTACCGATGAAAAGTTATTCCTTTGCATTTTGACGTGTTACTCAAATTATTAGTGCAATATCGTAAAACACACGAAGGCATATTTATTGAGTTATAACGGGTTGTTGCTTTAAAACATACAAGACCTAAACGCTCAAGAGCGAGCAAGCGACTGAGTGAACTGCGGCCGGCCGACCGCAGTTGAACGGAACACAGAGTTAGTGAGCGGTGTCTTCTCTATACGTAGTAGTAATAGCTCAATGCTAACAGTAGCCTCTTTAGCGAAGTTGTCAACAGACTCGTTTCCTGCTATTCCCGAGTGGCCTGGAATCCACGCTAAGGAAATGAGGAACCCCAATAAATGACACCTGTAGAGAATGTCCTTAATTTTTAACACAAATGGAAATTTTGATTTACTCCGAAATTGGTTAGAAATAATTGCTTCTAAACAACTTTTTGAGTCCGATAATATCACAGCTTTTCTAATTTTTTTTTTTTTTTTTTTAATTGTGGCGATCGACCCATTGGGGCATTACGCCAGTGTCACGTCAATTAGAAATAAAAAATAAAATTAGAGCGAAATTTTGAAAAAAATGATTTAAAAAATGATCAGATATCATATGCAAAAACTTAATAAGAGATAGATACAAATAAGCTGAGAACCAAAACAAATACCGATATTATAATTATTAAAAGAAGGCATAATGCAAGAAAAAAACACTTTATAAAAGAATATTATTAAATTTACAAAAAAGGGCCAAACACATGTAAACATTACGATCTTTAGAACAAAGTAAAACTGAAATTTTAGTAGGAAGAGAAACTTTTATAAGAACTAAAGAATTGAAGAAATGAGAGTGAATTAATAAAGGGCACTGGAAGAAAATATGGTCTAAATTACCCTCCTCGTAACCACATTCACATAGGGAGGAGTCTTTGACATGAATTTTGAATAAGTGAACCGGGGAGCAGCAATGGCCAATCCTCATCCGGATGATAGTGGAAGTAAAACATTTTTCCATCCGAATCTTCGCAAACCATGGCTTACTTGGAATATCCGGCTGAAGAGAGGCGAACGCTGCACCCCTAATTCTACTGGACGACCTCCAGAGGGCAGACCATGATTTCAGAAGGTATAATGAGGGAAGAGAGAGAAGATCTTGAGGGATAATTTTAAAAGGAAATTTGTCACCACAAACCACTGCGTCCTTAGCGACCTGATCAGCGCGAACATTACCCACAATTCCCGCATGACCAGGGATCCAACCCAGAGAAACAGAAAGACCGCGATTAGAACATTCAATTAAGGATTCTTTGATTTGGAAAATAATGGGATTAATTTTTGACTGGAATGGATTACTCAATAACGACTGAAGAGCACTACGAGAATCAGAAAGGATCAGGCAACGAGATAAATTAAAAAGCAGAACATAACGCACACCCTCCAGGATAGCCATGCATTCTCCTGTATACACAGAGGATTCCGGGGGGCACTTGATCTTCTGGACAATATTAAACTGAGAGTGAAACACACCCACACCAACGCACCCAAAACGGGATGCTTTGGATGCATCAGTATAAATGGTATGCCATCCTTCCCAATCATTATTTAAAATATTAGAAAACAAAACATTACAGTGGAGATCTTGTTTATAAATATTAAAGTTTAACACAATATTAGGCTGATAGCAAACAGTAGAATAACAAAAATTAAAAATAGGGAGCTTGGGAAATCTAAAAACAGGATCTTTGATTGCAGAAAAACGCTGATAACTGGTAACCAAGCAAGGAGGAGACTTATGACGCCAGTAAGGAGAGGTTTGGAAATATTTATTCAAAAGAGACAGCTTTGGAAAAATAGGATGATTAGAAAAAAGAGAAATACGAAATAGAAAACGATCTGACAAATATTGGCGCCGAAGACTTAGAGGGGGGTCAACGCATTCAACCTGTAAAGCGTTGATCGGGCTAGACTTCATAGCACCAGAAATCAAGCGAAGAGCTTTAGACTGAATAGAGTCAAGTTTTTTTAAACCATCACAATTCCCCGGAACTAAGAGGAAAGAGCCGTAATCCAAAGTGCTTCGAATTATTGCATTGTACAATAGTTTCAACGAGAAGGGGTGCGCACCCCACCATACACCTGATAAACAACGTAAAATATTAAGGTTCTTTTCACATGAAACCACAGTTTTATCAAAATGCTCTGATCCAGTAAGTTTAGAGTCGAGAATCACCCCTAGAAATCTGGCAGATGTTTTCACTTGAATTAAAGAACCACCTATAGCGACCTGAATTTCTGGAATTGATCTCTTTCTTGAAAAAATTACTACACTGCTTTTAGAGGGGGACAAGTCTAGACCATGATTAGTTAGCCACACTTGAAGAAGTTGCAGACCATTAGAAACAATATTAGCAGCATTTTGAATAGATGCACAAGATGAATACACCAATAAATCATCCGCATACTGGAGCAAACGGCAGAGGCCAACAGATGATTCCAAATCCGAGGTGTAAAGATTATACAAAATAGGACTGAGGACCGATCCTTGAGGAAGCCCCTTCCAAATGAACCTGGAGGGGCATATTGAAACATCGTTACACCTGAAAATAATACGTCTTTCCGACAATAAGTTTCCGATAAGATTACTCAACTTAGCAGGGATTTTGAGCCTATGGAGTTTCTCCCTAAGGATAGGGAGCTGAACATTGTCATAAGCAGCCGCGATGTCCAAAAAATCCGCCACAATGGACTCATTACGTGAGAAGGAAAGACGAATATCAGTGGTGAAGATTGATAAACTATCAATAGAACTACGCCCTTTTCTAAAGCCAAATTGAGATTTAGATTCAACACCATTGCTTTCAACGAACCATTCCAATCTATTTTTTATTAAATGTTCCAGGATTTTAAGGAAAACAGAAGAAAGGGCAATAGGGCGATAAGAACGGGGATCAGCAGGATCTTTACCAGGTTTAACAATTGGGATGATGATCTGAGACTTCCAGGAAGTAGGACAGTTGCCAGTTTCCAAAATTTGGTTAGCCATACAAAGAAAAAAAATTAAGATAGAATCATTAGCATTTGAAAAGAACGAGTACGGAATACCATCATGGCCAGGCGCCGAATCCTTCACAGAAGAAAGAACATTTTTTAATTCGACTAAAGAAAAAGGAAGATCAAGCTCATGGGGAGGAGAAACCGGCGAAGGAAGAGAAAGTTCACAGAAATTAGGAGCATACTGAGGGGCTAATAAATCCATGAAGCATTCGGCCCACGACAGAGAGGAAGGGCAAGATTGATTGTGGAAATTACGAGAATTTCGAAAGCATCTAATGTTTCTCCAAACTGAAGAAGAACATGAAGCCGGAGATAAAGAAGAGCAAAAGGATTTCCAACCCTCTCGCTTTTTGTCACGAAACAGCTTTTTAGTTTGAGCTATTGTTCGATTTAGATCAATATAATTAGATAAGGAAAGGTCATTTTTATATGATATTTCGGCAAATTTACGACTCTTAATTGCATCAGAGCATTCACGGTCCCACCATGGAGGAGAAGGACATTTATAACGAGAGGAATTCTTAACAGAAAATGCAGCCTTTGCACTAAAAGAAAAGGCTTCTAACAAAATTAAGTAACAACCGTCAACATCATTGTTATTAAAAGGGGGGAGGCTTTTCGCTTTGAACTCAAGAGCTTTCCGAAATTCAATCCAACCATTTTTGTCTAGGATGAATTTTAATAAAGGGTCAGGAGGGATCGGCCTCGTAACAGAAAGGGAGGGAAACTCAATAATAATAGGGAAGTGGTCACTGCCAAAAGTGAAAGGTAAGGTAAACCACGTAAGGTCACTGGCTAACTGAGGCGAGCAAATAGAAAGATCCACAGCACTGGGAACCTCACCTGGCCGAGTACGACGAGTGGGAACCCCAGTGTTCAACAGACAAAGATTACAGGAATGCAGAATCTCCAAAAAGTGATCACCAACAGGGTCCGTTTTTCCACAACCCCAAACAGGGTGATGACAATTCAGATCCCCCATTATAACTATTGGTTGAGGAAGACGATCAATAATAGATTTAATTTCATTCAAAATAGAACGAGAAGGGTAAGGAATATATAAAGACAAGAAGGTAACTTTTTTTAATTGGATAGCAACAGCATAAAAGTTTGGGTTACTTAATTGTAGTTGAATTCTATTAAAACTTAAGAAATCTCTAATAAATAGAGCACAGCCATCATAGCCTCTAGGATTGGAATCTAAAACAGAAGAGTAACCATAAAGATTAAAAACCGAGCTCGACCTAAGCCAAGTCTCAGATACCACAACTAAAAAGGGGTTGTATTTGTTAATTAAATAAATAAGATCCTGTTTTTTACTACAAATACTTCTAGCATTCCATTGAAGGATTACCTGCCCCATAATTATTATTAAACAAGGAAGAAATGGAAGATTTTAGTAAAGGAGCAACGGAGGACAATATATCAGTAGAAGAATCAGGGGAAGAAAAAATTTTTATAATTGTTTGAATAAGATCAATAAGGTCCATCATTAATTTATTATTACCGCTGGCCGGTTGAGCAGAGTGGAGGGCATAGCCTCGTGGGAGCGAAGAAGGAGGGGGCCGGACCAAATCGCTGTACACTCTTTTGTCATAACCCGGCTGAACCTGTACATGGGGACGAGGATTCCTGTAAACCGTTTTTTTATATGAGACATTGGCATTAGAACTAGGGGAGCTAGATAACACATTGGCATAAGACTTCTTGGCAGGAGCATGCAGTTTTGCTGCCTCGGAGTAAGAAACAGAATCGTCAGACATAGTTTTTTTAATATTACACTGTCTGACGTATTCGGAACAAGATTTGCTTATGGCAAAATGATTTTCAGACAGGCAATTAATGCACTTTGCACTAGATTCAGGGATAGTGCAAGTAGATCCTGAGTGGCCTTCACCACATTTAAAGCAACGAGGAGACGACCTACATTTTTCCTTGGTGTGGCCATACCGGCAGCATAAGAAGCATTGAATTGTAGGGTAAATATATTTTTCTACAGGCAGAGAGTTGTAGCACAGGAAAATTCTACCTGGCAGGTTTTGCCCGTCAAAGGTGACAAGAACTGTCTCCGACGGCACCCATTGGAACTTATCGTCAGAATCTCTCTTTTTGTAATTAAAGCGTCGAACTTTCAGCAGCTTGCCGCAGCCAAAAGGCACTTTTATCAAATTAATTAAGTCGTCTGGAGAGAAATCAATAGAAACACCTTTAACAATCCCCATTCGAGTAACATTAAAAGAGGGTATAAAGGCCTTGTAATTGTTAGCTAACAAAGTGGGAGAGCCCATAAAGTTATTGGCATCCCCGGCCGAATGGAAGGATAAAGACATTCGGTTTCTACCTATACTCTTTAACGAACCATCAATAATATTAGGAAATTCCCTATATCTTTTATGCAGAAACCTACCAAAGTTAACAGGTTGAAGTCTAGTACCCGAATTAGGACAGCTTTCAATACGTACAACATGAACAACAAACGGACCTTTATCATTGTTGTCGTAAAAAGATCTGCCAACAGGAGTGAATATATCCTGAGATTGGGAGTCCTGGCTTGGAACGGATAATTGGCTCTGAGGAGCGCTGATGATCAGAGCTGGATGAGGAGGACTTACTGCAGGAGTCCTCTGAGCTGCGGGCAAGCTTACGTCATCACTTATCTGAGAAACAGAATCCTGAAAAACATTAAAGGCTGACTTTTGGCCAGCCGGAATGTCAACATCCGAGGAGTGACAAATCCGGGAGGGGGATCGCGAACGCATAGAAGAATCACAACTAACATCAGAACTTTTGTGGTTGCGGTGACATTTTTTCTTACATTTTTTCTTCCGTTTTTTAAAATTCCCACTGAAATCAGAATCATCTATTGACACATAAGCAGCCGGAGAGGCCGGAGCCAAAAACTCACCCCCGCCGCCCGACATGAGACCAAAAACTCACTAACAATTAACCCAACCCCATTACTACCCTAAATACAATGATAACTGATCAAATTGAAGCAGAAAACCCCAGCAAAGTACATAAAATAGCCCAAGCAAGAAAATGACAAACCCACCCGATTGACATGTGATTCTATGTACATCAACGATTCAAGCAAAGGATTCAAGAATGGCTATGGCTTCCCCAGTAAAAACTGAAGAGAGAGAAGGGCATCTAAAATTAAGCAATACCTTATGTTTAGGGATCCACACAGCCAAAATATCCACAACAAACTGAAATGACAATTTTGACTGACGTTCAAAAAGGGTTACCACATTTAGATTTCAGTGTAAACCTATGCAGAGTTATCGTGGGACGATTCTACTATATTGAACACCTATTTAATGAAAGGACATAAAATTAATAGCAGAGCGTAGTGGCGATCCACGTAAAAATGGAGTAACACAGCAAATCAAATTATGAAAAATATATTAAATCGAAAACACTATAATAATAAAGACACAGAACATTTTTGGTTGACTTAAGAACACCTAATCATCTGACACTCCATTCAAACATATATATCATTCTGTCATGCCTGCCAGTCTGAAAACGATTGTCCATCTAGTTTAGAAATCTCTTTCTAACACTCCTCCTCAAGCGTTTCCATCAGACTTCCTTCTCAAAGCACACTCAACTGTCACGGATCTTTCACTATCATACTAGTCGAACACACCCATTCCACTTCGGCAGAACCCATGCTTCTCCTTAGGCACTACCTTTGTCAAAGCATCAGCAACCATCAACTTCGTCTCAACATACTTTACAAGAAGGGTACCATTCTCCAATGAGTCCCTTATAAAATGATAACGGACGTCGATATGTTTAGTCCGCTGGTGAAGTATTGGATTTTGAGCAATTGCTATAGCAGACTGACTGTCACTGGAAATATTTATCGGCTTCTCCTTGCCTAACAGCTCATAAAGAAAATGTTTTAAAAAGATGGTTTCCTTCGCCGCTTCTGACAGGCTCACATATTCAGCCTCTGCTGTCGAAATGGCAATAGTTCCTGTTTTGAGCTTTACCACGAAATTGCTCCATTAGCCATGATAAAAAAGTTGCCAGAGTATGACTTTCTATCAACAAGATTCCCTGCATGATCTGCATCCGAAAATCCTCGTATCAGGTCACCTGAATCCCTGCTAAAAGTTAAGGCCATACTTTTTGTACCTTTCAGATACCTTAATATTCTCTTCACAGCAGTCCAGTGAACCTCGTCATAGCAATTACAAAACTGACTCATAAAATTGACTGCGTGAGCTATGTCGGGTCTTGTACAAATGGAAATGTACATGAGACATCCAATCAGCTCCATGTATGGAAATTTCTCGTTGGGCTTATTCTCTGATTTGGTGAAACGCTGACCAGGTACTGCAGGCGTGCTGACTGCATCCTGCATATTAAAACGCCGTAACAAAGACTCGATATAATCCTCTTGATCAATTTTCATTTGATCTTTGTCTTGCCTAATCCGCATTCCCAGGAACAATTCCGCTTTTCCAAGATCTTTCATTTCGAATTTCGACATCAGGTCCTTCTTGACCTTCTGCATCTCACTTGTGCTATCGTAGAAGATAAGTATGTCGTCAACATAGACCGCTAGAATTATCAAATTCTTGCCAGTTACTCTAGTATAAGCACACGGTTCATTTTGGCATCTCTTGAACTTCAAATGTAATAATTCCGTATGAAGTTTGATGTTCCAAGACCCCGTTGCTGTTTGAGCCCATAAAGTGTTTTTTTTAATCTGCAGACATAGTCTTCCTTGCCCTTCTCTTCGAAGAAAGGCGGTTGTTTCATGTACACCTCCTCATTAAGATGTCCATTTAGAAATGCTGTTTTTACATCCATTTGGTGTATTTTCAAACCATGATTTGCAGCAATCGCTAACAGCATTCTCAGGGAACTATGTCTGACTACTGGAGCGTAAGTCTCGAAAAAAATCGATGCCCCATCGCTGGCTAAAACCTCGCGCTACTAATCGAGCCTTATATCGTTTCTTATACACAGGTGTTGGATAAAAATATCACACAGCACTCCCTTATTTTTTCGATGTCTATAGCGCCCTCGCGCTATTGACAGTGACAACTCCGGTGTTTTTCTCCAACCTCTGTGAAGGCAAAGGCGCACACGCCATACTGCCTTGTTTTATAAAAATCGCGGCAGGCGACGTCAAGTAAAACCGTACTTTGCTTTCATGTTACCTTTCTTTGGTACTGTTTGGTACTTTGCACTGAGCATATCATTATAATCACCTTATAATCACTACGTTTTAGTACTTTGACACCAAAGAGAATGTAAAACCAATTTGACAGCATGCTAATGTTTAAATTTTATCTTTGTATTAAACTAAAACTATAAATACTTTATATTAAATTAAATAAGTCAAGTCATCGACTTAATATTACTATTCTAGGTTAAAATATCTACATAATTTTTATTAAGAAGTGAAGTTTTTGTTTTGAATAATTAATCATTTAAAAGTGAAGTGAAGAACTTGGTTGGCCTGAGACGTGTTAGATTTGGATTGATAAAACTCTCAATGCGTCGTGATCTAAACAGCAATACAGCACCTAACCAACAGGTTTATTTTACTCTAGGCGGCCAACGTATTGATGCCAATGGAACGCAAATGCCATCGGAACCAGAGGGTAATAGGGTCGCTCAATCGCCACAACCACCGCCACCTCCCCCCCGAGCCCCAAATCCGCCGCCACCTCCCTCTCCACCGGCAAATCCGCCGTCACAGAGGCGAGGAAGTATGGGAGTTGTAATTCCACAACACGAGTACTTAGAATACACGTACTCTTACAAACGAAGTAAGTATGCAATCATTAATTTAAAAGCTAAGATTTTGTGGGTGGCGCAATCTATTTTGTATTATTTTGTACGTACACACGACAGCACATCAGGCTATACATATTGACCTTGCTGTCGCAATAACAGCATTAGTTCGCGAAAAATGGGAAAGTTGAGGAAATAAATCGTTTAGTCTCATAAGTTGCAGTATTTTGTAGGAGTAGATCCCCTGAATATAGCTTAAAATAAAGTCTTGTCAATTATATGTGCCGCGGCCGGGGGGAACATAATAGAATCGGTAGATATATTAAACGAACCGACGAGCGTTGGAGTAGACAGGTTTTCGAATGGAGACCACGTCTTGGCAAACGTAGTGTAGGACGTCCCCCAGCCAGATGACCTAAAGAAGATTGTGGGTAGTGGCTGGATGAAAAAAGCGGAGGATCGTGCAAAGTGGCGCACCTTGGGGGAGGCATATGTTCAACAGATGATTGCAATAGGCTGATATGATGATGATGAGATGTATTAAACGAAAAATATATAACTATGAAATATCAAAAACTCTTGACATGCAAAGCTAAAATTTAGCATGTTAGATAGTTTGTAGACTGAAAAGAGTTGTCAGCTGAAAAATATATTTTTTTAACTGCAGAGACCAATTTTGCTATTTCGCTCGCTCCTTTACAATTATTATAAAAAAATAATCGAACTACTTTTAATTTACGACGATTAAATCAAACACAATTACATACTCCTTCATTTTCACATAAGAAAGTATGCACATAGACACACGCACCCACACACAAGCGCGCACATACCCACACATATGCACAATTATTTCTTATTTTTTATATAATTTTTATAAGTAGATTATTATTTTTTTATTTTAAGTTTGGTACCGCTTGGACGCGGTCGCTCACGGGTGCTGACGGATGCATATACATTTTGTAGTCTATTTTATTATTATTAAACATGATTTTGTTTGGTATCTAACTTTAACAGTTTACAAAATATGAAACTTTAAGTTATACCCTGATTATTTGACATTATACCAAATAACTCGAAAACAAAAGAAGATCGAAGACTGATATTAAGCATAGAGTGTTATTAGGGCCTGCCAGTGCACCACCTGAAAGAATGACCAAATCTGTCGTTGGCAGGCCACTCTTGTTCACTTAGCCTGCTAGACCCTTTATCCAACTTTGATTAGCTAAAGCATGAAAATTGGTTGACCAAAAAATATGAAACTGGTCTTAGTCTATGCAGGATTAAATGCCCTCCAATTTTTATTCAGGACAATTTCCGATACTGTAAGTCCTTTACCAGATAATATCTTTATTCGGTTATATTATAACCGAAAATACCCCTTTTGGGGTACATTTTTACCCAGGTTTTCCCTCTCGGCGGAGGTTTGCTTAAGTGATGGGACTTAAGCAAACCTCCGCCGAGAGGGAAAACCTCGGATATTTGGCAACAAATTAGAATATTAAAACAATAAAACCTCTTATAAAGATTTAAATCCGATTTCAATTCTAAGCCTATTGGCCTATCTATTTTTTGGATAAAAAGTAAAAAAACGCGATAAATTTAAAAACTGAGGAAAATAAACTTTATATTTAAAGTTGTGAAAAATTGCTTTAATTCATATTTAAATAAAACTATATGATTTATTTTCCTTAGTTTTTCAATTTTTCGTGTACTAGAACGCCTATTAGCAGCAAAAACGAAAATGTCATTCATTTATTTAGGTGATGTTTTGGTTTGTAAGTATTTATAATGCCAACGTGATGCCAACCCAGCAGTTAGGCCAGGAAGAAAATAGACAACCCAACGTTTGAATATTTTATAGGCTTCATTCTTTCGGTTGGTATTAAAATTAGAAAAACGAATGAGTGCAATGTTCAATAAAAAAGTCATTTTTCAATTTTAATTAATCATAGTCTGGCCAGGAATTTTTAGGCAACCCACTCGCAATATATTTTTTAACATACAAAATCGAATATTAAACAGATCGGTGAAGATCGCTTCTAATTCGGATCTTAGACTATAATGGGCACTTTTGCATTGGGAAGGTTCCGGAGCGGCAATGCATTTGACTTATCCGTAAGGTGTTATTTTTAAGTAGTTGTAAGTTTTATTGTTAATTGTTGTATTTAATTTCGACATGAATAAAAATATTGTATAGCTGGAAAAAATTGGTCTTAAAATATATTTTCTTTTATCGTATTCAGATAGTGGTACTGCGGCAGAGAAACTCTTCTTTGTGTTGTCCTTCGTAGTAATGATCATATGCCCTTTACTTTTATGTTTCTGTTTTAGGGTGAGTAGATGTAATGTACTTTTTTTTATCATATAGCGCGTGTGACTACAATTTTTCAGAAAGGTTATTTAAATATTAAAATAAAACAAAGACAAGTGAAGAATATAGTCGAAAATATAGTTAGTCCATTTCTATTACAAAACTGCCACTGCGCGGCTGTCATTTTTGAAGAAAAACTGATCTTTTTTAAAGGCTCGGTATAACGTTTTTTAGCCATTTATTCCATATAAAACCAAGTCATTCCAAGCCATAATAAAAATCTATGTAAACAAGTTATTCGATTTGACAAACGTAACGTGTTGCAGTGTAGGAGCAGTTTTTTTAATAGATTGGCCTGCTGAAAGGTGTCACTTTTTCATAGACATAGACATAGACAACGTCAGATATTTTTAAATGTAAAGTTACCCTAAGACCGTGAACATCGTGAACTATATAGACTTAGATCCTAGGGCGGCCAGACCTTACTTATTTTCTCAGTAATGTGTGGGAAAAGGTGTGAGAAAGAGTAGTGCTAGTACGTACTATTAACTTATGAATACCTGCTAACTTGGGCCGACAGCCAGTTTTCAGCTACCAGGTTCTGAAGGTACTTACAAAAATTACTCACCTGTCTTGAAGTCTGAGTGCTGATGACTTATAGAATACAATTAATTTAATATAAAAATTAATGATCAACACCGCCAGATACCCTCCGTCGTCGGCTGTAATTTCTGCCAGACGCTTTACAGTTCGCAATTAAATTATGCGATTGCACCTACAATCTGAGCCGTGATTTTCCCAGACTTCAAAAGAAGTGAGTAATTTTTGGAAGTACCTTCAAAACCTGGTAGCTGAAAATTGGCCGAAGGCCCAGGCTAGCAGGTATTCATATGTTAATAGTCCTTTTTTTTACCAGCCCATATACGTCCCCACCGAAGGGCATGGGCCTCCCTTCGGAACACGAAGGGGATTTAGGCCATAGGCCACCACGCTGGCCCAATGCGGATTGGTGGACCGCTCGCCTTTCGAAAATGAATTTTCTTAGACGGGCGGCTTTCATCACGATGTTTTCCTTCATTGTTGAGCAAGTCATAATTAGAAATCCGTACATAAATCCGAAAAGACGAATTTAGTGGTACAGGCCCGCAACTGGATTTGAACCTGCAACCTTCGGATTACAAGTTTGGCTCATTACCAACTGGGCTATCACTTATATAGTACATATTAGCACTACTCTTTCCCACGCTTTTGGTTAATGAGAAAATAAGTAAGATCTGGCGGCCCTGGGATCTTGGTCTAATAAGTATATCAACTATTCGCAATATTATGACGCATTATTTTCCGTTGGTTTATAATCTTACTCCGACCGTGAAATTATAACAATCTGACCGATTTATAATCGCCTGTTATGAGTCCATTGAGTTAGGAAACTATCATAGGATTCGAATAAACTCGCATATACTGAAAATTATTTCCTCTATGTCTCTCTAGTTATTTTCAATAGTTTTTAATTTAATAGATTCTTTGGCATGAGCAAACCATCGCTTAATAGGTTGGCAAGTGAGACTCAATAAATTTCTGCTTTAGAAATAAAGAAATTTATATCTATTTACAATTTCTTCCTATTGCAGGTAATAAACCAATACGAAAAAGGCATAATATTACGTTTCGGCAAAATTCGGCCAAAATCACCCGTTGGACCTGGCTTGACCTGGGTCTCTCCTGTTACAGACTTATTAATACTTGTTGACGTTAGAACGCAACCGATAAGTTTACAAAAGCAAGAGGTATGTATCTTTCACAATGATCTATGCCTTAAAAGTATGCATAAAATGTGATTAGATAACACGTGATTTTCTTAAATAAAAAACGTTTTTTAGATTCTAACAAAGGATGCCGTTACCGTCACCGTGGATGCTGTCGTTTACTATCGCGTCACAGGACCCGTTGAATGCGTCATGAACATACAGCATCACGCGTAATTATTGAATTTCTACAATTTCATCGGATATTAGTCGCTTACATCACACTTTTTGAGTTTTAACCGTGTGGTGATCGGTTGAGAATAACACCACCCCATCTCTTTCCGTGGGTGTCGTAAGAGGCGACTAAGGAAACACAAATGAGACCGGCCTCCTAGTAATCCATCCCAGGCAACGACACTTCTTTTTTTTCTGAATCTGAGGTGTCGTCCTATGGTCTCATGCGGTGTTGTAGGCTCTGTAAAGGGCCGTCTGGTTCGCGACCACCCTCCTACCGAAGTCCGACGCCAAACAGCTTGCTGTGTTCCGTCGGTGCGTGGGAGTACCAGTGCCTTTATAGGCATTTTCTGGGTTAACTCGCTCCATCGTCGACCTCATCTTTGACCTTATGGTCAAGATTGAGGTCAAGAGTTAACCCATCTTATAATAAAAAATAAAAAATAAATTATTTCTACCCAAAGACAATAACACATATCCTGTCATGATCATTTCTAGGAAATAATGGTAAATTTTGTGAAAAACACGTTTATTTTTTAAATCTAGATGCAGGTTTTTGTTACAAAAACATTTTTAAAAGGTTCAAATAAAAAAAAACCTGATTGACTGTCTGACACAATATCAACTCCCAGTCAAGAATTTGGTTTGACTAACGTATGACTTAGATAACGAAGGGCTTACTAACGGATTTCCCAAAATTCCTAGGGGAAAATGAGGAAATTAATGAAAAAATTATTTGTCAAATAGTACACGTAGAACTGTGTTATTAGACTTTCCTTATAAATTTATGTACCTATATGTATACGTAAAAGACACAGGTTTAATATCGATCAGCGGCAATACTATTTTTGTTTTTATTTTATAATGCCGACAAAAAAAGAGGACGTAACAATTCAGTTGTAAAGTCTTTGACTTTGTGCTAGTCAGAGCCCACCTAGAGTATGTTCGTTATATGGCACCCTTTCGAAGAAAATACAGGGTGTGTCATAAATAGTAGTTCAACGTTTATGGGTTGATTCATTGAGTGTTCAGCTATCACATACTGGAATCAAAATGTTTTTTTAACCAGGCGTTTAAAATAAACTTTTTTTATTGACACCTTGCACTACCTAAAGTGGCTTAGTTAAATACATATTATATTTTTTTATTCTCTTTCATGTAACATTTTACTGAATAAACGTACTATAATACTATAAAAAAACGAAACTAAAAATACTTTAAGGCCAGTGTTCACCAAAAATTTAACCAACGTTTAGCAGCTAACCAGAGATTTGACAATGTATTTTGTCTGATTAGCTTCTAACCGCGGTTTAACCGTTGGTTATATTTTTGGTGAACACGGGCCTTAGTCACTAACAAAAATTTTAAAATATCACAAAACTAGTTTTTAATTAAAAAGGAATTGTGACTATTTCAGCTTATTTTTTGTTTAAGTGGCAATAACTTTTTTTTAAATTATTGAACCGGTTTCCGTTATACCATTTTAGAATCTCCAGTGTACAAGTTTTTAAATAATGGGCACTGACAGTGTAGTGCATTTTTTTTTACACCATACGGGTGTGAAGTAAAAGGATTCGCTAAAGCTGAGAGCATTTTTAACCGACTTCAAAAAAAGGGAGGAGGTTATCAATTCGGGTGAATTTTTTTTTTATGTTTGTTACCTCAAAACTCCGTCATTTGTAAACCGATTTCAAAATTATTTTTTTAGTTCGGAAGCATCTACTTTCAGATTGGTCCCATAAAATTTTTATCGAAATCGCTTCAGTAGTTTAGGTCATAAATAAAAAAAACTGAAATTTACGGTCATATATGTGGATGATAATAGGTCATCAATGTAAACGAAGCAAAAACGAAGTAGTTCCCTGAGACTTTTAAATTGTTTTTTGGGGCTCCTTTGTGGGGATCTACCGTTTAGTGACCGGTAGCGTATATTACCACCACACATCTTCCCTGCTGTCTGGTAATCGGTTGATAATATCACCCACCATATATTTCATGCCATCTGGCGATCGGTTTGAGAATTGTACTACCCCGTATCTTTCTTGCCATCTTGCGACTAGTTATAAATATCACCACCTCATATCTCTCCGTGGGGTGAAAGTAATTGATCACTATATCACTCTTTAATCTCGAGTGATTTAGTGCTTTATAATAAACTAGCTTTCCGCCCGGTGCTCCGCCCGCGTGGACTATAGGTTATATCGTGCCTAACTGTGGGATAAATTGTAGCCTATGTCCTTTCCCAGACCCTATTCTATCTCTGTACCAAATTTCATCAAAATCGGTTCAGTGTTTTAGGCGTGAAAGACGGACAGACAGACAGACAGAGTTACTTTCGCATTTATAATATTAGTATGGATCTACGAGGGAGTTATATGAATGATAAATGATAACCTTTAAAAAGAATAAAATAAAATATTTTTAACAAAAATTGACCCGCCTTCAAAAAGGGTGAAATAATTTTTTAAAGATATGTACATGAGTAAGTAGTGGTTACGGGTAAAACAGCAAATAGGTGATGAATTCATAGCCGAATATGGCAAATAGAGAGGAATTTTTTTTGACGTCGGCGCCGGTTTGAGCAGGACCTAGTTAAATGAAATATGTAAGTATTCGCACAAGCTTTTTGGCAGTATAAAAACTAAAATAGTTATGCCATGCGAGTAACTGTTCGGCGCCGACGTCAAAAAAAAATTCCTCTCTATTTACCATATTCCGCTATGAATTCACCTATTTGCTGTTTTACCCGTAACCACTACTTGTGAACATAGCTTAAAAAAAATATTTCACCCTTTTTGAAGGCGGGTCAATTTTTTGTTAAAAATATTTTATTCTAAACAAACACTTTTTTTTAAATTAAACTTAAAATTTAAATAACCATTAGGCAATAATATTACGTTTATTAAGTAAAGCGTAACAAAAACATAATGAAAAAATAATAATATTTATTAGAGATAGAGTTACTTTTGTAATGCAAGGTGTCAATTTAAAAAAATATATTATAAAATCCGTTTATTTATAAACCCCTGGTTAAAAACATTTTAATTCCAGTATGTGATAGCTGGACACTTCATGAATGAACCCCTTAACGTTGAACCACTATTTACGACGGAACTTCGTTCCCATGGGAATTTGGGAAAATCATGTAGTTTCGAAGCCTATTCAATGCAAACCAACAAAAAATCAAATATTTCCTCTTTATAATATTATAGTATAGTATAGTATAGATAGATGATAGAGAGACTTTAAATTTTTTTAAAGAAATATTTATTCTATACTTAAATATGCTATGACTGTTGCCTTGTTCCCATACAAACTTCATCAGCATATAGCGCATTTTGTATGGGAAATCAACATTTTTTTTCGTATTTTGACCTATGTTCCTTGGGGAAAGTTGTTCAGTTTCATGGACTGATTTAGCATCCGAGAGGTTGAAAGAGATTTACCTAAAGCCCTATATATTTAATGAATTCCACTACTCATTGAAAATATTCACATAATCCACAATAAAAACTTTATGCAGTAAAAAATAATAACAGGACAGGTATGTAGCTTTTACACGTATATTATTTGTTAAGATAATTGTATTAACCCCCGACAAAAAAGAGGGGACGTACCTTGCTCAAAGGATTTCGTTGGCCATACAGCGCGGCAATGTGGCCAGTAGTAGTTTGAGCGGGGTGAACTTCGGGGGGGCTTTTTTGACTAGTGTTTACTTTTGTATATTTTTAGGTGTTTTTTTCGGGGCTGACGAAGCATGTTGCTGATTAAAATTGTCCTAGTTTTTAGTTATGACGAAGCCTGTTGCGGATACGTTTTTGTATATATATATTTTTTTTCCATTAAATCATATTTTTTTAAATATGAAAAAGAGGGGTCTAATAAGTTTGACGTGTGTATCTGTGTGTCTGTGTATCTGTATGTCTGTGTTTCTGTGAGTCTTTCTGTGGCATCGTAGCTCTTAAACGAATGGACCGATTTTGATGCGGTTTTTTGTTAGAACGCTGACGTAGTCGAGATGGTTCTTAGCTATAATGTATGTAGATTTGTTAAGGCGTTTGAAAATGTCTTTCTTGGCCCTTTAATTTCATTAAAAGTATCTTAACTATTGATGATAAACGTCGTCGCGTCAGACGACCTATCTGCGAGTAGGTGTAACTAATCATACTTCTTCACTAAGCGGACTTTAATTATTTTATTTTGTAGAGATTTTTTAGTCGGGGGTTTAGAAAATTTTTAATTAATTGCTTTTTTTTCTAGTTATCCCTGAAATAACACAATTTAGTGATTAATCGTAATTTATTGGTAAACCCTCTCATTTTTTCTTTCAGCAATACAGTTTTATTTATTTCTTTTAAATTTCAGCATTGCGACAGAAATGTTGGCTTTGGCAATTTTGAGGAACGTGTGTGCTCTTTACACATTGGCTGATTTGCTAACCAGCCGCGATACAGTCACTCAGCTAATGAGAGCAGATCTTGATAAAGGAACTAAGAACTTTGGAGTTGATGTGGAGCGAGTTGAACTGTAAGCTTTATTTGTAGTTTGTTCACACATAGAAAGCTATACAATGTGAGTCTTTATAATGTGCACATATTAAAATGAGGGAAACTATGCTTCATTTTATTGACAGAAAAAATACTTAAAAAATCTTTTAATTTATTTTTATTTTTTAATGGTATTTTTAAAATTCTTGTTTGTTACTGTGCCCCCCGTATAAACAAAACGGTATAACTTTTAAACAGAATGAACTATCACATTCAAACAAACTCGATAACGATTGGAAACAACAGGGTGTTTTCATAAAATTAAAAGCGAGGGAAATAACCGCCTCAACGGAAAATAAAAAAGATTTCTAACAGAAATAAGGTTTGTTTTTCGTCAAATTTTACAGAAAATGTAAAATTTCTCAGTAAAACACACCATTAACCAACCGGTATTTAGCGTAGGTAGCGAACGAACGTAACAAAACACATGTGGCTTATTAATTTGTGCAAGTAGCGACGGCAGATAATTCGGAGCGACTGTCATTATGACAGTATCTTAAAAAAAAAAGTGCGAGTCGAACCCGTGCACGAAGGGTTCCCTACCACTACCTACAAAACTGGCCAAGTGCGAGTCGGACTCTATAAAACCATTATCTCTTTAAGAACGGCAATAAAATTACATTTGTTGTATGGGAGCCCCCTTAAATATTTAATTTATTCTACTTTTTAATATTTGTTGTTATAGCAGCAATCAAAATACATCATTTTTTTTAAATTCGACTGTCTAACTATCACGGTTCATGAGATACAGCCTCGGACAGACTTATCTATAAAAACGAGCAAAAAAATCGCTATTTTTGTATGGAAGCCCCCTTAAATATCTATTTTATTCTGCTTTTTAGTATTTGTTATTATAGGACCAATAGAAATAAATCATCTGTGAAAATTTCAATTGTCTAACCATCACGGTTCATGAGGCCGGACGGACGGACAGCGGAGCATTAGTAATAGGGTCCCGTTTTTTTCCCTTTGGGTACGAAACCCTAAAAAACTAGGTCAATGATGCGTTTTACTGAGAAATTTCAGATTTTCTGTAAAACTTGACGAAAAACAAACCTGATTTCTGTTAGAAATCTTTTTTATTTTCAGTTGAGGCGGTTGTTTTCCCTCGCTTTTAATTTTATGAGAACACCCGGTTGTTTCCAATAGTTATCGAGTGTGTTTGAACGTGATAGTTCATTTAGTTTAAAGTTATACCGTTTTGTTTATACGGGGGGCACAGTAACAAACAATAATTTTAAAAATACTATAAAAAAATCAATTATTTTTTAAGATTTTTAAAAGTATTTTTCCCGTCAATAAAATGAAGCATAGTTTCCCTCATTTTACATTATAAAGACTCACACTGTATATACATATATCTAGTTTGACCTAGTTCCTTTATACTAAGTTTTTATTACTAGTGGCTCTGTGAGCTGTAAACATCACGAGTCAACATTTTTCGAAATGGATGAAATATGTTTTTTACGTTTTCAAGCACCAAGGCTCAGCCATTTTGAAAAATTTCTAAACACTGAACCGATAAAAACTCTACGTAATTTTTCCGAAGCTGATGCTCACGAAATTTCACAAGAATCTGTTTTGACGGTGAAATGTGACCTGTAGAAGAGAACGGTCGAACAGACAGCCGAACATCTGTACATTTGAAAGCATTTTTGCTCAAGCTGAAACGGAAACGCTCCGCGTTTGCTCGGTCAATCAATACTTACCAAAAACCTTATCCCGGTACCGAATATATTGAAAGAAAGATAAATTTATTATTTCGGACATCACAACACATACTCGTATCATACAACACAGGCGAGATCATACAGTATAATTTTCCACGTTAAAAACGTATGAGTCACCGACTTCAATCCCAACAACAGTTCGCACAAAGTAGATATCTAGTTTTTTGCGGACTACAATGCCTATTAGCAAATAACTACAAACATAAATGTCATTCATTTATTTAGATGATGTTCTAGTTTGTAGTATATTTTGTTTTTGTTGATTTTTTTTAAAAGCGCTGAATCATTTTCGATAAAATTTATATGGGACCTCTTCAGGAGTATACTCTTTCGAACAAATAAAGAATTTTGAAAATCGGACAACAGTTGCCGGAGTAATCGCGTAACAAATATACAAAAAAAAAAAAAAAAACATACAGTCGAATTGAGAACCTCCTCCTTTTTTGAAGTCGGTTGAAAACAAGATACACAAGAGAGAAACATAAAGACAATAACAAACTAGTCTTAGATCGCTATGTGTTGTAAGGTCCGAGACAAAGCCACAACGCTGGTTGACTTAAAATTAGAGCGAAAATTAAGGATGTGTTTTTTTATGTCATTTGTGATCGTCTAAATGTTTGTATCTGTGTGCTGCATAGTAAAATAAACGTTTTTATTATTATTATTATGTGAATTAACCCACAAAACTGAACAACTTTCCCTGAGGAAGGAACATGGATCGAAATATTTTTTTTTCGCTACTCAACTGATTTGCCTTTGCATGGGAAGTCATCAATTTTTTTTGAGAAATTCATACAGGTTCCTTGAAAGCTGTTCAGTTTCTTCGGGAGATTCTCCCCGTTAACTAATTTAAAGTCACCTGTTAAATCTAACAATATTTTTGAGGTGTGTACTACCTACTTACAATATATTAAAAATAGGCGACTGAATGCATAACCACCATCATAACTGGATGGGTTCCCTTGTTAACAGGGTCACGGAGGTTAGAAGCCGTAAATGCCTATATGATGTGCTATATCCTGGATTATGGCGCTTCCACTCTGGACTGGGAGTGAAAGAAAAACTTAGAATATACCAGCTGCTAACTCGTCCCAGGCATACTGTAAAAGTCAGTAAGTGGGACGCGAGGGTTTTTCTGTATAATGGGTGAAAGGCTAACAATTTCTCACTATAATACATCATGTTTTATCGAATAAATCTAGGAAGTAGGAATTTATGTCGAATGTGGCATCTAGTAGTTCTAGAATCACTGATGATGTGCCTACCCCGATAGGGATTATAGGCGTGAGCGTATGTATGTACGGTCTTGTAGGTTTATGATTATTTAAGATAAATCCAGATTTATAATTTTATTTTCAGAAAAGATCTCATTCTCCCAGTATCGCTTCAAAAGGCGATGGCGGCAGAAGCAGAGGGCAGACGATTGGCGAAAGCGAAGGTCATTGCTGCACAAGGAGAAATCAAAGCAGCCGAGAACCTCAGTATTGCAGCTCAAACGATATCACAGAACCCTCAAATTATGCTGGTACAGATTATGTTTTTTTTTACTTGTGGACATAATAATTACGTATGCTGAAATTAAATGTCATCATCAGCCCTTATAAGTACCCGCCAAGGCACACGGCCACAGACTATCTAATCCACCATAGCAGAGTCAGTAAGCGGGAAAAAATGAGTTGGGTTTCAAAAATTGGATTAAAGCAAGCCACTTCATAACGATTGTTCCTTAGGTTAAAATAAGCCGATAAAAATCGGTAGCCCTCGAAAATATCCCCTCCGAACCGGGACAGGAAGGGTCAAAGAGGTGCTTCGCCCGGCGTTACTTACAAAAATATTACTACTCATTTGTAGCTACCAGGTTGAGTTTGGTATGGTTTTCGTATAATCCGTAATATTTTTTTAGTAACGCTAGGCGGAGCACCTCTTTGATCTGATCCGGTTCATAGGGGATATTTTCGAGGGCTACCGATCTTTATCGGCTTATTTTAACCTAAGAAACAATCATACCAAGTGGGTTGCTTTAATCCAGTAAAAAAATGTGGACCTTCTTACTGACTCTACTACCACGCTGGCCCAATACCGGTTTTTGTACCATGCGCCTTTCGAAAACTTATTTCTTCCAGAGACATGCTGGTTTCATCAAGATGTTTTCCTTCACTGTTGAGCAATTGATAAATAATGGACTTGACCCGCAACCTTCCCATCAGAAAACTGTTTTTTTGCCGTTAACCAATAAAGTCCTTTTCTACTAGAGTTCTTCTAGCACGTGTTGCTCATTTTTGTAAACAACATCTCTTTTTAACAAAGCTTTAAAAGAACAGGCTTTGTATAAAGTTATGATCTACTAGCTTTCCGCCCGCATCTCCACCCGCGTGGACTACAGGTTATATCGTGCCCAGCTATGGAATAAAATGTAGCCTATGTCCTTTTATAAGGTCTAATCAATCTCTGTACCAAAATTCAAAATGGATTCAGTAGTTTAGGCGTGAAAGGGTCACAGACAGACAGTTACTTTCACATTTATAATATTAGTCTCTCTAGGTAGTGTATTTTTACAATCGTTAGGTACCTCTTTTCTTTGATTTTTTTGCTTATTCACATCGTATATCGAATGATATATATCGATAACATAATGTTTTTCTACTTTTTAGTAAATAGAAGTGTACGTTTCGCAAAAGTTTCGTATACGTTTCGTGAAATACTTACTAAAATTTAACTTTCGATTTTTTTTTTAAAGTTCTAAAGCAAGTTTTATAATATTTTTGTTGTTTCCAGCTGCGATACTTACAAACTCTAAATTATATAGCAGCCGATCAGGAGAATACAGTGTTTTTCCCATTCCCTGTCGACTTATAAATTTTAGCGAATTACGCAAGTCAGACAAGAATCAGATAATTAGTAAGTACTAACTATCACCTAAGGCAGGAAAAGAAAGCATAATGATATTATTATTGTAACATAATCAGAACCACTGATTTCAGAGACTTTTTATTAACATTAGCCTTCATCTGTTACTATTGATGCAAACTTTTATGAATAGGTAGTAGAAATAGAATAGAATGGAATGAAATCGAATAGAATAGAAAGATCTTTATTGAACAAAAATTAACACAATCATAAAAACATACAAACAATGCCGCCGTCGCGCCGCCTATGAAAAGATTTCTAAGAAATTTTGTAATAATTATTGCTTATAATCATTAATCATACAACTTGGCAATAATCACTAGCACCAAGTGTAATATTGACTTTTCATCATAATTGTATTTACCACCAGCACCAGGTAAACCAGACCACAGTCATTTAGTATTTCTTTAAAAATCCTTTACAAAGAACGACTACAAATGCGTTACTCTTTTCCCTCATATAAAATTCTCTTCACTTCTTGCTTAGACAAGAATTTTTGATTCTAGGTCTTGGCAAGCGGTTCATTCTTAAATGAACAACCGTTTGTTACCAGTGTCAAATATTAAATTCTATTTGCGCTTTATATGTAATCCATATCAATGTCTGTAAAAACTATGTAAAAACAAAACATAAAAACGTCAGTTACTTAATTTGACTTGGTCTTTGGCGGGAACTCGGCGTGAGCGGTTGCTTTGTCAATTGAATTTTCGTTTTCGGCGTGAAAAAGTTGTTTAATGTGTAATAGTGATAGTGTATTATGCAGTAAATTGACTAAAATTCGTGTAGTGATGAAAAATTCAAGTGATAACAGTGTTTCTGCTCCGTTTGGTACCGACAAAGATCCTCGCGGTTGTGCTTCTCGCCGCCAGTTTTCGTAAAACAGACGTTATCCGGTTTTACGCAGAACATGAGGAGCTTAGGGCTTAGGTTAAGTTCAAGAAAGAAGATTTTTCACTGAAGACATGGCTGTATGGACATAGTTTCCTTTGCCTTTCCCGAAAGGGATAAACCATGGACTTAGTACTTTCTCTTTTAAAGGACCAATTACTTAGAAAAATCGTATTAAGAAATATGAAACTTAACCCTATAGCAATAAGGTACACTTTCGACTGCTTCTCCGACAGCCTCTATTGAAACCGAAAGAGACACCGATGTGCGAGGCGGATTGTCTCTTTCTTTTTTCTTGCCAATTTAAAAAAACTTCATTAATCAAAAAAGTCTGGCTTTGACAATGAAGTTAATAACGAAGAAATACGTTGCATTTGAAATGAATTTCAGTTCAAATTGATGTAAATTAATTGTAATCATAATAACTTCGTCATCTTTTCCTAAATTACCAAAAGAAAACGAATTTTTTTTTCAAACTATTTATTACTACTGGCATCCCGTAAAGTGTCATCGTAATGTCATGGCGCCATGCTTTAAATCGTATAAAAATAATTCGTAACGGCAAGGATTATACCAGTTTTTTAAATTAAAATACTGACAAAATGGTAGAAAGATGTTGTATGCACACTTGTTCAAGTGAATCGTATGGTGGATGTAACATATCTTTTCACAAGTAAGCTAAAATAATTTCTTATAAATCTATTACTATGTTGTCCATGATTTCTTGTGTTTGGCGGAGAAAGGTTCTCAACAATGCTGTGCTATTTTAGTGCATAAAGATTCAGAACAAAGACAAAAATGGCTCAACAGCGTTGAGATTAGACAAAAGATAACAAAAAATTCCGTTGTATTCAGCCGGCACTTTGTGCCAACTTGCTTTTATGCTGGGAATTCCCGCCAGTTACTCAAAATGAACGCAATTCCTACTATTCCTCCCACGGTAAAAACTATGTACTATTGCGAAATTGTATTTTTTTGAATTCGCACACCAATACACCATAAATACACGTTACATGTCAACAAAGCTCTTTTGGCCCGCGGTTTCCATGGTGGCGCCTTTATTTACAATACAAGTTCTTCTAGCTGCAACTGTCACCTTTGTAGACCTATAAAATACTACTTAACAGTTATAGTTTTAAATATAAAGTCCCCACCGAGTGGCACGAGCCTCCCTCGAACAGTGAAGGGGGATTCAGGCCATAGTCCACAACACTGGCCTAAAATGCGGGTTGGTGGGTCTTTCGGAAATAACCTTTAGAGTTACGGGTTTCCTCACGATGTTTCCCTTCACCGCTGAGCAAGTGATAACTTAGTGATACAAGCCTCAACCTGGCATCGAACCCACGACCCTCCGCTCACAGGTCCCACTCACTATCCAGGGTTAGTTTATTCCGCCCTCATTCCAAACCACCCCCGTCCAAGTACAGTTAGCATCATCATCCTAAGTATTCGAAATGAAACTTCTTTGGGCGCGTTGAGAGTGAAATTTCAAAGTTGCGTCATGGTATTCAAAGTTTACCTTTAGAGAAATTTAAGACAGTAATTTAACAATGTAAAAAAAATAATTAGGCCAGGTACAAAGTTGTACCTACCTTGTAGTTTGAAAGCCTAGCGACCTTGCATTAAATCTGGTAGTTCTGATTTTTTGCTGACTTGTTTAGGATGTTACAACCTAATGAATAACCGCATATTTGGAAAATATACCTAGCCACAACGAATCGAAAAAAGGCAAGATTTTTTTTAAATGTACCTTTACCCAACACTGTGACGTCACTGGCGCGCGTTGACATCGGGTATATTTTCAAATTACTAAACGCGCGCGCGTAGGTATTTGAAAACATACCCGAACGCAACACGGCAACGCACTCACTCATTTAGATCAGAACGCCCGCTTAATTTTGACAACGAGTAACGAATTTTCATTAGGTACGTAAAAAGTTAAATAGAGTCATTAAACTTTAAGTTTCATTAAACTTAGTCTTTTAAACTTAAAGTCTCATTAAACTATAGTTCCATTAAACTAAAGTCTAATTAAACTTAAAGTCCCATTATTAAACTAAAATCCCATTATACTTAAAGTCTCATTAAACTAATCCCATTAAACTAGTCACATTAAACTTAAAATCCCATTAAACTTAAAGTCCCATTAAACTAAAGTCTCATTAAACTTAAAGGCCCATTAAACTGAAAATTTAAGCTTTTTCATAAACAACTTTTATCTACCTACATTTATAATTTTCAGTAGGGATAAAGGAATTTAGAAGTATATTTTGATATATTTTGCAATAACACAACACGGAATTTCCAGTTTGAAAATATACCCCGGAAACGCGTAGACGTCGGGTATATTTTTAAATCCCTAATATGGTAAAACATATTTTTAAAGTATACCTGAGCCCAACACTATAATAGACTCAGCGCCGAACGACACCATGTCAAAATTAAATTTAAAAAAATAAAAAAAGTGTTCAGTAAGTGATAGGTACTGGTTCAGGATTTTCATTTAAAGCTAAAAGGTTCTTTTTCAACCTGTATACATATATGCTCACGTCAGTAATTCCTAAGGGGGTAGGCAGAGAATCAGTGGCTCATCTTTACCTATTTTCTTAATAAAGAAAATATTTATTACATAACTTCATCGTAACTCAACCTTGTGACATTTGAATGACCTATGGTAAGAAGTACTAGTCACAATTTCTAGTTTTGATTTTTGAGCGAAACAAAATCCAAGATCGGTTTTTAATACAACATTGCAAAGTGTTTTAAATTCCAATCATGTCCAAATGATAGTATCAGGGAGATCTTTAATTTAAACTTCAGTTGATATTTTATAAAATACTCTATTTTTGAAGAAAACTACGAAAATGTGTAGCGTTCTTAAACAGCACCATCTATGGGATTTTTTTGGAAGCTTACCTCATTTTCCACTACCTCATTAAAAGTTACGTGTTAGACTCGAGTGCCACGATTTTTGACCTTGTGCTCTTTTGATTCTCTCGCTAACGCTCAAAATTCTAATTACTGTAGCACTCGCTGCGCTTGTGATCCAATTTTAGAATCCTTCGCTTGGTCGGTCATCAAATTTGAGCACGCGGTTAAAAGCAACTTTGCACTCATGTATAACAAATATCTCTCTGACTCTCATCAGCCCATACAATGTCTCCACCGAGGGGCACGATGTGTTAAGTTTACCTTGCCCAATGTTAAACAGGTTAATACCATTGTACAGATTAAGAATGTAAAACTGGACGTTGTGGAATCTACTGTATTCTTAGGAATAACTCTTGATGCAAAGCTTCAATGGGGTCATCATATTGATAAGTTAGCGAGCAGACTCAGTTCAGCAGCCTACGCAGTTAAACAAATCTGTCAATTATCGGACGTTGAAACCGCGAGAACCGTATATTCACTTCCACAGCCTAATGTCATATAGCATTTTACTGTGGAGTAATGCTGCAGATATCAATAAGATCTTTGTTCTGCAGAAAAGGGCTATTCGCGCGATTTATCAAATGAGACCTAGAATGTCTCTTAGAAAAATATTCAAAGAAATAAATATTCTGACTTCTGCATCCCAATATATCATATGTGACAATCTTTTATATGTGAAGAAAAATGAACATTTGTTTAAAAAAAATAGCGATAGGCACAATATAAATACTAGGACCAAGCATAAACTGGAAGTACTAGACATTCGTCTCCACAAGGTCACGAACGAAGGTATTCAAAATTTACCTTTGGATAAATTTAAGTCAGTAATTAAACAAAAACTTTACAAAAAGGGCTATTACAAAATTTCTGATGACCTAACTGACATGGAGCCATGGGAATGCCTGCTCAGCTTTAGAGTTATTTCAGAATTAGTTAAAATTAGAAAATAGGAAAATTTGTAATGCGATTAAAAAGAACACCCTCAGAGTTTCTTGCCTGTTCTTCTCTGGGGAAGACTGCACCTTTGCGAATAGGCGTAGAGTCAGTAGGGTCAATAGAACGAATGCGTATGTATGGTATGTATTTAAATCCTTTAATGTTTGTTTGTATGTATTTCATGTAACCTTGACTTGTTTTAAGTGGCATCCTGATTATCCTATAAAATAAAGATTTTTTCTATTCTATTCTATTCTATTCTGTGAAAGAGGGAATTTATTATTTAATAGTTTCTAATAAAAAATAACATAAGATCAAAATTAACTTATATATACCTATGGAACTAAATGGGCTCCTATGGAACTAAGGTCCGTTAGATAAAATAGGAAAAAACAAATTCTAAGCATAAAACTCCAATTTTACAAAAATCCAATATAGATTGCTTGGGGAAAATGTTTTCATGGGAAAAGTTTTGAAATTAAGTTAAAAGCATGTTTTAATGATTTGATTATAAGATGAGACGAAAGGTGAGTTTTTGTTTTATTTTTTCGCAACCTAACTACACAACTTTGTGCCGTGTGGTGATCGGCTTAGAATAACACCACCCCATTTCTTTCCGTGGGTGTCGTAAGAGGCGACTTAGGAAACACAAATGAGACCTGCCTCCTATTAATCCATCTCAGGCAACAGCACCTCAATTTTTATGAATCTGAGGTGTTGTCCTATGGTCTCATGCAGTGTGGTAGGCTCTGTAAAGGGCCGCCTGGTTCGCGACTACCCTCCTACCGAAGTCCGACGCCAAACAGCTTGCTGTGTTCCGTCGGTGCGTGGGAGTACCGGTGCCTTATAGGCGTTTTCTGGGTTAACTCGCTCCATCGTCGACCTCATCTATGACCTTGGTCAAGATTGAGGTCAAGAGTTAACCCATCTTATAATTTAAAAAAAAACATTCCCGATGTCCACTACTCAGTGTCCTCCTTGTATATTATCATACAATTTGGTGTTTCATAACAAAAATGTAGTAACGTAAATGTTGCTGATGGTTTGTTATATAAAAATAAAATTACAGGAAAACTTCTATCCTTAAATGGAAGCCTGTATTTGTCTGTTACGTATACTTTGCACTCCCAAAAAAAAATTATAATACGAGTAATCGCATTGTCACCCTACTAGAACGAGACGTTCTGCCTCGTTGCTCTATCTCTTCTTCGGCCCGCGTTTGAGCTCGAAGATTTCTATCCTGATGTATTAGATCCATGGGATAAACTTAACAAAAAAAAATTAATTTGACTTTTCTTGGGTATTTGGCGGGGTGGTTGCTACGTCGATTAAATTGTTGTTTTCTACAACCCTCGCGCGATTTATTTGTATTTTGCAGGATTTGTATCGCACGGCGCGTAAACAAGCGCGCGACGGGTTAAATAGTTTATAATAGTGATTTGGGAAGCTGCGTCATATCTTTTCGTCGCCACTCCCGCAGTATCTAAAGACCAAGGTCTTTAATCAATGCCTCCTACCAGTCATGACCTACGGAGCCGAAACGTGGAACATGACAGTGAGGTCGGCCCACCGATTGCACGTCGCTCAGCGAGCTATGGAACGCTCCATGCTCGGGATCTCGCTAAGGGATAGAATCTGAAACGAGGTTATCCGATAGAAAATCTGAGTGATGGATATTATCCAAAAGTGTAGCAAGCTGAAGTGGCAGTGGGCTGGCTAGGTCTGTCGCAGAACCGACGAGCGTTGGAGTTGACACCCAGCCAGATGGTCAGATGACCTAAAGAAGATAGCGGGTAGTGGCTGGATGCAAAAAGTGGAGGATCGTGCTAAGTACAAAGGACCTTGGGGGAGGCCTATGTTCAGCAGTGGACTGCAATAGGCTGATATGATGAATAGTGATAGTGCATTGTGCATTAAACTTACTTTGAATAGTGTAGTTACAGTATTCTGTAACTAAAATAAATTAAAGTGATATGGTGTATCCGATCTTTTTGATTGTGACAAAGGTCACCGCGGCAGTGCTTCTAGCCGCCATAGTTTTCCGTAAACAAAACAGATGGTTTATTGAGGATGAAACGCAGAAAAATACAGAAGATGAATATTAATTCTAATTTTGAAACGGCTCGAAAAACTAAAATTAATATTCATCTTTCTTCAACGGCTGCATGGTCATATATTCCATTGCCTTTCCCATAAGGGACAAAATTAAATAAAATAAAATCTGTTAAAAGTATGTAAACAACATTGGTAAACAATTGATTTCAAACATCAAAAACACCCAGAATAATGGATTCCGAGCATCCTCACGGCCATCACAAAAAATCAAAATCCGAAAGCGAACCTAAATCAAAAGGTAATATGTTATACTTAATAATATGTAAATGAGACGTGAGTTCGTGTGGATTTTCGTCCCAAATTCTTTGATCAAATTTGAACTGACACACATTTGACAAATATGTGATATTCCATTCATCCATGAATTGTCTTAAAAAGAAGGCAGAGCCAAAATTTTAAAATTGAATTGAAGATCTTTGTCTAAATGCATTTGATAAAAGTAATTTTACAATTTCATCAAATAAGTTGCCCGTTACCCACGAACATAAAATCACCAACCAAATCCGTTAAACTATCGAAATAATGAAAATGACTCTTTTAAAACCTGGCTCCTTCGTGCCACTTCTCCTCTACCTGCTTCAACTACTTGCACCTTGTAGGTACGAGTACTCTTAAGTAGGGATCACCAAAGTGGCATGCGGGCTGGTGATCCTGGAGTTCATTCTCAACCATGATATTGTTGCTCGACAACTAGAATCGGTTTTTAGATAATTAATTCAAAATTCAAAAAGGTTTGTTGTGTAGGTTACCAGCCTCTTTCCCTTCGGACACATATTACTAAAATTTACTAAAAAATAATAATAAAATAAACATGAAAAAAGGAAACATGTGGTTTGTGTATGTGTGTGTGTGTGTTTGTGTAAGATTATTGTAATGCTAACTTGTGTAGTACAAACACATGTTAACCTACTCGTATATACATATTAAGCGGTAAGTTTAACCGACTTCAAAAAAGGAGGTGGTTCTATGTTTGACTGTGTGTATCTTTTTTTTTCTTATGAATGTTCACCGATTTCTCCGCCATTTATGGAACGATTAAAAAATTTTTTTTCGAAATACCTAGTATACTCTTTCGTCGAGTTAGCGTAAATCTAGGTTTCAGTGTAAAGTACACGCATAACTTGTTTTTATCACTTATGTAATTTTTTAAATCATTTTACAGTTAATCCTGTGGAAAAGCTGGTAGTCATTTTCTCTTGGCTGTTAGTTATATTAACGTTTCCATTTTCACTAATTGTTGTTTTCAAGGTAATTATGATTATGACTTTATAATTTTATTAATAGATAACCGTTTAGTGAACACCAAATTTTGAATCTCGATATATTGTGCCTTATTTGTTTCACGTCCCAACCAACCCTCGACAGTAAGAAACCCCCTTTCTCATGGAAAAGGGAAAAGATTTCCTTTGTGACGTGGATGGCTTGGAATACACACAAAGATGACAGACACAGCGCCCAGACCCTTAATTTGACTGCTAGGCGGCGCGGCGTGATTCTTTTCAAATGGCACACCGTGAGATTAAGCATTACGCATTCTGTTCGACTTGGTTTAACGACTGTAGTCAATGGACAGGCAGCCGGAAAGCATGAAAATGTTCATGATAAATGTTACAATGGTCACTCACCAGATCAGAAGGTGGTTTGAAAATTCTGACGACGGGGCGTCTTTGCCATAGACCTATTTTGTATGATAATAGTGCAGTATCCCTAGACTGAATTGATGTGTATACTTGATTATGTATATGTTACCGCCAATGTATGCAATCAGGGATTGTATAGAATCCCTAAGCATTTTATAGAATATAGTATATAGAATGAGATATAGTACAATATCATTTCATCCATTACCAAGGCATTTTATACAATCGCTAAATAGCATCCGACAATGTACGAAACGGGTTTTTGATGATCAAAAGTTAACAAATGATTATTTTACCTAACTACGCAAAGGAGTGTCATATGTCAGTACCACTCTCACTTATTCCACGTATCTTACCCTCTTTTCCTGACTTACTCTCAGCTAAACGGCGATCGGAACGGTCACCAAAATACTCACAGAAACTGTAACTTCACGTGTTTTGTATGCGCATGTAAATTGAATATGAATGCAATATTATTTCATAAAGCTGATCTGATGATGGAGCCTGAAAGTCACCATAAGAACTCTGTTATATAAATTAATTTAAAAAATAAAAATCCCGACTGCGTCATAAAAACTGAAAAGAAAAAACAAGTAAGTCCAGTTAAAGTAGAGACTTTTGTTATTGAATATTATTGAATAACATAACGATTTTAGCAGTCGAGATCCATCAAAAATGCAGCTTCCTAATAATGGGTCCCGATTGTTAAAATCGTTATCTTATTCAATAATATTCAATAACAAAAGTCCTACTGGACTTACTTGTTTTTTCTTTTCAGTTTTATGACATTCGTTTTTTTTTAACAATTTATTTTATTTTGTACACTTTTTAGTTAGGGTCAGATATTTATATTTGTTTATTGATTTTCTCATTAGCTATACTTATCTCACTTGCATAAAAAAAAATTTCAAATTAAAAGCCTATATTTAAGTGAAAAACGTTACTAACCAACTTTAAAGCGTTATATATTTATCTATCTATCTAAATATTTTTTTTAAATTCATTTCATAGACACTAGGGTATAAGGGACACGCTAGGCTAAATAAGTTTTAATACAATACCTGAATCGCTCAAGGGTTGTATAGAATGCCTAGGGATTCTATACAATCCCTGATTTTCACAGATTCCCGGTAACATATAAACGAAAAGGAAAAGATTCGTTAAGTATAAACTTTTCTATCTTGCAGTCGATAAGGCAGTATCAGCGAGTGATTATTTTTAGAAATGGGAGGCTAATGTCACAAAAAGCCTTTGGTCCTGGACTGATCTTTTATCTACCTTGTGTGGACGAATTACGATATGTTGACTTGAGAACTATTGTCTACTGTGTGCCGTTGCAAGAAGTTGGTACATTTTTATTAAGTTATAATTTCACAAGTTTTAATTATAATGCAAACTGCTGTATCGAATTAGATACAGATGATAAATTCACCCTTCAAGACGAACCTATCATCTGTATCGAATTAGATAGGCCTGGGTCACTAATTTCTACTTATTCCATTTGGTTTATTTATAGCATTGCCCAAAATGCCAGTTGCCCCTGTTCCATTTGCCCTCATTCCCAGACACTATCGATAAAGTGAATAGGTAACCTATTCTTCTGCGGTGTTTTTTTGCTTGATACTGTCCACAGCAAAGGTGGTTTGCATTTCTACCTTTGTGGTCCATAATGGAAAACATTGAAATATTATCACGACGTTTTTTTTAAATATTTATACCGTAAAAAATGAAAGATATCATTTCTACTTAATTATTACTTTGAAGATTTTTTTTTTTTTGCTTGTGACTATTTTTATATAGTTGTGAGTGTGACTATTTTTTTTTTAAGTTTCATTGGTCCCCAATTTTAACACCTTTAATGCGTTAGGGGATCTACAAGATCTCTTGCGAGACTTTCAGCCAGTGCGGCGCAAAAAATCGTATTCTCTCCCTCTGTGCGGGGGACCGTAACTTCTTTATCTGTATGTGTGTGACAGAGACTCATATACATACATGCTTTCCGCTTCAAGTTTGATTCAATGCTTAAATAAAAGCAATTGGAATAAAAGCAATTGGGATAACGCACTAAGTAGTGACAATAGGTGCGTTAAGAGACCTTTTGTACCTCCTAAATTAAAGGCTTCGCAGACGCACGGAGTGGAAAGCGGGCAGCGTTAGTGCTGTTCCAGTGTCGGTAGTGTGGGACCTGCTACAGGAGAGAAGGTGTTCCGATCATCTTTACCAACGTGTTAACAAAAAAAGGCATTACAGGCAGGCGGATAGTTTACAGGCATCCAAGAAAACCAAACGAACAATGAGATATTATGTGCAATGCAATCAATCAATCACTTTTCTTAAATAAATATTGGATGACTTTAAATCAGTTAGCGAAAATTAAGGATATGAACGAGCCAACGAAACTGAACAATTTTCCTGAAGGAACATAGGGCGAGATAAGAAATTTTCGCCTCTCCCCTGTAATGGTATTTTATTCACTTTTGAGACCACTAGCGTCATCTATGCGCGTCTTGGTTTACTAAAAACTTAGCGCTCTGTTTTATGTTTTGTCAATATTTAAATATTTACTCGTAGTAACTTCGATTTGGTTTTCTGTCGATGTGATCCTAGGATTTGGGACTTCTAATGTCTTTTTCTTACTTGAACAAACAATTTCTAATTCGAAGAATCAGGAAGTTATCTCATAAGTGGCGTGAAACGAAAGCGTTCCAAAATTATTTATTTATCTCTTTTCGGCCGGAGCAGGCCTAAATATTCTAACCGGGACTTTTCAACTCTTAATATCATTTTCTAAACTCTTAATATCATTAAATTAATAGAATAAGTTTTTTAAATAAATAATAACAATAAACGCTACACACTCAAACGCCCAAACTAAGGTTTAAAAAAATTAAACTTACTATTGCTGCTTTTCTTGCATGGGCTAGGCACAGAGCTATTTCTAAGTCATTAAGTGCTTACGATATTCTATTTTGAATTTTAATCTAGTTGAAATGCAACGCAGAGGTGGGGGAATATCGTTTCAGCATTTAGACGCATTATGCATAAAGCTCCCCCGAAACGCAGCAGTTTTATGCCTTGGAATTTTCAGTTGGATATCATTCAGAATTCAGAATAATGGTCTGCGTTCAGGGTTCCTGTTTTTGCTAAACTGTCCCTTACTTATACAGGGTAAGTATAATGTAAATTTTTCCTGTTAACACACTAACAGAATTTAAGTTTTGTTTAAAATAAAATACAATTTCGAATTATAACTTTTGTTCTTAACAATACAGACTAGTGGGTATTTACTTTAATAAAAATTATCGTGAGCGACTGAGAATGAGGGCAAATGGAACAGGGGCAACTGGCATTGAGAGCAACTAACTCGCTTTAGAATACAAAATACAATATTATTATGTAGAACTGTAATACTATTTTTTTAAGGCTTTAACGAAAGATGCTTTAACGGTGACGGTGGATGCAGTTGTCTTTTACAGAGTATTTAAACCAGTTGATGCTATACTCAAAATAGCTGATGCTGAGTAAGTTTTTTCTTTAATTATTCTTCTATTCAACTGACAGATTACATATTTTCTTATTGTTTTCGAAATAGAGGCGGCGGAAGGCGTCGGGCATCGAGGCAGTGGCAGGTTAACCCTAGCACGTGAAACAACCTATTAGTTGGGAAAATATGAGAAAGCCCTAGCAGTGGGGAAGGTATAATGGAAACCACAAATACACTCAATCATTTTATATATTAGCAAATGCACATAATTACAGGTCAATTATCAACAGTTACAAGGTAGCAAATAGGTCGGGCACCGGGCAAAGGACTATAATGGCAAATATGGGTGAAATATAGGTAGTTAGGGAGGCAGCAAAGTAACACACAACAGTGTGTTGTTCACACAACAGCAAAGTAAGCGGCAATTTACTACACGATAAACTCCGAGATTACAAATTTACACAATCACTAGATTTTACAACAATTATAAATGGGCAGACTAATAGGGAAATACTCAACTACAAGGGTAACCGGCGGTGTAGGTACAGATATAGAACTTTAACCGATGATATTGGGAGCAAAAGTGGGCGGGGCGCGGTTTGGTGGCCGTATACATATAGTACTCGTTTCTCGTCTTCGATCAAACACACACATTCATACACACAACATACATACAAATACACTAAGAACGTGCTGAGGGCCTCAACCTCTAGGGGCCCAGGCCAGGCCATCCAGGGCCATCTCAAAACTTGCAGGGCCTCAGGAATTTAAAAATCAAAATTAAGTTTAGATGGTTACCCAAACATTTGCGCGCGTCTATCGGTACGACTATTTATTTATCGTATCTATTTAGATTTCGATACCTATCTTATTTTATTAGTCGTCATTAAGAATTTTGACTGTACAGAAGTATAATGTATGACGAAATTTAGATATCGTAATCGACTTCGATTTATAAAATATAATAATTAATTGATGAATTTTTAATTTCATCATGTATTACAGGTAACTAGACTCATGAAAATACACATCATATTATACAGTACATCAAAATATGTGAATAAATAACAGAAGTCTTAAAATTAATTAACACTATATCCCGGGTGTTTTTCCGGGGTGTCGACAACCGGGAATCTCCCTTGAAAACAGCGGAACACTACGCCCTCCGTCCAAATTTCCAAAAGCATGAACCGCATAACGGTCTCCAGCATGAATCGCAACGCATCACAAATGCTTTTAAACTAGCATGATGATGCGATTCCAACGGTTTCACTCTCTGGAGACCCAAGGGAACTTTTGTTACAAAAACCGACGCTATTACGAGCGGGATAAGGGCAGCCTGATGTGCTGCCGCGTGTACACAGACGTGCTTTGAGCTAGCCCGCAAACACACTTCCGGGTTCATCGATGTAGTCCCGCAGCGACTCTGGTCGTTTGCGCTTCTTCTGCGTCTTGACGAAGCCATCTTTGTCACGGTGTTCTACTCTTGGAAGTGGTCGAGTCACAGCAGCAGAATAGACCCACGGGTTTGGCTGGGGGTTGATAAATCAGTGAGTCAGGATTTTTTACTTTTAAGCAGTTTAGTTTTAGCAGTATTTTTAAGTGTACTTTATGACTGGCAGTGCTGCAACCCAGCTGCTGGCTCAGACGTCGCTCCGGAACGCAATCGGCACGAGGTTAATAAACGACCTCCTGTCTGATAGACAAGCTATTGGAGCTGAAGTATTCGACAATATGAAGGGATCCACGTCCTTTTGGGGAATCAATGTCATGCGGGTAGAAATGTAAGCCTTCTTCATATAGCGCTTAGTCCCTTTTCTCATTCGGATACCCTTGACCAAGATTCAAGATTTGGCAGATCAGGTAATAAAAGTGGTGCTACTGCCATCTCACCTCCGTGTCCCTGCTAACAGGGACTCTGATTGGATTTTCTGAATGTGCAGGTTTCCTCACGATATGTTCCCTCATCCTAAGAGCAACGGCCAGTGTATAACTACGTTTTGACGTTTAGGGTCCTCTTCTTGTTATGGCCACCTCTGCATAAGACCATTTCTAGATTTGACCACATCGTTTTTCGTCCAGCCTCAGTACAGTGTACAAAAGAATACAAATTATCAAAGTAGGTACTTTATTTACTCAGGAAACAAAAACAGATAAGCGAAATGAATAAAACTTTAAAAAATCTTCTTTAACTTTTCTCCTAAATTTGAAGATTATAAACTTATCTTTCAATTAACTATTAACACTGCTTTCGTATTTTTATTTTATAACTTACTAGCACTCCGATTAGTAGGATTCTAGGTACCTAAAAGAATTTTTAAATCGGTCCAGTGTAGTTTCGGAGCCTAATCAATGCAAACAAACAAACAATCAAATCTTTCCTCTTTATAATATTAGTATAGATTATTCAGGGTGTTACAAAACCTTATAATATTTACAGATGAAACATACACACTCATAGACACTAAGGTTTTCCCTTGTTTCGTGGGTCTCTTGGAACATAACATCTGCTTTTCTCACAAATGTTTGCCCCGACTGGAAATCGAACCCAGGACCCACCAGTCAAGGGGTAACATCACTTACCACTCAACCAAACCGGCCATCGAAACGAAAATTTTCAATACGAAAAACTTTTACTGTGGGAAGAACCCTGAAATCTAAAAAAGTTATACTGCATAAGTACAAATATAATTACCTACTTGATCCATTAAATGTGAAAAAGCCGAAAAATATAATTTCACTTACCTGTTTTTTGTTTTCTAAATAAATGACTATCTTTGATCATTTGTATTCTGTTGTACACTTTACTGAGGGTGAACGAAAAACGAAGTGGTCGATTGGACCCCGAGCCGGGCATTAATTTTAGTCAGTTATTTTTTCTCGAGCGATAGCTTGTAAAATGCTTCAGATAGATTTATCATGAAGCTCTATGAATGTCTGCTGCGGCTCGGTGGGTGCGTTAAGCACCAATAGCCTCCCAGACACGTTGAAAAAATACATTTTATCCGTTCAGGTGGTGATATTGAGAACTGTTTGATTTTCATATACTTGCTGACAACCACCTCGACCAGCAGCGCCACCACCAACCGAAAGTAAAGTTGCATACTACCTAGCAACTGGAAATTCAGTTGGCGGTGGCGCCACCAGTCAAAGCAGCCGTCATTAGATGTATCAAATTTAGATAGTTCTCAATTTCACCACCTGAACGGATAAAATGGCGATAGCCATACGAACATGTAATTTTTTATTATTTTTTCAGTCAATTCTTCTCAATTGAAAATTTATCAGATGACAGTTTATTTGATATTGTGAGTAAATAATCACGTCTGCTGGGTGTATCTTGGTGGGAATATCGTCTGCTGAACCCTATAGAACCCTATAGAGACGTAATACAAGGCGACCCGAACCTGTCAACTCGTCAGTGGCTCTAGTCACTGATATATGTATAACACACGCCATAGCGATCGTGTTCGGAATCTCTTCGGATTACTTCGCACCTAGTTGACAAAAAGTTGACAAAATCATTTTCTTTCAAATTCGCACGTATTATACGTCTCTATATAGGGTTGAGTGCTCGTAGAGTGTAACACAGAAACATCTATCGCCCATTTGGTATTTAAATGAATGGCTATTGTTACTCATCCCATCCTCCGAGCCGTTGCAGACGTTCACAGAGCTTCATGATAAATTTATCTGAAGCATTTTACAAGTTTGCCCGAGAGGACATTGGTAATGCAAAACTGTTCCCAGCTCGGGTACTAAGTAAATCCAGAATTGGTCAAACAACAAAGCAGTCATAAGCAGAAGTGGTCAAATCCAGAAATGGTAACTTATGCAGAGGTGATAACAAGAAGTGAACCCCGAACGTCAAAACGTGTAACTCAGAAAACGAGTCATTGGTATTGCGGTATTTTGGGTGTGTTCCTTCCTGACCGCGCCACAAACTCGATTTTTTTAAATCTTGAGTTTACAGAAAAAAATCTAAAATTGTTAATTTTTGTTTTCAACTAAAAAAATGATGCGTGCAATAGTTTGAGAGTTAGCCGCTATCTTTTATCACTTTCCCTTCGTTTTTCAGCAAAGAGGTATGCATGCCATTAGAACTACAAAGGGCTATGGCGGCAGAAGCAGAGTCAAGTAGGCTGGCAAATGCGAAGATTATTGTAGCCGATTCTGAAATCGAAGCTACGAAAAATCTCGATAAGGCTACTGAGCTACTAAGCTGCAACCCGTATTCAATGCAGGTAAGTATTACTTTACTGTTTTTCTTTCATTCCACTAAGACTTTTATTACTGTTTCTATCATTTGACTAAGACTTTTATAGTTTTTTTTCTGTTTTTATGCTGTGCTGTTTAATACCACCAAGACTGTTAGAACTGTTTTTTTAAATTCCACTGAGGCTTATATTACTGTTTTCAGTTGCGCTACTTGCAATCCCTGCACACCATCGCCGGTGACAAAACACACACCTACGTAATTCCCATTGCTCCGAAACTTTATAAGAATATATTTCACTAAAATGATACGTCATTCAAAGTATATTTATCTATTTAAAAAGTAAAAATGTACTAATCGGGCTTTAACACGAATTACTTGAAACCATGAACCATGCTATACCATGCTATAAAGACTGTTGATATGGTTGACAACCCCCGACTCAGGGATGGTAGTGTACACGAAACTAATGCCAAAAAATCTCTATTTCTTTAAAAAGATTATTAAATTATCATTATCTATTTAAAAACGAAAAATGTACCAATTGGGCTTTAACACGAATTACTTGATACCATGGACCAATACTATGCTTGTAACTATGTACGTCCAGTCCAGTAAGTAAAATGTTTTGATGCTAACTTAATTTAGGTAAGTTTTGTTTTTACTTTATAGTTATCTGTAACTTTTTAGTGTATACGTTTTGTTATGAATAACTTAAATTAACATTATATTATCAATTTTTAAGTTATGTTAGTTATGTAATAATAAAGACAAGCATTCAAATTTTCTCTAGTTTTATTATGGAAAAAATATAACTTTAATAAATTAATCAACAACTACTAATCTATACTTCTAACAACTGAAGAACTTGCAGAAGAAGGAAAGACAAATATGAGATCTTAATGTTTGATGGTTAAGTTAAGGATGTTTCTTTAGTTCAACCTTATATAGAAACTAGCAGATTAGTATTCTTTGCAAAATCACTTTCATCACAACTATAGAACATCAACGATAAGGTTTAGTAAGACTGTCATGTCAATCAGAAAGTTCACAATTTATTAACATCTTTAACACTTAAACAGTCCTTCAAGTACCAGATCCGTGGCGCTGATACTCGAAATAAATGTACTAGCTATCACAAGCTGAATTGTCTCCATTATTTCCAAATCGATAAAGCCTTTATTATATTATCTCTTTTTCATACACAAATCTATCAAGGCGTTCCTAATGTATTTTTGACATTGGTTCCTAACGTATTTTACAAAGCTTTTTGCTATTTTTTACATTGATTTGGGAACGTTCTTAAAACACCACCAACTTGTTTTTTGAGATCCTATTTTTTATGCGCCTTCCCTAAGTCACGCATTCTAGAGTATTTATAAAACTAGACTCAGTGCGATTGGTGTCTACGAACACTGATTTTTGAGTTTTTTCCTCGACGTTCTAGACCTCTTAGGATAGTTTAAGAGAAATCAAAACAAAGTTCCATTAAAATAGTAACAATGCTTTACAAACTTGCTTCTTTTAGGTTTTTAATAGTGTAGTTTAGGATTACGAAACTAATCTGTGCAGAAGGACATAAAGCGATGGCATGCCAACGACTTTTTAAAATAGATATAACCATCATTTTTTGTAGCTATCCCTCCTCAAAAGGTTCTCTACGTATGGTAATGTAAGACTAGTATTCTCTCCTGTCATCTTCCTGGGGGTGTCCATAATGAGCTGGTCGCTGCTGCTGGCCACCAGCTTGCTTGTGTACGGTAGCCTAGAAAAAAATAAATTATGGCCATTAAAAATAAAACATTCACGACATAATCAATTCCTGTTTATAAATCCAATTCGGAGTGGGCGGAACGTCATGTAGTTCTGAACCACTTGACGCTATATTTAATATTCAGGGTTATTAGATGGATAATGAGTATGGTGGCGATAGGTTGCCAGCCCTTCGCCCACGATACAGCAAAACCCTCGCGCCCCACATACTGGCTTCTATAGTATACATGGGAAGAGTTGGCAGCTGGCACAGTCTAAGTTTTTCTTTTACTCCCAATTAAACGTGGAAACGTCTTTCATTCTTATTCAAGCGTTGAAGCGCTCAGTCCAGCGTGGAAGCATCATACGTAAAGTCAAAGTTCAATAAATAAATTGACGTGAGTGTGTGGCACCCACACTCACAGTAAGGTTTTTCACTGTATCTCACCTTGGGCACAGAATAAATAATAGTACTTGGGACACGACAACCATGAAAATCCAACGGCAAAAGGCTCCAAACAGGAATTGAATTTAATAAATGACCACATATGGGTAGTTGGTAAGTTCCGCAAAGTAAAGACTGTTCCCTAAATTGATATCCAAATCTTTTTGAATTTAAACCTTATCTCCAGTAGCCAAGAAACTTAGATGAATACCAACTAAAGGAAAAGACGACGGCCGGTTTGGTCGAGTGGTAGTGACGCTGCCTCTTGATCGGCGGGTCCTGGGTTCGATCCCCAGTCGGGGCAAACATTTGTGTGAAAAGCAGATGTTTGTTCTCGGGTCATGGGTGTTTGTGTTTGTCTTTATGTGTGTTTCGAGGGACCCACGACACAAGGGAAAACCTTAGTGTGGGCCTTTGAGTGTGCAGCGTTTATGTGTAGCGTTTATTTATTAAAGGATATCGGGCTAAACAAAAATGTCGACTTAGTAATGATACACATTTTTATAGTGCTAAATGATCATGCATGACTAAATGGCCAAAAAAAAATTGACACAAATCTTATGCTTGCATAACTGCTTGCAGTTAATCAAGCAACAGTAATAAAAATATCAAATAACATAATTTCAAGGAATAATTCATGTCCCACATTCAACAACCTGTTATCTATATCATGCACATATTACATCAAAGCTGATCAAAACGTAACAGATAATTACTGAGAAAATTATTGAACCCATTTTATAGGTCACCTTAACCACTTTTACCTGCTGTTAACCACTCATGCGCGTAGTTCCACAAATAGCTCAGATCTTTTGATAAGTTTTTTGTCAACATTAGGTAGATACAAAAGTTAATCTAAGTTATGTATCTAGTAAATATGTAGCTCTCGTGGCCTAGTACTAGCGCTAGCTGTGCGGAATCGATGAGTGAGGGAAAGCAAAGTAAATAGGGGCAAAGAATCTGATGGGTGACTATAACAAAATATCACGACCGTATCCGTGCTTTGGAGGGCACGTTAAACCGTATCGGTCCCGGCTTGTGGCGATGTACTTCCATCGTCTTATTTTTTGACACAAAAACTCTACACCGAGAATAGACAATGTAGTTTGCATGCCTTTACAATATTGGCGAGATGTGATGTGATGAATGTGTTTACTGTACAATCTTTTTGTTGCGCATTTCTGGCAAATTTCATTTCATAGGCAACTTCGCCACATATACCTAAGGAACTAAATATTTGAGAAGTTTTCTTACTTGGAAACCGTTCTTGGGATCAGCAGTATATCTGACTAGACGTACGGAACCGTCCGGTTCGACAAGGGAGTACTCTCCCCGGACTACGTCGCCATCTCTGTGCTCTTTGTGGCTCTGGAGGTTTCCAGTGTGGGGGTCATCTACTCCATAAGCGTATGTGTAGTCTGGCTTGGCCTGGGATTATAAGACATTAATTATTTACTTCTTCAATTATAAATTCAGTGTTGCGTGCAATTGGTACAATTTGACGTTCCGGTGCAGACGTGTAACATATAGAATTTAGATTTGTAGATGTCGATTAATTTCTGTAGGCACCTTGTTTTAAAATACTACCAACTATTTTTTGAACGACGTTTTTGATACAAACTTTTCAAAGAAATAACTCTGTAATTTGCAGAGCGCTTTTATTTTTGCCATTTTAGTCTCAAACAGCATCGGTCTACTCATGTTTAAGCTAAGATTGGCGCAAGATGTTGCATATTTAATTTACATCTTGGATTGGTCAGATTTATCGTCGAAAAGTATCAATTCATCACATAAACAGAGTAATAATGACTTTCTTCACAATATCTTTATATATAATTCACTCACCACATAATCAACAGTCTTCAAATGCGCATACTTCTGAGTGTCAGGGTCAATCTGTCCCCTGTTGTGGTCGTAGCCATAGCTGGCATGCTGCTGGGCGCCGGGAGCGGCTGGCACTTGAACTTCTACGATCTGGCCGCTGACTGGCCCGCTGAACCGGTTGTAAGAATAGCCACCAGGTCTACCAGCCAACGCTAATGACATCGCAGCTACGAAGGTGACAGTCTGGAAAGAGAGTTTGAAAAGTTATTGAAAGGAAAACAAATAAGAAATACTTAAAGTATGTCAGCTAGCAACGCTTTCCAAGTGTACTATAAGATCCAGTAAAGAGTATTGCTGTGTGGCAGAAGAAAGGCTCACAAAATATCACCACTATAGGTCATACGAGTAGTACTTTTTTTTTTAATTATAAGATGGGTTAACTCTTGACCTCAATCTTGACCATAAGGTTAAAGATAAGGTTGACGATGCAGCGAGTTAACCCAGAAAAAGCCTATAAAGGCACTGGTACTCCCACGCACCGACGGAACACAGAAAGCTGTTTGGCGTCGGACTTCGGTAGGAGGGTGGTCGCGAACCAGACGGCCCTTTACAGAGCCTACCACACCGCATGAGACCATAGGACAACACCTCAGATTCATAAAAAAATGAGGTGTTGTTGCCTGAGATGGATTAATAGGAGGCAGGTCTCATTTGTGTTTCCTAAGTCGCCTCTTACGACACCCACGGAAAGAAATGGGGTGGTGTTATTCTAAGCCGATCACCACACGGCACAAAATTTTCTAATAACAACTCTCACAATGTGATTACCTATGTCAAATGTGGCGTCATGCGGTTCTAGAAACAGAGTCTCTACCTACTCCTAAAAGCATTATAGGCGTGAGTGTATGGATGCAGTAGCTTCATGTCATGACAGATACACCATCAGGCCAAAACTTTATCCCTGTCGTGGAAGTCTAAGCAGAAAGCTGACGTAGAACTGCTAACATCCCAGATACAGCGTTGTTAGATGAAACATGAATACAGTGGCTATAGTTGCTCACAATACACCAAAATCAGGACTCCATGATTACTAACCCTTAAACTGGGAAGAACTAGCAGTTGATACATTCTTTTGAACAAGACATCGTTGATACTTTTTAGAAAACTTCCAAAAACAATACGAAAGAATCCTAAAGCGGTAAATTATTGAAATGACGAAACACCACAGTAAGGCACGAGTCTACTTCCCCAGATATAAAAAGTGTGACGACCTTCACGGATGACTGCTACTATCTCAGCTGACGTTACTCAATAACAGTGGCAATGAAAACTTGCGTACGCGCCGAAGAAAGTTACAGCAGCGTTTTTGTACCATGAAGGATGAATAACTTGATTTTAATTTTTCCGGATATTTTACTACGTGTTTTAATAATATAGTTAATAACATAATAAGAACCTAAGAAATATCTTTATTTTTGTTTAATACAAAAGAATCCTCTGTTCTCAGTAGTTCAATTTTTGAAAACTTTTTAAGAACAACCCGCACCGCTTTAATCATCATACCTATAACCCTGCATAATTGTTAGCCATGGCGTTAAAGGGTTCTGTACTCACTAGAAACTCTACTAGGTACACACGGCAACACATAAAGTTAGACATGTTGACTCTGTATATCGCCCTTATTTCGCTCGTAATAGCGCCGCGCCTACTTTCGTAGTGCAAATGGGTAACCTGATGAGCCGCTGTCTGTATCTACTTTAATAAGAAGAATGTGGGAGAGTATGTGATATAAATAGAGGATTTTTCTTGTGTCAAAATAAATGATTGTCAATGTACCAAAACAAAATGAAACACATAAATTATTGATTATACAGGGCTTTAGGTATCGCTCTTGCAACCTCTCGGGTGGTAAATCAATCCATGAAACTGAACAACTTTCGCCAAGGAACATAGGTCAAAATACAACAACAAAAATTTTACCTCCCATACAAAATGCGCTATAAACTGATGAAGTTTGTATGGGAACTCAATATCTTATATCTTAGCAAAAAATGAAACCTTGCAATCAGATCAGACTATCATCGTCTGAAAATATTTTTGAGTGGGATTTTCCTCAGAAAAATTCTTAAATTTTCATGTAGGTAAGTATTTTTTAATATTTAAGAGTTTTAATCAAATTGCTTAAAGTTTGCTGAAGTAAAATGATAAACACCCACAGACACACTGTCACGCCGGTGGTTCCTATTCGGGTAGATAGAGCATTAAGTGGTTTTAAAATTACTTAACACTGCCCACTGTGAGTTTGAACCTGCAAACGAATTATTAGATAAATAGGAATTGCTTTAAAACCCTTTGACTTTAAGCAAAATTAAATAAAGAGACTAAATTGTTTTAGTCGTCATGAGTAATCAATTATTATGTCCACTCACCAATATCAATAAATTAGAAATAATAATTAGGAGGAAGGATTATTTCATAAAACTTCTACTCACACTATCATGTCCTACACGATTAATATAAATTTTTAGCACATAATTAATATTTAGAAAATTAACTATACATACCTTAATCGCGAAAGCCATTTTGCAGAAAAATTAACAGTGATATCAGCAAAGAATCCTGGTAGAATGAGGCCCGAACCAGTAGCCATTGGTTTTATACCTGACAGTTATCTAAGAAACAATAGTTTGAACCGCAATCGTGAACTTGTCAGTTCGGTTGCGGCAAGGTATGAATCAATAATTTTCAATATTCGGCCGGCATTCGGCTCTCGCGCCACGCAAAACGTTACAATGATATTGCGTAGGTTAGTTTCAAGTTTCAGAGTTAGATCTAAAGTCTGTCTCCTAACATTGTGGAAAAGTAAATATTTGCGAAGAAGTACCTATAATTGGTGTGGGACAGAGGGCAACGCTACCTTGGATGATGATGTCTAATACACAAGTCGTCATACATTGCCTCTGCTTATAGAGTGATTTTAGGTAAATGAAGCGCTCGTAGCCCAGTGGCGCTCGCTGATCTCAACCGATCAGTGAGGTTAAGCAACGTACACAGAGGCAGGGAACCTGATGGGTGACCTAAGTGGCAATTCATCACGAGCGTCTCCGTGCTTCGGAGGGCACGTTAAGCTGTCGGTCCCGGCTGTTGTTGATTGTGTATAGCCAGAGGCCATTTGGCGGTTTGGAAACTCTGAAACCAGGGTCACAGAATAAATAACCAGGGTTAGCCAAGCTAGCCACATACTCAGAGGCGGCCTTAGGGGGTGGCGAATAGGGCAATCGCCCGGGGCCTCGCTCTTGCAGGGGCCTCGCGCAAAACTCAAATTATATTTATTTGTATAACTTTAGCGTTTCTCGTCAAACGTGACAAAATTGATAAACCAAACAACCAGACCTACTTTTGCATCAAATACTTTTCACGAAGGACGAAGGGCCTCGCAAAGACCTGCTGCCCAGGGCCTCGCAATGGGTAAGGCCGCCTCTGCACATACTTGACTATACCTACACGATAAGAAGAAGAATGGATACCTATGTAAAAACAAACAGCAATTTTGGACCAACTCGTTCAATCGCAATAAATTGACATCATCGATAGTAGGCCTAGAACGGCAGCGGCAGCGGGGCGTGGCATTCGGCACCACTCGAAATAATTCCTGGTGCAGTGCACTGACGACGTGATGGGATGAATCCGCTTCCAGTTCCAACCCTTGGTCCAGCTCATTCCAGCAAGGAAATGCAGATCTTTTTGTCCATTAACTAGGTAGCTTTAGCTCATAGTAAAATTTATTTTTGCAGTGACCTTTAGTTTTTTATTAACTTTTAATTTTTTTGGTTTCTAATTTACAATTTTAAACGGTTTTAAGCACTTTCCTTACTTAAAGACGGTATCGAGCCGACAGTTTCGATCTTATAAGATAAGAGGTCCTTCAACAAATTATGACAAAACGAGTAATTTTTAGGAATCTTTTATGAAGTCCTATGATTCCGTGTAGCATCCGATAATAGATTGCAATTAAAGATTCCGAAATATAATTTTCTTAAAACAATAGCCAGGTTATCCAAAAAAAATAGATAGCGCGGCCGAAGCCCTAACCAAGGACCGCAACATTGCAAATCTGTGTAGAACGCTGAGCAACGCCATCTGTGCATGAACGAATTAACTTTTTCTTAGTAATGGATAGTTTTATTCAGTTACGTAAATAAGATCATGTTAGATGCAAAATAATTAAATTATTATTATACTAGCATTCCGCCCGGGACTTCGTTCCCGTGGGAATTCGGGAAAATTATGTAGCCTATGTCCATCGGGAATAATGTAGATTTTTCAAATCTACAAATCAAATCTTTCCTCTTTATAATATGTATAGATATAAAATTGATAAAATGTTTTTAGATTTTTTAAATAGGTCAACCAATTTTATTGTTTTGAAACTTGGCTGTAATTTTATAGGCACTTGATATTCTTCTCCTAGCTAAAATAGAAAAAATAAAATGTCAAAATTAAAATGTCAATGTCACTTCTGTTCTGTAGTCTATAGGATTTTGCGCGGAATTCAGTTAATTTGTGTTTTCATTAAAAACGCTTGTTTTAAATGCTATCATGAGTCCACAAAAGAAAAAACCAAAATTAGACGACACAGGAAGTATTAACCCATTAAAAAGAGATGGAAAGGCCAACTCGCCAACGAAAAAAATTAAAGTAGAAAAGTCTTCGAGTGAAACTGCGAACAATATTGATATTCAAGCTCTAAAGCGGAAGAATTTTGTTACTGCTTGTGAGCAAGTATCTTTTAAAGCATATTTTGATCTAGGAACACGGCTTCAACTGATTTCTTTGCCGCCTTGTATGAGTGCAGACACTTGCAACCATTTGGACCCGGGAAAGATAGTAAGTACCTATCTCATCAAACCAAACTTCAAGTAGGATTATACTAGGTACCAGTACAAATCTAACCAGCTAATGCTATTGCCCTTGCTATCAGGCACTTAAGATAAAACTTGTAAGTGTTTGGTTCACCCTACCAACTCACATTAACCGTTTCTTGTCCTTATTTTATGTTATGATGATATATTATAATTCATAATTATTACAATACGCAAGCTTTTTTGTGGATGTTCCTGAACACTCTTATTTATTTACTAAGATAAGATTAGGTACATTTGCAACATTAAGTACTAAGTATCCATGGTGTCACAATATATAGTAGATAAATATAAAATTCTATACAAAACAATGCTTTACTTCTTATTACATATAAAATGTGAAAAAAAAACCAGAAAAACAAAGTTATAGATCTATATCTGAAATTTTCAGGCAAGGATAAGACCCGTACCAGACTATGCAGAGCAGTCAATACGGATCGAGTTGAAATCATACACATGGAGTGAAGCTGTAGAAATCTGCCAACTAAGCATCACTCCAGAACATTACTTGACTGCAGATATCCTGAAGGAAATAGTGGAGATTATACTGGTAACTGTTTTAATTTCTTATAAGAACTATAAAGCGAACAAAGGGGCGAATGTGAGGGATCGAACAGAATACTTAGCTTGCTGTAGTTTTCCTGCTTAAAACTCAATTAATGCACTAGTTAAATAAATAAACTGATCTTCATCAAAGCAAGTTTTATAATGGAAAAATACAAAAACGAAGACATAAGTCAAGAAGACAAACAATAGAAATAAAAAATATTTACAAAAGATGACGTGTTCCAAAGAGTCCACGACATCCTGCCCCCCGTGCAGCAATGCACCAACTGGCTTCACCAGCCAAGACAGCCGGAACTGCCTTAAATAGCCAGCTTCACCAGTTTTTTGGTGGGCCGACGTAGTGGACCCCCTGGAGTGTCCACATCAACCACCCTCACCACACCATCTTTGCCAGGGTATGTGGTTGACACCCGACCTCGAGGCCATACTCCTCGTGGCATTGTATCGTCAACTACAATAACCACATCCCCAACCTTTATTCCGTGGTCTTCGGCGCTTCTGGGAATATTTCTTGGCTGCATTTCTGGTAGGACCTCCTTCACCCAGCGGGCCCAGAAATGGTCGGCTAAACGGAGCGCTTTTCTCCAATCTACGCGGCCGATGAGATCCCTTTCGCTTAATGTTGATGGCAGTTTCTGTGGCGTTGTTCCAATTAGGAAGTGGAAAGGTGTGAGGGTTGTTGGGTCATTCGGGTCTGTGGATACGTGGACTAGAGGGCGAGAATTAACGATTGCTTCTGCCTCGCAAAGGAGTGTGTTCAGTGTCTCTGGCTTCGGATTTTTCTCCTTGAGGGTAGCGTTCAAGGCTACTTTGACAGTGCGCACTAATAGCCAGCTTCACCAGTTTTTTGGTGGGCCGACGTAGTGGACCCCCTGGAGTGTCCACATCAACCACCCTCACCACACCATCTTTGCCAGGGTATGTGGTTGACACCCGACCTCGAGGCCATACTCCTCGTGGCATTGTATCGTCAACTACAATAACCACATCCCCAACCTTTATTCCGTGGTCTTCGGCGCTTCTGGGAATATTTCTTGGCTGCATTTCTGGTAGGACCTCCTTCACCCAGCGGGCCCAGAAATGGTCGGCTAAACGGAGCGCTTTTCTCCAATCTACGCGGCCGATGAGATCCCTTTCGCTTAATGTTGATGGCAGTTTCTGTGGCGTTGTTCCAATTAGGAAGTGGAAAGGTGTGAGGGTTGTTGGGTCATTCGGGTCTGTGGATACGTGGACTAGAGGGCGAGAATTAACGATTGCTTCTGCCTCGCAAAGGAGTGTGTTCAGTGTCTCTGGCTTCGGATTTTTCTCCTTGAGGGTAGCGTTCAAGGCTACTTTGACAGTGCGCACTAGCCGCTCCCAACAACCTCCAAAGCTTGGTGCGGATGGTGGAATGAAGCTCCACTTAATCCCTTTGTTGGCTGCAAAGTCCATGACAGCATTATCATAAAACTCTCTGAGTATTCGGTTAGCGCCAACAAATGCAGTGCCGTTGTCCGAGAATATGGTTTCAGGTGTTCCGCGTCTGGCGATAAATCGACGGATGGCCATGATTGCAGAATCGGCGGAAAGGCTATGCACAACTTCTAAATGAAGAGCTCTTACTGTTAGGCATGTGAAAAGTGCCACCCAACGCTTCTCATGCCGTCGACCAATAGTGACGGTAATGGGGCCGAAGTAATCAAGACCGGTAAAGGTGAATGGACGTTTATGATGAGCCAGTCTTTCAGGTGGTAAATCTCCGGTTGTGGGCGTTATGGGTTTCGCTTTGCGAATCTTGCAGAGTAGACAGTGTGCGGATATGGTTCTAACCGTATTTCTTAGGTGCAACAGCCAAAAACTTTGGCGAATCTCGTTGATCACCATGCTGTTGTTGGCATGGCCAGCCTTCACGTGGTAGGACTTAACTAGTAGTTGGACCACTCGATGGCGACCGTCCAATAAAATAGGAGACCGAGTGGTAGGATCTACATCAGCCACAGCTTTGATCCTCCCAGCCAGCCTAAGGAGGTTGTCCTCTCCCATAGTGGGCGACAATTTGATGAGCCGACTATTCTTGGGTAGGGGTTGGTGGTTCATGACGTTTTTAAAGTCCTCGCTGAAGCTGTCCAGTTGCGTGCGCTGCAGAACGTGCCTCTCAGCGGCTTGAAGGAGTTCGGCAGTAAGGGGTGGTAAGGTGGTTGAATACAAAACGCGATTGGAATTTGAATTTGGACCCCGAACGCGATCCAAAACCCTGCCAAATATCATTGCCGCTTGCAGAGCGCGAGCCGTGGCGCGCAAAAGACGCAACCAATTATCAAAACGGTCAAAATTTGCCGTGACCGGCGTTGGCAAAAGGAAATTAGCCGAAGTTAATCCCACCAGTTCGTTAGGCTTACATTTTAACTCCTCTCGAACTGGTGCGACATTTAGAGGTTCCTTCGGCCAACCATCTTCGTGTTGAAGAAGGAAAGATGGGCCGCAAAACCATCTATGACTTAAGTCGAAAATAAAATCTTTGGTTCTTGTGGCATCATCTGCCACGTTCAAGCTCGTTGGCACCCACCGCCAGTCTTTAACGAAAGAGTTTTCTAGAATTTCACCTAGGCGGTGGGCTACAAAGGGCTTGTAGGACCGTGCATCACTTCGCAACCACTGCAGGACGGTCATCGAGTCTATCCAAAAGAAGGAACGGTTTGGTTTTTTGCGATGACTGTCCTTGATAGTTGTAGCTAGCCGAGAAGCAATTAGAGCGGCTTGCAGTTCTAGCCGCGGGATAGAGACGGGTTTCAGGGGTGAAACTCTGGCCTTGCTGGAGATGAGAACGAGCTCGATGTGGTCATTGGGGTATATCAGACGCCAATAAGCAACACATGCGTAGGCGAGTTCGCTTGCATCGGCAAAGGTGTGTAATTCTCTTTGCAGTGGCTCAGAGTCTCTTGACTTTGAGTACCAACGGGGAATTCTTAAAGAAGTAATTTTGGAAAGCTCCTGAAACCAGCCTTTCCATTTCAATGCTTCAATTGTCGGGAGCTCGGTGTCCCAATCAACGTTTGACCTCCACGCTTGTTGGAAGAGGATACGGCCTTTCACTACAAGAGGTCCTAATAGACCAAGGGGGTCGTAAATACGCATTAAGTGTGATAAAACTGAACGCTTAGTCAGGGAATTCGGAAGAGTTTCAGATTTGGCCGTCCGAAAACCTAACTCATCCGTCAACGGATTCCACAAAATTCCCAGTGCACGAACGTTATTAGCGGGGTTTGTGAGATCAATTTCGGTTGGCGGAGTTGCGCGCAAGTCGGCGGGGACGAGATTCAGCGAACTGGGAACGTTGGAAATCCATCCACGCATTTCAAAACAAGCAGCTTTATGGACGGTGACAATGTCTGCTGCCAACTGCGCTGCTTCATCGGCGTCATCTAAAGAATCGATATAATCGTCCATGTAATGGCTGTGCAATATGGCATCAGCCGCTTTGGGATATAAAATTTCGTGTTCCCTAGCGTTTTTGTTTTTTATAAACTGTGCTATAAAGGGGCTACAGGAAGCGCCAAATATGACCGCCGTCATCCTATATTCTTTTAGAGGTTGAGATTTGTTTGGTCGCCAAAGGTATCTGAGTGCGTCTCGATCTTGCTCACGGATCCTGATCTGCGGGAACATTTCCTTTATGTCCGCTGTGAGAGCTACCCGACCTTCACGGAAACGAAATAAAATGTGCAGGAGTGACTGAAGTAAATCAGGGCCCGGGAGAAGCATCGAATTAAGACTGACTCCCTTATTCGTGGCTGCTGCATCGTGAACTACACGAAGTTTGCGCTTCTGGGGGTGGTACACGCCAAAATGTGGTAAATAAAATCTTATATTTTTTGGTGGATTTTCCGGCTTATAGTTGGTGTAGTATGTCTCAGAAGCGCACTCTTCGGCATATTCTTTAGCGAGCATGTTGTTCATGAATATGTCATAAGCATTCGCGAAATTTGCGTCCCGTGCCATACGTCGCTCTAGACTCAAAAAACGCGACATAGCTTGGGGATAGCTGTCAGGGACATTATTTATGTCATCTCGCCACGGCATGCCTACTTCGTACCGGCCCGACCCAGGTAAGCGCCTCGCAGTAGTTTCTAAAATCTCTATAGCGCGTTTTTCATTTGTCGTATGCAAATTTTCGAATTTGGAAATTCCTAAGGAATCAATTTTATATTGTTCTCGAATCAAATTATCCAATTGATCATTGTTAGATGAGTCAGTGCAGATACCATGATTAATAAATTCTACTAACTTTGTTTGACTAGAAGCAACTCCATATAGAGTCCAACCTAGAGAAGTCAAGCAGGCGACCGGGTCGTTTTTTCTCCCAGATCGTACTTCGCGGCTTATTGATAAATACCAGTGTTCGGCTCCTATCAAAACAGTTGGTGTCGCATTTTCGTAAGTAACACACTCGACAATGTCTTTTAAATGCGAAAAGGAAGCTATGAGATCCCGTCTTACAGTTTGAGGGCGCAATGACAAAGATTCCATCGCTCTTGCATTTTTGACTAAAAACGTATCTGATGTGTCACGACCTTTAATGTAAAAATTTACGTACGATATTGTTATGTTTTTGTTGAGCCCACCTATGCCACAAAGTGAAATGTTTTGGTTGGGACCGGTTGCTCCAATACGGTTGGCAATATTTGAATCTATGAGCGTGGCTGTACTGCCATCGTCAAGTAGTGCATACACATTACAAGATCCTAAAGGGCCTGTCACAGTAACGGGAATAATTTTTAAATAAGCACGAGGATGAGAGGCTAAGGTCGTGTTGGGGTGCTGAGAAGTCGTGGAGACTATGACTTTTTCTTCATTGGAAGGTTCTGATGAAGAAGTCTGTTCATCATGTTCAATGACAGATGTGTCACAAGTAGTGTTGACGCTAGAAGAGCCCCGCTTCCCATGAAGAAGTGGATTGTGTCGTAATGAGCAGCCATCGACGCCACATGGGTTCACTTTGCATGACTTAAACTGGTGTGAACTGCGCCTAAGACACCTATAGCAAGCTTTAACCTGACGTAACCATTGCCACCTATCATCGACTGATAAAGCCAAAAAGTCAGAACAATTTTTAACGTTGTGTTCTTTGTCACAGTAAACGCACGTGGTCTTACGTGTGGACGCGGCCTTAGGGCTCGATTGCGAAGTAGTATTCACGTTTTCGCGTTTGTTCGGTTTACTGTTAGAATTAATTTGAGGTTGTAGTAAACTAGATTCCGGTGACATTCCCCAACGAATATGTTTTTGTAACTCATGTTGTAAAAAGTCAGATAAAATTTCGAATTTAGTACGTCCCGTTTTGTCTAAAGAGGCAAAATCGGTCCAACGTAATTTTACGGCTAGATTTAATTTCCCTAAAACAGAATGAAACAGTTCGGGATCGTATAAATATTCTACCTGATTTAATAATTTAATAGTAGAAATAGAATTGCGTACCTTGTTACAAATGATACTTAGCTCTTTTAGATCCGATCCGAGCTTCGGCAAACCTTTTAAAGCCTGGACTTCCTTATAAATTATCACCTCCGGTCTTGCAAAGTTATCCTCCAGAGCTTTTATAATTATTTCGGGGTCATCTGCGGAAATTAACAGAGAGGCTACGGCCTCCCGTGCAGAGCCTCGGAGGGTGCTCTGTAGGCGCGTTATGTTTCCTAGAGGAGAAAAATCTTTTTTAGTAATATCATAAATACGTTTAAATTGAAGCCAGTGCGCCGCATCGCCATTAAATGGAGTGAGTTCTAATTTCCCTCCGGTGCTACGACTAGACGCTAGAGCCTTGGCCGCAGCGGCGGTGTCCACGACTGCTTGTATTAATGAAGTTTGCTGTGTTTGAGTCAAAGGACATGAAGCTGACTCGGGAGGCAGGACGGTATGTTGTCCATGCCCTGCTTCAAAATGATCCCTGTTAGGTACAGCTTGAGAAAAAGACAAAGTATTATGTAAATGATTAGTAACAGGGCGTGCAGCGGACCCAGTGACCCTAAAGTCGGGGGGTGGAGCAGTGTCGAACTCGCACCCGGCTGCGGGAAGACCCTCACTATTCTCTACAACTTGAGATCCCATATTTTCAACCCACCTTTGAGTTCTCTCTATGCTCACTCGAGAACCATGTCGACTACTGTGACTACGACTGTCTACCTCTATTGCGGCGAGTTCCGCTCGCATTTCACTCTCCTCGACCTCCCGTTGCAATGAAGCTAAACGCTTTTCTCGCTCTCTTTCACGATTGGCTAACTCCTGTTCGCGCTCAAGGCGACGTCGGAGGGCGAGTGCCTCGACAGCGGCTTTTCTCGCTTTTACTGTTGAGCCAGATGACTGCGATTTGATGCTATTAGCGCTTGTTGTTGGTGGGAGATCGCGAGGTAGAGCTACGTCTGCTACGTTTTCGGTTTTGTTTTCCGACATTTTCAATTTACTACGAGTGATCATAGGGAACGCAAAGAAAAATAAATAAAATACTACAAATGAAAACTAATGAGTGGAATGTAAACAAAGATAGGAGTGGTAAAAATTAATGGATCGAATGGACCAAAATAAAGCGAACAAAGGGGCGAATGTGAGGGATCGAACAGAATACTTAGCTTGCTGTAGTTTTCCTGCTTAAAACTCAATTAATGCACTAGTTAAATAAATAAACTGATCTTCATCAAAGCAAGTTTTATAATGGAAAAATACAAAAACGAAGACATAAGTCAAGAAGACAAACAATAGAAATAAAAAATATTTACAAAAGATGACGTGTTCCAAAGAGTCCACGACAAACTAGATCTAGAATAAGGTTAAATCAGTGATGTAAATGTGTATAGTGTAAATCTGCTCAGCTCTAAGGTTATTTTAAATTTAGTTAAAATGAGAAAATAAGAAAATTAAAAGAGCACCCTCGGAGTTTCTTGCCTATTCGTCTCTGGGGAAGACTGCACCTTTGCGGATAGGTGTAGAGTCAGTAGGGTCAAAAGAATGAATGTGTATGTATGTATTTAACTTGTTTAATGTGTGTTCTTGTATGTATTTAATGACTTATTTTAAGTGGCTACCTGAATGTCCTATAAAATAAAGATTCTATTCTATAAAAATGCCCAGCCTATTAAAAGTCTCAGAACTTTGAGTTAGACATTTTATTTTACCCCTGAATTCATTGTTTATAACTTATAACTTTTAAACGGCTGAACCAATTTTGACCAAATGTAGCTAAGAATGGATTATGTCAGCTTTCAAACAAAAGAAAACCACATTGAAAACAGTCCATTTGTTTTGGAGCTGCAATGCCACTGACAGACACAGATACACACATCAAACTTATAAAATTCTCTTTTTTTGTCAGTAGTTAATGCCTTTAACTAATAATAATAATATCCTTATACAGACAATTATTACAAAAGCTCTAAAGTATTGGCGTTTTCTTAACAATCAATATACTTACAGTATCTACAGTGTGATGGAGAAGAAAATAATTAAGTTAGCATTAAAACTATTTAAAAGTTGTCTTATTTAATCTGACACTTTTTATTCATTTTGTTAATCCTTACTAATATTATAAACGTGAATGTTTGTAAATATGAATGGATGTTTGTTACTCTTTCACACTCAAACGGCTGGACCAATTTTTATAAAATTTGGTATAGATGTAGCTAACGCTCTGGATTAACACATAGGCTACATAATTTTCCCAAATTCCCACGGGAATGAACTCCCGGGCAGAAAGCTAGTTAATGAATAAACATACTTATATTTTATTTACAGAATTCACAAGAAGACACCATGGCAGAAGATTCAATAGACCAGCTTATAGAGAGATGTCAACAAATACTTTATCAGAGTTTCAGTTCACATCCACCTTGCCTCATGAAAACACTGAGAAATCTATACAGAACATTTCTTACTTCCCCTATGGACTTGAAAGAAAAAACTTTCACAGATAGAAAGAGCTATGAATGTGACAAAGGTATAGTTAAGTATTGTATGAACAGATTAGAACATGAACTAAGCTTGGAAAGCAAAGATGAAGCAATTGTAAACAAAGATGAGAATATGCCCAAAGAAATGACACAAAGTGTAAAAGGGCTTCACTGGCAGAAGGAACAATTTGAAATATTTGAGGTACTACAGCGTCCTGACAGAATCAGGCGGCTTATGGCTGTTTTAGAAAGTTTAATAGAATTGTTGCAGTTTGATTTAGCTATATGGCACTCAAGGTATGTATATTAAAGGTTTTTGAATATTTTGGCATAGTTACGGTAAGCCTTTTGGTATGCCAGTCATTGAAAAAAACTATTCTAAACCCTTTATAAGTTCTGTAAAAACTTATTCTAAATCTACAAACCCCTTTGTTTTCTGAAACCATAATATTGTCATCATTTTTGCTGAAATATTAATGAAACTGTATTTATTTATTTCAGATATAAGAAAGATTTTGGCAAACATTTAATGAGATCGCACAGACCTCTCATGTCATTTGTTTTGTGGTACGACAACATTCTTTACACTGGTGCTGTGAACAACAATTGCCGGCAAATATTCAGGCTATTTGCATATCTAATACACCTGAAATATCCTGAGGAACATATCAGAATTATGTCTGTAAGTTATCAAATTTTTAATTTGGAAAATCATGTGTGTACCTATACTTTAGTTTTAGGATTTTTATCTGAAATGTTTATTTTAAATTTTTACTATTATTCACCTTACTTGACCCAGAGTGATTAGTGATATGGTTTCCCATATCCACATTTAGACTCTAAGGTCCATTATGTTCCTTAAGGCCTACATTATAAGGATAAGGTGTCATGCTTTTGAACAAACACTTTTTCTTTCTATCTCTCTGAGAAGTCATGAGCAGTAAACAAAATTTAATTTTTTATGCAATCAATGAACATGATTTATCCTATTTTACAGACTTGGATCAATGTGATCAGCCAAACATTTTACATTTGTGAAAGTAATTCCACCAGTGACTACCCAAACACCATGAAATACTGCAATACTTTTGCAAAGGAGTTCTACAAAATTATAGCTGGTATGGATTTTTATTTTTAGTATAGTGACTTATCATTTGGAGTCCAGTCCACTGGTGATAAGATTCAAATTAAAACAAACTTTTATATCAATTTGTGGGAACTCATTGTACTTACTAATTTTTAAATTATTCTAATCACCTTTTTCTAAGTAAAAACTCTGTATTACCAATATTCTACTGGAATCCTTTGTATGTGCTGGTTGAGAAATATGCATTTTTCATTTTGATATTAATTAAATTGGCTGATATACTATGTTGTGTCCAGATAGATGCCTTTTGTGAAATGTGCAAACTGTTCAAGAACCTTTAGGATCATTTTAGTTTTGCTCTAATAAAATATTTAGTAATGGGGCGTCCATTAATTACGTGAGGCGTTTTGGGGGGGGAGGGGGTCGGGCCGGATCTCACTCAATCTCACGTGGGGGAGAGGGGGGGTCTCTAAAAATATCACGTAATATTTTCCCCCAAAAGAAATAGTGTTAAATTGTGGGAAAGCTAAGTCAAACCAACTAAACCATGTTGTTCCAGTAGCCACTCTGAGTTCCTGTGGACTGAATTAGAACAATCTTTTTTTTTCAAATTTAAGTTGGTAAATCATAGCTGTTTTTTATTGTTCGATTATTAAAAGTTTAAAAATAATTAGGCAAATTATGTAAATTTTCTAAATAAATCACCAATTAACGTATTTACACTAAAACTAAGCATTTTCATAAAACTCACGTGAGATAAAGGGGGGTGTCGGGCTAAATCTCACGACATCTCACCAGAGGGGGTGGGTCGAAAAATCGACAAAAACACCTCATGTAATTAATGGACGCCCCCTAAAGGGTACAACTTTAAGGGTAGTCAATGAGAGCATTTAATAAAGCTCATAACAATCATTCTGAGCCTTAACAACTATACCCAAAGTTGAACCTTTCCATTTCCAGTCACATATGGAAACAGCTCTCACACTTAATTTTCTTATGCCTGTAGTTTATGTTTTATTATTGAAATATCATAATCTGCTTTATTTTCAGATATGCCACAAAGTACAATTATCAGGATATTAGAACAGATACACCCCAGTTTTATGCAACATTTAATAGGACTTCGACATATTCAAACTTTGCTATCGACAGATGAAGATGACATAATAAAAATTATGATTACATTTGTAAAAGAAGAAAAATGGGAAATGTTTGAAGAAAGCGAAAATGAGATCAAAATCACAAAAAGTACACTGATTAGGCCAAGAAAAGTTAAAAACATGACAAAGTATTTGGGGAAGATTTTTAAGGCATCTGAAGAGGTAGATTATGATTGCAAAATTGTATATCCAAAGCTAGATCCAAGCAACTTAACAGACAAGCAAAAGGAGGTAGACAGAAACCATGTAGTGCATGCGCTGTACATTACAGTTGATGCTTTCTTAGATGCTTACAGTGTGGCTAGTGTTCAAGAAACTATTGAAAATTTAAATGAAAAACTGGAAACTCATTTTGAGCAACTGGAGTTATCAGATATTATACCTGAAAACTGTCCATATTCAGTCACTGAACACTTTATAAAAAAATACAGATCGATATACCAGAATTTAACAGAGCTGATTTCTGTTTTAGCTGTAATGGATAAGAAGAGACTGTCTGAAATAAAGATATTTGAAAATATAGGTTTACTGTAATTTGTCTGTGATACGATGAGCACAATTTGTTACCAAACTTGTTTTTTAATCAAGTTTATTATTAATAGTTTTTGTAGTGCCATCTTATCTGCTTTATAATTAAGAATTTCTGAGATTGCAATTATTATGTTTTAAGTGATTAGTTTGTAAAAACAAAGAAGCTTAATGTTATATCATTAAAAATATAGAAATTGTTAAAGTGTACTTTTTATTTTAAAATGATTCTGAAGAAGTATAAGCTGCAATACCTGGGTTGGGCATAAAAGCAACTAATGAAATAGACTGAGATTTTAGGTTGCAAAAAGAAAAATTCTAGTTGATCATTAAAACTAATTAACTATGCTTTGACTGAAAAGAATAATTTGAGGAGGTTGAAATAAAACTTGATTTTATATCTAATGTTCTACATTTATTCAGTATTTAGGCATGAAATGACCCCTTGATTTTTTAGAACGCTTAGCTTTCTCTAAATCCACATTTGGATATTGTTCCTTTAAAGCTTCCATGTCCATATTAGGGAACCGTTTCAGTAGCATTTGCACATGGTTGAAATCTCGGTTACGTGCCTTCCTTTCTTCATTGTGCTGCTTCTCTTTGTACAATCTGAGGAACTTCCTTACAGCAAAGCTGTTGATGTAACCATGTTCTATGTATGGTCGCACCCAGCGCTTGTTCATAAACTTCGGTATAAAGTATTCTTTCTTCTCATATTCTTCAGGAAGACCAAATAAGTTCACCACCTGTTCCACAGGACGTTCCCCAGTCTCACCAGTTTCCAATTTGTAGTAAGCAGTATTTCTTTCGCGAATCACGGTCTCAATATTGCTCATGGATTCTTGGACTTTATCGATTCTCTCAGGATTTGGAAAAAGTTTGACCCTCTCTTTGCACTCATGTTCCATAGTATAGAGCATATTCCTTTCTTTTAATAATACATACCACAGTTTGTGCAAATCTTGATTAGATTTTATCCTTAGCTCGTCTAGTCTCCATGCTCGTCCCACTCGAATGTTCGTTTCGCCCCAGTTTTTCTTTAAATCGAAGAATTCCATAAGATCAGAATTCGTACTTGTAGTGTGTATTTCTTTTTTGCTTGTTACGGCAGCGTATCTGTTTGCAACATTTTGAGATCGAAAGCACAGAGAAACAGAACTTTTAAATAGCGTTCGAATAGCAGATAGATTCATGTTTTCTAAAGATAATTCTTCATTTACAAAAGAAAACAAGAGTTAGATAATTATTTTGAGGTTATTTTATCTAGCTCTGTCAAAGTCAAAATCAACTTTTTGATAAATGGCGCCCACATATCGTACTTTTGCCACTTTCTGAGTATTTTAATCAGTTTTAATAAAAAATGGCGAAGGCGCCAAACGAATGGATGACGAAGATGACCCCACAAAGACAAGGTCTAAATATTGCGAAATTAGAGGTCCGAAGAAAAACGGCCTGTGATCCAAGATGGTGGCCGATTTTCTCGAATGCGATGTCGCAGTTTGAAACCTAGTCAGATCGATAGAGGATGTTTAGGTGATCAAAAAGTAAACAGGGTCATTTTTTCGTTTCGTCACCAGGAACCGAGATATAATTAATTTTTGTTATATATGTGCTGCCATCTAGATTTTGTTCTAAAAATTAAGTTTATTCAAAATATCGCGGGGCTATGCGCAAGATTTTTAAAATAATGTGATTTTTTTTTATTTTAAGCAGATTTAAGGTCCCATATTCAAATAAAAAAGATATCAAATAATTTTGATTACTTATAGATAAAAAAATAAAAAAATTTAAAATTATGGTTACGATTTGTTGCTTACTACAGCATTCTATACGGTTTAATTCCTTTTCCAAAGTAAAAAAAAAGACGTTTGACAGTTGGTTGACACATAACCTAACCATTGTGTTTTTGAGTTGTTGGTTGTTGAGTTTGTTTCTGTTTCGTGGTTTTGATTACTTGGATATTTACTGACGACTTGGTTTTGCTACCTGGACTCTATTGTTACCTTCTGTTTCGTGGTTTTGATTATTTGGATTATATTTACTTGCTTTGCTTCCTGGACTTTCGAACTTTCGCAATACACTGGATTCGGACACTGTGGATACCGCTCAGTTCGTTGGAGCTGATTCTAACAAGTTGCCTAAAGTAACAACCAACCAAACTCGGAAATAAACAACCAATACCATATCACAAATTAATAATAGTAATGTGTCTACGACAATACCTACAATATGAAACAGCTTATGTTATGTTTTTTTTCTTAACTGACATGACAGTTTGGCAAAGGAATTCGATTGTATATAATGCCGTTCTTAGGATTAGTTTACCGTACTGAGAATCTTTTAATTATTGTGTTTTTTTTTCAAAAGATTGATTTTTTAAGAAATTTTTTTAAGAAACGGAACCTTATTCCTTTATGTTAAATAATAAATCAAACGAAATTAAAAATATTTTTTAAATGTCATACATAGCCCGTTGTAAGCCTAGGAATTTTTATTTTGTTATTTTTTTAAGCGACTTCAAGAAAGGAGGAGGTATTATGTATCTTTTTTATGTATGTTTACCGATTTCTCCGCCATTTATGGACCGATTTTTAAATTCTTTTTTTGTTCGAAAGACTTTATTCCAGAGAAGGTTCCACTGATGATGGGATCCCAGGGAAATCGAGAGAAACCCTCGAATTTAATAGGCACTTACATTGTTTCTCACGTACTTTCCATAATGTAAACCCAAAATAGAAAAATAAACAAACATTTTATTTTTAAAAATTAAACCGACTTCTAAAAGCTAATTTAATAATAAAGACGTTGCATTAAATGTGTAAGTGCTACATACCTACTGATCTATTTGAAGTCGGTGCCAAGTCAAATGAGTTTGATAGGCTATACGTCTTCAAACAGATAAATAGGTACGTAGCACATTAAATGCTAGTCTTTATTTTTCGCTTTTTGAAGTTGGTTTATTTTATTTAACTTTTTTTTATTTTAGCATCTTTTCAGCATCTTTCACAAAAACTCCGTTAGAGATTATGGGCATGAGTGTATGGATGAATTATTTATTATAGGTTAACCGCCTAACACAGCCACCAGTCTTTCACCAATACTGAGTTAATTTATATTCAATTCACATACATAAATTATGATCGATGAGAGAAATAAAAACCTTTATTTAATAAAAAAATTACCTTGTCAGGTAGTTTATTGATACATTTCCTTAAAAGTAATTTCAAGCACTGAGATACTATAATGGGTTATACTTAGGTCATACTGAAAGTTTCTTGATTCTGATAAATAAGACTAGATAAGATGTTTATGATTAATTTATTGTTTTTCAAAGTATATTCCCTCACTATTAACACATTTTTTCATTCGTTGAACCATTGTGTGAAGCAGTGGGTCCAATCATCGGTAGGGACCTCTTCAACGGCTTCTTGGAATGCATTCACCGCCGCCGCTTCTAGGCTTGAGAAGGTGTGAGATCCGGACACTGTACGAAGGATGCGTCATCAGTTCCACATTTGAAGTCTTCAAATACGCATTCGTTCTCTTAGCGGAATGTGCGGACGCGTTATCGTGGTGAAGGATGACATGACTGCGAGGAAGCTTTTCACGAACTTTTCCTGCGACACTGAGCAAGCAATTGTTTACATACCGAAATGCAGTGACTGTTCTTTGATTTTCAAGCAACACTGTTACATAATGTCCAGTTTTTCCGAAGAAAGACGAAACCGTTTTTATCCAGTGCTCCGACTCTTCTTAACTTTTGTTGGCAACTCTTCAAAAGGAAAGACCGATTCTGCTGACTGGCTTTTTCTTTCCGGTTCGAAACAATACACCCAGGTTTCGTCACCTGTAAAAATATTATAGACAGCCAATGACTTTCCTCTATTAAGCTTATGTATAATTTTTCGGCATCACTCTACACGCAATCGTTTCTGGTCTTCCGTTAAATCATGCGGTATCCATTGAGTACAAAGCTTCCGAAACTTCAGTTGCTCATGCAAAATGTTTTGCAATTGACTCATTCCTACGCCTAATATAATAGGAATTTGCTGACAGGTAGTTTTTTTGTCGGACTCAATTAGTTGTCATACGATATCGACATTAGTTTTAGTAACCGCAGTCACCGGCCAACCTTCACATAGATCGTCATGGAGATGATCTCGTCAACGTCTAAATTCTCCAAACCACGAATACACAGAGCTACGAGATAGGGCTTCATCATTAAACGCCAGTTGAAGTCTCTGGCAACTCTCTTGTTGACTTAAGCCATGGCACCAGTTGTTGCACATGCTGCTAACCTTTGTTTTGAAAAAAGGTGTTTTTCCTACGCCTTTAAAACAATCAGTAGTAACCCCTGTGCATAAATGTGGGGATAGAGATAGTGTCAACAACTACAGATCAATATCAGTACTGCCTGCGATCTCAAAAGTGCTAGAAAAACTTCTTAACAAACGGCTACTAAATTATCTAGAAGCAAATAAATTACTTTCGCAGAATTAATTTGGCTTTCGACATGGTAGATCCACTGAAGATGCTGTAATAGCACTTAGTTCTCTGGTTGTGAAACACTTAGATCAACGTAAAAAATGTATCTCAATATTCCTAGACCTAAAGAAAGCGTTTGACACAGTCTCCCTCCCTACACTTGTGCACAAGCTAAACTCGATAGGAATTAGAGGAAAACCACTTGATTTGCTGACTGATTATATTTTTGATAGGAAACAACAGGTGAAGCTAGAAAATTGCCTCAGTGAGCACGAGGTGGTGTCACATGGCGTACCCCAAGGAAGCGTCCTTGGCCCAACATTATTTCTAATTTATATTAATGACTTATGTGATATGCCAGTCAAGAACGCCAAAATCTTCGCGTATGCTGATGACACCGCTATCGTGTTTGCTGGGGACTCTTGGGCTAGTGTCAAAGATATGACTGAGCAGGGTCTTAGGCAAATAAACAAATGGTTAAATAATAATATATTGACACTTAACACAGAAAAAACTAATTATATTTGCTTCAGTATCCAAAATGATAATCAACCAAATAAGGAATTTAACATACAAATCCACAGTTGTCCTAACAGTTTAGATGGAGACCCCTGTAACTGTCCTTCCATTCAAAGAGTAGCCCAAACGAAATACCTAGGTGTCTATTTAGATAATCGTCTTTCGTGGTTTCCACATTTGGAATATGTCAGTGAAAGAATAAGGAAACTCACTTATATCTTCAAAACCCTCAGGTATATTACTTCAAAACCAGAGTCTAACGGGGGTAAAGATCTATTGGAGCGAATATTCTTAGCTTTAGTCCAGTCAGTAATCTCATACTGCATCCCAGTATGGGGTGGTGCAACCAAGACTAAATTCTTAGAGGTTGAAAGTGCTCAACGTTGCCTTATTAAGGTAATGCTCTTTAAAAAAAGAAGATTTCTTACGTATTCCCTTTATCAGATCTCTAAATTGCTGACTGTTAGAAAATTGTATCTATACAATATTCTGTTAAAGAAACATAAAACGCTCCCTGTCGATGTTAAAATATTGGTTAGGAGAAGAAAAGATATTGCAGCTCAATTACCTAAAACTAACACCTCCTTTGCGAGTAGACATTACCAGAAGCGATCTGCAATTTTGTACAATAGAATCAATAAGGAATTGAATATATATACCAAAAACCATTTTGACTGTAGGAAACTGATATTCACTTGGCTTGACTTAAAATCCTACGAAGAGGTAGAGGAGTTCCTAACTGGCTAATTCTTTTTTACTCAATAGCTAATAAGGTACATAGTGAGGCTAACTGGTCTATAAAATACTGGAATAACCAGTATTCCGATCCCAAGATATATTCGTAGGGTAGGCCTCTTGGCCTCTTGTGCTTACGTAAAATAGCACACATACTTTTAGTGACAAATACACTAATATAGGTATTTATTGCTTCCCGGGATAGGCTGGGCAACATTGGATCATAGAACTTATGGACTGAACCGTTTAGAAATGAGTGTTATTCCAATTCCATCTTGGGTCAGGATGGACGCTTAAACATTACATAAACATTATTTACAAACAATATATTACATATTATACACATTATATTTAAATTGCATAAGATATGAGCGGTGCAGCCTAACAAAGGCGATAAGCCTACCAGGTTGAACCGGCAACTAGTTTTAAGAAAACCATTGTTTAGAAGAAATAAAAACATTTAATTTTTTTTTTTATCAAGCCGCAGTGAAAATCGTAAATAATCTTTGAGCGAAAATTTTCACGAGTTAGTTTTATTATAATAGCGACACACAATACTCTGAACCCCGCCAAATTGAAAAAAACAAATTACAATCAATCTAGAAAATTGAAAAGTAATTTGGTCCTAGAGAGTTCCATTTTCAAATTCTGTTATTGATTTTTTAATTTATTTATTGTAATTGGCCAGTTCCAGAAACTTTCAGTATCCCCCACGTATCATAACATTTTATAAATCAATTATATCTGTAATTGATTTATGTTATATATGTGTTGCCATCTTGATTTTATTTTAAAAAATTGAGGTTAGTTTCATTATAATAGCGACACACAATACTCTGAACCCCGCCAAATTGAAAAAAAAACAAATTACAGTCAGTCTAGAAAATTGAAAAGTAATTTGTTCATAGAGAGTTCCATTTTCAAATTCTGTTATTACTTTTTTAATTCATTTATTGTAATTGGCCAGTTTCAGAAACTTTCAGTATCCCCCACGTATCATTACATTTTATAAATCAATTATATCTGTAATTGATTAATGTTATATATGTGTTGCCATCTTGATTTTATTTTAAAAATTGAGGTTTTTCAAAATATCGCAAGAACACACATACTTACGCTCACGACGCCTATAATCCCTAACGGAGTAGGCAGAGCAACAGTGGTTTTAGAATCACTTGATCCCATCCCACGTGCCACGTATCACAGTGAGATATCAATACTACAGAAATAGAGGTTGTTTGATATTTATTTATTTGCATGTATTTTTTTCTATTGCAATAGGTACAATCATTTATTTATTTTTGTATTGCAATAGGTGCAATATAGACGTTGATGGACGTGTGCTTAAGGACCTTGACAATATCGGGTCGGGAGTATAGATATGGGACGGAATAGGGAAATGGAAGAAGGGTTGGGGTATTTGGGAATAGGAAACACATGCGCCAGTTTCCCAGTAGAAGGAAAGACCCCATCCATGCTGACCCCGCTCGACATCTGTTTACCTACACCAAGCGATTTGAGGAATTCCCAGAGTTTTAAAGGAGGGCAGCGCTCAATAGTAGAATGGATGTGTTTTCGACTAGCGTTTCCGCACAATCGATTACATGTGTTTCGCAGAGTGGTGTATGTACATCTCAAACTTCTCATCCGAATTGTCACGTCAAAGTACAGCGCGTGCACGATCCCTCCTGGGCATCATGTGCTTAATATCTTTAGTGAGCCACGATGCAGGGAGTTGTCTAACACGCACTGCCCTAAGCAGGGCATGTTTTTCGAAGAGAGAGAGAATTATTTAACTAAATGCACCAACTTACAGTCAGCATCGTGTAAGGTTTCGTTACATATTTTAGAAATTTTTGCACTTTTAAAAAGTATTTTTGAGTGTTTAACTTGAATTGAATAGTTCGGTGAATGACTTTTTACGGTACAACTACTGACAGACAAATCAGTAGCATAGTTTAGTGGCTAACTTCATGCGAAATTCAAAAAGGGAAGGGGAGTTTGGCTGACGGGGACATTCGTTGCCTGGCAGTTGAGGAGAGTAGTCATGTCCTTAGAAAGTGCAGTTTACGAAAGTGTTCGTTAAAATAGTGAGATCTAAAATATAATTAAATTTTACATTACCATGAAGTGGAAATATACGTTTAAAGAGGACTGGTGTTTCCTTTGGATTGATGCACGTTCTACAATCGACTGCAGTCAGTTCGCTCAATATCACCTTGCAGGGCAGCGAAATCAATATATTTAACTTCTTATTTAAAAATAGTTCAATAATTTAAATAAGTGTGAACGAAAACCGAGGTTGTCAGAAGAGCAATGTTGATTGTAACACTTTTTGGCAGGAGACATTTTTAATCCATTGTGTAAGAGGTATCTTCCTCTTGACTGCTTCAAACTTTAAAACAGTTGTTTATTTTTCTATTTTAAGCGTTAATAATAGAAAGTACGTGAGAAACAATGTAAGTGCCTATTAAATTCGAGGGTTTCTCTCGATTTCCCTGAGATTACATCATCAGATCCTGACGTGATGATAGTGGGACCACCTCTGGAGTAAATTTTTTCGAACAAAAAAAGAACTTAAAAAAATGATCCATAAATTGCGGAAAAATTGACAAACATACATAAAAAAGATATATAGTATCTCCTCCTTTCTTGAAGTCGGTTAAAAAAAGTACAAAATAAAAATTCCTGGGCTATAATGTCATCAAATTGCGCGTATCTATCATTACACTTGTGATATTTTAAATAAACCCTATTTTTAAAACAAAATTTAGATGGCAGCACATGTATCAAAAATCAATTATATCTCGGGTCCGGGTGATGATACGAAAAAATTACCCTGTTTACTTTTTGATCATCTAAATATTATCTATCGATCTGACTAGGTTTCAAAATGCAACATCACATTCGAGAACAAAAATAAATAAATAAAAAAAAACCTTCGAACCCCTTCTTGGAACACTGGCGTGATTCTGCCCATGTCCGAGTATTTTTAATCAAAATTAAATGAAAGTGAATTCGTGTGTCCCTTGATAAAAGAACGAGTAACGAGTAGTCAATTTATTCTGTGATGAATAAATTGACTACTCGTTACTCGTTCAATAGCGTGCACATATCGTAATTTTGCCAATGTCTGAAGAATGGACGGGAAGACGAACATCCTTATCATGTATCCGAGTTTCCTGCGTTTAGATTTTGGTTGTTGCTAGACTTGAAGCACAAAAATATTTTTATAATACAATCCAATAAAAACCCTTTGAATATTAAATAGAACGAACGGTTCTAGAATATGTCAGATTTGTAAGCATATAAATATGATCAATAATATCTAAAATAATATCTATCATGTCAAGACGTCCAAGTCTGTAGAAGCACTAATACTTGAGATTACAAAAACAAAACGCAGGAATGTCTATCGGTCGCCAGTGTGTCGAAATTGCTTCGGTTTTTGTTTGTCCAAAAGTTGACTAAAATGCAGTTGAAATAGTACAAAAACTAATTTACCTTAAACGTTTTGATTTATAGACTGATCCCGTAACCATAACTTGGGCTTGGTGAAGATTGTGCTCAGTGATAAGGTTTGTTTTCTTCGTAAAATCCATCATCGTTGAAGTCTGCTTGGAAAGGTGAGCTTTCATACTATTTATATTTCCTCTAAACTTTGTTAGTCACACTCCGAAATCCTACACATTGACATTTGTGATTTTCATTCATGAGAGTTGTTACGTCTGGACAAAATTGTAAACAAGTTGTGGGACTGTTATTGTTTTGAATTGGCTCGTGCATACAGTAGACAATTGACAAATCCTACTATTTTTCCTTTCATTTACTTTTGTAGGTTACATTATCTTGAACTACAAACTGATGAGTTAGTTGATGACTCAATTCCTATTAAAATTAAGTAGGTACTCCCCTATTTCATTTATTAAGTCTGTTTGATTTTAAAACAACATTGAGATTTCTTTCTTCTTTATTAAGTTAATTAGAATATTGAAAGTAAGTTTACTGTCTGTAAGAATTCTAATGTTACCCTAAAGTGAACCTCTGTAATTTTTAATGGTCTGTCTAACAAATAAATTAGTTGCCTATAATATTAAAATAGTGTTTATTTTGTTTGTTAATATCATATTACATAGCTCCACAATGTTATGCATCTAAGGTAGGTACATTACATTCAGTAGGTACCTAACTTACATAGATCCATTGCAATGGATCCGGGGGGCTCATTATGGATGATGTTGTTTTTGATGTTCACTGTTAATTTTTAGTAGTCGACAAATCCCTAACATGACCCTCTGACCCAAAGGTGATGTCCAAAAAATGACCCAGAATCGACAGGAATGAAATGTGTACCAATGGATTGGCATTTAAATATAATATAATGTTGCCAAAGCGGCAATCCTGAAATCGTTATAGTATAGGAGCTAAGAGCAAAATAAAATAAGTAAAAAATTCGTTTAAAATAATAATAAAAATAAGTTTACGTCATGTTGTGGCTTAATATGACGTTGTTATAATGTTGTATCACGTGTGTTACACATGATAATTATCATCAACACATTTTACAAGCAACAGCAACATAATAACAACATCATATTAAATCACAACATAACAAAGACTCTGTTTTTTGTATATTTTTACTACAATCGTTATAGTACTGTGTGTATTATTGGTAATTCTGTGGCTAAGGATTGCAAATAAAAAAATAATTGGTATAGTATAGGAGCTAAAAGCCAAAAAAACTAAGTTAAAAATCGTTTAAAAATAATAAAAATACATTATGTTGTGGGTGAGAATATCGTTGTTATTATAATTATGTATATCATTAAAACTTATCAAAATAAGACTTACGTTATAAAAAGAAATGATTTAACAACGACAGCTTTGCTCTATGAGCGAACAAAAATAAGTATAAAAGTTAGAGTATTCGTTATGTTGTGATTTAACTTTAACATGATTTTTTTACTATGTTGCTTTTGCTTGTACATTCATGTGTAACACAAGTTGTTGTGGATTAGAATGTCGTTGTTATTAAAGGTAATTATAATATCATTAAAACTTATCACAATAAGACTTACATTATGAAAATAAATGATTAACAGCGATATTCTCACCCACAACATGGCTCTTAGCTCCTATACTATACCAATTATTTTTATATTTGCAATCTTTAGCCACAGAATTACCATTAATACATACAGTATTATAACGATTGTAGTATCTACGCTACAGGTCAAAAGAAAAAAATACACAAAAAACAGAGTCTTTGTTATGTTGTGATTTAATATGATGTTGTTATTATGTTGCTGTTGCTTGTGAAATGTGTTGATGATAATTATCACAAGTGATACAACATTAAAACAACGTCATATTAAGCCACAACATGACGTAAACTTATTTTTATTATTGGCTTGACCCCAACCCTTCAAAACCCCCCCCCCCCCCCAGTCTGGGCATTCTTAGGCAAACTGAGACAAACTTAAAACTGAGCCATACAATTAACTATTCTGCTCAAGCTGTTCTTGATTTTTTCTTCATTGTAGAATTAAAGAGAGTAAAAAATTCAAGTATCCATTTACCTACCTTAATACATATTATAAAGAGGAAAGATTTGTATTTTTGTATGTAAGGAATAGGCTCTGAAACTAATGGACTGATTTGAAAAAATCTTTCACCATTAGAATGCTACATTATCCCTGAGTAACATAGGCTACATAACTTTCCTGAATTCCCATGGGAACGAAGTCCCGAGCGGGATGCTAGTACCAAAATATGTCAAAATAGCGACAAAATAAAATGAATTAGCTATCATTGCATATGTAAGAAAAATTTAAAAACTGAACACCCTAAAATAAAATTCTTCAGCTATTTAATAAAAACAGTACATTTAATTTTAGTAGTTTTGTTTATGCAGTCATTTGTATATAATGCACCTTGTATATCTAACAGACAAATTAACACTCAGTTGTAGAAATGTCCATTTAACTTTAATGCTGCTTTCAATATCATACTGTCACTTTCTGATTTGTTAATGTAAACAAGGATGGGATTATGTTACATTTAATAAAGCTTTAACTTTAATAAACGTTTCTGCAACTGAGTGTAAAATTAATAAGAATCAGTGACTAAAGTCCTTGCCTAAGGGTAAACCACTCTCTAAATATCAAATAACTTTTTTATCGCCAGCAAGTTTTCATGTGTCATGCAGAAATCTGAAAATAAAGAACCATATTAACATTAAGAAAATTTATTTATTCTAAAGTGACAAGACTATAGGAAATCAGTTTATATATTGGGTGACTTGAAACTAGCGAAAATTAAGAATGTAAATAGTGAATTTATTTTTAAATTTTTTCCTCTCCCCAATGAAAAAAAAAGGAAAATTCTCTCCCATTACCTGTGCATTCACCAGCTTCAACCACTGCATGGTTAATTGCCGATCAGCTGTTTTTTTTTAGATTTTCTTATAGGTTCCCTCGGGAAAGTTGTTCAGTTATATGGAGTGAATCATTCTCTAAAGTTTTGCTAACTAATACATTTTTGCAGTTATGACTTTATGAAAAATCTACATTACAAAAAATGATATAAAGGACACTGAAGGCCATCTGTAATGCTTTGGACTGTTGTGTGTACTGTAAATGAGTGTTAAATTTTATTTTTAAAAAACAAAAAAGATTCAAGATAAAGAGTTTTAAAATGAACCTAAAGTTCATGTTTGTCCAATCCGGGATTCGAATCCAAAAATCAGTTAATTAGAGGCAGTATTAAAAAAAGTATGCTGTTGAATATTTCGTCTCAGTCTCATGTCAGTAGTTTGTTTACGTAATGTAATTCAGGTGATATGAGGCACTGAGACTACTGGTACCTCTTTTGGTGCAAGGTAGTCTTATTTCTAATTTGTTGCGTGCGAGATAGGGTGCAAACGCTCATTAGGGGACCTGCTAACAACGCGTAATGTCTCAATTGTGCGCTTTACCTTACTACGCCACACATAACATTATAACCAGTGATATACACACACTATTTGTGACATTATAGGGCCAAGTTATATTAAAGTTAAATACGATAAACTATAGAAGCTTTAGGAAGCGATACAAAAATGGTGTCAGGCACCTGACCTCTCTCTGGGACCTGGTATTCCTACAAAGGAATACCAGGCTTAGCGTTTTCCTGGCCTTTTCTGATTATTGAACTTACGTCATTCTTTAGTCACGTTTGTAGATAAAAAACAGGATATTAGTGGGTTTTTTTCTTTCTTTTGGATTGGACAGTCAGAATTATTTTTTGTGTTAAAGAGTCCGTGTAGGCGTGGCTACGTGTGATGCCAAATAACGCAGTGATCTCACGATGACACGTCGTATGCATTACCTATTCGATTCTCGAACGGTGTTCAATTTATTACACCTATCCATAATTTATCGCCTTCTACACATAAGCTTTAAAAGTTTAAATTATCGTCACGTCTCGCGCTTACTATATCTATGTGCTTACATTCGGCCCTCCATAGAATCGTTGATTAAATCAGGCGCCTTGCTTTGTTTCGAGCGGTCGGTATTATCTCGAATGCTTGTCAGTCACACTTGACCCAGCCAGTGACAACCATCCAGTTGAACCTGAACGGACGGGCCCACCAATTGTGTTCACATCATCGTAGAATCTAAGACTCAGTGCCATCCGAAATTATAAAGCTATTATTTTAATGAACCAAATATTAACTTACTTTTGTTTTGTTATTAGTAATTAGTATTTATGCCGTGTGCTGATCAGTTGAATGAAAATAATACCACCCCATCTCTTTCCTTGAGTGTCGTAGGAGGCGACTAAGGAAACGCCACCTTAATTTTTTAAAATTTCGTGATCGTGACCACCCTCTTACCGAATGCCGATGCCAAAGAGCTTGTTGTGCTCCATCAGTGCGTGGAAGTACCAGTGCCTTAATAGGCATTTTCTGGGTTAACTCTCTCCATCGTTGACCTTAGCTATAACCTTGTTTAAGATTGAAGTCAAGAATCAACCCTTCTCAATAAAAAAATAAAAAGTATCTTGTGGTTCCATTTTTATGATGGATCTTCGCTCAAGACTTTTTTCGCTAGGAAAAGTGGTTTATATCATTCTTCGCCCTCTAAGATCCATTGCTCCGTTCTTAGATATATTCATTTAAGTATACAAGTACGTCAAAAAAGTTTTATATTGATTAGATATTGTCGCTTCTAGCCAAAATATTTCAGGACCTAAAACAGATTAAATGTAACCAAAATTCTAGTTCACAAAACGTCCTTCTACCAAATTACTTTCGTTTCGATAAGACATTAATGTATTACATATCACAAAGACGTAGTTCTTGGTAGTTGTTTGTTTTAGCTATCTATCTTCTAACAGTCTAACACAAACAAGGCTAAAGGCTCGTTTCATAGTAGCGCTGTTGTTAATCGCGACTTTATTGTGCTGTGTTTACTCTAGGTTCCCAGTTCCCTATAGCGTTATGGTTCCTGGTCTAGATGTATTGACTCGTTGATTAAATTGGACAACGTTCGTCGCACGAGGACGCGGTTTATCTTTCACGGCTGTCGCCCACATTCGACTTTCCCGTAACGCTTGTCGTTCCGATCAAATTGACAACTACTTTTTGCTCCAAAAATTCTATCTAGCTGTTTGGAATCGCTAAAACCTGAATCTAGACAAGTTCAATTCAAAGAATAAAATATAACCAAACTCGCCTTATAGAAACGATAAACGAACTAGGTAGTTGATGTGCATGAAGACGTTGGAGAGATAGATTGTACTCACATTAATTAGTTAAATCGTTCCAGTTCTTTCTCCGGCTCCTGACAAAGTTAAGTAGACAAAAAATCTCCATATTTAATCTCAATATTTAAGAAAAATTGAAGTTGCTGAAAATTTCGAACAGGTCTTAAATGTGTGCTTCCTGCTTCCATTTCTGAAATCGCTAAGTAATTGACGAAAAGTTGTTTCCAGAATACATCCAGAAATATTCCAAGACCGAACTTTACGCACGCAATTTTCATAATGTATTGAAAACCTTCGTTGTATTAAAACTCTACTTATATGAATAAGTATTCAATGTTTTTAACAGCAAATGCTAACATACATAATTTATTCGAAAACCTGGACGAAGTATTCGCAGATTTTTAACAACCTTGGTATTTTCTGAAAATATCCATCCCAAAACTTCATAAAAGGATCATTTGAAGAAAAAACCATTTAGCGTATTTTGTGAATCTGGAGCGGCATTTTTCAAAGGCCGGAAGATCAAAGCTATTGGAGCGAATAAATAAAAAGGAGATACCTATTTCTTTGTGTTTGTTAAGGGGCTACTTTCCATTTGGCTTAGGATTTTCAATTTTCCGGAATTCGCTATGTAAACATATTCCAATTAATTTCTGAGAATCGGTTGTAGATTATGCGGTAGAGTTGGCCAGGATCGAGTCACTTATCGCTAAAATGGAGAGGGTATTAAGTGTTTTCGGTACCTTCTTTGTGTTTGAAAGGAGGTCACCGTTTGCAGTGAGCCTGTGATTAAGTCATCAGGGCAAATCATCCGCATAATACCGCTTGCCTCCGTAATGCAAACCACTCCCCCCGCTTCCTGTTCCATCCTCTTATATAAACTGCTGTACTTTACATATTTAACGCTTATACAGGTTTGTTTTTCTGCTTACTAAACAGATTGTCTTCAGATTGCTTGTTTGTAAATAAATCTTTAGATTTCTGAAAAATAGCTCGCAAACCATTAATCTTTGTCACTCGCTATTCATTGAGAAGATGGGTGACAAAATGAGACCATATTATACAGTTTAGCTTCATTAGAACGTTGACTGTTTATAAATCTACGGATAAGTGATACGCCTGCGTCATTGTTGATGTAATTGTTCACGAGGTGCTTTATTCTAAAAAGGTCACACGTTATCTAAAACAGCTGTCTCCCGCACACGGCCTACAATGGACTCGTTTGTATCCGTGGCGCGTAATATTGTTTGTAATTTAAAATATCGGGTGTACTGGCAGGGAGGCGGTTTATTTTCCAGCTCAATTGTGGAGATACCCGAGGTGTATTGTTGCGTTGATTAGATCAGGGAGGCTTTGTTCCGGGGAGAATGGGCTGGTTCCACGCGCTATCGTGTGTCTGGCGCACGCGACGGGCTGAGCCACGGCTTGCGGCCACAGCTACCCGTTCCGGGGAAGTTTCACGCTCAGCTTTCCCTTACCGACCGCAACTGCATACATTAGCGTGTATCCAGGGGTTATCTTCGTTGCAGCGCCGAAAATTTACGACAGCAACGTACACCGTGGCCGTGCTAGCACCAGGTGTAGTTAATTTGCTTGTTAGGTTTCTTTAGCTTCGTTTCCCTAGACTATTTCAATGGTAAAATGATTGTAACTAAGCTTTTATCGTATTTTTCTTGCAAACTAGGTAATCCAAGAATACTATACAAATGTAGTCGTCCGTATTAAAGTATCGTATAACCATTACGTGTGCCAAATTGACGTGAACAAGGTAAAACGTATTTTACGTAACAAAACGTCAAATAAATGTGAGTGGGTTGACAGAAGTTACCGGAGCTATTTCGAATAGTTTCCACGGGTCTATAGGCACTCGAAGATATTTGAACAAAACCCCCGAAAATAGAAGACACGGATGAAAAGACGTTAACAATACGTTAATGGCTTATGTTTGCGATGACTGTCCCTCCCAGCCAACAGGCTGTATTATCACGGCCGGCTCTTGCGCGCTGAATTGGCTAAATGTTTTGTTCCCCTGAAAAGATTTGAGATGACGGTGAAATTGTTGAGAAAATTGATCACTTCCACTCCAACAACTCAGGCTTGTTATTTCAAAAAACGTTATCAGTTTTGTTTCCCCTCCAACACTCTTAATGCTCAAATGTCCACGTTCCACTTATTTTCTAAATAGAAGTTGCTGGCTTTTGGTTCTGAAATGTTTTTTTTGTAATTGAAAAGCTTCCGAAGTCATGTTTTTGCTTGTCTGAATGAAATTAAATAGGACTCTTTAATTAGAAATCTTTCCTTTTTAAATAAGAAAACTTGCTTGGACATGCTCTTATAACTTTTAAACTAGATTCATTCTATGAGAGACTAGCCTCGGAGTACATTCCGAAGTCCTGGTTGTACGTTTAAATAAAAAGTAGGCTTGGAACCGTCTGGTCACTATTATTAGGTTGAAAATCCCTTTTCTAGGCTTTACTCTAAGACGCAGTATTCACGCCACGCTTAAATAAATTTTCATAACTGACTGTTTCAAGATAGCGAGCTTTAGTTCATAACTTCGTAAAGTTTTAAAGAACGCGATAGGTAAAAGTAGCTTCATTTATATTGCGAAAGAATTTTTTTTTTGACATTTATACAGGACAAAGTTTTCTTTTGCTGGAGTTTTTAATTTCATTTTTCTCGTTATTCTCCAACTTTATGTAAGTTTTTTGTCTTTTTCTAAGTTATAAAATCACTGTTCGGACAACATTTCGTTCGGGCGGGATTTATTTTTGTAATGAAAATTAAACTTGTATGTATGATGTTGTTGGTTTGATTCTTAAACGTTAAACTTACCTAATTTGGTAGGTATATAAAAGCAACCATACATTACATATTTGTATCGGTGTGTGTGGTTCAGTCATCAAACCCGCTAACTATTTTAATTCTTCGCGATTCCTCTTAATTACTTAGATTTTATTGAAGACCACACAATCCTCAATTAGTTAGCTATTTTTATTTGCAGAAAATTGACTGATACCAATCCAAGTGACCGCAATTTACATTGGGAATATGTGATGGATGAGATGTGATATCGAGGCGATGCGATGTAGGCGATGTGTGCTCACGTCATGGGTGTGTCGATCAATCACCGAGGACGGACGCGCGACAGGCCATTAGGCGGCGCCGAGCCGGGCGCAGGTGGCAGCTGGCCCTCTGTCACCTCACCACCTCATCGGATATACTCTAGGAATCGCTCTTACCTATACACCATCTGGCACTGGTAGCTATTTTTGACGCGATAACCTAATTTTTGTTATTTCAGACGTTGTGTCGTTTTGTAAGACCTACTAGCTATTGGATATGCCATCCCTCGTGCATATTATATCATATCAAAAACTTAAAGATCGTTAATTTTACTCAGCTCCGGTGGCGGCAAATTATTTATTGATGAGTCTAATCGGACGCAGGTGCCAGCTAGCCTTCTGCCACCTCCGCATCAGGTATTTAACAAAATAATACAATTAGGACCCGATGCGGTGATCTCACTGATGATAAACTCCTTCCTGTTATACCAGCACCAGTAGTACCATTTAAACTTGCATCAGTAAGACAGAAACAGTCTAACTTAGAGAAGCGGTTTACCGAGTTGTAGGTGCAAGCTAAGGATTAGAGCTCTGAAAAATACGCCATAAAACAAATTAAATGGTTATGTAACGTCTTCATGACTATGTCATACTAAAACTATTCAAAATTCTAAGCTTTGGCCTACTTACTATACAAAAATAATTGAACTAGTATATACTACAATGTTTTCGTAATTTGTTGCTTTTGTAAGTTTTAAACGGATTCGGAATGAGGGTATAAAAGTAAGGAAGATCAGTACTACAATTCTGATTTGCCCTTACTCTATCTATGAGTCCAAATAGTACACACATTATTTATATCCATCATCTATTCCCTTTAGAATACCAGTGTTCGTGACTACGAACTTTAACTACGGAATATTGAGCGATCTGGGTCCTGTGAGCTCCTAGTGGAATAAATCGAGCATCGAGCCCTTCCCTTGTCTTCAATCACCCGGACGACCGGCCACGTAATACTTCACGCTATATTTTTATACATCGACGTCTACAGGTGCTCCTAATTGTTTCGCTCCTTGTCATGGTGATAGAGTAGCTTAAAAATAGATCAAACAAACGGTTTCGGTTTTAAAGCACATAGTTGTTTTTTAAAACATATTTTGGTGACTTTAAATTAGCTTACAAAAATTGAGGATGTGAATCGGCCCACGAAACTCAACAACTTTCCTCATGGAACTTATGTCGAAATATGAAAAAAAAATCACCTCTCCATACAACTTGTGTGATTGGTCTTGTATTTGAGAATTTCATATAGGTTCCTTGGGGAAAGTTGTTCAGTTTTATGGGGAGAATCACTACCTAAAGTTTCGCTAACTAATTCAAAGTAATCCCATATGTGTTAGTCAGGGAATAAATGCGCGAGTTTATAGTATTATGATAACCGATTTACCAATTAGAGTGAATGGGCGAAGTCACAGACCAATCCACGACTCATAAAATACAGGGGATTTCCTGTTGTTCGATGTCGTGCACTCTCGTTCACTTGGGATAAGATAAATCGCTTTCCATATTGTAATAAAACGATTTCGACTGCGGCGTGTCTGCTATTTGCCATCTGTTTACCACGTGCCACGCCAGCATTCAACTTCTTGCCCATTCTTAGAACTTATGACGTTTAGTTCTTATCTCCTAGAATTTTAGATAAGAACCATAGGCAGAACTGTTATACAAAAACTTTATCTATTTGTAGTTTCGATAACCTAACGAAGATCATTTTTTATTTATTATCTTACTGGACAATTGAAATGCAATTTTGTCTATATCATCTCTACCCGTACAATATTGTACATTTCATTTTCATTTATAATGTTTACACGACACACTGCAAATAAATAAATAACACAATTTTATTATTAGTATTAAAACTAAATTATTAATAGGATTGTTTATTTATTACTGTTGCAGTTTTTTGTTGAAACTTCTATTGTATTTAAACAAGCGCAATTAAAATCTATTCAAAATTTCGCTTCTATCAAAACTTCTTCGCGAAACCAATTTTAATATTAAAGTAAATATTGTTTCTGCTGTTCTTTGTATCGTGTAACAATGTGTTCCCGGGAACTGTGGAAAGCGTTTTATGCAGAGTGTGGGTCGTACACGACACGTGGTTTCCGTACAATAATAGAGTGTGTCCATTAATTAGACCAACATGTTTCATCGTAATGGACATTGGTGACGCGGAGTGCCGCCGCGCGCCGCCCGCCCCGCTCGCATGAAATTGATGACTGCGCAATGTTCGGCTTTTTGCTTTGCCTAAATCCGACTAGTAGTTCCTTCAACCCGCTTTCGCCCTCAAATAACAGATCAAGTGAGTTGCTATTTATCCTGATAAAAATGAAGTAACTGTCATTGTTTTCTTTGACTAAAAGGTCATCGTTTCGTCAGGGACTCTCCACAAACTTCGTTTGTCTAGATTTCTTAGTGCTAGCAATTTTTAATTAAATGTATGCTTGCATTGCTTCTCGGATGTTGTCTGATGTAATTTCAGTAAAAAAATTGTCTTCAAAACTTTCGCAATTTACTCTAGCTTTACGATATCTTGTCTTCTTACTAGAACATTCTTTTATAGCAAATTTCATATGACGTAAGGATGTCTTTGTCAAAGGGATTCCATCTATCCAAGACGCTGTCTGTGGATTATGGAATATAACAAAATAAAGCGTCATCGATCCCAGTCGCGGAGAGGCTTATTCCCTTTCTGCGATGAAGCTATTCACCTTTCACATGTAGGCCATTAGTAGAAAGATAGGCTCGATATTGTAGCACGTGCCTCCCCCGCTTACCTCACCCCTCGGAGATAAGCCGGGAGTGTTAAATATGTGCCTCTCGTGGTTTGCGGACCGCGATAGCGCAGCCTACTGAACTTCAATACAACCCACGCGCCCTTTGAATTTTTTGTTCCCACAATCATTTTATACATACCGGTTTTTATGAAAATAAACTCATCAACATTATTTTCTTGTTCCAGGTACGAACAAACATCACCGTCAAAACACATTGCCAATTTTCGATTCCGCAGCGCCCAGGTAACTAAGATAACTTTACACACAAAGACAAGTTTACGAAACCTTAATAACGTGTATTTACTACGTTAACTTTTGGAATGTGTCGGAAAATTCTAAAGTAAATTCGTGAACGAGTCTTTCAAAAACAGATTTACACTTTAGGAGTTTATAGCTGGAGTGTTGTGGACTATTAATCCCGAAGGGGGTGTCTGGACAAGTCAGCGCTGACCACCCACTACGGGCACCGAATGTCAACTCACGACAGTTGAAATACCAGCCATTCTGAATTCACAAACACAAAATATCAAAATAAGTTCGTACTATGAGTCGTAGCAATTTTACCGATTACTGATATTACATTGCAGGTAACCCATTGGTAGTTTTTATTTGAAACAGTAGTTCCTGATTTATTTTGTCACGTATTTTATTTTTAAATTAACAGTGTTGCACCGTTTATTTTTTCATTAAAAAAAATATATTTGCCTTCTTTTGAGAAACCTTAATGTTTTGACTGGAGAATTGAACAGAAAAGCTTATAAGATTTGTTCTTATAATTAGTAATTTAATATTGAAAACGAGAAAAAAATATCAAAGCTACTTTTAAATACATATAATAAAAAATTTGAAGATCACTTCATTCATCGTCGATTGTTGAGGTTGAAATTGCTCTGGAAAGTTGGGATTTATTTAATGCCCTAAGATGGAGACGTTATTTAAATAAAATTTCGCACAAAATCCCTTCGGGTTTGGATTTCAATCACCCTTTTTCAAGTTTTGAGGAAGTCATCTTTGTTTCGACGGAGGTTTTAACATTTTCGTTTAATTCTCTCGAAAATGTTGTTCTAGGCTCCGCGGTTAAGCCGTTTCGTATTTAGATAAGGGTTTTGATGGGCTTACGACTGAGTACTCTGCCGTCTCAGTACTGAAGTTTAAAGCTGATGAGGCACTCAGTAGCTATTTTCTAACACTCTAGTGTTCAAATTTAAAGCTGAATTTTACGTTGTGAATGTAATAAAAGTCGGGTAGGTAGTTGCATTGTCTTGCGTACGTCGCTGTTATCAGCAATATTACGTGCTTGGCGCTTTACTGGAGCGCTATATTTCTACGATATAACGCAGAAGGCATAATGGGGTTAGAAGTGGGAGAGAACAGGCTGGGCATTGTTCGAGGCGACGTCGGAAGACCTTTGTTCCAGCAGGGCAGGCTGTGCCGGAGCCGCCGGCGTTACTTTATCTTATTACACGTGTCGCCTGCGGTCTAACGAAGCTGCCCGCCGCAATTGTTCCACCTACAGAATTAATGTGTTTCACCTCATAATAGCCCCCACAACTATTTACTTAAACATTACGTGGCGCGTCGAAATATAATCTTGTCGCTCCAAATTTACGTCTGACAAGACCACAGAAATTTCTCCTTAATGAACCGTTTTCCACCCCTTTAATCTTAATAACTATCATGCCAAATAAATTAATTTCGTCACTACGTTTGCACAGATAATATTTCTGGCAGCCATAACCTTAATAAAACTCGTAGTAGCAATTACTAATCCGACCAAAAAAGTGCTACTGTAAGGTAGAGAAATGTGCTAATTGAACACATAAAACACAGTGGTTCTTGCAATATTCAGCACCCCAGATCTCAGAGGTAGTAGGCGCACGGGTAGGTACACTGCTATAATAATTGTCTGCCAGTAATATTCTGTAACTAGATAACTTATAAGGCCACGAGCCCAATATAGCAAAGAGTACGTGTTCGTTTGAGCTAGCTAAATGAAACCAAGCGTTTCCATAATCGTTACAGATTTGTTTTCTCTCGCCACCGCTCACAATATTACTTTGTTTCGCACCCTCATCTGATTTATGGGACTTGAAAAGTTTTTTTTTATTTAAGCGTTGTTATTTTCGGAAGTTCGATCCCTTACGGGAGTAACTACATCTAAGTTTTATTTGAGTTGTGTGATGCGCGCCTTAGGGAATCTTGGCGGGGCTTGCAAACTCTTTGTCAACTCTCCGTGTTAGTTGCTTCGGAGTTTAGGATTGATGTATGTAGTGTAGGTAGGTAGATAGTTTAGAGTGTCAGGTATTAAGTCAGCCACCTATGAAGTTAGCCGACAGTGTTTAATAAACTTCTAATAGGTACATAGGTTCTGAGACTAACAGCTTCAATTTTAGCAGCGAATATTCTGAAGCCAGTTTTGCTTTCCTTTTTATATGGATTAAAATGTAACGTTTTTATGACCGCAAAACACGAGTTGGGTACAGACCAAAGCGCTGCACAAAGTGCGTCAGCTGTTAAATTACGTTTGGCTAAGACCTGGATTGCAGTTAGCTTTAGCATGCAACGCTGCAATGGTGTTAATGAGCTTGGGCCGTATGTGCCCATAATAACTACCATATATTGTTGCTCATATACAAGATAGGAAGCCTGATGAACATTTTGTTTTATATGTTTTATTAGATTCGTCATTGTATTTAGCTGTCCGATTCAGACAAAATATGGTTTCTTTATTTTATTTCTGAAATTATCCCGTTGACCGCGCCCAACAACAGGTTCGCCACACTTGACTGTGCCTACACGATAAGAAGAAAAGAACAATTATTTTTATCCTTCTCTGAATAATACCACAATTGGTAAAAAGAGACGAACCAAAGGACAATGGGCAAAAATGTATGGAACTTGGTCCAAGAGCCTCCACTGATGAGACTTGTAGGAAATAAAAGTAAATACCTGTCATATGATTCTGACAAAATATTATCAAAATCTATTCTGGGAATCTTTTTTATGATCAAGTTAACCTGATTATTAAAAAAAATATGATTTTACGTTTAGCGTGGTGTTTATTTGTATGGGATGTATGGAACTATGGAACAAAAATGTATGGAACTTGGTCTTGGTCCAAAGCCTCCACTAATGAGCCTTGTAGGAAATAAAAGTACATACCTGTCATATGATTGTGGCAAAATATTATCAAAATCCGTTCTAATAATCTTTTTTTATTGAAGTTAACCTTATTATAAAAAAAAATATGGTTTTACGTTTAGCGTGGTGTTTATTTGTATGGAACTAATATGGAACTATGGAACAAAAATGAATGGAACTTGGAACTTGGTCTTAGTCCAAAGCCTCCACTGATGAGACTTGTAGGAAATAAAAGTACATACCTGTCATATGATTCTGACAAAATATTATCAAAATCTATTCTGGGAATCTTTTTTATGATCAAGTTAACCTGATTATTAAAAAAAATATGATTTTACGTTTAGCGTGGTGTTTATTTGTATGGAATGTATGGAACTATGGAACAAAAATGTATGGAACTTGGTCTTGGTCCAAAGCCTCCACTAATGAGCCTTGTAGGAAATAAAAGTACATACCTGTCATATGATTGTGGCAAAATATTATCAAAATCCGTTCTAAAAATCTTTTTTTATGATCAAGTTAACCTTATTATAAAAAAAAATATGGTTTTACGTTTAGCGTGGTGTTTATTTGTATGGAACTAATATGGAACTATGGAACAAAAATGAATGGAACTTGGAACTTGGTCTTAGTCCAAAGCCTCCACTGATGAGACTTGTAGGAAATAAAAGTACGTACCTGTCATATGATTCTGGCAAAATATTATCAAAATCCGTTCTTGATTATAAAAAAAAAAAAATTTTTTATAATCAAGTTGTATGTAAGTAGGGAATCCAATCCCGCATCAAAATCGTGATCCCGCACGCCTGCGGGATTGAGGTCATCAATCCCGCGGATCCCGCGGGATTTGCGGGATTGAGATTTTTTAATATTTTATTTGTTTTAAGCCCATTTATAAGTCTTAAAAAAAATCCATACTTCACTTGAACTTTTAATCTCTTTATAAACTAAACTCACGCTCGTTTTTCATAATAACCAAAGGAATTTTTCACTCGTTTAACTTAGTATGAAAACTTTTGCAACAAAAATAATTGTAGGTGCTTTTGTATCGTACCTTTTCACATAACAATTAAGACACAAATGACACAATAACTTTCTCTAACAATAATTAATCGACGGAATATGCGTGAATGTTTATTTATTTTTTAAATTAATATTTTATTACTATTTTATTAGGTTGACTGCAAGAATTACCCTTGTGGGATGAGTCCGCTTTTGTGCTGTTTTTCTTATACTGTGACTTGTATAACTTATGATCATGTACTATAATAAAGAATAAAAAAATAACTTATTTCGCTAAATAATCATTGAAAAATATCTGTTTTGAAAAGTAATTATAAGTATTTTTTTTTCGAAAGTTAAAAGTAGCTAACTGAAACGGGTACTTTAAACGGCCACCATTTTGGCGCGATTAGCGTGACAGTTCACGACTATTTTGTGGATTTTAATATATTTTGACTAAAGTTTCAACTAATTAACCATGGAACAACATTCTCCAACCAATATACAAGTATTAATTTATTTGAGTAATTTTGTTGCCATGAACTTTGACGTCATATTGACTCTTACCAATAGCAACGCGTTTCTGATATTTAATTTTCCGCAGCTTTGAAAAAATAATTTCAGACTCAAAAATAAATTATAATCAAAAAATTTCAAATACTTAGACATTATTGTGAAGTTATTTTTAAAAATTGACTCATATCTGAATTACATTATATATTATTCGATTGTTCTGTTTCAATATCTACAGGATTCACATAACACAAAATATAAATTCAAACTATATTTAGCTGTAAAATAAAGACTGAAAACAACATTATTTTCTTTAAAAACTTCATAGAAAAGTCACGTATTCCATAGGAAAAGTCTTAAAATACTTATTAATGGGGCTTTACTGTCTAGAGCATCGTCTGAGCCCATTTTACAAACTTTTAGTTCTTAATTAAAAAAAATCATCCAACGCGGGATCCCGCACGACTAATCCCGCATTTTCGATCCCGCAAAAAAGGTGCGGGATCCCGCATTTGCGGGATCCCGCGTATGCGGGATTGGATTCCCTATATGTAAGTATGTATGTAATTGAAAACTCTTACAGACTAATACAAAATATATTACATATACAGGTTACCGGAAATTCGATACATTCCCTTCAAGGGGTTAAAGTAGAACTCATTTGCGACATTTTTTTAAATTCCTTTCCTAGCCGATAGTTATCAGTTTTTAAGATAATCGCGTTTTTGTGTTTTTTTTTGCTAAATGCCGACTTTTGACAAAAAAACCTGTGTAACTTAAAGAATTTCCTATGGTAATCTTTTTTATGCATAATCTGAAAGCTGACATCTCAACGGTTCCTAGAGATTATAATAAGCTGAAGTAATACCAATAACCATCATGTTGTGGACTTGGAATCGCGAGAGATTTGGAGGAAAAATCTTTGTAGTGGCACTTTGTCGTGAATTTGTGCAAAATAAATGTATCTAATGTGTCGTGCAGGTTACTTAAATAAATGCCTTATTTCACTAGCTTTCGAAAGTGGTTTAAATCTTCACAAAAAACTTTATAAACAAAAAGTTATAACTTGAATAGGAACTTTCAGAACAGCAGTGGTTTTTTGTACATGTTGACTTTTTTAACTGGAGAGAAATGAAAATGGGCTAAAACTACACACTACTTATTAACAAACATAAAATTTAAAATCCTGCTTAAAATGCGAGCTGAAGTTCCTCATGCATACCCTGTATATGCAAAGGCGGACTTATTCCTGAAGGGATCTCTTCCAGTCTACCTTAGAGATGGCAAGAGAGAACCAAATATAGTGCGGGTTACAACGCAATAATATTTGCGTACGGAACAAAAATGTATGGATTTTGATAATATTTTGCCAGAATCATATGACAAGTATGTACTTTTATTTCCTACAAGTCTCATCAGTAGAGGCTCTTGGATCACTTTTGCCCATTGTCCTTTATCTTTTGGTTTTGCAAGAAATATATTTGCAAAGATGTATGTATTTGCATTATTAATAAATGATATGAGTAAATACTCATTCACAGCAGGGGGAATACTACTTAGAGCAGTTTCTCATTCTAGCTAAAAGTTAAATTACGCAAGTTATTCATATAGTCAGACGTTTGCAGCTAAGACGGCACATCTTTGATGCACCTGCTTGCCTAATTAATCGCCTAGTTTGCCTTTTATGTGCACCCTCTGCTCTGCTGGTATCCTTAATATTTTGCCTTTTAGCTACGAAAAATAAGTAATATGACAATAAATTTATGTTTCCAATATATCTCTTTGCTCTTGTCTTTTTCACCCAGACAGAATTTTGAGTACTCGTATGATCATCTATTTCTGAGGATATCCATTAACTTTGCTAAATCAGCTTTTACTAAACATTCTTACAGTGGTAGGTACATTACAAAGCTTAGTTTTTAAGTCATTTATAACTTTATTTCATTTAATTTTCCCGGATTTCCTGGGACTTCGTTCCCATGGGAATCCGTGAAAATTATGTAGCCTATGTGTTAATCCAGATTGTCAGCTGCATTGCCAGCTTGGATAAAAAAAAAGTACGCATTAGGTAATTTACATCCAAGCATTTTCTTTTTATTATTTACCAAGAAATTTCATAAATATGTATCCATTACGAAAAAATACCAATTCAGCGATCTTAATAACATAAGTACCAAAAACACCAAGTTAATATGTTACTCTCTTTCCAGCCAAAATAAATCCATAAGTACACGTAACGATATGTTGAAAATTTAAAATAATCATAATAGCTCACTTGATTAGAGCACTAAGAGATCTAATCCTGGGGTCGTGGGTTCAAGTCCAATTTGCGCTGGTCTATTTTTCTTTTCCTAAAACTATTTGTGAAATTATTTGTAATCATGAGTCTTTCCTAAAGCAAGTTTAATCAAATTCGGTGTGGTCGTTTTATTAACCTGTTTATTAAAATTAAAAGCTTATAGCATAGTTATCGTAGGTTTCAGTCTATATGAATTTGAACGCGCCTTAATGCGCCTCAATAATGAGAATTTCACTCTCAAAATAAGAGGAGCGCGTATTTCAGTGGCTTATTTCTCAACATTACTCACAATTTTAACCTTTCAAGTTGCAGCGAAGCGTTATATTCTCAGTATGTCGGGTCGCGGCACAGAATATAATATAGAATACGTACTCATATACAAAATTATTCTCTCTCACCTTTGCTCTTCAAGGCTCCGCCTAACTGATGCATGCAAATGAGGGCATGTCCATATTTCCCTGTACTTAGATCGAGCTGTCAGCCGCCAAGTTGAAGCCAAATTTAACTGTGCTTAAGCCTCATTCGCTACGCTGATTTTGCTCTATTCAAAATTCCATTCAACGAAATTACGCCTCTCTTGCTAAATGTCAATATCTCTTTGAAAAGGTTTTTCGCCTTGAAAGTTCTTTCATCACGAGTTGATTATGTACCGTTAGAAAATAAGCGGCGCTCTTCCTCATATACGTTTTGCGACTGTTTCATGTATCCTCGGTCAAAAATGATTTCTTATGTCGGTTAGGATTTCCGGCTGTTTTCCTCTAAAGGTGCATTGCTCAATCGATTCTCTTGAAATAATGAGAGCTTGTTCAATAACTATATGGATATTTTTGTAGATTCATTTTTTGGAATTTCGTTTTTTGTTTTTTTGAAAACATAAAATTCAGGTAGGTATTTCCAAAAATTTTGACTCACGAGTACTATTTGGCAATGGTATTAACATAGGATGATAATTCGCAAGAAAACACCTACAACAAGGACAATTTACAAAAAAAAATTGCCTACAGTCGTTGGCGGCTGCTGAAAATGATTTTATAGTTTATTTATTTTACTTTAATGAAATTGTAATCTGATTTCTCTTTAAATAAGCTACTGCAAACTCAGTAGAGAGAACTCCACCTTGGTCATTGTTTGAATTTATTGTATTATGGAAAGAAAATAAACTGAAGCTTCAACTTTAGACACCGTGCTCTATAATTTAAGTTTTTCTTTTGTATTCAAATCTCTTGAAAGTTTCGTTTACCTAGACGTCTGTCTTATTGTTAGAGAGTATCTTTAAAAATAAATGTAGCTGGCTTTTGTAACGAAAACCGGAAGAAAATACAGTCAAAGCTAGTTCCGACCGTTCGCTTGCCTTTGCCTTGAGTACACTTTAGTGAATAGCTCTGAAGCTAAACGCCCGGGGAAAAATTAATCTAGTGTCCCGGTCCAACAAATATTGTTGTTTGGTCGCCGCGTGCCGGGGGCCATAAGTAATCTCAGCACGTTATGCACTCCGTCGGGCAGTTTATTGGAAAGCTTGGAAGCCGGCAGCGCCCGCGCCGTCGCCAGAACTACTTAATGCTCCACAAATGTTTGTCGATGCGCTGTCGCTGATATTTCACACCGGCTTTTCAAACTTTGTGTCTTTATCAGTTGATCCGACAGCTTAACGTCAAACTTTCACTTCCTATGCGCAAAGCAATACTCCGTACCTATGATATTCCCTGATGAGAGTTAACAATTCATATTCAAATGTAGACTCAGTTCAAATGAATGATTTATTAAATTTAATTGACGTTGCAAAAACATATTATTATTTACTTGGTATTAACAATCTTCTTACAAGAACAACATTTTAATATAATGTCTGCTTTAGAAGTGCCTACTTACTGTAGCCTTTGAACTAATTAAGTTATTATAGGTATACATTAATACTTGGAGTATATCCATCGTGATCATGATGATTTATTAACTTTCGATTACCTACAGAAACTATGAAAAGAACTTACAATCTTACTAAAATTATCCTAAAATTTTAACCGTGTGGTGATCGGTTGAGAATAACACCACCCCATCTCTTTCCGTGGGTGTCGTAAGAGGCGACTAAGGTTATACAAATGAGACCTGCCTCCTAGTAATCCATCCCAGGCAACGACACTTCATTTTTTTCTGAATCTGAGTTGTCGTCCTATGGTCTCATGCGGTGTGGTAGGCTCTGTAAAGGGCCGTCTGGTTCGCGACCACCCTCCTACCGAAGTCCGACGCCAAACAGCTAGCTGTGTTCCGTCGGTGCGTGGGAGTACCAGTGCCTTTATAGGCATTTTCTGGGTTAACTCGCTCCATCTTCGACCTCATCTTTGACCTTTATGGTCAAGATTGAGGTCAAGAGTTAACCCATCTTATAATAAATAAAAAAAATCTATTATCGGTGAAGGCATATTTTGATCGTCTTCTTCTTAGGTTAGGTTTAAAAAACTTTATTTCTTATTCAAGACATGGCGTCACAAATAACATGTTTATGCAGTTATAAGGCCTTCTTCTTATCGCGTAGGTATAGTCAAATGTGTGGCGAACTTGGCTAACCCTGGTGTCAGAGCTTTTAAACCGCACAATGGCCTCTGACTTGGTTTTAATGACTGTAGTCAATCGACAACAGCCGGGACCGACAGCTTAACGTGCCCTCCGAAGCACGGAAACGCTCGCGATAAATTGCCACTCCGGTCACCCATCAGGTTCCCTGTCTCTGTGTACGTTGCTTAACCTCACTGATCGGTTGAGATCAGTTATTTTGATCGTTATTATTTATAAGCTGTCGGTCTTTCGAAACTTATATATCGTGAAATTCAGTACAGTTTGTCGTACTATCACTTTTGTTGCCTTAATGAAAGTGTCGGGTGTTTTCTATTTTCATTGCCTTCTCAGTTTCACGGTAGAGTCGGTAGGAAATTGACGCTAATTAAATCACCCTTACAGGCGTTATACCTATATCAGTATTAAATTACGCTCTAGAAAGGCAAGTGTCCGAGGCAAACACACGGTTGGGTATTGCATAGGTAGATAATTTATTACCTTTATTTTGGGGAAATATATACTGTGCTAGATTCTTGCCTGTGCTCCGATGGCAAGACGATGTTCAGTTGAAAATAATTTCTGATCTCCAAAGTCGAAAAACAATTCGTTTCATTGGACATAACACATAGACACGCACATACATAGCACGTTACAAAATTATAAAGGTGCAGTCTTCTATTACTATGGTGACTTAATAAAACTTTCGATCTCTAATGAAATTATACTGGTCAGCTTAGTTGGCTCAGATATTTAGGCCAGTGTTCACCAAATATTTAACAAACGATTAGCAGCTAACCAGAGATTTGACAATGTCATTTTCATACATTTTTTTTTACTTTTTGTCTGATTAGCTTCTAACCGCGGTTTAACTGTTGGTTATATTTTTGGTGAACACGGGCCTTACTATAATTACCTACCTAATTTGCCAAAACCTGAATCATGGTAAAGTATACCTAGAATTGAAACGGGACTTAGAGCAAGGAAGAAGAGGGATGCGGAATTAGGATTTATTGAAATGGAGACCCTTCTAATATTGCTCTTGTAACATTTCAATACAATATTTTAAATAAGTATTTTGTTGATCGATAATGCAATGTGATTGGATACTACTAGCTCATATTTTGTTGAATTTAGGTACAGAGAGAGGTTTTTTTCTAAACAATTATTAAGTCTGTGAAAAGGTAGAACACATAATATTAGGTCCTTACCTATGAAATGGCGTTTTCTATACAATATCTCATTTTTTCATACTTACATTTTTGGAACAAATTTATAATTTTAACAAAACTCTGTGGGAAGATTTGGAAAACATTAAGTTAACTTTAATCAAACTTAGTTTATTGAAATTTTTAATTAAACACAAAGGTACAGCATAAATAAACACTGAAACGGGCAATACAGTAAACAAACTTTGTTTGAGCTTCGTTTTCAGTGAATAAATCTAAAGTAAAAATGTATTAATTTCACTGAAACTATCCGTTATATGACCAAGATTTTAAATAAAAATCAATTTCGTTAAGAGCTGTTTAATCAAATAAATTATGAACAAAATAAAGCTTCAGAAAATATCACCAATTTCATAGGTGTAAGGACCTAATAGTAGAGTCACTTCTGCCTCACTTTCAAACACTTTCATCATCGTTCTATATTTCAACTAGCATTCGTTTTAGTTCAGTTAATTTATTTTATAATTTCGTAGAGGCCGCGCGTCTGTCGTTCCGTACCGTTATAAATTTATATCGCTGGACGTGCTCAGAATTTATGCGCAGACGTATTTTCTTAAAGCCTTTTGCAACGTAAGGAATCCGCGGTGCCAAAACCAGATGTGGCCCTGAGAACGGACCCCTTAATTGGAAGCTTTTATAAAATAAGTTTGTTTTTTATGCACTTTTAAATATCTATCTTCTTTATTATTGATGATACGGTACAAATGATGCTTAGAACTTGGCCGGCGCACTACCGTGCGCTTTGATTACAATTCAAACTTGGATACCGTGTTTGGAGCACTGTACTATGCGTAGGATGCGTAGGAACAACACTCATGTCATTGTGGTGCCCATCGGTTACAGCATGATTTTAATTTATTGCTAAAAAAAATAATGTAAAATAGCGGACTTAATGCCTAAAGGCATTATCTACTATCAACCTTATCAATCAATCAATCAAATCATTTATTCGCTTAAAACACGGTATAAATAGATGTCATAAAAAAAAGTACAGTCATGTTTTGCTATTTAAAATCAGCATGCGAATGTCATTATATAAATCAAGATATTAAAATTGAGACGAAAATAAAGATTACACATTTCTAAAAATAATGTCAAATTAATTAAATGTCATGAATGAAATAAAAATTGAAATTATAAGATGTCATAAAATATTTAAAACCTACGCAACTCTAAATTTTTGTCAAACAGTTCTTTGATGTCATAAAAGTTTTGTGCACTAATCCATTTAAATAATTTCAATTTGAATAATCTATTATTTAGTAATTTCAATTAGGGTGATTGATTAGTAGAGATCAGGGCAGGTGCATACCTCCATGGAGGTGAGAGACTGAACGGAAATATATATTCATACTATCGATTTTACTAATACCACTTTCAAATATGAAAGGTTCCAATGTTTTACAATCTTTGTCTACCTAACTTTAATTATACGTATTAGCTTTATTCATTTCTCTATGTGGGACGCATTCACCTTAACAAGAGTAACTAGGCTTCTTGTTAAGGTTCTTACTAGGCTACCTGAAAAAAATTAAGATCTAAATATCATCAAAGATAAATGCCAGATTAAATAGGTCGAGAGAACCATTACTAAACTTGTTAAGAACTAATTCAAGATCTGGGTCACCGCTTGCAGTTGACAGCAGCTTTGATGGCTACCGTCAATGCTAACCACTATAAAAAATCACGGGCGTATTTATAAATATAGCTGACAGTAGTGATCCAGAGCTCCTGAATTCTATTCAAGAGGCACAGATTTTTTTCTTCGGCGTCTCCTTGTAGGTGTTTGTCTGTGACTGAACGAGCTTAGCGTCATATGGCCTTATGTTGCGTCGGCGCCGTTAAATTGGAAACAGAGCAGGCGAATGATCTAAGTATTGTAAATTTATGATGTGGCATCTTCACTCTTCTAATTGTTACTGTTGTCTCTGTACTAAAATATCCCCTTTTACGATTTCAGTTAACTTTCATAAATGCTTTTAAAATATATAAACTTTTTATCTTTGAAACTAGGTTTCAAGTTGATTACTCAGTCATATTACTTGGACTGTATTTCCCAATGGAATGCCACTTCCCATTCCGCTGGAGATTTTTCTTGAGCTCTTCTTCCATTAATTTCCTGAGCGATTCAATTCCATATGCATTGATGACTTTTCTTGGTTTTCAGCTAAAAGCTTTAATTTTTAATTATTTTGCGACCCTGTATGTTAAATTGCTAAGCAATACATGCTCGCACAATACCTACAAATCATAATACTTATTACCACTTAATGAGCAACTTACTGCATTGTGAAGCATATAAGTATCTTTTACTATTGCAAAAAAATTAAAAACATATCTAACAACTTCTTTTTTTTTATCATGAAACGTTCGCGATCCTCTGAAATTATGCAGCGGAAAATTCACGATACAATCAAGAATTTATGCTTCTGTTAATTTTTCTTTTTGGTATTTGAATCCAGTTTTTAACCGACTTGAAAAAAAGGAGGAGGTTCTTCGGGTGATTTTTTTTTATGTTTGTTGACGTCAAAAAAAAAATTCCTCTCTATTTACCATATTCCGCTATGAATTCACCTATTTACTGTTTTACCCATAACCACTACTTACTCGTGAACATAGCTTTAAAAAAATATTTCACCCTTTTTGAAGGCGGGTAAATTTTTTTGTTTAAAAATATTTTATCTTTATTTTAAAAATATGAATTCGCGCTCTGAAAACACGAGACCAATAATCCGTTAAACTGTAGAGATACTAAAACGATGTGAAATTATTCAGTTGTGAATATTGGCGTGGAAAGCGGTTGAGATATTTAACTTAGGCTTTGAAGGAGCGAGATGTAATTAAAATAAATATTTGGCACGAAATCCGGGTCGCAGCGGTTAAGCGTGAGACGTTTCCTTTCCACCCTTTGAACAAGTTCTTGTTTATGTTTGCTCATTAAACAAATATAAGTGAAAATTCCGTCTTAATCCGAGGAAAATTTTGCTTAACCTACTTCAGGGCCTACAGCGTGTGAGCCTTTACTGTGTGCGTACCAGGGCTCTGACATCAACTTGCTTTATTGGGCAAATGTATAAACAATTTTCCATAGTTAGCACTAAAATTATATTTAACGTATATACGCAACCAGTAATTTTGTAACATGGAGCTTTGTAGCGCAATTACAAGCTTGATTTGAATTCATAGAGCGTACGCATAATTAACTAGCGACCACCGATGCTGTTTGATTGCACATTAGCAAGCTAACTCGATGCCAAGTCACGACTAATGGTACAACAACACCCGGTTAATAGGCTACACAACCAATGTAGAATAGATAATAGCACTACAAGCATACCTGATACTATTGGAAAAACATACTCGTAAATTTGATTCAAGCACATACCTGTATTCAATAGAGCGTGCCCGCTAGCTTTAGTTGCCATCTGAATGTTGTGGAGGAGCGGGTCTCCGGCTGTATATAAGGCCATTACTTTACCTCCCCAGACCAGAATAATTGACAGCAACAACATTCCTAACCACTTCGACAAACCTAATAATTTCTATTGGTTTCTATTCCCAGATAGAAGCATAGCCTAAGACAGTTAAAATGTTGTGGCTATAAACGCGAGAAACTAGAGTAATAAATGGGTTTGGATTCTCGTCAGTTTGATAGTCGAAGTCAATATCAATAAACGATCCCGGAAGCGCAATAAACGGTTGAACTGGCAGGTCGTCGTCGGGGAGAAAAGTCAGCAGTTTCTTTGAAGCGCATCCTCGGGCCGCGGAGACAATAATGAATTCAGGCTCCTCGAGGGGCGCTTGAAAGTGCTCGCACGCTCCACTTTGCACTTCCTCTCTCATAAAGCGATTAACGACAGTTCGCGACCTTTGAGACTGATCACAATAAGAAGGAAAGCAAAAATTAGATCGCCAGTTACTTCCTCTGGGATTTGAGAAGCTGAATACAAGCATGTGATTATGGACTCCTGCTCTACGTTTCGTTTTAAATTAGGTTTTCTCTTTTGCGACTTAAAAATCTTGTCTCTCCAATATGTAAATATAATCAGAAGATGTAGTTGGGACCCGATGAAACTAAAAAAAATCAATTTAAAACTCATAAAAATATATATGGGAAAACTAAGCACTCCTGTGATGTTAGGGTTTTACCTATCAATCTGTCTACATGTAAATGTCAAGCCTGAGCCCGGGAAATACATTTCCTGTCTTATAAACATATTCCCGGGTAGCGCTGACGTAATGCAACGAGACGCGGCGAATCATGTTATGATGGAAGACGTAAGCTTGTGTTTACGTAATTTTATTCGAATTAGATCTAAACTGAATATCTACATAATTGTACCTTGGCTTATTTCTTACCATATTTGTAAACTCGTAAACTAATAAACTACGAAACCTTAAAGTTTCGCCTCGTCCGTCTGTTCGCGTCTTTTCTCAGAAATCTGCAAAGCTAAAATTTCGCATGGTTATGCATATTGATCTCTAAAACTAAATTAAAATGTTTAAAAAAAATTGTTTTCTGGATTTGAGAACGTTTTTCAATACAGCAATCCATTTGCGAAATATGAAGCTTTAAAGAGAAAATTTTGTTAAACTCATGCGTGTCGCCCCTCTACAAGCTCAGCCGTTACTTTTAAAAATGTGATAAAATTCACAGTGACATATACTTACAACAAAGTTAAAAGGAAAACTATCATAGTTAAGTTGGCTTTTCAAGTTAACAAATACATCAATAAGTTAACAAATCAATTAATAAAATGTATTTTTACAACTACAGAATCCTACACTGCGCGTAGCCCGACGTCTCTTGGGCGAGTTTTTTTTTCTTGCTAAACGCTGGATAAATCGAAACGTCACCATTCCACATATTATCGCATTGCCATCGTATCAACAAAGCAAATACATTCCACATGAAAAATAAAGTATATGTGCATTCATTTTATATAAACAGACATCGAGAATTACATACAAGAAATGTTGTCTTATACAACTTTCCCGACACTGTACAAACAAGTTCCATGTTTCCTTATCCTACAGCTCATGTCAACTTTATTGTGAATTAGTAAAGTTTGAATTATTGCCGTCTTGGTTTGAGACTTCACTAATTCCGACTTGCTAACCGAAGATCTTGGAGATTCTTACTAACTTCACGTCAAAACTTTTTAATGAAAGCTGCGCAAATATTCTCGAGTACCTTCAGTTTCTTTATAAATTACCATCATTTAAATTTTATTGTTCGGATTTAATCTTACTTTGTCAAACTACGAGCATGTTGTTCAAATCATATTTATTTCTAAATTGGATTATAATCTCTTAATTCTGATGGTATCACACAAAGCACGTAGCAACTTGTTTGTTGTTAGCTTACCAATTACGCTCGCAGCCACATCTTAGACTGTCGAGCATTTTGTCAGTATCAAATTTATTTTCTCAAATTCCTTTTGCGGATCTCAAATTGTACATTCCATTAAGAACTTAAAGCAGACTATCCGGAGTGCAGGAATTATGCAAAAGATGTTTCACCGGGACTATATTCCGAACTTGGTCTAATGTTCCATCCTGTACTCTGAGAACTGAGAACATTGCGCTCTACTTATCTTTAAGACTGATGTTTTATTAATAAGACTCTACGTCTAGGCTTTAATTAAAAATTATTCTCTTCATAAAATTAATAAAGAACTCAAATGTGACACTCGGCGAAACGCTAGGCGATCCAACAAAATTATGCTGTCTCTGACTTTTATTTTAGCTAAGGATAAAATTGTGACTAACGTTCTCAAGGAATAATTTAAATTGAGACATCTCTTTGTAAGTATATGCTTTGAGAGATATTGTCTTAAATAAAAATATTGCCATTATTCGATTCACCGAGAAATCGATTGATTGAAATGGAGATATCTTCAATTCTTGTCAAGTAGTTACATTGTGTTGCGGATGCCAATTGATACGCAAGCGTAGCATTGTGATTGCGCAATTGCGTGCAAATTATGTCAATTTGTGGGGGCGCTGGGGTGTAGTGGTGAGATTGGCGGGGCTATGGTCGGCGGGTCATCGCGCGCTTGGCAGAGCCGGACACTTGAGATGCTGGCCGCGGCCTAACGCGCTTTATCTTAATGCACTCGGCTGTCCTCTCCCCTCACTCAGCCCATAACTCGCTTTTCCACTCCGCAATTGTTTCACTTAGGACGCATCGCTAACGTGGAATCTGATGCAACCAACGCCTCAACCACGCTTCAAGGCGCCTAGCTTTAGGCAACTAAACAACGATATTTTAGAAATCTGTTCACCAAAATTCTCATGAAATTTATAAAGAGAGGAATGTGCGGGCATTGGTTGGAAAAGAGCTGGAATTTAATTCGGGTGTTGCTTCTCCCAGCGGGTGACGGCTTGTGACATGCTGTGACATTCGACCCCACGATTTTTCGTTGCGAGGACTTTTATTATATTTTAGTGATTCTACTTTAATTCTTTGTATAAAACATTCGCCATTTTAGTATTAATAGTGAATAGAATTTAATAATTCAGCTGTTTAAGTTGTAGTGATAAGTCTATACAATACCGCCAGGTATTGTTTAGATAAAGTACTCAGACAAGTTATCGTTGTCGCGTATCTATTCAATAATTCCATTAAGGAAACGGATGTTTGAGGACACACAGACTGCTTACAAGTCATAACAAGTATTGAGAAAGTAAAACAAAAACTCTTGAATAGGGCGGCGACACGAGAACATCCGATAATGATTTTGATTAGACGGAACTGAGGCGGCTCTGAATCACAGCGGTTACAAAGCCAATGTGACACGAACAGCCACCGCAAATGTACGATTGAGATACGACGAGAATTTACGATTGTCGATACGGTAACGATGCATGATCACACATGCTGCTGTGCTATACAGAGATTAACGACGCCACTTCCCATACGGTCGATGTTTACATGGAAGTATATGTTTTGTTCCTGCAGAATGTATCTCCAAATAAACTGATCTTGTATTTGTAAGAATAGTTATCCAATAACATTTCTAAGTTGTGAAATCCTCAAGTTTTAAAGGTACAAATTGATTTGATAGATTTATAAAACGAGAGCATCGATTTCAATTCCTGGAACACGCTCCTCTCAAGCGGTGTCGGCGAATTCTTTCGCTTCGAAACTTTAAGTCTTCGAAGGAAACATCTGTCACTCCTTTTCAATCTTTTCTACTTTTATTTCCAGAAATCAGTTCTTCAGATATACATATCAAGTCTAGCTGTAAGAGTCTACGTTCGTGACATCTTTGTCATTAAAATTATAATTAATGATATGATTGTTTTAATGCCGATTTCCCTCGCGTGAATTCAGCAATATATAAGTCTAATTTAACACGCACGACATGTCAATCTGTTTTGAAAAAAGACATATTCCAATTAATTTGAACTATAAAATAAAACACTTTCCAGGAAAATTAAATTACGGACAAACAGGTTTATGAATATAGATTTTCACGAATTAAATCAACTGCAGCGTTTAAGGTCTAATAATGAACGATTGACTATGACGATGCCGTAATAATTGTTCCGTCTTCTGCCGCATAGGTGGTTTCAATAAATCATAAACTTAGTTTGTAACCTGTCATATCTGGGCAATCGATAAGTACGTCGGAGATATATCTAAAATATCTTCGTGAAATTTATGTGCTTTCGTTGAAATTACATCTATGATTTAATGGCTTGCGAGGCCTGATTGTGGGTTGGATTCTGTACTTGTTTGTTTGGTTGATTAAAATGTTGAAGACTACCACGTATCTGTGTTACATGCTCGTATCGATGGTGTATATTGGGAGTGGAAACACGTTCCATTTCGCGGCGGATATAGGACCCCGCGTTACGGGCCAATCCGGCGACGCGGTGATGGCTCGTCGACGGCTGCGATTTCCGCCTCGCACGCGCTTGTCTCGCTTCATTCCCCTCTTCATACCTATATCTGTCATCGACCTCCTCAGAAACAATATTTTTCGTATCTAACAAATCCTTCCTCAAATTACAGAGGGCAAGCACGTTCTTTGCCATGTTGTCGGGCCGAGACCGGCTAAATGAGTGCGGCAAATTAGATTTCCTATAAATTTTAACTCGAATCTTCGGCATACCTTATTAAATTAACCAAAACAGTTCTATCTTCGGTGTCGATTACTCGGGAACTGTCTGCGAACAATCTAACAGCCGAAATACATAATAGGTTTACTGGTGGGATGGCTAATGTAAATGGAGATGTGAAGAGCCCAACAGGTTAGTAGCGGCGAGTCGACAAAGCCCACCAGGCAAACAAAAAGTAACTCTAAGTAAACATTACGCTGGTACGCGCTAATGCATGAGGATCTCTGCCGCGACCGTAACCCCACTTTCAACCACACCGCGCTCCCCCAAAGCTCGTTAAACACACGTTTTAAAAACGTAAGTACAAAAGAGAATTTTGTGCCTTCATGCAGCTTTGTATTAACGTGCTCTTTACGTTTCTACCGACCAAAAAAGTTCGTCACATACTTTTTAATAGTAGACTGTTGTTCCAAAATGCCATAAAATAGTTTGATGTTAAATTAAAACATTCTTTTAACTCCATCTTTTTTCACTTTTATGAAAAATGCACTGAAGAGCGCTCTCAGCTAACCGCTGACTGTTTTTTTTTGTTTTCGCCCTCAAAGAAATTGTTAGTCTATTAGCGTTGAGATGATACTGGCAGTGAGTGCACTTGAATTCTTTACGAGCTGTTAAAATTGTGTACGGCAAAGCCTATAACTTCTCATTTGATATGTCTATAGACACGTTATAAGTAACAAAAAGACCACAGTGTACTTAATTTACTTATTTTACCTTTATATTGCTTTTTGAGTAATCATTATATTACCTAAAAAGACAAACCATTACAATCAATAATTTTCCACGTTAAAAACGTATGAGTCACCGACTTCAATCCCAACAACAGTTCGCACAAAGTAGATATCTAGTTTTTTGCGGACTACAATGCCTATTAGCAAATAACTACAAACAGAAATGTCATTCATTTATTTAGATGATGTTCTCGTTTGTAGTATATTTTGTTTTTGTTGATTTTTTTAAAAGCGCTGAATCATTTTCGATAAAATTTATATGGGACCTCTTCAGGAGTATACTCTTTCGAACAAATAAAGAATTTTGAAAATCGGACAACAGTTGCCGGAGTAATCGCGTAACAAATATACAAAAAAAAAAAAAAAAAAATACCGTCGAATTGAGAACCTCCTCCTTTTTTGAAGTCGGTTGAAAAGGCTCAGATTGATGCATTCATAATCAGCTTTATTTATACAAAGAGCTCAGAACTCAATATTAAAATCAATAGTAATGCTTCTAGGATTATTAATAACTCGGTGTCAACACATTCAGGATTGAAATTGCGAGGCACTCATCTAAATATAAAGCCAGGCTGCATAATCATCCCAATAAGTTGGCAGCGCAGTTCACCATACCGATCTATCGGAGACAACTGAAGAGAAACGACAACCTAGACATGTATAATAGCTGACGTAACCCTTAATGTTACAGAAAAAAAACTACGTCAATATCGACCAATACATAAGACCTGCTAATAGCTAAATGGCTGGCTGAGTTCGCCCCAGATATACAAAAGTAAAAAAAGTTTTGAATCTGTCAAACAACATGTCTGTCTACTTTAAAAAATGCAGAGATTCAAAACGTATGCCAAAAAATTTCATACTCCTTTGTCGATATGTTAGATATATCCGCTCCAGGAATTTCACTGTAAAATATCATTACATTACCTGAGCTCGGAGTACCCCGCAAGAATGTTTTGGTTTTCAGACTTTGTGGGAGCTTGTCCTGCTGTTTCTTTGTGAGGTCATCTTTAATGGTTTGAAAATCCCCCGACGCCATTTCACAAAGAAAGTAAAATTCTTGTGGTTTTAAATTTTCGCGTAACTAATTTCATCAGGAAGTTTTAAAGACTCATTTAAAATACATTGCTCGGAAAATTTTTTAGAGTGTCTAATTTAGTGTCACGCGACACCTACGTAGTCTTATCTACATGCAAATGCTATTCAGGAAAATGGCACGGGTAACTGAATATTCAGCCGTTCACAACAATGAACTGATTTTCTAGTTTGTGATTCAGCCTGCGTTCGCGCTGTTCAGCCGACGCGCGCTTCCGCCTCTGGATGGTCGACCTTATCCATACCGATGTCTGCGTAAAATGCGGAAAACGTACAATTTCTCTTTTATTATCGTGGCTTATCATTACACGTGATGGAGCCCTTCAATTCTACCTAAACGGCGCACGAAATTCTAAGCGGATGAAATAACCCAAAGCCAGTTTATAGAGGTTGTATGCCGTATTTAACTTGAAATGTGTAGTTAAATCAACGGTGAAGTTTTTCTTGTGAAAATACGCTGAAATAATATCGGTAAAGAAAGTAAAAGCTGTCGTGTAACCTGACCGCAGAATTGTTTGTTCAGTAGCTTTACAGTAACGATGTCGTCCATGACAACATATTACAACACGAAAAGCAATTTCGAGCGCGGCCTAAAAATATTTCTTTTCTGACTACAAAAACATTTTATTATAATTTCTTTGCAGAAAGACATCGGAGCCTCAAGACGGAGACCCTAGTTAGCATAGAGAATGAGATTTGTCATCCCGCGTTTTGTTACGGGCAATGCGGTACCGCTCCTTCGGACGGAATAAGAATTTACCAGTAGTATTTCTTATTCGAATTTTTCTATATGTGTTGCTTTTCGTGGCCTACTTATTTATATATTTATCTTAAACTCATCAATTTCATCTCACAATATCATCTTTGTAATTGCTTTGATTTATTTTGTTTCAGACCGTATTTGGATAAAACACACTATTATTTAAATATCACTTTTTTGATAGGTTTACTTGGGTATAAACATCGTCATGGAGTCATTTGCCATACCTAATATTCGAGTCTGATTCACGTAACTCGCTTGGGGATATTATTTGTTGACATAAATTAGAGGGACCCAGTTCAGCTACCTACATGCTCACTACTCCTCGGCGTTCTCGAACGTATTTTATTTAGCGAGCGCACGTGACGGACTCCTCGGGAGACGCAGCCGGCGTCAACCGCTCGTTTGTCACTCAGAATTACCCGCTCACAGACATTTACTCATTCCAAATATTTAATAATCCACCCCCACCGCCTCACGAAACTTATGAGCCCACTTTTCTTACGATTGATGAAGGAATACGTATTTTATCCGTGCTAATTACCTGCGTATATGAAATGAGTTCTGTCACAAATGCGGGCGTTGTAATAAAATCTCTAAATAAATAACAGATATCAAATTCAATAACAATTTAGCACAGCTGAACCCAGTTAATTATGGCGCAATTTCCTCGCTCATGCTTAGTAATTAAGCACAATATTTTGTTCAACTGAGAACGCGCGTGGCTCGCCATATGAGGGCATTGCTCAGTTTTTTTTCATTTTTTTTGTTCCGTGACAATTTCCACATTTCATTTCCGGCCTTAATTAAACCCGACTGTGAAATCAGTATTTTTTAATGAATGTAATCAAAGCGCGTACGATGGTACGCGAGATTATGTCGTGTCGGCTTGAAACAGATTACCGAAGCTCAAATACATAACAGTATTAATATCCTCTCGTAGCCCTTTCATGGCCCGTATTTTTATTAAAAACAACGTTTTATTTATTTCATCAGCCATTTATTTATTCTCTTCGCATGCTTTGTAAAGTAAACAAGATGATTTTTGATAAAAATATTTTCTTTGTTGAATAAACGTTTGAAATTTAATTATTGAGGCGTAAAGAGGACCCTAGGCAAAAGAAAGACATGCACAAGTGTTCGGGCGCTATAGTTTAATTGCTGTCATTAACAGTGTATCTCCAATTTCAAGCTGCTAATCACATATTAAAAGGTGGCCGGGTGTAAATAGGCTTCGGTGCGGGCCCGAAAACCCATTACGTAGAGACGTCGCGTCAGGCCAGTAAATTGGATTCACGAGGGATGGACGACCCAAAATAATGCTGCTTCGACGCAAGCTCTTTTAAATTGTGGGAAAAATTTGAATGTGTCAAGTATTACCCACCTCACCCCAGAGCTGGCCCATCGTCGAGCTACTTAGGTGCCTTATATTTTACACGTCCCTACTTAACAAGTCATTTATACATTACCATGATTTAAGATTACACCCTATTCAATGTTTTATTCATATTGCCCTACCTACTCGGCGACAACCGATCGATTTTGTTTGTACATGAAACCCGTAGCAAATGTCACCGAACCGCTGGAAAATAATACGCCTAAATTGAGCTCTGAATACAAATTTCAAAATGGAATATTAAATTATACGGCGTATTACAAAGGGCTAAAGATTATTCAGGGAAGGCTGTGTCATGAAAACTGAAAGGACGTGTGAAAAGCTGAACCTTTAAGGTGTTTTTGTGGTAAACACACGTAAACCAGGCAAAACGTTATTGCTGCGAGTCAATTGTCTGTTCAAACAAGCCGACGCAGATGGAATAGTAAACGCGTAGGCAGCTATTTGCTGCTATTATAGGGGGAAAGTCACATGAGATTTTTCCGAACTCTTTCTAGGTCTTTACATAATATCCAAAAGACTATCATATAAACAGCCAAGGTCTGGAACATACGAATGTTGGACGTAAGCTTAACGTTTTATTTACTTCAGTGAACTTATTTTCAAAAGTTATGTAAATATTTGATCCCGAAACTATATTAATTCGAAAGATGAATATTGCAAATTATCTCAGCGACAGTTGTAAATAGTAATCGTTATAAATTTAAACCTGCGTCTGATTGAAGTAATAATTCAAGTACAAGTGTCTTTAATGTGTTTATCGAGCGGAGATTAGAATTCGAAGCAAAGCCGACTTGTTTTAATAACTGTTGGAACTTGGAACCCTTTTCACTTAGTGACGTTGTTCCGAGATATCACTCGCCAATCACTTTACTGCAAACATTTTGATTACAAGTTTCGCTGATTTCCCCTACTCCTTAATTAATTGTTAAGGAAGCAGCTTTTTGGCCAGTTTTGTTAATTTCAGTTTGTTACGTTTTTTCGTGATTGTAAATCTTAAGTCTAATCATCGCAAAAAGAACATCGCTGGCCTGCGATCAAAAAGTTGGATGATGTCCTATCTTTTTTTCTTGGATCTTGTTTTAATGGAGCTTTTACTTTAGCAGGATCGCCAATATTTGATAATCATTTTTTAAAGGTGCACACTACCATATTCGCTAAGTAAACTAAAAAAAGAAGCAGATAACAGCAGACGGTACCATTTCCAAGCTATATATACACATCAACACGGTCTAGGGATATTGCACGATTTTTCATACAAAAGAGATCTGTTTGAGAAGCTACAAAAGCATACTCAAGATACATGGAGCGCTATGATTTTGTGACAAGCAAGTGTTAAACCTGAATTGTCAATTATAATTAATAAATTTGGTTTTACTTGAAATTTGTGAAAACGTGACGAAAAAAAAAAATTGCGTGAATTCGACTATTTTCATACAAAAAGCAGGCAAGAAGTGCATTTTCGTTTTCGTTTCCGTCACGTTTACACAAATTTCAAGTAAAACAAAATTTATTGACTAGAATTAAAAATTCAGGTTTAGCACTTGCTCGTCTGAAAATTATAGCCCTCCATGTATCTCGAGTATGCTTTTATAGCTTCTCAAACAGCCCTCTTTTGTATGAAAAATCGTGCAATATCCCTAGACCGCGTTGATGTGTGTATTATATTTTGGGACAAAATCTTGTTTCATCATAGACTCAACAAACGGTATTTCAGATTAAATTATAGGACACGATAATCCATTTGCCAACGCGTCAGTTGAATGGGTAGCTCAATTTCGACGGTGTAATTAAGGAGTCACCTGCGTGAACAACTCACTTCACGTAATTAAAGCTTTCAACTTGGGTCGAGTTATGTCGACCCACCAGGGACTGCGGTTTCAGAGTCAAATTTCATGCAGATAATAGGGCCTCTATAACTGCGTAACTTGCGAGCTAAGCCACGATTTAATTGAAACCGAGAATAAACTAGCCAAGTTCACTTTGACATGGATATAATATTAATCTACCTATAGTCTCCAGTAACGTTCGGTTTAATCCCTTGTATGAATCTGAAATCCTTATAGATGATGATCCTTATAGATGAGTTTGATGATTAATTCCCGTTTGTCATTGTTTATTAAAACGTACTGTAAAGACATTGAAAATATCTGTTCATTCGGTTTTGCGTGGCAACAAAGCCCCAAGGCTACTTTTCCAATTGCGGAATTATCCGATCACTAAAAGTGAAACAAATTGCTATGGAAAAAATAAAAATAAATTATAATTATTTAACCTGTGGTCTTGTAATAAGTACATTTTCATCAGCCTACGAGTACCTTTAAAGAATGTATAATTTCTGTCAACGACGATACTGCTGTAAATTTATGAAAAAATCTAATAAGAAAAACACATTTTTAACCGACTTCAAAAAAAAGAGGAGGTTCTCAATTCGGGTGAATTTTTATTTTATTTTTTACTAGTTTTCGACCCGCGGCTTCGCCCGCGTGGACTACAGGTTATACCGTGCCCAGCTGTGAGATAAAATGTAACCTATATCCTTTCCCAAGTTCTAATCTTAATACCAAAATTCAACAAAATCGGTCAACCGCTTTGTCCCTGCATTTTAAATCTGTCATATCTTCGAAAATATTAATTTAAATTACATGCTGTAAAAGGCTATCTATATTCAATGCACAATTTATTTAAAGTACTTAATTGGATAAGGATTAATGCTGTACTTAAAATCGCTTCGTAAATAAGTCATTATTTCTCGTAAAAAGTAAAGGATAATAAATGGTTATCATGGGTTATCCCTAAGAGGTAGATATATACTATTGGGGACTTTTGTGTAGACCTTTTAAAGGTGTACAATATTGTAGTACATTATTTTGATCTATCTCGTAGGGTTCAGCCAGCGTTTGCAATGTAAGCGTAAAAAAATGTGTTTATTTACGACATCACATTAGAAACCTCTAAAATTATCAGTGTTTCTCTACTATATTCTGCATGTATTACACATATAAACCTTCCTCTTGAATCGCTTTATTTATTTAAAAAAAACTGCATCAAAATACGTTGCGTAGTTTTAAAGATCTAAGCATACATAGGGACAGACAGACAGCGGGAAGCGACTTTGTTTTATACTATGTAGTGATGTTTGTTACCTCAAAACTCCGTCATTTGTAGAGCGATTTCAAAATTTTTTTTTAGTTCGGAAATCTACTTCCATCTACTTCCAGATTGGTCCCATAATTTTTTTATCGTAATCACTTCAGTACTATAGTAAGTAGTGGTTACGGGTAAAACAGTAGGTAAATAGGTGAAATCATCGCGGAATATGGTGAATAGAGAGGATTATTTTTTTTGACGTCGGCGCCGGGTTAAACAGGACCTAGTTTAATGAAATAAGTATTTGCCCAAGCTTTTTTTGGCAGTATAAAAACTAAGATAGTTATGCCATGCGAGTAATTGTTCGGCGCCGACGCGACGTCAAAAAAAAAATCTCTATTTACCAGATTCCGCTATGAATTCACCTATTTACCTACTGTTTTACCCGTAACCACTACTTACTCGTGAAAATAGTTTAAAAAATTATTTCACCCTTTTTGAAGGCGGGTCAATTTTTTGTTAAAAATATTTTATATCCTATTATAGTTGTAATGACTCTGAGCAAGTTCTCCCGTCTAATTGGTAACGAAAACTTTCCTTTTTATAATAATTATTCTTATGGACATTATTGAAGTAGAAGTGGTAGAGATTTAGAAATTAGTTATCGTGTGGAATAGAGCAATAGCTGCATACGAAGGCGACGGCTGTGGGCGGTAGCGCCGGCGCTCATCTCGGCCAACCCACTTGGAAGCCAGCCAACGTCTACTGTTTGTTTATAACATTAAAACGTTTAATGTCGTCGAACCCTGAAATGCTTCTTTAGAAGTGCTACTTGTAAGTTGGCAGAGTAATATGAACGTACTCATTATTCTGTAAACATATTATCTTCCGAAAAATCCATAAAAATACTAAGTCCTAATATTGCAATATAGCTTAATCCGCCCTAAGTCAACTTATCCGGCAATCGACTCATGTACGCTCCAATATAACTTCCCGGAACCAACCCGAAAATCGCCATTTTCAATGATACGGGCTCAAATTTTATGTAAGAGTAAGGTAAACAAACATAATCGGCCCATGTTTAATCATACGTTCCACGCAAATGTCCGTGTTTACATAGGACTCGGAAACATCTGGTTTTGATGAACTGAATACTTCGCATTCAGGTTGGCGGCACTTGAAATCGTGCCAGCTTATTTTAAGTGGCGACGTCTGTTCAAGATTTGTGCCTAATGCCCCACGCCGTGATATTATATAGCTCATAGCAACACCTAAATCATCAGCTTTCACAATGTTTACGTTTGATACATGAGTTCTATGTTCCTGAACAACCACAATGAAATTTTTGTTATGCTCTGCTGTTATCCCTTTTTTCTTTAATTCGGTTTGCTTACTGAAGTATGAATGACGTTTAGGTGCATTTTTCATTTCACTTTCGCGACATTGACTCTTACGCTTCGCTGATTTCAGCGGTAAAATGAGCGTTATTGTGTGCTACTTTTTCAGTCAAGCAATAAGAGTGCGTATGACGTGTGTGGTCACTGTCCCGTGCAGCATTTAGAGCATTCTATTCAAAGAGTTCTTTATTGCGTGCAAAGATTACCAACGTGAATCACGCAATTTCAGAAAAAAAACATTACCATACTTGACAACTCTATCGCTATGCTTAATGTTTCTATTTGTAAAGCAATAGAATTGTATCTATTTGTAAAGCGAATTAATACTCCTAGTATTAATTTAATACTAGGAGTATTAAATTCGCTGTAATTTTTATTTTTGTTCAATAAAATGACGGATAACGTGCCGCGACTCCCGCTGGGAATAAAAGTTTGATTTAGTTCGAACACGACAATCTGCTATAGTTATTATAACGAATCCAATTATAGGTGTGTTCTCGATCTCTGGGCCCGGCCATGTCCTGCGGGCATTCCACTTTTTGTTTGATGTTTGTACTTGTATTTGTCTCGCAAATCTCAGTCAGTTACCTCCTTTCAAGGAAAAGGTCAAGTTTCTGGCTTTTACTTGTATTATTTCTTCCTTTTCTTGTTTATAAAACTGATTCTTCAAAAGGGATTTCGGTTCATTTAATATACCTACTCTTTCTGCACCCAGTTCCAAGTAGACAATCCTCTAAGGTTTTACCTTAAATACTCATCTATTTACTCGTTCATCCCACCGAATAATGTAACTCAATTAGTTAAATGAGGTTCCTGTCACGTCATGTTCGCGGCGTTGTCGTCGCGAGGGAATTGTGAAAATACTGCTGTCAAAACTGTTATTCGGTTTGGGAAAGTTCGATTCTAGATTTAGCTAGAGTGTGAGTGAGTTTGGGTTCCCAGTGGGACATTTAAGTAGTTGCCCGTCTATTACATCGCCAGAAGCCAAGTGATAAAATCTCACAAGATATCCCCATTTTGTGAAGCACATCTGCTAAGTCCCGGGCACAGCAACCGACGCCTGGAGCAAGTCGTCAGCTGTTCGCTCGCTCGCTCTTCGGTCCTTGCACATTTATGAAAAAACTTTTGTCGACATTCTTGCCATTGTCTTGTCGACTCTGGTCAAATTTATTCCGCCTTTTACATAACTTCGTGTCGTTCGTTCTTCGAAATTAAATGCCTAGAAACTAAACCCGATTGCATATAAGTATATTTTATTCCATGCATTATTCTACAGTTTTACTTTTATCTTTTACTCGACCACTTCTTTCTAATAAAACCAACATAGTCTTGTAATAACCGTTACATTTTATTGAAAACACAATGCTGTTATTTGGCCGATAAAATAAATACCTAGAGACTTAGACACAAAAATGGAATTTGTAAACAGATAATTTTATTGATTTTATTGTGCTGTAACAACACACAAATACAGCGGTTATAAAAGTTAATAAGTAAACTCAACAACTGTTCACTTGGTCGCTGTTTCTTCGCAACGGACTGCCGCGCTGTACTTTTATGAAAAAAGTTTTACTGCTGCACTCTACGAGTACTTGGCTTTTGGAAGAAGTTGAAACAATTTCGTAATATATTTTTATGTGAGAATTTAATTCGTGTTTCGATTTTTGTTAGTTATCGAGATTATATTTGGTTTTTGAAGAACACAATTATTAAATGTGTTCATCGACCTCGGATGTCTTTTGCAGGCTTTGTTGAAACCCTGAAACAATAATTATAAGTCCCACATTGGTCGCCAAGATTCGGCATAGTAGATACATTCGCTGAGCCGCTTACTGGCCCACCACGGAACGCGCCCCGGCTTATAAGCGCTCTGGCGGATAGCCGCTAGCTCTCTATCTATTTGCACAGAGACGCGCTTTGTACCCTAGCCACGGACTATGCAAAACACAATCTGTTTTTGTACCATCTGTTCTGTTTCTATTCCAGAGGGATTCCCCTTCTTTCAAGGGTCTTCCAAAGTTATTCAAAAGAAAATAATACAGTACCCATACACATGTTTGTTATTCGTTTGATGACTCTACAATTTCTGTGCAAAAGACTAGATAAAACTACAAATCCCTTCTATATGAGGAGAGAAAACAGCTTATTGAATACTTGATTTATGTAAAGGCTCTTCGGGAGGGGCGATTTGAATAGCGCTTCCCGTTAGCCGTGTCGAACCTGAAAGCTTTTCATAAATGAAGCCGGTGTGGCTGTGGCTAAAGCTTCACCTCGAAGGGTGGCCTTGTTGTGGAACTTTTCACTTTGTGACGAAGTCGACTCAAGGTGCTCATTGTCTAACTTGCAACAGGCATTAAGCTCATACCGCTGCTGTATAGAAACTCCGATGAATGTGCCGCTTGCTAATTTAATTACACTTTTGACATCCTGCATGCTATTGTGATTGTAACTCAATTTGATTTCGAGTCAAAAGTTATTAATGATGTTTCTCATTATATTCTCTATCTGTTTTGCACGTTTCACATGTGAATCGACTTTTTGAAAACTTTCAATTCTACGCCTTCACATTCATTATTTTTATTACTTTCATAATTTATAGTTTACATCAAATCATCGCTAGGCATTTTAACAGGAGCTTCAGTGATTGAGGAGTTTATTGATATCCGCAATTGCAGTGTTTTGTACCGCAAGTGCGAAAGAGAGGGAAAGTGCGAACGGTGGTTGCGTGCGAGAGCCCCGTCGTCCGTCGTGAGATAGCGTGTACACGCTTACATGCGATCAACATGCCTCCGACTGATACGATTATTCTACCGTTTACGGTGGCTGCCTAAGCATTTATCACTTTCTTTGAAGTCATTATTCTTCTACTCTTACGTCAGCAGCTAATTTATTTTATCATTTTAAATGTAAGCTGTTTTGTGTTTTAGTAACAAAGCCCGTTAGAATTACGACTTTCGTAACACAATTTAGGTGATGTTGGCAACAAAACTTTAGCTATAAAAGCATTAGCTTTCTCTCGACGGACTTTTAGGCCATATTAGCACCAATAGTAAAGAAAATAAATGTGCGTATTGTGTGTAAACCCTTCATTAATCAATGGAACGTTGTTAGGGATACGACTGCCATGCCTGCCTATTAGGCTATCAGTCATGTGCCCTTTAAGACCCCCGGGAACGATTGTAGTTGTATCACGTAACGTAACGGTCTCAGCCTTTGCCCTAGCCATACATTCATTAATTAAGACTGGATTATCCCTGTCACAGCTCATATACGGGTGATCTGCCGGCTCAGCACCGCTAACAAATACCCGCCTTAATCAACCTCTGACCATTTTGTGACCTTGTTCGAACCCTCTTCGAACTTCAGATCGTATTAAAGGAAATTCAATCATTTACTCTAAAAGCCAACATCCGTCCGTCGGGATATTATATGAGAGCGCGGCACATAAATGACCAAACTTCTCTAAATAAGTTTGGTCTTTGGTACACATAGATACTTACAGAATCATTGTTTGAACTAACTCATGCTATGTTATATTATAATTTTAGGCGTAACTCAAAAGAGATATCATAAGTCTTACTCCTACATATGTATATGTATATGTATATAAGGTGATTTTTTATTAGACCCAAATATTTTAAGGGGTGGTATAATTTAAATAAAGAAATAGGATTATTAATGTTTTAGAAAAAAATTCAGTCTAGTTTTTGTTTTATAATTTTCTAACAAAAAAAATAATATTTTCATCATGTATTTTCAAAACAGCCTGTAGTTTTAACTCCTACTACCTCACGCACGCACACTTCGCTGTCATTCATAAAACGCGCGAGTAAAGCTATTATTAGATATCAGTGCATCCCTTTCGCTCAAACGAAATAAAGCGGTGAGTCATAATAAAGCTGCTACTCACGTACAAACGGTTGGGCCAATCTGTGACGTCATTGAGGGACAGAGCTATACTAGGAAACGAGAAGCAAGAAGCTCTTTCTCGCTTTCTAGTACAGCTCTGTCCCTCAATGACGTTACAGATTGCCCCAACCGTTGGTATGTGAGTAGCCGCCTTTACAGCCAGGAAGAACGAACATGCCACGGACACACCATGGATCCATTTTCACTGCTTTTATTAAAGAAATCGCACATTTTCATTAAAAATTATGCAAAAACTGATACTTACTAGGTCAGCAGTAAATGCCTATCGTCGCACAGTGAGTCAGTGACCGACCGGGTCAATGAATGTCAAACTAGGTAGGTAGGTAGCTTTCCCCGCAAACTTTGTACGAGTGAGATTCGGTATATCTTGCTCCCTAGGGAACACTTCAAATTATCGGGATAAAAAGTATCCTATATCCATTCTCGGATGTCAGACTATCTAGGTGCCTACCTCTCAAATTTCATCCATATCGGTTCAGCTGTTTAGGCGTGAAAAGGTAACAGACAGACGGACTGACAGTTACTTTCGCATTTATAATAGGTACCTATTAGTATGGATTCAAGTTTCAAACTTATTTTATTCTTATAAAAATGCAAATGTACAAAGTAGGTATTCATAGGTCATAGCTGTAAGAGGTACCTACTAGCTAGGTATGTATGTACTTGTACGTACCTACACACGGCGATTAGATTCGATATACCTACCTACCTCTCGGTTCTACTTCACTAGACTGACCAGTCAGGTAATTATTTAATTACCTACCTACTCAGTAAAAATAATTGAGAATACATTAATAGCTTTTAGATGTGCAGATGCAGGTAGTTTGTATGAGAAAAGTCTTATTAAAAATGAATAAAACATGGACATACACAATAAAAGTTATTTATTTAAATGCGTAGGTACTTACATAGGTAGAAACATTACTTATTACCTAGATAGGTAGGTACTAACTTAAATTAAACACTGAAACACTACACCTACAGAAATCGCTCACTGTGTCCACCTTCTTTTTCTAAACATGAAGTCGTTCTGCGTTTACATTGTATTCTTGCACTACGCAGCACTTGTGAAGTTACGGAAGCGAACACATTCCTCCACCACCTGCCCACCATTTTTTCACGTGGAGGTACCTACTGCACTTAACAACATAGACACGGCTTTTCACATAATCCAATGGAGTCAGGTCTGGAGAACCAGCTGGCCATGGTACCGGGCATCTGCCGAGCCACTCGGGAAACCGTCTGTTCAGGTATTGGCGTACCTACGCTGCGTTCAAAATGCGCGGGTGCTCCTCTGCGCTGGAACGTCACGGAATTGTCCCACGGAAACGGTAGGTAAGGATGATGTCCATTCGTCCTGCAGCGTGTGGCAAATCACCATGTACTCGTAGGTAGTTCATGGCGAAACCAGCACCCGCTCGTCGTGTACTTGGTCTAGGATTTTCTTCGCTCCTCTAGATCCACAGGTCGTGTAGATGGATGTCCTTCACCGCGCTCCGAGTGCAAGTACCAGTACAACTCGTAGACAATATTCCTGAACATGGAATACCTGCGGCAAGTGTCGCTGTTCAGTTGTGGAAAGCGTCGGTGGCCTGACCTCGACGAGCTGCTGCCGGTAAATCTCGCGGCCTTAATTGATGCTCTTCTGCGTCGAGCCATGCCACCATAGACTTTGTGGCCATGATCTCCACGATAATATGATGAGAATTATTGAAGTTTCAAATGCGACTAACGTCCATGACGGACACGAAGAAACTGCTGCGCTGCGGTGACATTCAAAAATAAAATAAATTTTTATTTTTAGGGTTCAGTGATTCAATGTAAATCTTCATACTAAATCTAACTTCGATAAATTATTTAATTACGATTTCTTTATACTTAATAAACTTTATTTACCTAATTACTTAATAATAGAATTCTGTGTACTGCATATTGGATTGGTTTTCCGAAACTGAGTTTCCTTTCACCTGATTGAATAGGTACCTACCTATGCGAAGGCTTATCGCTAAGATTGCGAGAGCGGGTCCCGGATTGATAACTTTTCATTCATATTAATCCATATTGTAACTTTGTTACCATTTTACGCCAAAACCACTATACCAATTTTGATGGAATTTAGTAGGGAGTTTGAACCTTGGAAAAGGGCATACTAGTACTCCAAACTAATATGCATACTACTGTATGTTTATCTGTTTGTAACTTTTTGACGCCTAAGCACTGAACCGATTTTGATGATATTTGTAGAATAACAGTTTGTTTGAACCTGAAGGAATGATATACTCTAACATGATAATGTGAAGTAGCTTTACATAATACCTATTGTAAAAGCAAAAGTAACTCTGTCTAATTTTTTTTACCTTTTCACGCCTGAACCACTGAACCGATTTTGAAGAAAATTTTGTAGGTAAATAATTTGAACACCACTAATAAATGGCATCCATAATAATATCACAAATAAGATAATACTATACTTATTCTAATATCAATGCGAAAATAACTGTATTTCAATCTGTCTGTTGTTTTTTTAAGCATAAACCACTAAACCTAATTTTTATGATACCTATTTGATAGGATATTACTTTGAACCCTAAAGAAGGATAACGTGAAGTAGCGGAAAGTTAGTATTTTAAATGCGAAATATTTCGTTTTCATACCTAAACCACTGAACCGATTTTGATGAAATTTGCCAGAGATAGTTTAAATCGTGGAGAAAGTCATCCATAATCCATACTAAAATTATAAATGCAAAAATAACTGTTTTACCCTTTCGCATCTAAACCGCTCACTTGATTTTGATGAGATTTTACAGGGAGATACTTTAAATCCTGGGGACGGACATCCAAATTCCATACTAATAGTATAACTGCGAAAATAACTGTCTGTTAACTTTTCACGCTACAGCTAAATCGATTTTGATGAAATTTGGCAGAGTTTGAACCTCAGGAAAGGACATCCAATACTAATCATTAGTGTGAAAATAACTTTCCGTCTCTCTGCCTGTTTTTACGCCTTAATAGCTGAAACGATATTAATGAAATTTGGCAAAGTGAAAGTTCGAAACATACCTAAGGAAAGACATAGACTACTATGTGTTTCGAACTTTCAAATACAATAATGTGAAGCAGTGGGAAGCTAGTACTGTAAAAGCGAAAGTAAATCAGGTATCTTTACACGTCTTAATCATTGAACCAATTTTGATGAAATTTGGCAGAAAGATCTTCTTTGTTTGATTTCTGATGTAAGCATGTATGTAAAACAGAGTTTTCGATTACAATAAAAACGTAAACTTTAAAATGGTATAAAACGTAATTTTTAAAATCGTCAAAATCAGTTTTGATATGTACATGGAGCAAATATTACAAATTGTAATTGTAACATAAACTCAAAGAAAACCACACTGTTCTTTTAAACTTATTGATGTCAATTTAAAATCGGTCTATCCATTTTCTTAGATCCCGGGCATACACACAAAAGTTTTTCGGAAACAGTCAAGAGTTTAAAAACAAATGTACGGAACCTTCACCGAATTACACCGAATTAAATCATAATTCACAAAGAACAAGCCGCTCGTTTCTGATTGGCGTAAATATCTTTAAGCCGCGGCCGACTGCCAATGAGATACGGGTGATTTGTTTGATTTTACCGACAGTCCACGTGGATACCTAAGACACCTACCTCTACGATTAAAATAGGTGCCTAGCTAGTTTTGCAAGAAAGGTAAATCACAATTTAAAATCACTAAAGAAATGATCTTGTGATGATTTTTGCTTTAAAAATTGTTGGTTGAACTTGTAATGTAGTAGACGTGTAGTGAGGTAGGTATGTACAGTCAACGGCACATCAGGTTACCACAAACTGTCAAATTTCCCCAATGGATTGTAAACTCTAATACTTAGAGATAAAATTGAAAATCGATTGAAGAAATTTGACAGTTTTGGATAGCATGATGTGCTGTTGTCCCTGTACCTACCTATCTACATACCTAGGTAGATTTGTAATGACAAGTAGGTAACTCCTCAACTAAATAACTTAGCTATATCGTATTTGGGCTTCTCAGTTTGACCTGCAGCTCTAGCACGATAACGACAAACTCGCGCTCGGCTCACGCTGAAACTTCACTTTGATTGCGCGAGGGTCCCGCGCAAAGGCTTGCTCGCTATGGCGTTGTCAATGTTGACATTTTGACATAGGACCGCGGTGTTGTCGCGGCGCTGTCACTATCGTACTCGGCCTGCAGTGTGTATGTAATTAACCGACTTCAAAAAAAGGAGGTTCTCAGTTTGACCTTTGTGTATGTAATTAACCGACTTCAAAGAAAGGAGGTTCTGAGTTTTACCTGTATGTATTATGTAAGTAGGTATGTTTGTCCTCGATTATCTCGCATTTGGCTGAACCGATTTTGATACAGTTTTCAGAAAAATATTTGTGACATTTAGGAGAAAGTTTTAGTATTTTCCATCATCCATCCATCATCCAGCAGTGGACTGACACAGGCTGAGTAGGTATTTAACAGACTTCGAAAAAGGAGGTTCTCAGTCGACCCGTATGTATGTAGGTATGTTAAAAAAATTACTTTTTTTATGGGTATGTTAAAAAAAAAGTAACCCAAAGCTAAAGTAAATGAAGCACCTAACAGACACTAAAAGTATGAAATAAAAAAAATTAATTAAAGAAAAATAGGTAGGTACCTACTTACCAAAACAAAAATTATAATGTCTTCTTCACCGACTTCAATAACTAAGTAAATACCTAGGTACCTACCCAGATTTTTATTTTGCTTTTCAATGTGCTTTTCAGTGGGTCGGTTTTTAAAAGGCGGTTCCCTTTTTTTAAAAAAGAAGACATTATAACTTTTGTTTTTTAGGTACCTAGGCAGTTTTAACCTTGGAGAAGGGCATACTAGTGTTCCTAATTAGTAAGTTTTTGGTAGCTAGTTTATTTACAGGCTTTCATGTAGACAGACAAAATAAAACCAGATAAAATAACAGGTAGTTACTGTATTGTAGGTAGTAACATATGAAAACAACAAAATAAATAAGTAATTGTATTCGTTATTGTTATAATTTGGAGTGTTTAAAAGTTACAATTCATTTACATTAACACCTGTAGATAGATATACCCACAAGCAAGTAAGTAGATCAACACTGTCTTCGCACTCTTCTGAACACTTGCAAACAGAATGTTGGTAGGTAGACGTTAAATACCTTCACGATGCGAGCATGCACTTCATCCGCTGTTTGGATTGTATGGTCCATTAACACCTGTAGATAGATACCCACAAGCAAGTAGGTAGATCAACACTGTCTTCGCACTCTTCTGAACACTTGCAAACAGAATGTTGGTAGGTAGACATTAAATACTTTCACGATGCGAGCATGCACTTCATCCGCTGTTTGGATTGTATGGTCCATTAACACCTGTAGATAGATACCCACAAGCAAGTAGGTAGATCAACACTGTCTTCGCACTCTTCTGAAAACTTGCAAACAGAATTTTGGTAGGTAGACATTAAATACTTTCACGATGCGAGCATGCACTTCATCCACTGTTTGGATTGTATGGTCCATTAACACCTGTAGATAGATACCCACAAGCAAGTAGGTAGATCAACACTGTCTTCGCACTCTTCTGAACACTTGCCATCATCCGCTGTTTGGATGGTCCTCGGTCCTCGTTCCCATAATCTAGATCGTTTTTGAAAATCCCCCACACTTGAAAATCCACCGGCATGAGATCAGGCTAACTTGCTGGCCAGATGATGAGACCGCCTTGACAAGTACAGCGTCCGCACCGCGTGAGTGCCGGTGCACCATCGCCCGCCTCATGATAGCGAATAGGTATCATTTGCAGAGATACTCTGGGTTCATAAAGCCGTATGGAATTTTAGAGGTTAACTTATCGAAGAGATGCGCGAGATCCGAGTGTCAATGTCAATGGCAACTGGCCCCACGCATGCGCGAACCGGGCGCTGGGGTAGGGCGCGGGGGGCCCGGCCGCCGGCCGCCGCTGACCGTAGCGTGTGGCGGGAGCGAGAAAAACACTGTTATTACGTTTTTACTATGGCTGTGAATATGGAAAAGAGCGGGAAAGAGAGCGAGTAGCGGCACCGTGTGTCGGCTTCATTGATGTTTTTGATTGTTTGTATTGGTGTGAGTGTAATGTAATTACGTATTCTACACGGCACTACATACGTACACGTAGTACAGTGGATACAAATGATGCTACAGAGTGTTTAATTTTTATTGATTAGTCGTATTGTTTTTGTAATTTTCCTCGAAAACTAGCGTATGAATATAAAAATAAATTAAACCAATAGAGTTTATTTAGGTACCAGATAAAGCCCTTAAAATATTTGGGTCTAATAAAAAATCACCTTATATAAACATAAAATGAACAATGCTGTTTCGCTATCGCGCTCAATAACTGGGATCAATTTTTTTAATAGCTGAAAAACTGAACAAAAATATTTATCGTTTCCAATCAACCCGTGTCCCTAACAAATTCCAAGTAAACATTGAACAACAAAATCGCACCTGCTGCAAAATTGCGACCCGCACGTTTTGTCAAGCAAACGTGAGTGTGCCATTAATAAAACGGAACGAATCCTCCGTGCAAGACAAAGAAGCCAGCATCCATATTTATTGGCGTGCTTAGTATTAATCGGGCGGGATCGGGCGCTGTATCGCGTCGGCGAATGGATGGACTGTCGCGGTCGTAGCGCGCCTAATTTTTCCTTTAGCGAATAATTTTTCAGCCTTCGTAGCGCGTATCGGTCGTAGCAACCACCCGCCTACGACGGCTGATAGCGGCCGCCAGTATTGGGCTCAGTATGCCCCCAGACGCCAGACGGAGCGCCCGTGTCGCGCGCCCATTCCCACCCCCACTCGCATACGAAATGTGTGACAATAAGTGTTGCTTCCTCTTTGTTATCTAAAATTTTGACGTGTTTATAGACAGGTCCTGTTATTATATCTTAGACTGTAATTTAATTAGTAAAGCTGTAATCGTGTAAAATAGCTTGGAGAAACTCACTTTCGCGTATCTGATGAGCTGCGTTACTCATATGAAGGGTAAGAACGTTCATTATCTTTTGTAGTAACCCTTTTTGGTTTATCTATTTTCATACGAATACTTCTTATGACTTTGTAATAGTTTCATTGCCATATCGTAGCTAATGGGCTGTCGCTAACATTAAATAAATGTTTTCATAATAGGTTTTCCCCACGATTTCGATCGGTGCGGCGCACGTTGGTTGTATACACGCGATGTTCCATCGACATAACCCTAAGTGACTTACCATAATGCGCTGATTGATGCGATGAGTCACCACCACCACGTCAATCGACATCACACGTTAAACTTTTGACATGTTTTGCCTACAAACATTCCGCATTTTGCTTTTTAACCCGTGGGAATGTCAAAAGACCGTGCGATACAAATCTTGTACACCATGTGTTCAAAAAGCACGCCAAGGTTTAAACAGCTTTGTTCTTTGTGTTATCCTTACTATTATTATAAACGCGAAAGTTTGTATGTATGGATGTTTGTTACTCTTTCACGCTCTAACGGCTCGACCAATTTTGATAAAATTTGATATGTAGGTAGCTGACTCCATGGATTAACACATAGGATACATAATTTTCCCAAATTTCCACGGTAACGAAGTCCCGGGCGGAAAGCTAGTCCTTTATATTATGTTAAAGTCCGTATGCTACACTGTCCGTTGTTGTACACTATGTTTTGTGTTCTGTTAATTGTACTTTATGTCTCTGTGTGCAAATAAAGTATATTGTATTGTATTGTATGGGCTCAATATGCTGACATGAAAAAGTAATTTAGTTGAGCGGTTAAAATTAAAAAAACAACTTCGTTGTAAGAAAAAAGTTATATTAAGCTTAAAAAAAACAGTTCACACAAAATTCAAATCGACGATGGGGTTGCGTACATTTTCAGCAAATAAAGTGTTTATAAACACTCACTAAATTGTGCCTTCTGACGTCAGCTTTTTTCACGAGCCAAGTTCATGCATTCTCTAGCTAACTGTTATTTACAGCCGGAGTCGGCTGGTTCTCGGGCTACGAAAATCGGACCATAAAACGCGGTCACAAAAAATGTGCCACCCTAACATTTCCGTAGCGCCTGTGCCGTATTAGTATTCGTGGGGTCATTTCTATTTACTCTAAATGTTTCTTCCATGAATTTTGATCCTTTGTCAGAATGTTGGATGAAAAAAACACCTGATTTTTGCACTTACATTTTTCGCTTCATTGTCGACATCAGCCTGAGACAAGAATCCAAAAGATAAATAAGACAACCATTTTCTTGAAATCATTACGAAAAAAATACGATTAATAAAAGTATATATTTGGATTAAACGAACAAATGTAGGTATTGGGGAAAAATGCGTGAGAATATTGGCATGAAAAACGTTAAAGCCGAGACGTTCTTATGCCCTTGTCATATTAAAAGAAATGGTTTTGTTGAGTCACCAAGAAATGTATTAACGTAAAGACTCCTTTTAGTTTTAATAGCCAGAAAATGTTACTTTTCTTTCCTTACAAGTAGTTCGTTGATTTGTTGAAATCTTCATGAAAATAAATATGTGTTTCCTATAACATCTGACCTAATATTCAATATTAATAAAATATGAAACTGACTGACTGATCGATCAACGCACAGCATAAGGCGTTGACTCTAGAAGCATGAAAAGCATAAGCGTTTCTTAAGTAACGGTAGTTTATTAAGTAATAAAATTAAGAATACATTTTGAAATCCCAAACCCCAGAATACATTACCCAAACCGTTAATCTCCTTTCATATCCAACACAAACACCTATGCCAGTTCTGTAGCACCTCGCTGTCACCTGCAGCTTTGATGTCGCCAAAAAGTTTGGATTGGCTTCCACCCAAATGACGTTCTGTGACGAAAAACATATCCGAAAATTTCACAGGTTACTTTGTGAAAGAAAAAATCATGGAATTTTCTGCTTGCTTTTCTTGTCGGGCTTACGTTAAAAGTCAGTAAGGAGACTCGAGGACCTAGTGAATTGTCGGTGGAAGGCTTGCCAATTTACCTAGTGTCGTGTCAAACAGATCTATTTCAGCGTATAATGCTTTGCGTACCTCAGTAAGAAATAGCTTTAAGCACAAATACATGTATGGGAATGTCAAAAGACCGTTCACAAAGAGCATTTACAAATACTTAGCATTTAAAATGGAAAATGGACAGCGTTGCAGTTACGACAGGCGCGCCTAAGATTGCGGCATTATGCTTATGCACTGAATATTCATGGACGCGCGTGCTGAGCTTTCTTTAATCAACTCCTTTTACCGACTGGATCTTTTAGGTACACAACAAATCTTTGAGAAGAAGATGCTAAGTGTTGAAACTGAATTCCATTCACAAATTAGCCCCTACACCGTTCTGTTGAGAAAATAAACAAAGTTTCTATTAGCTTTTACCTGTCGACGAGTTTATTATTTCATTAGCTATTGATTGAAAACAGACAAATAACGGCTAAATGTCTCCAATAATGTAGACTACGAAATCATATTTTTATCTATCTAACTCTCCGAAAAAATAAGGTACCTAGCTAGGCATTATAGAATAAATCAGTTGAATTTGTTACTTTTAGCCAAATTTTTCACTAATCATCAAACATTACAGTTTAGTTATCTATGAACAGTAAGTCTGATTTATTAAGTGTTCAAACCGTACAATCTATGCATTGCAACAATCTCTTCGTAGCTAAAACTACCGCAGCCTTCCAGCTTATTATTCCAGCTGTCGACACTTTGTTTTGAATAATAATAGTATGGAACTCAAGTTGCAAAAGCCTTTAACATAAGTGTACGCAATTGTATGGAGAGGTGCTTTTTTACTGAATACTCTTTGATTTTTCTTCTACCTTGCGGCGTTTTGTGTTTCATCTATCCTGTCTGAAAAAGAATGAAATATTTGCAGAAAAAATCTTTACATTTTGCTTTAAAATTATATATTTTTCTCAAAGTACAACAAAAATAGATAGAAACCCTCGGGCATCAGATAATTATTTCTACTGATTGACTACAAAGTCTTCAAACTTTTGCGAGCAACATCAAATTTTAATGTTTTGTTAAAAAGCTTTCAAGAAAATAGAGCGGTAACTTTTTTGAAACAGCTTTTCCTGACAAATTGTTCCAATGGGATGAAACGAACTCAGCGTCAGTGAAAGCCAATGGACAACCGATTCTAAGAGCGAAATTACTCGAAAAATTGCCTCCCAGGATCCCTGTGGTAGCTTTATTGAAAAAAGGTTGACTTGATTGATATTCGAACTTTACACGTTGAAAACGCTCAAAATGGCGTGTGTTTCGGTTTTCCGTCTGGTGAAAAAAGATTGACTCAATTTGTTCTTGTCCGTTGCGCAATAAACTCCGCGAGGGTATTTTTAACTACGGATTTATCTTTTGGGAGAGTCTGTAATCGCCCTAATTTCGTCCAACGAAATTAGGATTTAGAGTGTTTAAATGATAAATTAATGGGTTATTTTAAATAACGCGTGTGATAAAGCGTGTACTTTTAGTTTATAATGGCTTTTGTAAATGCTAATACCTATATTAATAGATACTTCGAACAACCTCGTACATTAAAGAAGTCGTTATCACTACACATAATGTCAAGTTCTTACATTATATCAAGTAGCGTCTTCGAAAACGTCTACACTGGTGTCATGTGTCTGTTGTATAGAAAGCTTTAGTAAAAACAAAATGATTATTACTTGGGCAAACGCTTTCCGTGTTTCCCAAGAGAGTGCCTTTGTTCTTAGCAAACATGTTGGGTTGATACATCCCATGACATCGTTATCAGGTCGCCTTCATAAACTAACAGGGATTTTTGCGAGACTTTCACAAACCTATAGGATTTTTCCTATCTAAGGCCTACAGTTTTTCTTTATCGCAGCGTAATTTAAACAATAATTTAATTACCCCAACTAAGTTGCCCTAGAGATCCATTGTGCTTTAAATAAAACGTCGTACGCACTGCTGACGACCGTCACGAGAGAGCTCACCGTGATAGATGATATTCGGGAACAATTAATCTTGGCCAAAATATGCGGACGATTTGCGAGCGAGTGGTCGGGCCTAATGGTCGGGAGGATTATCACGCGGCCCGCGCCAGCCTCGCCGTCATTAGCGAAAAGTTACCGTCTCCACTACCTTAAAAGCCTGTAAACAATTTCTTTCTAGTTACAACTAACTGATAAAGCGCCGGTGCTGATAATACACAAAAAACGTTTTCTTGGAAGATGTTCGGGCAGCAATAACGTTGCGGCACACGCTCATATATCATAGTGAGGCGTTTCATAAAGGAGGTGGCGGTGGCGGGCGGGCGCGCGGCGGCTCGGACACTGAAGGCGTTGTTATGCGACGCCGCTGTCCTCGGATAATGTCTTGCATAAATTTACTGTAATCGTGTAAAGCCAGTGCCACTCGTAATTTAATGCACCGAGCGCTGCAGTTTATATTAAAAACGTCACAGCCATGGCATACATATTTCAAGTTTCATCTTCATCGGTCTAAAAGTCATATTTAATGCAATCCCACTTTCAGTAACGAAGATGCATGAGAAAACTTGCACTAGTTACAGTTTAATGTTGCGAAATGTTCCGTTGGTTGTAGATGCCTGTTTGCCACTGCTTGCAATTTGAGGGGTATCGATTATTGACGTTGCCTATATATCGTTGATTAATTTGATTGGACATTTCCGTTTGCAGCCTCTGATTGTCTGCGCTCGTGCATCAAATTGAACAGTAATCAAATCAAAGAGTATTGGATTCGTAACTTCATCAGTTTACCGTCAAAAAAACTTCGAGCAGAACAATCGTAGCAATATTCCCTATCGCGTGACTTATGAAAAACAGCGATGAAAGCATAATGCCATATATCTTAATTACGATCTGATTGGTTTGACAACAACAAACATTATTTACATAATTAATGCAATGTGTTTAGTGAATACACTAGAACAGAATAATATAAACAGTCGGGTGCGGCCTTGCGCTGTAAGTTGAAGCGCTGATGCAAATTAGTGGAATCACAATTAGTGCTCGATTGTTGTTCCGCTGCAGCTGCATTTAGCAAATGAAACAAGCAGGTAAGAGATTCAGCAAATAAATTATGAAGCGGCATGCCCCGCTTTCATTCCGGAGCCACACCTTCTGCTATTACGTTCCCTGAAAATACCAATTCAATGTGTTGCCCAACAATAAGATCTCCATTTTACGGTCCTGCATTTTCACAAGCGAAATGTAGTGCAATTAATAACATGTTACGAGACGGATATGTAGCCTATTTGTACGGTAAACAAAACGTCCTCGGAATGTCCCCGGGTTGACAGATGATGTTTAGGGGCAATTAATCTTGACCAAATATGCGGGTGGATTGCGGTCTTCGCATCGTTCCCTAATGACGATGTAACTATCACGTCCCGCCTACTTACTTCGAAATTCCCCGTTCTTTATTACTTACACAAGTGTTTCATCGTTCTGGAAAACCCATTTAAATTCAAAATGTAACCCTACAACATTAAGCGATTGGTAGTTACCAGAGAGCATTGTCCTTTGATTCATATGAGTTCAATATTTGAGAAGTGAGATCCGCACGTTATGGGAGTTTGATGTTAAAAGCACCGTTATTATGCGGGTTTCCCAATCGTCCCGTCAAGACGAGGTGTGGCGAACGAGCAAAGTTATAATAACTTGGTCGGTCCCTTCGTATCTACCGCCGGAGCATTGTCTTTTGATTCGAAATTATACAGGTGTTATATTGTACATATTATTATACCGTTCGTAACGGGTACGTAGCCAGAGCAACGATGGTTTGCCCCTCTCGACTGCAGATTGCTTCCTATTAAATTCAGGTCACATGTTCGTTGTGAACAATTCAGCGTGTATAAACATGCATACGTAGGGACAATCTTGCTAATTGTTTGGTCAGCTCTTAAAATACTAGTGATTCCAAATTGTGAACAATGCCGTTTTGTTTCGCTTCTAGATTGAATTGCTTCCTGTTAATTATTCAAATCATTTGTTACCACTTAAGTCAACATCGACGGGATCGTTGGTGTAATCCAACCGGGCCGTTTGATTCAGTAATGCAATGAATGAGGGGCAACCGACGGTTGGATCGTATTTCTCACAAAATACTTGCTTACGGAGACCAACGGAGACTGTTACTTGTATGGGTACTTAGATTGTTTTATTGTTCCCGGCCAACACCCGGGCTCGTATTTGCGTCAAATGTGGGTCCTTTATTCACAATTTTCAAGATAGAGAAATATGATGACTTTTATTACCATAGTAGCACAGGTTCCTTGTGTCGTTTTTTGAAGTTGGAAAATGCCAGTCTTTGTAACCCTACGCCCGATCAATTAGCGTCGCTGTGATAGTGGCAGTTATGTGATAGGAGCCATTGTGCGGCGGAATTGAGTTGGACATTGTCTGAAGGCTCTCGACGTTCCGCCCCCGATCTCCACCGCAATAGCTGAACTCCGACGCCACTCGCAGTGTCTTTTTCCGTTTAATTAACAAACTTACTTTTTCTTTGTCCCCATTACACTGCAATCAGTCTTATTTCAGTGAAGTTAAATGCTTAGGACGAGAGAAAAACATTTGAAAAGAAAAACTTTTGTTTCCTGATTTTAGTTCATTTTTAAAAGACCTCAACTGTTTTAAAAGCGGTCATCGGTTCAATGCTTATGAGTCTTGTCTGGTGCTTGCCATGCAGTAAAAACTTGTACAGAAGCGCAGCACGTTTAGGTGGTGGGTGGTTGGAATTAACTTCACCGAGCCAGTAGATTCGCGGTCCAGATACGAGCGGGTCATCTGCTAGTTAATATTCAAAGGGTCGCACGATCACGGATTCCAGCCGCGTTCCTCTCCAGCGCGCCTCGGAACGAGCTCTCCAAACCTCCCTTTTAGTTACGAAATAGACCACTGTTTGTCTGCATAAAATTACCCACCAACCTCACTTTTGCTGGAATAAAAACAAAGCGTGCTTGAAATTATAAACACCATCTATACACGTAATACCCGGTCGAAATTTCATTAAGTTGAAGGTGGGTTAGGTCCATTCTAAAGCAGAAATTACCATTAAAGCTGACATCCAAAGATAAAGGTCCGTTACTTGATACAAACAATACCTAAAATTTTTAAGGTAGCATGTTTTTTGTTTTGAATTGCTCTGTAATAGGTAAATGTAGCCACTACGAGCGCACACTCAATTTATGGATGTGATTTTAAAATCACAACTTCCTTTCATTATTACCTTTCTTTCATTATATCTCACCGCGAATAGTATAAAAGAAACGCATACGTATTTCACAGTCCCACTGTCCTGCAAATGGTATTCAAATTCATTATTAAACTTTTTAATCAAATTTAATCTCAATTCTGAGGATCGCTTGTCCAATTTCACGGTTGAATGGATTTTTTTCGGGACTGCAAAGAAGTGTTTCGGTGTAAGCCTTCATTCAAATAACGCGAAAGTCGGATTTGTATAGGCGACCAACCGAGGTATTTAGGATTCAACGACTTCAAAGATCTCGAGGGATGAAATTGATATATTACAAATGACAACATCATTTTTACAACTTTTTCGATCTTCGATACAGCTCGTTAACCAGCTAGGCTCGGGCTCGGACACGACCTTGTTTTACGGTCCTACCCCTACGTAACTATACTATTAACTTAAATAAAGTTCTGGGCTTCTATAACTATCGATAGACCCATATTCAACATTCGCAAGATTTTCTTTTAAACTTCCCGCAGTACTATTTAATAAATCACTTCTATGATTTATATAACACCAACGTGACAGGTGTCGTTTAAAATTTGTTCACCATTGTCCTAGCGTAATTGATTCTACAGATAGAATAGATAAACTACAGCGCCTCTCCATTTATAGCGAGCGCATTTACATTAGTGTAGCGCCATTTCAATATTTATGGAGCTTTACCTAATGGAAGTCTTCTTAATAGCTCTTCTAAAGAAGCGCTGTTTATTTAACAAAATACGCGTCTTTTATATCAAAGTCTATTGAATCATAAAATGTTATTTTATACGCCAAAACGTCTTATATTCCAATTAAATTATCGTTACCAACGATCTGATCATGCGGAATTTTATAGTTGATGTAGTGTAGTTTGTTCGACCATTAACGTGATATTTTTATTGTTGCAGAGAGCACCGATGAGGTCGAGAGCCAGCGTGGTTAAGCGGTGTCGGAGGCGGATGCCGTAGCTCGCCCCAGGAGTGCTCGCCGTCGCCGTGATGAGCACAACCCGCCAGCATGCGTCGGCGGCCATTTTAAACCGGGAACGGACGCGTTTGTCGGCTCGAGATGGCCGTCACCACCGACGCCTGCGTACCTTGCCGCCCCGCGCTCGCGCGCTCCCTTACACCTGCCGCGCACTATGAAATGTGGAAACACGGCAAGTGGCGACAGAAAACGTCACCACAAAGGACACACGCCGCCGTTAGAGTACCCAGATAGAGACTAAAGTTTATCATTAGAGGCCTAAGTGTTACTGTTGTGTAAATATAGTGGTGTATAGATTTAAAATGATGGGCGAGGGTAGGAGCGCACGCGTACCGCTATTGGAGAGCGGGGAGTATATACACGCGCACAAATCGTCGCCAGCGCCACGCTGCTGCTTCTGGCTCGCTAGCCACGTCAACGTGAGGAAATGCGTCGCTGGGGTGATGCTGCTATCCGTCCTCACCATATTCTTCTACACGTATTACGTCACAGCCCCACTCACAAGGTCAGTAACAAAGTCAACCTCATTGTACTGCAGATTATCAAAATTTGCAAAGGAAGTCTTTAGCCGTAGGTGTGCGTGACTTCATTCTAGTTTTCTTAATGTATGACCTAATTCAGTCCCCGTTTCACTTACTGTCACGTCTTATATTAATCTTATAAGGACGAACTCGAGCATCACAGATGTTATTATTAATTAATCTTTATTAAGTTAAATTATGTCGCGAAACACGCCCAAACATAATTAATTGCTCTAGCTAGTTGAAATATGCGTCATTCGCACAAAATTCAATTAGGTCCGCTATCGAGAGCAAACACAGTTGATACAAAATTATTATGAAGTTATCGCGTTCGGTCATTTCGCATCGTTACCTGTCGGGATTAGTGAAACATTGAAAATGCATTAATGGAGATTAAACCAGTAGCTAATTCGCTGCAATAATACCGACAGGATTTGCATTAATAGGACAGCCAGGGTGACGTCTTGGGACTCGGTCTCGGTTTTTCAGATAACATAGAATAATGGATTCTTCATCTTAACGCTACACGCAGTGCAAAATAAAAGTCTTACCAATTGTTATGTTGAAAATAATATCCTCGTCAACATTGTAGATAAGGATATTTTCTCATTTACTCAGACTTGAAAGCATATTGTCATTTATTGGGCTCTCATCTATTCAGAGATTTTGATTAATGGAGAAAGGGGAAAGACTGAGATCTTTATATTGTCATGCTCATCGGATCTGCTGGATACTTCGTTAATAATGCAGTCTAACACGGCCATGGCCGACGAAATACTCGGTGTCTCTGCCTTTTGTTGACGTCACCGATGCAGGTTTTACGACCTCCTTTTATTTTGATAGAGATACCGAACTGGATACCGCATTTTGTGTTGACATCTAGAGGAGAGATCCTTTCCTTCCATAAGGTGTAAGTTGGCGAACTTAAAGGCTATTCAGAGTTTTCAAACCACCAATAAATGAATGACTACTAATACGGAAAGATGATGTTGATACTAAAGCCATTTGCCAAACGAGTCATTCCAGTTATCAAAGAACTAACGTGATTGCGGTAGAGTAAGGTAGACCTGTTTTCTTGATCCCCGCATCATCAAGTCGACCTACGTATTTTTTCTAGAGATAGCTTCCTTTCTAGAAATTCTATGGTCATATTGGGATCCGTTGGAACTTGGAAGGTTCGTTAATAATGCAGTTTGACACGGCCATGGCTGGTGCTATAGCCGGCGCCTACTATTGCCATCACCGATGCAAATTCTATCATAGTACTTAAATCTCACTCCCTACCATTTTGAATTAACATCTTGAACGTCGGGGTCAAAGTAAAAAACATAATATACGCGAAGTTTGACCCGTACTGTGTTAGTATTAAATTATCGTAAACTAAGTTTTGGATATTTTTAAGGTATCTTTTATTTTGAAATGGGAATCCGGAAGTGTTCTTGTCACTAAAGTAACACTAGCGGAAGTGTTTGTTTAAGCTCATACATTCTTATCTCCATGTCCCGAAAGACACATTATATTCTTACATTTTCCAGCTTTTACAACTGCATTAGAAAAATAAATTCCTTTTGAAAACACCTTCTATTATCATATCTGAAAAGGGTGCCAGTGCGTAAAATTGGCAGTTACTTAATACAGGAAATTGCCTTGCGGGAGAATTAGATACGTTTAACTTTGTACCAGGCGTCCCCATCGCCTTTTGTTAAGCGGGTTTGTCGCTATACAGAACGAGATCGAAAAGACGAAAATTTCTTACTCAGTATTATTAACTTTGCTTAATATAATCTAAGTGGTGAAGCTAGGAAGAAAATATATTATTTTATCGGGTTTAAATTACTCGCGCGAAGAGGGGCGGCAAGTTGGACCGCCTTCGTTGAATTTATTGCAAAACTTGTATTCTGGCTAATTAATGGAAGCTGCTCTGCTAACGCGTGCAGAACCCGTTGATTTAAAACCGTATTGTTTTATGACCATTTGCTTACTCCATCCGAACTAACTTTTACTGTTCGCACGTGAGCCGCGTGCTGTTGTCACGACTGCGATGTGTTTGTGACTCTCCATACAAATCCCGTTAAGGTTTTAAGCAAGAAACAGAGTTTTTAATACTTCAGTAACAGACTCTTTTAAATCTGAAAAATCCTGACATTATTGTCTATTCGTATTGTGTCCTTTTCGTAAGATTTCAATCATTCAATTTTGTACCTGTTTTGTACCTACATATTAGCTAAAACAGTTTTAGGCACTGGTTTCACGTTTGCTCCTATATTTATAGAAGGAGGCACTAAGACCATAAAAATCGTGTAAGCCACATATGTATAGGTAAATATATGTAATATATAGTATATGTAAATTGGATCTATTTTTGTAAAATAGATCCTATTTACATATACTTAACAGAATACATATTCATATTTGATTGTTCACATTTGATCCAAGATGCTTTCAACTAAATTAAAATACCTAGTACTTTTCTAAATATCATCGTAAATCGGTGCAGGGGAAGGGTTTTGAAAAAAAGAGCCTTCAACTACTATTTACAAATTAGCGATATTAAAAACGTGTAATTCCTCTAAATTGTGGAGTCTGAAAGATAACGTATTTATAGAATGATTCAGTAGGCACTGATTACACAGCTAGTTAATAGGAGTTTCCCGCTTAGGGGTTCTTTCAGCCGTCGTTAAAGTTTCCTCCGTCTATTCGGTAGCTTTCATTAAAGCAAAGAGGCCGCAACTTGGAGCACACGGGACTCGCGCCGCCTCCGGATAAATATTTCCTCAAATTCTTCCTTTATTTATTTTACGCTCTTTATTGAGATAAATGCTAATGGCCCTTTGATGTGGCCCTTCCTGGAAGGTATCCTTAACTTTGGCAGCAATTGATTGATTTTCTTCAAAATTTTGTCACATGGAAAGGTTACTAAGTAGCCGGATCGCCGAGTTTTAATTGCTTCCCCCTTTCTCAAGCAGCAAAGTTTTATTAATGAAAGGCGTGAACTTAATCCAAAAAATAAAATCTCCGGCTTTTTGGCTCTTAAAAAAAAACAGCGCAGCATTTGTTTAAAAACAAACAACTGGCTACTTTCCGGGCTCTTTGTTTAATCCAAATTCGCGTGTTTCGCTCCCGATAGCTTCCGATACTCTGCCTTGGCTGTTTCTGTTTTATTTTACTGTTTAAACTTGCAGCAGGGTAAGAGGTTGTGCACTACATTCGTTCCTGCATAAGATTCTCGACTGTTGTATCCGTTTATGAAGTTATCCAAAGCAGGAACACTTGCCAAATCGGACCCAATTTGCAAACTCTGTAGCTTTCGAAAGTAAATTGCGAATCTTGTATATTGGGTGTAGATTTAAGAAGCTGCATCTTGTATATTATGGTTTAAAATTGGTTGCCATCTGCATGTTTCTTCCTTTTTCACTGTCCAACAAATTCTGTGAAACATTTTGCCTGTCAACGTGGATTCAAATATTAGCTCTTCAGAAAAGATTGAAGTTAAAAAATTTGTTTACTTATTAGTAGGCTATGTAGGTAGGCTTATTGTAACATCTGGTTTTTAGGCTTCCGTACCCAAAGGGTAAAAACGGGACCCAACTACTAAGGCTTCGCTGTCTGTCCGTCTGTCACCGGGCTGTATCTCATGAACCGTGATAGCTAGACAGTTGAAATTTTGACAGAATATGTACTTCTGTTTTCGCTATAAAAACAAATACTAAAAAACAGAATAAAATACATATTTAAGGGGGCTCCCATACAAAAAATGTGATTTTTTGCCGTCCAAGGCTGTATCTCATGAACTGTGATAGTTAGACAGTTGAAATTTTCTATTGCCGCTATAACGACAAATACTAAAAATAGATTAAAATACATAATAAATATTTTTTTCCGTTTTTATAGATAATGGTACGGAACCCTTCGTGTGCGAGTCCAACTCGCACTTGGCCGGTTTTATTTTATTTTATTTAAAGCCAACAAGTTGCAAGTTGCAATAGTAAATGTTTTTTTTGCAATTCGACATTAAACACTGAACGCACACAAAAAAATCATTGGGATTCTCATTAGTATAATTAATAAAGCCCTTCTGTAAAACAAATGTGGGCGACCTTTTAATGATTTACAGTAAAGTGATTATCAAGCCTATTTCCATGGGCGTGGGAGATAAAATCTGGACTGAAAGCCAACCGCACTCCGTCTGGCTTCTTCAAAATGATTTCCCGAATTTTGTGTAAAACTTGTGCTTTCTTTTGTTTTATTTTTAGAAAGTAAAGGTAAACCTACCTATCAATACTGTCTTTTTCCCACAGTTTGGTATGGCGCGACCGCGTGCCACGGCCACTATCGCAGTGCTCCCTCCTAGCGTCTCAGCAGCAGCAAGCTGCGCGTGATCACCGCTCGGACGCGCGCCTGCGCATCGACGCGAAGGTGCTCGTCATCGTCGAGTCGGCGTATTCTCGCCTCGGACGCGATATCGCTGAGCTTCTTGTCGCTAATCGTATTAGGTAAGGAGTATTTGTGAAAATTTATCGGTATTGAAACGTGGTAAAAAAATTAACCCAATTCAGAAATTTTGGTGTTTAATGTAGGTAAAGCCTTGTCTAACGTCCGACGCTGGTATCGTTTTTAGAGTTATAGAATACATATTACATTAAGCAAGGATGAAAGTCGAAGGGCATATTAATGAATAGAAATATAATCCCGTTTAGAATTCTATCAAAAGAGTAATGTGATTAAAATAAAAATTGTTTTATTTTGCTAAGTTAGTTTATAAATAAAATTAATATACTGCAAGACGACACGATTCCATCTAAAGGCAAACTTTATTATTATGACAATATTAAACATGAATATTATTATCAAAGAAAACGTATATACAAATGTATCCTATCATACAAATCTCGCCTTTAAAAAGGTGTAGAGCAAGCGATCCGTAAGCAAGGAAAACACACATCAGCTCAACTAACTCCTAAGAAGTTGTCAGATATAAAACATACACACATAAAAGCGTAACTAATCCACGCTTGTGAAGTTGTATACCGTCAGTCAACTTTCTCTGAACGGGGCTCAGGCACGAGGTATGAAGGAGTTTAATAAAGTAAGATTGACACTCAGAAGGATTGACAAACTCACCTGTCAGATGCAAACTTTTGTGTTACTTACCACGTGATGTGATGCTTGGTTCATTCTAACTCATATTACTTACTCGTATAAATCTTGAGTAGTTCTCTACTTTCACATTTCTTCAAACAACTAAACTCAAGCATTGATGAAAAAGTTTGGCCGGTTTGGTCGAGTGATAGTGGCGCTGCCTCTTGATCGATCCTGGATTCGATTGCCAGTTGGGGCAAATATTTGTGTGGAAAGCATGTTTGTTCTCGGGTCATGGGTGTTAGTGTCTACTATTATGTAAGTTTTAAGGGATCCACGACACAAGGGAAAATATTATCGTGGGCCTTCGCGTGTGATAGTGTTTAATTTAATATAAAAGTAGCTGTCTTAAAATCTTTTGATCTGATAAGTTGATAAGAGCATCAGGTGTTACTTGTGCCGTTTTCCTTTTGTTAAAATATTTCTTTCGCTCAGTTGCAATAACATTAATTAAAATTAAACCTCATGTAAATGTAATGCCGTCCTTGTATACGTCAACACGACGAAAAGTGACAGTATGATATTAACTTTAATTGACCTTTCTGCAACTGGGTGTTACTTGGACCTAAGGTTGTCTGCTGTGAACGAGAGTGCCAATTTCAATTAATGATCAAAGATGGTAGTCGGTCACAATTTTAAAAACAGAATCCACGAAGTATCGTTTGAAAAAAAGGTTATTCCAATATTTGCTTTCTGGTTGATGACTTGGGGCGAGTTCCCGGCGGCGCTGTTTGCCGACCCTGCTCGATCGAGTCGATCGCTTTTGCTTGTTGACAGCTAATATGCGGACGAGTTGACGTACTCAACTGTTGGTACAATGCAGGGAAGGAAATTGACTAGGCTGTGCGGTTTTTTTTGTAAACAAAGCTAAAGGTTAGGGTTTAAAGATAGATAGGAAAGTGTTTTTCTAGAGAGGAAACCTAACCTAACCTAACAAAGTTTTAGTCTATACTTACTAAAGAATTCTTTGATGATGCTTGTAAAACTTTTAGCCAGTAATCAACTTTTGTATTTTTATTCTTTAACCCTGGATTTAAAGGTAGGCTACATAATTTTGCCGAATTCCTACGGAAACGATGTCAATATAGTCCCATATAGTCCCAAATAGTAAATATAGTCCCAAAATCATTATTCTGCATGTGTCATATGGAAGCCGAACTGGCCTAAAAAGCCTTATAATATAGTCTTCCATCACGGTACTGCCTCGTGTCAACTCTCTCGACACTTTTTTCTCGCTATCGGCTAAGATCGTAACTCTCATGCCTATTGCGAAGTCTACGAAGCTTTTGATGTGTTTGACGGATCAGAAATTAGTTTCTGCTTCTTTTTTTTTTCGATGTGAATTTTTATCTATCCTTCATCTATTATTATATTTTGCGGAGCCAAGAATAACCTTGTTAGCCACATGCACCTCGAATTCATTTCATAGCCGGTTTTTCTTAGTATTTTCTTTGTTTAAGAAACCAGAAACACTAATTCCATAATCTAAAATTTATAGCTTTCCTTTATTATAATCTACATCTCCATTAGATAACGATCCCCTTGATTGTATTCTGTAGACCCCAAACCCATAATATTTACAGTAGTTGCCAAATAACAGTCATATATTACTGAGTAGTTATTATTCATTGACTAGGGGAAAACTCGAACCGAAAAGTTATCACTATAATTGGTCATCCACTAATTTTCCAATTAAGGGGAAAGGGTCAGACTGCTTCATAAGTGGTAAAGCAGGATGACATCCAATTACGCTGATGAGATATCAACTTTTTGTCGACCTTCGTGTTCCTCCCCTCTGACACTGAATCGTGGTTCGTGATGTGGGCTCTCGTTTCCGCATTTTGTCTCACAGGTGGTCCTTTCTTCGTTGCCTAAGGCGTTTTTCCCACAAAACATGTAGTAGCGACATTTGGTTCGGACCAGTAGGTAAAGATATTTTTGAAAATAATTACTTAGTCCCAATTTTGTATAGAAGATGGAATGATCGGTTTCACTCGATTTTATCTAAATAGAAATTTGCAAGCTCAGAATGTTCCTATATTTTTGTATGATACGAGTATATCATGAGACAATAACAGACACTCTTTGGTTGATAATATGAGTGACACCGGCACTTCTTGTAGCATTGTCTTATGATATCCATCCACTGCCTCTTTATTAATTTTTACACAAGATATTACAAACATACGAAAATCCATAACTAGCCTACGAGTATCTCTAAAGACAGTTTTTTTATAGTGCTACCAAAAACCAACCATAATTACTACCTTTGTTGTAACGTTTTATTAAGAGCTGACCCATTTACTATTATTACCGTTGTTACACTTTGATTATACCGACTCTAATTAGCAAATAAGGAACAGCTTGCGTGCGTTTGGAGGCGTCTTGAAACTTAATTAAATGTAGAGCGAGGTGCAAGGTGACAGCGAGATGCAGCGAGTGCGCGACTCGTTTACGGCAAGTCGTTGCGGCGACAGTTAGTTAGTTAGTAGTGCCATTAGAGACGGCTCACACCCTCTTCTCCCTTCAGCCCCCCTATTCAACCAGCTTCCAGTCACAACGACTTAATTACTTCGCCAAATTTGTAGCTTCAATAACTTTACCATAATAGATTGAATATAAAAGATTGATTTTATAATTTAAATGAGATTCAAACTTATACAGGGTGTCCCAGAAATAGTGAATCAAACTGCTATGGGAGGTAGCTTGACTAATGTCCTATACATAAAAAATATGAAAAAAAAACGCACATGACCATAAAAATAAGGATATCCGAAAAAAGGGAAAATCATCATATTTTCATAAGTTTCCAACTCTTAATTATTGCGTTTTGTGTTAATTTGTAAAAAATGTACAAAGAAACCCAAAACGCAATAATTAGAGCTGGAAACTTAATAAAGTTTGATGATTTTCCCGTTTTTCGAATATTCTTTTTTTATGGTCATGTGCATTTATTTTTTTCATATTTTTTATGTATAGGACAGTCAAGCTACCTCCCATAGCAGTTTGATTCACTATTTCTGGTACACCCAGTATGTATAGCTATAAAACAGACTTCCTTATCATGTTTCATGACTATTTCAACAGTCTTGAAATAACAACGCAGAATTTTCTACCTACACCAACTTTTAAAGAACTAAAATGTATCTTAAGATTGCAGTCTTGAGCGTTACGGATAAGCGAGAACATTTTAAATCACTCTGTTTGTAAGTGGAGCATTTTTATGATGCGCTTTTTACATTTTTCACGCTCAACTTTAATGGTAAACCTTGAAAGTGTTTAACTAGTTTTTCTGAATAGCGTAGGAAGAGAAAGTACTAGATATATTTTTGTGTATTTTTGTATGTACAATGGTTTACAGATCCACTAGACCCTGTTGAGTGTTGTGACGTTTGACATCCTTTACTACTTCCACCGTCATAAACCGGGTTTATAGGACACAAGTGAGCAAATAGCTTTTTTAATACAGCGTTAATGGATACTCCCTTCCCCAATGCCCCGAGGGCATCCCTCACACAGCTCTTTTTAAAGAGTCCACACAGCTCTATTAAAAGCTCCCCTACATAATTTAAACATTTCCTGAACATTGGTCCCGATACACGCGTTGGAAACGTTGTATAACTGGCTCAATTTACGCCTAATTACACTTGGTAGTTGAGTCTTGTTTTTCATGAGTCCATCGTAAACGTAAAGACGAGCGTTTTGTTTAAGAACGTATCCTTAATTTGGAAGGCGGTGTGAGTGCGATGGCAGTTGCGGCAGTCGTTAGTTCAGTTAGTTACTACTTATACGTCGGTACGGCCATTAGAGCCCGACTCGCGGCCGCTTCTCTCCTTATCGTGACGTTTTGTGCACTCACTTCTTGTTTGTAGCTCTCGGATACTAGAGCAACAAGAACAATTTTCTTTAATCGCTTAATTTTGCCAGTTGTGACTTGTTAACTATCTGACTCTGACCTAGACTTCAATTAATTTGTAGTTGTGCCTTCGGAGTTATAAATCGGTTAGAAGATAGCGATGCGGCGGCGCTTTGCTATACTGGCCTTCACCTGCAGCTCACACGCGAGCGATATATTGATTTTAATTGTCCTTAAAATCACACGGCTGTATCTACTTTTGGGGCAATATTCAGCAGAGAGCGAGTACTGTTTACGATAACTGGTGTTATCTTAGGGGGCGGTAGGTCGGACGTGGGGTCGGCGCTACGACATTGCCCCCCTTTTATTGAACTCGTGCTCCCTTATCACGAATTAGCCTTCGTCGCATTCGGTTCACGGCTAAAGTAGGCCGTTTTCGCGCGCTCCCATTTAAACCAAGCACTCTCGTTTAATGGCATGACACTAATTAAGGTAATTACAAACATATTAGCGAACGCTAAATAACTAACAAAACTCAGGAGACGTATTTTTGAAACAGTAGAAATGAATCTTGAATTCGTGCGCGATAGTAATTCGTCTACGAAATAAAATTCTACTACCCTTGTTTTTATGCATTTTTGAAACACTCGAATTCGGTGTTGCCATAAAGTTAGAAAACTAAAATGGGTTTCGTTCCACGCAGAAATAATAAAAACCGGTAACCAATTATAAGAATCGGTGACGCCTTATTTGAAGAATTTTTTTTTGACAATACACAATCGGTTTGCGGAGGACGGGAGGAGCTAATGCAGGGAAAATATATGGCTGTATGTCTTCATAAATTCCTTTCCGGAAAGAGATGAATTTAACAAAAAAAAACATGTGTAATGTCAATGTCACTTTGCGCACTTTCTACTGGTAGAAAATACAAAACGAGTGGTCGGACCACTCGCTGCAGAATTCACGGAATGAATTTTGAAAAATTGCGGTATAGCGTATTCGCATGCGAATCTTGTCAATTCGTATGCGAATTGGAATTCTATTGTTTCAAAAATACGTCTCCAGGCCTTTGCTTTGTAGGGACTAAGAGTTGGAGTCGATACATATACATTGTGCAGTATCGATGGTAGCGACGTTTTCGCGGCCGATATACGAGCGCCACCAAGTTGCCAACAACGAGTGCATCGTACATTAGAGGGTGAAGCGAACCGGCGCGAGTAGGTAAATGCTATTTGCAAGTTGCCGCTTGCCCTGGCCTCGGTCTGTATCGTGTAGAGCTCTCCTGCTGCCAAATTGAAACGAGCTTTAAGTGGAGCAAAATGAACGTTCGGTTCTCGATATTTCTCTGGCCACTTATTCCAACTCTGCGTATACCATCATCGTATTTCTTGCGTTAATCCCGTGATTTGCATTAATGTCCAAAGTTTTAAACGTCAAATTCTTGTGAAATGGCTACCTTTTATTTTAAAAAAATTAAGATATCAAGATAAGAGTAAATGTTTGTTCGGTTCGGACAATTCAGTCTTCAATATTGCCAATCAATTTAAACCGCTCTGTTCAAAGTTTGAAAGGGCATGGTAACCCGACCTGCCGTTAAATTGTAAAATTTTATGATAAGGGTCGACCATCATTGGTTTGTCCAAATTTGGATTTGAATACATATTTACATTTCAAAGCTTTGGTGGTTTTCTGGAGTAAAATTTCTACCGCAATTTGTAACGAACGAGAAACGCTCATAATTTCTTATTTCGTAGAACAACGTAGCGCAACTGCAAGAAATGAAACAAGCGCAGTGAAAACACAAAGAAATGGCATTTATTCGCTGCAACAAATCACAACTCCGGTACATTGTGAGCTCACCAGAAACACTAGTCCGGAAGCTTGGATAACTGGAGAACATTAGCGGGTACAATAGGTATAACTACACCTACTTAGTTGTGTGTTGGTGCCGTCGGGAGTTCTGTAACAGCTCTGTATGCGGGCGGTTTGCAAACACCGTCTTAGTGAACTCTGAGTAATTATTATAGTTGCGTAGATTATTTACCAGGATTTGAGTGCTCCTTGTGTGTGATATAGAAAAGTTCCACAGAGAGTGGGGTGCTTTTGTTCAGGGAGCGCTATCACCGCGGAACAGAAAGGATTGAAAATTAAAGGCGAGATGTATGAAGTGGCTGTATCCATTGGGGTGGTCTCGGTCGGGTATTGATCCGGTATAACGGGCCCACTCATCTGCACGTCGAATACACAATTCACCTCTGCATTCTGTATGACCGTAAATTTCCTAGCACCACCATTTATTGTTGTTTGCTTCGGTGATAGACTACGCGCGCTTCATCACACGTTAACTTGGATTTAGTACCCACCTGAAAGTATACTACAACTATTGCCGTGTTTTTTTTGTAAAAATTTAAATTTTTAAATCCTAAATGAGTTGGTAGAGTCCTAGCTGAAAATTAATTCGCATAACATTACAGTGGCGATGTAAATAAAAGTATTAAATACCTTCTCTCCAAGCTGACTCTGTGGTATCTTGGAAATTAAATATTTCTGTTTACAATGCATAATCATGCTTTTGCATAATTTAATTATTGTAACCCTTTATTAAGTTATCTAGATGTATATCGCATTTGTAACATTGTGATTTGAATATTCATTAAACAGTTACCGTTACCAACAAGGAAGGAATGTTGTTTTCTTAACATTATTAAGTATTTACCTTTAATTTTATCATAAACTAGTTTTCTGCCTGGGACTTCGTTCTCGTGAGAATTTGGGAAAATCATGTACCCTATGTTCATCATGGATAATGTAGGATTCTAATCGTGAAATATTTTTCAAATTGGTCCAGTAGTTTCGGAGCCTATTTAATGCAAACAAACAATCAAATCTTTCCTCTTTACAATATTGGTATAGGTAAATTGCTGAAAGAAATAGCTACCTAGCAGTAAGGCCGCCTTTTTGTATCAAAATGCTTATGTTTGTGTTTCCTGGACTTGTATTTTTTGTGTGCAAATAAAGAGTTATTGTATTGTAAATAATAAAATGTTACTGTCTGTGTACAAAAAAACACTGTCTTCTAAATAATCCACTTATATGGGATTTTCTGTCCTGACTTGAGGATGGGCAACATTTTTTCTTTCGGCCATCACACTTCTCCTACTTTTTATGGAAGACGTTGAAAATACGTGGTCTAAAAATCCTATCTATAGAATCTTATCAGTCTTTCATTAAATGTACATTTTGTCCAACAGGTACAAAGTGGAAGTCGCGGGCAAAAGTCTGCCTGTGCTGACAACTTTGGACAAGGGGCGTTACGGTGTGATCGTTTTCGAGTCCCTATCGAAGTACGCCAACATGGACAAATGGAACAGAGAGCTCCTGGACAAATATTGTCGAGAATATTCGGTGGGAGTAGTCGGTTTCGCCACTCCGGGGGAAGAAACTCTTGTTGGCGCGCAGCTTAAAGGATTCCCGCTCTTCATGCATACCAATCTTCGACTGAAGGTGAGTTTAGTTATCTGCATAACAGGAATCACAACAGCAACAGTCATAATAGTCTTTTTTTTTCACTGAGATTTCTCCCAACCTAAAAATAAATTCGAGACCAAAAAGTCGACATCAATCAAAAGCTTTCCATATGCGATATTTGCCAAGATCAATGACGTTAGTATACCGAAAAATAAATTCATTAATTAATTCATTTATTTTGTTTTATCATATCATCACACTATGTATAAAATGTCAGTTCTATGAGTCCAATGTTTTGAGCTATAGCGTAAATGAGTTTCATTTTTATTAATTAAGAATTTTTTTTCCACACAGGATGCCACACTAAACCCAGCGTCGCCAGTGCTTCGACTAGCAAGAGCAGGCGAGACCGCTTGGGGTTCTTTACCTGGTGACCACTGGACAGTGTTCCGGGCAAACAGCTCTACATATGAACCTGTAGCTTGGGCGCTAAGGCAGAACGAATATGGCAGCAGTGGTAAATACTACATTAGTATTTAGTATCATAGTAAGAAAAGAAAAAATGGGAGACTAAACCACTTTACTGTAATATAATTAATACAACAGTTAATTAGACCTAAAAATTCTTAACCTTCGAGTGATTAGGTTTAGTTGAGTGATATTGGCGCTTCCTCATGTTCGACGGGTCCTTGGTTCGATTTCTAGTTAGGGCAAGTAAAGAGCAGATGTTTGTTCTCGGGGGTGACCCATCAAAATACCAACAGACATTCGATAAATTTTGATACAAAAATCAACGGAAGACCAAATTTCATTTGACAACTCAACATTTCATTTAAGAATGTTTTACAAACCCTACATCTCACAAAGTGATTGTTTTGTATACTGTCATTTTGCAACAGAACATTTGGTAACATTTTTGTCTTCGTGTATGTTCCAAGGCACACGACATAAGGGAAACCTTAGGCCTTTGAGTGAGAGCGTCTATTTTAATTAAGCTTTCTTCTGTCATCTTAATATTTAAAATGTATGTTATCCATACGACTTTATGATTTTGTTACAGCAGTTACGAAATAAAATCAGGAACAATATTTTCCCCACAAACCTTTCAACAAAACTAATATTGTCAACCTGTAGCTAGTTCTCGAGATCTAGTAATTTCTCTTTTGTTCTTGGTATCCATCTGAGCTGAATTCGAAGGCATGATTGTATTTTCTTCGTAAAACATTTTCATGAAGCGTCGAGCTCTATTCTAAGAACTTATTTTATTAAAGTAATTTTCTTTACGAAAGAACCTCGCTCACGTGCCTTTTTGAAAGGAATAGCCCAAGGGTGGAACGTAGCAGAGCTAGGAATACAAAGTATTTTCGTATGTATAAATAGTATGATTAGATAGAATGTAAAAATTGCGGTTTCTTTAGTGCTAGAAACTAATCAGATATGATTTTTCCCTTTTTACGTTTTCATATACACAATTTTTTTTCACATCTATTAATTACTTAAGTCTGAGTGTTACCAAACGTAGTGTTATATCTACTTGCCCTCTTAAATGAAAATTGTTACAAGGAAAGAGAAAGGTTAGCCAATTCGTAAATGGAAACTGAAAGTGTTAGTATTCCCCACTAAAGAAATTACTGTTGTTGTCTCAGTTGTCATTTCTTCATACTTTCTTTGATTCAGCAGCTATTCCCAAAATAATTTTTGATTTCAATATATTGGTTATACATATTATTCAGATTTTGCGTACAATTTATATGTATATTTTTGCTTTGAATTTCTATCTGATTACCAGGCTCAAATGCAGCTCACATGACTGGATATCCGTTTCAATGCTTATTTTCGCTCTAACTTTTTCACAATTTGCACTTTCAGAAAACTAAATCTGGCAATTATTAGCTGAACGTTGTCCCAACCTTCCCACAAAATATTCATACATTTGGATTTCACATCTCTGAATAATATTCAAAAATGTTTTATGAAAAAATCAGTTTTCCAACTTTGTTGTACGGAAAACAGCAATTTCGTTGGTGGGGGGACCTAATATGTAATTTGCTTACCCATGTGAAAAGTTTTCAATTATTTCTTAAACAATTTTCATATGCGTTTTTCTAGGTTTAGTACTTAATTATAGTTTTTGTTGATACAGAAGAGAGAGTACCCTTATCAACGGTGATGCAAGACCACGGTCGCCTGGACGGCGTCCAACGTGTGTTGTTCGGCTCGGGTCTTCAGTTCTGGCTGCATAGACTGCTTTTCCTCGACGCACTTTCAACAAACCTTTCAACAAAACTAATATTGTCAACCTGTAGCTAGTTCTCGAGATCTAGTAATTTCTCTTTTGTTCTTGGTATCCATCTGAGCTGAATTCGAAGGCATGATTGTATTTTCTTCGTAAAACATTTTCATGAAGCGTCGAGCTCTATTCTAAGAACTTATTTTATTAAAGTAATTTTCTTTACGAAAGAACCTCGCTCACGTGCCTTTTTGAAAGGAATAGCCCAAGGGTGGAACGTAGCAGAGCTAGGAATACAAAGTATTTTCGTATGTATAAATAGTATGATTAGATAGAATGTAAAAATTGCGGTTTCTTTAGTGCTAGAAACTAATCAGATATGATTTTTCCCTTTTTACGTTTTCATATACACAATTTTTTTTCACATCTATTAATTACTTAAGTCTGAGTGTTACCAAACGTAGTGTTATATCTACTTGCCCTCTTAAATGAAAATTGTTACAAGGAAAGAGAAAGGTTAGCCAATTCGTAAATGGAAACTGAAAGTGTTAGTATTCCCCACTAAAGAAATTACTGTTGTTGTCTCAGTTGTCATTTCTTCATACTTTCTTTGATTCAGCAGCTATTCCCAAAATAATTTTTGATTTCAATATATTGGTTATACATATTATTCAGATTTTGCGTACAATTTATATGTATATTTTTGCTTTGAATTTCTATCTGATTACCAGGCTCAAATGCAGCTCACATGACTGGATATCCGTTTCAATGCTTATTTTCGCTCTAACTTTTTCACAATTTGCACTTTCAGAAAACTAAATCTGGCAATTATTAGCTGAACGTTGTCCCAACCTTCCCACAAAATATTCATACATTTGGATTTCACATCTCTGAATAATATTCAAAAATGTTTTATGAAAAAATCAGTTTTCCAACTTTGTTGTACGGAAAACAGCAATTTCGTTGGTGGGGGGACCTAATATGTAATTTGCTTACCCATGTGAAAAGTTTTCAATTATTTCTTAAACAATTTTCATATGCGTTTTTCTAGGTTTAGTACTTAATTATAGTTTTTGTTGATACAGAAGAGAGAGTACCCTTATCAACGGTGATGCAAGACCACGGTCGCCTGGACGGCGTCCAACGTGTGTTGTTCGGCTCGGGTCTTCAGTTCTGGCTGCATAGACTGCTTTTCCTCGACGCACTGAGCTACCTCAGCCACGGCCAGCTTAGCTTGAGCCTTGAGCGGTGGATCTTGGTGGATATCGACGATATTTTCGTCGGGGAGAGAGGTGAGTTATCTAAATATATAAAAGGAGAAACTGACTGACTGACTGACTGACACATCAACGCACAGCCTAAACGGCTAAACTTAGGCACTTGAAATTAGGTAGGGACATAGCTTAGGTACCGTAGAGGTGCACTAAGAAAGGAATTCCCGAAATTCCCACGGGAACGGGAATTAGCGGGGAAATCCTTTTGTATGAAAAATCTAAACCGCTTAAGTTAGACGCTTGAAATTTGGCATGCAGGTACCTTAGTAAACTTAAAGCTTAGTTGCAACAGGATATTGCAAAATTCCCACGGGAACGGGAGTTAGCGAGAAAAAACTTTTGTATGTAAAAATCTAAATCACGTAAGATAGATGTTTTCAATCTGTGTACTCTGTACAAAAAAAAATTAACACGCAAACGAAGTTGCGGGCATCAGCTGGTACATAATAAGCAATATAACACTTAAAACTTTCGCGATTAGGTGTTCACCTAATTAAATACTGAAACGGGTCTAAATCCGCGTATATATTATGATTTTACCTATTTCCCGACGTTTCGACGCGTTTGCACGATGATTGTGTATATCTGTGTGCTAATGTATCTATGTCTGTCTGTGGCATCGTAGCTCCTAAACTAATGGACCGATCTCGATGCGTTTTTTTTGTTTGAAAGCTGACGTAATCGAGACGGTTCTTAGCAATCGAATTTATAAGCAATCGAATGTCCGGAATAATACAACATTTATTCTCTCTTGTAAACTAATCATATCATAGAAAACAAAACTCTGGCTCAAAGTTTGTTTTTGTGATTCAAATCTCGAGAGGCAGAAACCGTCAAGTATAATAATAACATAGTAGAAATGAAATGTCTATTTTACTTCAGATATTGTTACAGTGAAGTATTCCTTTTGTTGCGGAGTTTAATAAAAAGAGAGACTGTTGTATTGCAACAAACCGTATCGCTTGAACATTAGAAAAGCTACAATTTTCTCTATTTCCTCGGTCTCTGTGGACTCGGTTCTATTGATAATTTAAACAGCTGCACTGACGAGACTGGATAGAAACGTTTCTTGCAAGTAAAATCAAATTGAAAGTATATTTATTTCGTAGAACATTCAGGATGTTACTTAAAATATGTAAAATTACATTAAAACACATACAAACACACATTAAAGGATTTAAATACATACATATATTCGTTCTTTTGACCCTACCGACTCTACGCCTATTCGCAAAGGTGCATGTCAAATATGGTGTAGCCCTTCAAGCTGCCGCGTTGAAGTGTTCTAAGTCAATAAATGATTTGAACTAGATAGCGGTAAAGAATTTAAATCTGGCCACAAGATGAAACAAATAGGTAATCCTTAGGCGCTGTTTATAAGCAACGTAAAATGCACAGGTTTTTTCGCCGAAATAGAAGCACGAAGAGACATCCGTCGCTTCGCCTAAAGATGGAGCTACGAAAAAAAAAACCTTTGTTCCGTAGCTTCTAAGATAAATTTTACGTTGCTTTGATCGCCGCATCGCCGCGCCACGTCGTTTGTGAATGAACAACGCCTAAAAAACAAACAAACAGCTAAATTCATAATTTTTAAAAAGTATAGCCAGAGTATGAAATGAAAAAAAATCTCTCCTCGTTATACTTGAATTTTCGCAAGTATTTCTTAGAGAAAATTGTTCGGTTTCAAGGCAGATTTACGTTGCAAAGTCTCGCCAACTAATTTAAAGTCACTCCCATACACGCAGATATTTTAGTTAGAGACTGAAGCTTACTAAACTGAATAATTTCGCAAATTTATGCCACACGACTGACACTGTACGAAACAATGTCAAAGCTTACTAAAAGTTTGTCGTGATATTTACATTAGATCATGATCAGATCACAGATAAGGAACATCGTTTTGAAATAACTAGGTTTCTTCATTTCAATAATAGCACTAGTAATGCAGCGGCGGTCAGTGTTCGATATCAATCAGTGAGGTTAAGCTATGTACCAGATCTTGGTCCCGAGCTAGATTGTGGTCAAGATCGAACCTATTTACAGTATAAAGAATTTTTTTTTCCTTATGAAGGAACACATACAGGTGTCCTACTATTTTACACAAAATACTTATTCTAATATAAACTAATCCATTAGCCAGTTAAGTTTTCACAAAAAATATAATATTATACGTTGGATACAAAAAGACCGGTTAGCGAAACAATTTAAATTTGAATTAAAATCCTTTTTTTTTAACATAGATGGATACAAGTGACAATGAGACAAGTGAAATCTAATGAAGTTTTTTTATTTGATTCAGTATGCCCCTTTAAAATAAAATCGGTGCATAAACAAAAATTGTTTATTATTCCTTAATAAATACCTAACAAAAATGAGACACTCCCAGTAAGTAATAAAATACTTGTGTTGGGGTTATCTCGCTCGTTCCCCGTGACAATTCTAGCGGAGTTAGTAACAAAAATTAAATAACAATAATAAAGTGCTAGTTTTAAAGTATTTTAACAACAACATTAAAGTCTATTTCTAACGTAATTTATGTACTTAAAGCATATAGATGTAACATTTCCATTGCCCAGGTACTCGTCTCCACGAGGAAGATGTGTCAGCGCTACTGGCATCCCAGGCAGCACTACAGCGACTCGTACCCGGCTTCAGATTCAACCTCGGATACAGCGCAAAGTATTACCACCACGGCACCATGCTAGAGAACTTGGGAGACGACGCCTTACTTAGGAACCGGGACCACTTTAACTGGTAAGTTTTAATATTTAATTTCACATCACATGTAAGCTGGGGGGTGACTTTACATTACCTAGCAAAACTTCAAAAATTGAATCTCACCGAGTCACCATGGATTCTCAATAAAGAAAATGGTCTTCTGACATATTTATTTACTAGATTTCCGCCCGGGACTTCGCTCCCATGGGAATTTGGGAAAATTATGAAGCCTATGTGTTAATCCAGGGTGTCGGCTACCTCCATACTAAATTTTATCAAAATTGGCCCAGCCGTTTGAACGAGAGTAACAAACATCCATACATGCTCCATACATACAAACTTTCGCGTTTATAAAATTTAGTAAAGATGTATGCATAGGGTGACAAAAAACTTACCTACAAAAACTTCAAGAATTGAATTTCACCAACTCACTATGGATTCTTTAAAAAAATGACCTTCTGAGATATTTCTTTATTTTTCGACATATTTTTCTTGGAGATTAATAAATATGCCTGGATAATCCACACAGCGCCATCTTACCCCAAACCAAGCAAGCGTTTTACTGTTTTCTAACTGTTTTCTGTTTTTACTGTTTACTCGCAAATAAATACTATTATATTCCTTATAAATTGAAAATACTATAGCTAAAATTTGTGTTGGTCGAGAATTTAACCCGCAGTCTTCATAAAGTTGTTCAATTTAATGGGATGATTTACATAAATAAATACTATTCTATTCCTTATAAATACTTGAAAATACTATAACTAGTGTTGGTCGAGAATTGAACCCGCAACCTTCAGAAAATTGTATGATTTACATTTAAACAAAATATCCATGTTAATATTAGAAAAGTCTTAATAATCTTGTTTCGCTACCAGAGTAACATTATCAAGGAGCATTATACATTATACTACTAATATATGCATAGTTTGATTAGGTTGTTAAGATTTACTACCGACACACATCTCTATAATATCGATAATACTATTAATTGACTAATAATGTTAATGAGAAGGGGTCAGTTTGTGTCAACTTATCAAATACTAGCATTTCGCCCGGGACTTAGTTCTCGTGGGAGTACTGAAAAAAATATGTAGCCTATTTCACCAGCTAGTAAAAAGATTTTTTTAATCGGTTCAATAGTTCCAGATATTACTTCCTACAAACAAACTAATAAACTTATAAAAAAACTTTGACGGCCGGTTTCATCAAGTGGTAGCGGTGCTGCTTCTTGATCGACGGGTCCTGGGTTCGATTCCCAGCCGGGGCAAATATTTGTATAAAAAGCTGATGTTTGTTCTTGGGCCATGGGTGTTTGTGTTTGTCTTTATGTATGTTACAAGGGACCCGCGACACAAGGGGAAACCTTAGTGTGGGCTTTTAAGTGTGTAGCGTTAAAAAAAAACTTTACCTCTTTATAGTATAAATGTAGATGAATTTATTTAATTAAAATTCAAATTATGAAGAGCTGGCTCATGAAAAAAAAACAACGAACAAGACAATGCAATAGATTTTTTCCAATTCAAGTCTGGTTGCACTACACAATGAAAAGCTTATATCTTTTTGATACACGGTTATTCAATTTCCATACATTCGCTCGAAAGCCCGCGTAGCAATTTATTTGTACAAACAGAATTACATCTACGCTGTCCAGTAGTTCATTCCAACATATTCTCTTTCACCGCATTATGCTCGCGTTTTGGTAGTGCCAGGCTAAAGTTGAGAAGATTTATTTTGAATGCGCGATAAAATAATATAAACACTCTAATCCTGCCGTATTTAACATGCGGATTAAACGCAAGCGAAAACTAAAACGGAAAAATACATTTTGAATTTAAGCTTTGTAATAATTAAAATATTTTCGTAGGAAAGGATTACATTAATGGAATTGGTTACATTTCAACGTTGCTTTTCGTTTTTCTACAACTTTTATTATTTTTCTAATAAAAACTTAATTTTTAATTAGACTTATATTATCCTTTACGCGGTGTAAACCTATAACGCAGTACAGCTACTTCGCGTTATGCCAAAGTCATATTGCGATTTAGGCATAACGAGAGTTAGGTATAACGAGAGTTAGGTATAACGAGGCTTAAGTATAACGAGAGAGTGACATACCCCGACATAGGTCTGAAGCGAAGAAAGCGCTTTAAACCTTTTGAAATGTGATATATAAAATCCTTGAATGTGGTAAATCAGCCCATGAAACTGAACAACTTTCCCTAAGAACAAATGCCGAAATACGAAAAAAAAAATTTGATTTCCCATACAAAATGATTTATCAGCTGATGCAATTTGTATGGGAAGTTAAACATTTTTTTTCGTATTTCGGCATTTGTTCTTAGGGAAAGTTGTTCAGTTTCATGGGCTGATTCACAACCTGAGAGGATAAGATCAAATTACTTAACATCCTGTATACTATATGAAAATTTAAAAAAACATAAAAGGCAAACTTATTGTTTAGATAGACATTTTTAGGTATAAAATTTACGCTCCCCCACTGGCTGAAAACAGCGGAGGATCGTGCAAAGTGGCGCACCTTGGGGGAGGCCTATGTTCAGCAGTAGACTGCAATAGGCTGATAATATCATATTATGATGAATTTACGCTCAGTTGTAGAAACGTCCATTAAAGTAAAAGGCACATCATACTGTCACGTTTCATCATATTGACGTAAACAAGGACGGCATTACTTTTTAAGAAGCTTTAACTTTTACGAACGTTTCTGCAACTGTGCAAGAGATAGATGTATTTATTTATTTATTTGTAACCGGCTTACATTTACAGATTAAATCTAAACATGAAAGTTATAGGTTTTTGAAAAATTACTAAAATTAAACAGTTAAAAACAAGAATAGACTTTAATAATGAAAATAACATAAATATTACAGAAACATACTATACATTATACTATACCTATGTTACTTGTGTAATTACACAATTTGTACTGGGGGTGGCAACAGACTGTTGATTAAAGTAATTAAAAAAAAATGCAGACATACATCATATTTTTCCTTCCAACCAGGTTTTGCCACATGTGGAACCACCAACAGCCGCACCTATACAACAACGTATCCCAACTCGAAGCAGAGATGATGTTGAACAAACAGTTCGCTATAGAGCATGGAATACCGATAAACTCTTCATATTCGGTGTCTCCTCATCACTCGGGGGTTTATCCAGTACATGAGCCGCTGTATGAAGCCTGGAGGAAGGTTTGGGACGTAAAAGTGACCAGCACAGAAGAGTACCCGCATTTGAGGCCGGCCAGGTTAGTGTTTTCAGTAAAATTTACACTTGTTCCAGTAAAAAGCTGTAATAAGAATAAAACCTTTACGAGTTTTTCGCCGCGTATTATATTTCCGTAATTTCCGATTAATATCAGCTGCCATTTTCAACAAAAAGACATTGTTTTATATGACACAAATTGAAAAGAAAAATTTCGATTTTTATTTGATGGATCTAGAAATACAATATTTTTTGTCGTTTCGAACCTGGAAAACTGACCTAGGGGCGTTTTAGAGTTTTAAGTTTTACTCTTTGTCTTTTAGTTTTATGCATAAATAATTCAAATTGTATGCGTAAGTATTATACATATAATGTATGTCAAACGTGGTATCAATAGACGGAAATCCCAGGGCCGCCAGACCTTACTTATTTTCTCATTAACCAAATGTGTGGGAAATAGTAGTGCTAGTACGTACTAGTAACGTATGAATACCAGCTAGCCTGGGCAGACGGCCAATTTTCAACTACCAGGATCTAAAGGTACTTCCAAAAATTACTCACTTGTCTTGAAGTCTGGCTGCTAATATCTTATAGAATATAATTCATTAAGTTAATATAAAAATGAATGATCAACACCGCCAGAAACTCTCCTTCAGCTGTAATTTCTGCCAGACGCTTTACAGTTCGCAAGTAAATTATGCGATTATATCTACAATCTGAGCCGTGATTTTTGTATATGATGTTCAGGGAACTATAACAATAATTTTTATAGTACCCAGACTTCAAGACAAGTACCTTCAATTTTTGGAAGTACCTTCAGAACCTGGTAGATCAAAATTGGCAGTCGGCCCAGGCTAGCTGGTCTTCATATGTCAATAGTACATATTAGCACTACTCTTTCCCATACTTTTGGTTTATTGAGAAAATCGCCAGACAAGGATATAAGGCGTGAGTGTATGTATATATATGTGTATTAACAATATGTTTCTATTGTTATATTACTTGTCAGATTAGTAAAACATACTGAATTGTCATTTTATAATGTAGTAGAGAATGTAACCGTTCGATGCAATACGAGTTATTGGCAACAGTTTGCGGCAACGACGACGCATCGCTTGCTGGTTAGCAAACTACAGTTACCAGAGAAATCTGTTCTACAATTAGGGAACAGAAGGTCCTCTTAACACTTCGCTAGTTCAGCTTTTCGTATCTATGCTTTCGCACGCATCGGGCTTGTTAAATACATAACCAGATGTTGAGAATTTAGATATCACACAACAATAGATAACAATTCGATGTCTTTTGCACATTTAATGTTGAATAATATAATTTATTGCTTTTGGTCAAAGATCACACTTTGTTTCTAAATTATAATTTTAAAAATTATAACACTCGCTCGAAAAGTGTCTTATAATAATAATAAAAAAGCTTGCTGTAAAGATGTTTCTTATGCCTAGTTTGTTTTTAAAACCAGGCATAAGAAACATCTTTACAGCAAGCTTTTTTATTGTTATTATAAGATGGGTTAACTCTTGACCTCAATCTTGACCATAAAGGTCAGAGATGAGGTCTACGATGGAGCGAGTTAACCCAGAAAAAGCCTATAAAGGCACTGGTACTCCCACGCACCGACGGAACACAGCAAGCTGTTTGGCGTCGGACTTCGGTAGGAGGGTGGTCGCGAACCAGACGGCCCTTTACAGAGCCTACCACACCGCATGAGACCATAGGACGACACCTCAGATTCAGAAAAATATGTAGTGTCGTTGCCTGGGATGGATTACTACTAGGAGGCAGGTCTCATTTGTGTTTCCTTAGTCGCCTCTTACGACACCCACGAAAAGAGATGGGGTGGTGTTATTCTCAACCGATCACCACACGGTAAAGCTTAGCTTAGTTCCACTTTTTTAGCAACTACATTAGCACACATTATCCCACTGTTCCAAAATTAGATCTTTCTATGGTTTGGACCATTCGCCGACCGCAAACATTGCGCTGTGGCCGTCCAACCGTGTATCTCTCGTTGCAGCAAGATATCTCCAATAATGCAATTATATTGCACTATGTGCTAAATTGTGTGCCTCCATTTAGCTCTGAAGATAATAAAGCTTAACATGAAATCGTGAGCCGGCACTATAAATAGAAGATCGACATGTGTAGAGTGACACAACCGCCGCCAGTACAAACTGAGATTGTTGTGTCATTTTTTATGCAGGGTGTTAAGGGGCAGCTTAGCAAATGCTTAAATGGTTGAAGTTACCTATACCTACGATCGGGTATAAGTAATAATCTTTTCTCGCAAACGTAAAATTAAGGAGTTTTGTTATTTAACTATTTTGGCGTTATGCAATGTACCGCGCCCCGCGCAAGATTCTTCATGTTTTTTTAATATTATCTGGTTTACAAAAAATACTCAATTTCTCACTAAAAACGGTAATAACAGCGTGAAACATGAAAACCAGTAATATACATCGTATTCTTAAAGCGTCGAAAGGCGTGGGACGTGGTACATTGCGTAGCGCCAAAATAGGTAAAAATGACGAAAACTCCTTAACTTGAAAACTTCTAACCCGATGATAGTTTTTTTTTAAATCTAAAATTTGGCTGAGGCTTTAGATCACCTCTATCTATGTCAGCCTCATTAGAAGTCACATAAAATATGAAATAATGAAGAAATCTTCAGCCTGTCTTGCGCTCATCATACGCATGACGAAACGATAAAGCAGAAAGTGCTTTACACACTTTATAAGCTTTTAAAGCTGAACCCATTGCCTGTAGATTACGGCGCGGCTTCAGACACCGCGGCGTGATGGTGCTGCCGCGGCAGACGTGCGGGCTGTTCACGCACACACTACTGCTGGAGCGGTACCCCGGCGGCCGGCAGCGGCTCGACCGCTCCATACAGGGCGGGGAGCTCTTTCAAACTGTCATCAATAATCCTGTAAGCATTTTATTTTGGTACTAGAGGATGCCCGAGACTTCGTTCCCGTGGGAATTTGGGAAAATGATGTAGTCATGTGTTAATCCAGGCTGTCAGCTACCTCTATACCAAATTTTATTAAAAATGTTTGTTACTCTATCCAGCCGTTTGAGCGTGATAGAGTAACAAACATCCATACTAACTTTCGCGTTTATAATATTGGTAAGGATGAGGATTTTTAAACGATCTCACGAGGAGCTTAACTTTCACTTTACACTTACGCTTTTTACTTTTTTCACTTTTTTTTTACTTATCTGACGTTTTTGGATAAGGGGCTAAATGATTACATTCTTCAATAGTATTTCTTCTTTTAACTCATGTCTGTAGTCATTCGAAAGTAATTTTTTTTTTAACTACCTATATAGGAACATGACCTTAATCTAATCCTCAAATCTAATTTTCTATGCTGAAAATTTTTAAATTTCTATTTTTTTATACCCAATGTAATATAATATAATTCATAGATAATTATATTATATTTCATTATATTTAAAAAAAATATGAACGTTAGATATATTTTTTAAATATAAATGTTAGATAAACGTTTGTAGCACACGGAAAAATAAAACATTCTGGTATCAATTTTTGTTTCAGCGACGCCGAAAACTCTTTCCGATAAACCCAACAAGTTACTCTTAACCAATACAAATCGTGACATCAAATTACATTTTAAGATTCATTTTTCCCAATAATAAAACAACAGGGCCGGTATTTCTGTTCACAGTGAAATGATTGCGAACAAAAAACCAGATTGTAACTGAGAATGGAGCACTTGCTATGTTTGACTACAATTTATTGGATTCAAGTGCTTTTCTCTATTTGTGTGGTCTTATTTCGTTTATTAATGCTTCCGATACTCGATTCTTAGTGAGTAATTATTATTGGTGATAATGCATATCGGTTATTGGCCAACACTTCAATGGATTTTATTATTGATATACTAATATTTAAGTGCAATTTTCTAAATTAACCTTTATCTAGTTGGTATTTTGACGAGAAAAGATCTCTGTGCTTTTCCATGAGTTTAAAGAATGATAACCATTAATTTGGTTTGTTATAAACTAATGTTATAAACATTAGGGCACGCTGGCAAAACGTACCCTCCGAAGAACGGAAACGCTCGTGATAAATTGCCACTTTAGTTATCCATCACGGCCGGTTTGGTCGAGTGGTAGTGACGCTGCCTCTTGATCGGCGGGTCCTGGGTTCGATCCCTAGTCGGGGCAAACATTTGTGTAAAAAGCAGATGTTTGTTCTCGGGTCATGGGTGTATGTGTCTGTCTTTGTGTGTTCCAAGGGACCCACGACACAAGGGAAAACCTTAGTGTGGGCCTTTGAGTGTGTAGCGTTTATTCATTTATTATTTATTTATTTATTATCAGGTTATGCCACTATGTATGTTGCTTACCTTATCAAATACGTTTACTTTAGTATTTGAATATTATTTAAGTTTAAAGACTAAAGATTCCCACATTATTTATTCTCTTTCACATAGGTAATCAGAATTCTGAAACACGTTAAAAACATGAACGTTGTCTATGCAACGCGATAATCTCTACCAAAGCCGATTACTTATTTTTGTGGTGTAAAATCAACTTACTGTAAATGAAATGTTTTAAAAACTCGCTTTTACATAACATGCTTTGTAATTATAACAGAGAGTTTTAAAGAACATACATACATAAGCTTACGCCTTTGTCCCATTGGGATAGGCAGAGACGATAAATTGCTATTTGCTACGACCCAAATACACTTCTTTCGCATCCTCTATATTCATAATTTCGCTTCATACACGCAATAGTGCGCATATGATGTTGCTACCAAGCATCAGCATCTGGTGGTTTTTCATAGTCAAAGACAAATTGTCTTAGACGAATTGTATAGTCATAGACAAATTGTATTTAACCCGATTAGTTTTGCCTAAAACCAACTAGGTTTTAGGTAGTGATATGTTGCTTCGACAGCGTTCCTATAAAAAAAAACGCTACACACTCAAAGGCCCACACTAAAGTTTTTCCCTTGTGTCCCTTGGAACACAAATAAAGACAGACACGCACACCCTTGACCCGAGAACAAACATCTGCTTTTTACACAAATATTTTCCCCGACTGGGAATCGAACCCAGGACCCGCCGATCAAGAGGCAGCGTCACTACCACTTGACCAATGCGGCCGTCATTTCTGTATGTTATCGTCGTAACCATAAGGGAACCTAACACAACCTATCCCAAGCGATTACTACAGAGCTCAAACTACATAGTTTCTCCTAGGCCTAACTAAAATCGTCTTTGGCCGGTAACAGTTCGATCACCACACGAGAAAAGATAGATAGATAGATAGATAGATATAACTTTATTTAACTGCTTCCAAACAATACAAACAAGTAGAACAACATAAAACTTATCTAAAGCAGTCAAAATGGCGCTGACTCAGCATGTGCTGTAGCACTAGACTAAAGCGCTGATTTTCAGTCAGTACCACAGTGTGTTGTTGCGTCGAGCGCGATTTCAAGACAGCTAGACATATACAATACCATACACATGAAAGACATAAAACACATGCAAAATAAACAAAACAAAACAAAATTAAATATACTAATACTCAAAATTAATCTAATAATCATTTATTTTGTACCAGATAAACGTGTTCATGACGCACATGTCGAACTATGGCAACGATCGGTTGGCCCTCTACACCTTCGAGTCCGTGGTCAAGTTCCTCCGATGCTGGACCAACGTTCGTTTGGCGTCGGCCCCACCGCTCGCGTTGGCCGAGAAATACTTCCAACTGAGGCCGGATGAGTTAAACCCGCTTTGGGGGGTAAGTATCTGATTTAAATACCGATTTAAAAATACTGTCAATATAACAAAATTATCATAGGTGAGTTTCTTACATCTTAGTGCTCCAAAATCGTCATTCACACCTAACGGTCCATCGACCGTGCTGATCAACGGACGAGGCTCCGACGTATTACAACCCTTAAAAGATTTCTTTACTTGATATCAATTGGCGACTTCGCCATTCTTTTTATTTTAATTTCGATTAGAATGCTCTGACTTTGGCAAAATCACGATTGTGGACACCATTTCCCAAGAATTGAATTGAGTTTGTAGTCATTGGTCAAGTTTCTGCAATATTGGACCAAGATTCGCATGGCGTCAGCCTTATCACTGGTGTTGGTTGAGGAATACTTCCAACTGATACGCTGAACCCACTTTGGGGGGGGTAAGTATGTGTCTATTTTGAAATCCTATCAATTTAGGTTATAATGGTGAAGATGAAATCCTGTTTTATAATAAGAGTTGGTGGTAATTATGAGAAAAAAAATATAGGTATACTCAAATTAAAAACGAATCGAGAATCGGCCCGAGGCTATATCTCCGCGTTGGAACAACCACTGTTAGGGAAAAGGTTGTTTTCATAAAATTAGGTATATTTAATTAAATATTGTTATTACCAAAAAGTCTTGTAAGAAGTCCGATATTATAAACAGTAAAGTTTGAGAGTTGTATTTACATGTTTTCTTGGAAAAAAACCATAAAAATAACTTAGAAGGGATGTAATGCTTCGGATTTCGCAATAAATACACAAAAGCACTAAATACACTTTTGCTGAATTTTTTAGCCTTTTACTTACAGACAGCAGCAAGTCAGGTTGCTAATTTGCACTACGAAAGCCGGCGCATCACGAGATCAAATCAACATGTATAGCATGATGTGCTGCCGTGTGTACAATTGACCGTGTCATTATTTTCTGTCTAGTGTAATTTCTGGTCACTTCTTTGGAATGGACAATTTTCAAAAATCTAGTGAATAGACTTCTGAGTTTGCTAGCTACAATCTCGAGCAAAAAATTCGCGCGAAAAACGCAAAGCATCCGAACGAACGAGACAAAAGCCAAATACGTGATGCAAAATGACAAAATACACTACAGCGACGCGTTTTAGAGAAAAAGACAGTTTAAACCGGGCTGTGGAGTTCCCTCTATTCGTAATTAATTGGACTGGTTCGGTCTTGTGGTTAAGGGCTATAATCCTCTGCATGCAAATTGGAGATAGACGACTGAAAGGGTGGATTACTTCTAGCCATTAATTCTTATGACATTTCTAGGATTTTCCGACATTTGTGGATAGAAAATTTCTATTTAATTAAACGTGACTCAGTTTACTCAGTAAGGCTTGTTATTTTGTTGTTTTATTGAGATAATTATAAATTATTTTATAGAATTGATCTTCGGAGAAAACCAAGCAGCGTAAGACCTCTTACGGTATGATATGTATTGATAAATTTAATAGGAAGAAGTATTTAATTCATCGAATTTTTTAATCTATAAAAATGCAGAGTCTTACTCACTCACTGATTCACCCTTGGACTTAGAAAGCTAATATTTGGTAAAAGAGTTCCTTTTATAACGAAGGCAAGGAATACGGGAGATTTTTACCAAATGCCCAAAGGAATGAAATCCCTGAATCCCGGGCTAGTTATAATAACTGATAGACACACAGAAACACAATTAAGTATACGATTAAGCTGTGTGATATGACGGCCGGTTTGGTGGTAGTGGCGCTGCCTCTTGATCGAGGGGTCCTGGGTTCGATTCCCAGTTGAAGCAAATATTTTTGTAAATAGCAGATGTTTGTTCTCTGGTCATGGGTGTTTGTGTCTGTCTTTATGTATATTCCGAAGGACCCACGATACAAGGGAAACACTCAAAGGCCCACCTTAGTGTGGGCCTTTGAGTGTTTAGCGTTTCATTTTTTTTTTCATTATTCTTTTAACCCCAACCATAACAAAATATAACTGATCTATAAAATCCATATAATTTTTATTAACGAAATTAAGAAATACATTGTAGTACCCGTTTTTATTAGAATGATCCATTAAAACTTAACGATGTCGGCAAGCTATGTTATACGAGGTGGTTTAATATCTTAGTTTATTTATATTTGGGGGAGATACATAATAATGTGCTATAATATCATTAAAAGTAACATAAATGCATTAAAACATTTTTTTATAATTTATTTGTGGGTTGGCATAGAGAAGATTGAGTATAGTATTCAGGCGACTACAGCACCCGATAAAGGCAGCACACATAGGAATAGTGTCATCTCCGTCTCTCAACAGGCCTGGGCCGGCAGTGCGAACAGTATCGATACACGAAGTTTACGGACTATGAAAGCGTGCGTGCGTAAAAACATGTTCGAAAGTTAGAAAAATGAGATTTATGGAAAGGTAACAGCTTAAATCGAAAAATGCGTTAGCTACTTATCGAGAGTGTTCAATCACGAACATTTTGATAGCTAATTCAAGTTCCTGTGTGCATTTTACTATCGTTTTTACAGCTTAAAAGATACCAATATTGGGTATTTAGAGGTGACTTTGTGAGCTTTTTCTATCGAACCAAAAGTGCTGAATCGTGTTTTTAGCAAACTACTTATCTAGTTTATGTCCTGAATATTACCGTAGTATTTTTTTCTTCGATTTAATGCAGTGCGTCATGCTTATCTACGCATCATAAAATCGTAATTTAGGTGCTGTAGTCGCCTTAAATTGTTAATTCATTAGGAGAGTAGAGTATCCGTACGTGGGATAATCTTTAATTCACCATCCTTTAATTGGTCGTCCCAGATATCGTTGGACCAGCAAACTCTTCAAGACCTCAAGAGACTTAATTACTAGACGTTTTATGGTATCTAAGTGCAATCTAACCCCAATCTAAGCAAGGCTTTTACTATGGGTGCAAGATAACTGATATACTTTTCACAAAAACTTGAAATTAATTAAAAATAACGATTTTTAGGGTTCCGTGTTAAAAACGGGACCGTATTACTAAGACTTCGCTGTCCGTCCGTCCGTCCGTCCGTCCGTCCGTCCGTCCGTCTGTCACCAGGCTGTATCTCATGAACCGTGATAGTTAGACAGTTGAAATTTTCACAGATGATGTATTTCTACCCGTCGCTATAACAACAGATATTAAAACACAGAATAAAATAAATATTTAAAGGGGCTTCCATACAAAAAAGGTGTTTAAAAAAAATAGATAATGGTCACCAGGCTGTATCTTATGAACCGTGGTAGTTCGACAGTTGAAATTTTCACAGATGATGTATTTCTGTTGCCGCTATAACAACAAATACTAAAAAATAGAATAAAATTAATATTTAAGGGGGCTTCCATAAAACAAACGTGATTTTTTTTGCTGTTTTTATAGATAATGGTACGGAACCCTTTGTGCGTGAGTCCGAATCGCACTTGGCCGGTTTTTTAAATATTTGTTTTAGTTGAAAATCGACCCCACAACCTTCTGATCCAGTAGGCAAGGTCATTGAAAGGAATGAAAGGAACAGCTCTTAAAAGAACATACTAACTCAGTAATCCTAAGTTGTTCTGATTTGAAATGCCTAGATAAAGCTGACATTAATTCCTACGGACAACTTACCTAAATCGTATGACAAGATAACATCAGTTGCCACATGAACACCTTTTTAGAAAGGTATTGCCTCTGACAGCCCTAACCACACATTTGCGGTTACTGAACGAACATGTGAAACGTCTGTTCAGTCAGTTTATATAAATAATATCTCACATGTTCATTTGTGGCTGGAAAATATTCTAGAAACTTTCTGCTTTCCTAACGTCGCATATGTGATAGATAAAAAAAATCCCCAGTTTCTGGATGGTGGTGGTGTTAGGTGGTTTTTCTGTCGCAATATGTATATTGCGATTCACATATTTTTGGAAAATACGAGTAGAACTCAATTATTTCTTTATTATTTTCGATCTAAGCCTGATCTTCAGTCTATGTCATTGGTTACCCTGTTCACATCGTTTATATTATAAGGGCTATAAGAATTTAATTTCAATAACAAATATTTATTGCAAATTTATTCCAGTTTGGCGCTTAACGTCCAAGTCATTGTGACGATGACCCAATTCTTGGAGTTCCTTATTCACAAAGGAGTCACTTTTCAAACTGTCTATCTCTCAACGTGCAATTTTGTTTATAACCAGTTTTCAAATTTGAAATTCTACAAATCCTACCATGTGTATCGGGAATAACCAGTTTCAAACTGTAAGCTAACTTTACCAGCTTTAACTTATTTTGCGAACATTGTAAGTTGGTTACAGAAAATGCAGATCGAACGCAGGCGAAAGAATAACAATTTATCTGCCTGCAATACAGAACCATTTTGTCGATTTGCTCATATTTTTGCGGCGCCCGCTCGCATCACTGAATCAACATGTACGGCGCGACTTAAATATTTTATTGGCCCGTAAAATACGTGAAATATCATCCAAATATGAAATACAACTGTAGATACTTTTCTTCCGGCATTCAATTGTGGTTATATTTATATCTTTACTTTTACATTAAGTTAAACTTTGAGTATCCGTTAAACTAAACACATATTTTTCAAGAAACTTTGGAAAACGCAAAAAAGGAATTAGATTTTTAGGTTGAATTCAAACTCAAGTAATTGGTGTTTTGAATAGAGCTTTATATCTGCACAACTCTCCCGAATCACCTTGACTTTTAATGAATGAAGATGACTTTCATATTCGCCGTATTGAGTATATTAAAATATAAACAAAAATACACCTTAAGAGAACTCTGAAACAACTTAGTTGCCAATCCGTAGCGTAAATGAAAGAAGTCCTGAATTTGCGTATATTCCTCCATTAGATTTATCTTTCTACCGTGTAAAAGTATTATTAGCGGAGCCCATTCGCCTGTGATCAAAGTGCGTGTGACTCGTTTTAAGGATGAAAATAAACTGAACATGAACTTGTTTACGATTATATTCGAGTAAAACAAGATACGACTGACTTCCGCGACTCGTAACTCCGAATACAATGTATGGTGTGCCACAAAACTGCTAGTATCCTTATCTTCACGCTTTTTCTTTGATGGGCTAAATAAAGTTTGACCCAGTTTTCATTGTTCTTACTTACTGACAGGATTTCCATCCCTTTCTCCGTCTGCATGAAATTCAGCATTAACTTTAGATCCTTTTAGTATCGCGAAAGACAAATACGCAAATAAAAAGATTTACGAAGTCTTATTTTTGTATGTATTGAACGTAATGTTATTCATGTGTAGGCACAGATATGTATGATTAGATCGATTTTACTTAGTGTGCAGGTCTACTTTTTGTACGAATTCGGTTGCAATGTGACGGTTCTCTCTTTCAATTATGATTATGACCAATGATCATCGTAAGACATGATAGTTTGTGGCGTTTTTTGAGTCAAGAGTCTCTTAATTGTCTCAAAATCCAGTGCCAACTATGGTCATTGCTCATTAAGCAAACAAAGATTCATTCATTCATTTATTTTGTTTTTTACTGTGTTTTTTTTAATATTGTGTGTGATTTAAGATAAATATTCATTTATTGATACTTTGCTACATAGTCAATTGTAGACACTTATATTTCGTAACTAAGTTTAATATATTTGCCGTAGAACCCATGCGACGACATCCGTCACCGTCGCATCTGGTCGAAGAGCAAATGGTGCGGGACGCTACCAAAGGTCCTGGTAATAGGGCCTCAGAAGACTGGCAGCACAGCCCTTTATACCTTCCTCGCGATGCATCCCGCGTTGGCACACAACTTACCCAGCCCTTCGACTTATGAGGAGCTGCAGTTCTTCAACAATAACAACTACCTTAAAGGACTGGATTGGTGAGTTATTTTTATTTATTATGGGACCTACGCAATGTTGGTTTTCGTGTTTTATGCTGTTATGATTGTTTTTTAGTGTAAAATGGAGTGTGTTCGAATAAATAATATAGTTTTTAAGCAGAAAACATTAAAAAAACATGCAATTTTTTTTTCGGAAAATTATTTAGGATGATGGTTTGACTTCAGGGTTTCAGTTGTTGCTAAGCTGTCCCTTACACCCTGTATAACAAGGACCAGGCCTTTCGTAATAATAATAAGTGATTCCCTTAGGGACTCCATTACGAGAGTAGATTAGTCACCGGTGAGTCATTTACACTACAAAGGTTATGCCATTTTGCTGTAGGGCCAGCTCCACGTGTTAATAATATTATGCATGACGGATTCGTGGTCACACCACCATCACCAGTGACATGTACTTATTTGAACTCTATTGACCTTTTACCCATACTATTTTTATTTTTATTGTAGTGCTATACAATATGTTTTAAACCTAAAGTCCATGGACCCTTTAATGGTCCAAATAATTAGTGCTTAAAGCTAAATGATTTATGCGCGACCCTAAAACCTTTAAATATTAGAGAACGCCTAGAACTTTGTTCCTTTGTTAGAATTTTGAAAAAGCCAGTGTTATTGAACCATAATTTAGACTGCGGTTGCAGTGATAATTTTATTTTAGTTTCTTTAAATACGAAAATGGCTGCAGTATAAACGCTTAAAAGCAACTTTACGATGCTGAAATTCACCGAAACATTTCTTTATTCTTATCGTTGGAAATTTGAATCAGTAAAATTACTAATTATTATTGTGCTTACTTATTCGAAAAACTTACTTGATTTATAACGATTCATATACAAAAAATCTAAGGAACATACACGAAATTTCATGCAACAAGAAGCCTTTTTTAGAATCTATGAAAAGTATTTAAGACACGTATTTGTGAGCAAGTTCTACACCTGAACTTTCAATTGCTATAATATTTTTTTATTAGGAGATGGGTTAACTCTTGACTTCAATCTTGACCAAGGTCATAAATGAGGTCGACGATGGAGCGAGTTTACCCAGAAAATGCCATAAAGGCTCTGGTACCTCCCATGCACCGACGGAACACAGCAAGCTGTTTGGCGTCGGACTTCGGTAGGAGGGTAGTCACGAACCAGACGGCCCTTTACAGAGCCTACCACACCGCATGAGACCATAGGACGCCACCTCAGATTCAAAAGAAATTGAGGTGTCGTTGCCTAAGATGGCTTAATAGGGGGCAGGTCTCATTTGTGTTTCCTTAGTCGCCTCTTACGACACCCAAGGAAAGAGATGGGGCGGTACTATTATCAACCGATTACCACACGGCTAAAATTAACTTTATAAGCCTAAAATTTGTAAAAGATAAACGCTAGCTAGACACTCAAATATAAATTGTAGATAACCACAAATAGTGGATAAATAAGTCCAATTTGCTTACTCAGAGACACTATTATATGTCCTTGATAAGTATTAGAAAATGAATATAGTATGAAAATTTTCCCAAAGTTCATATTATCGCACTTTAAAAATTACCTTTAGGTTGCTTCCGTTGTAAACACGTAATTAATTAATCTAATTATCTGAAGCACTAATGAAGCACTAATCAGAATCGTGAATGACGGCCGCACTTCCTTAATCTTAATCCAAAATTTCAAATATCACGAGATTCTCGAGCGTTAGAAGAAAACTCTGGAACACATTGCCGTTATGAATTCAAAATGTGAATAAAGCTGCAAAATGTATACTCAATTTATTTTACGAAGGCCTTATTCCCGTATCGATCGGAAAGAAGGCCGTGTTTTCGCGTGAGATTTCTTTGTTTTCACGCCTCCTTTGCAATCTGTGCGACATTGCAGGCAACATGTCAGATGGCTAGGTGACTCCTCTTTGTGTCGCTAAATATATGCTCCTTGTGGTTTCAGAATGTAAAAGAACTTTTGTCTTTTGACTTAGGTTCTTAATTTTACTGGCTAAATATTTTTAGTGTAATTTACAAAAGTTTGTTGGGACCTCTCGGACATTTAAAAGAGAATTAGCACGGTTCCATACATTTAAAAAAATCTACATAATGTTGAAAACCATTTCAAAATCGGACGTACGAGTTTCATCACGATATATTCCTTCACCGCTGAGCATGTGATAATTCATTAAATAATAATAATATAATGTTTATTTTTCTCAAAATACAGCAAAGGTTAAACATACTAATATCTAAATTAATTGATTAAGTACAACTTAGAAGCACTTTTGTGTGAGACTGGAGTCTGTACTGGGTACAATACAACTTAGAAGCACCTTTGTGTGAGACTGGAGTCTGTACTAGGTACAAACCTGTGTTACAGCTCTCCAGGCCCCCAACTCTTGGAGCGATCAAAAATAAGCTTAATCACAAAGAGTGTACAATACATCTTATCTGTTATAATTATAATTTACTAATTTAGATTATAAACGAGAACAGTTACTGTTTTTGTGAAAAAATACTATCTATACAATAAAATATTCAGAAAAATTTCGTAAAGTGCGTGCTTAAGAGCCTGTGTGCGTGTGTATGAGTGAGTGTATGTTTGTGTGTGTGCATGTGTTTAAGTGAGTATATGTGTCTATAAGGATGTCTATATGTGGGTCAGTGAGAAAGTGGAAGACAGTTCTGAGCAAAACCATTCTAGACAACGACTTTTAAGAAATCTTCTGTGCTGATATAATCTAGGGTTTTAAGAAAAGCTATGATTTTTTGTTTGCATTCGAATTTATTGCAATCGTGAACATAAACAGTAGCATTTATCTTATTGTACAAAAAGCTGCCAAAAAAACAAAAGAACCTTTGCGCAAAACTAGTGCAATTTTTTTTTTTTTACAGGACAGCTGTTATGTTATAAATATCCGTAAATAAATCCAAAAGGCGAGGCCCGAACCAGGACTTTAACCTGCACTTTGTTTTTTAACTAAAACATCATTTCAGTACTTTCTGGCTAAAAAAAATAAGACTACAGTAAAAAGTAGCGCCATCAAAATGTACAACCTCCAATTCCCGATCCAATCAGCAACTGTACCGTTAGACACACAAGCCGATGAATAAACTAACCGTAACACGCTCGTCCTCGCCAATCCAGATTCTACGAACTTGACGATCATTTGCATACCTATTACCGACTGTTGTGGTTAGAAACATGGATTTGATTTGACTTGTCGCTACATTTATTTTTGAACATATCCTCAATCTCATTTTTGATTGCCTTTTTAACCCCTGACAAAAAAGAGGGGTGTTATAATTTTTGACCTGTGTGTGTCTGTGTGTAGCATCGTAACTCCCTAACGAAGAGATCGATTTCGATGCAGTTTTTTGTTTGAAAGCTGTGATATTTGATCAAATTGGCGTTTAAGAGTAACAAGGGATAAATATCGGGGGTTATACAACATTTTCAATTTTAAAATTGTTAACAAAAAAACAGATCAGTATATTCAGATTGGTAGTCTGGCTGCAAAGCATGAGAAAATCTTATTAATGAATAAATCCCACGCTCTATGTTACTGACATGAAATAATTATCTTGGTTGTGGCTGAGTAGGTTGTTAGCAAAAACTAAGGACGTGAATCAGCTCACTAAACAGGTTGAAATATCACAAAAATCTTGCCTCTTCATACAAAACTTTTGTCGAGCAGCAGATTTTTGAGAATTCGAAATGAATTCTTCTGAGAAAATTATTAATATTATTATTATTTTATTATAAGATGGGTTAACTCTTGACCTCAATCTTGACCATAAGGTCAAAGATGAGGTCAGCGATGGAGCGAATTAACCCAGAAAATGCCTATAAAGGCACTGGTGCTCCCACGCACCGACGGAACACAGCAAGCTGTTTGGCGTCGGACTTCGGTAGGAGGGTGGTCGCGAACCAGACGGCCCTTTACAGAGGCTACCACACCGCATGAGACCATAGAACGACACCTCAGATTCAGAAAAGAATGAAGTGTCGTTGCCTGAGATGGATTACTAGGAGGCAGGTCTCTTTTGTGTTTCCTTAGTCGCCTCTTACGACACCCACGGAAAGAGATGGGTGGTGTTATTCTCAATCGATCACCACACGGTTTAGATTCATGTTCCAAAGTTTATCTACTTATTACAGCCATATATTAAACGTATCAATCACACACCGATAAATTTGCAATATTAGCACTGTAAGGGATGGGCACTGTAAATTGACTAGAAGTGAGAAATAAAACCAAATAATTAGATTTATGAAAAACTAGCGCGCGTTCGCATTCCCAGTTGCCAGTGAAAATCTACAGAGGGCGCTGCAAAAATGGCGGCGTCCGGTGGGCATGTTCATAGTTGTACATGCTATTTAGCAGGAAGCGGGGCGTCTCACTCACGCTTCTTTTTAATTGTTTTATCAAATTACATACATATTAAATGGCGCACTTAGCTTTTAAGACACATTTTTATTTATAAACAAAATATTCGAAATTAGGTGTATGTAAATTAAAGTTAATAAAAAATGTTAAAACATTACAGTCTTTGTAGTCTACAATTCTCCCCCCTAGTGCTGATACTAATTAAGTACATCAGCACTATTATCGCATGGTGTGAGCAAGGCGAGGCGTGTAACGGGTCTTTGTAATATACCTGTGCGAGTACGTACGTCCACGACGCGTGTGCGGCCGTCGTCACCGGCGTGGGTAGCGCTCACCACTCCATGTCTCCATGATCCACGTTCCAGGTTCTTCTCTACTATAAGTACATAGTCACCTACCTGTAGAGGTCTCTGCTCCTGGTTCCATTTTTGACGAGGCAGAAGGGTCGGCAGGTACTCCCTGGTCCACCGGATCCAGAACATATCTGTCAAACGTTGTGCAATACGCCATTGCTTCCTAAGACATAAATCAGTGTCATTAAATTTACCAATAACAGGGCTGGTCGACGACGTGCCAATTAAAAAATGGTTAGGCGTTAAAGCCTCTGGGTAGTTGGGGTCGGTCGATACGTGCGTTATCGGTCGGCTGTTAACTAAACCCTCAACTTCAGTCATCACCGTCATCAGCGTTTCAGGTCGTGCTATACAATATGCTATACAATATATTGTAGTGCTATACAATATGTTTTAAACCTAAAGTCCATGGACCCTTTAATGGTCCAAATAATTAGTGCTTAAAGCTAAATGATTTATGCGCGACCCTAAAACCTTTAAATATTAGAGAACGCCTAGAACTTTGTTCCTTTGTTAGAATTTTGAAAAAGCCAGTGTTATTGAACCATAATTTAGACTGCGGTTGCAGTGATAATTTTATTTTAGTTTCTTTAAATACGAAAATGGCTGCAGTATAAACGCTTAAAAGCAACTTTACGATGCTGAAATTCACCGAAACATTTCTTTATTCTTATCGTTGGAAATTTGAATCAGTAAAATTACTAATTATTATTGTGCTTACTTATTCGAAAAACTTACTTGATTTATAACGATTCATATACAAAAAATCTAAGGAACATACACGAAATTTCATGCAACAAGAAGCCTTTTTTAGAATCTATGAAAAGTATTTAAGACACGTATTTGTGAGCAAGTTCTACACCTGAACTTTCAATTGCTATAATATTTTTTTATTAGGAGATGGGTTAACTCTTGACTTCAATCTTGACCAAGGTCATAAATGAGGTCGACGATGGAGCGAGTTTACCCAGAAAATGCCATAAAGGCTCTGGTACCTCCCATGCACCGACGGAACACAGCAAGCTGTTTGGCGTCGGACTTCGGTAGGAGGGTAGTCACGAACCAGACGGCCCTTTACAGAGCCTACCACACCGCATGAGACCATAGGACGCCACCTCAGATTCAAAAGAAATTGAGGTGTCGTTGCCTAAGATGGCTTAATAGGGGGCAGGTCTCATTTGTGTTTCCTTAGTCGCCTCTTACGACACCCAAGGAAAGAGATGGGGCGGTACTATTATCAACCGATTACCACACGGCTAAAATTAACTTTATAAGCCTAAAATTTGTAAAAGATAAACGCTAGCTAGACACTCAAATATAAATTGTAGATAACCACAAATAGTGGATAAATAAGTCCAATTTGCTTACTCAGAGACACTATTATATGTCCTTGATAAGTATTAGAAAATGAATATAGTATGAAAATTTTCCCAAAGTTCATATTATCGCACTTTAAAAATTACCTTTAGGTTGCTTCCGTTGTAAACACGTAATTAATTAATCTAATTATCTGAAGCACTAATGAAGCACTAATCAGAATCGTGAATGACGGCCGCACTTCCTTAATCTTAATCCAAAATTTCAAATATCACGAGATTCTCGAGCGTTAGAAGAAAACTCTGGAACACATTGCCGTTATGAATTCAAAATGTGAATAAAGCTGCAAAATGTATACTCAATTTATTTTACGAAGGCCTTATTCCCGTATCGATCGGAAAGAAGGCCGTGTTTTCGCGTGAGATTTCTTTGTTTTCACGCCTCCTTTGCAATCTGTGCGACATTGCAGGCAACATGTCAGATGGCTAGGTGACTCCTCTTTGTGTCGCTAAATATATGCTCCTTGTGGTTTCAGAATGTAAAAGAACTTTTGTCTTTTGACTTAGGTTCTTAATTTTACTGGCTAAATATTTTTAGTGTAATTTACAAAAGTTTGTTGGGACCTCTCGGACATTTAAAAGAGAATTAGCACGGTTCCATACATTTAAAAAAATCTACATAATGTTGAAAACCATTTCAAAATCGGACGTACGAGTTTCATCACGATATATTCCTTCACCGCTGAGCATGTGATAATTCATTAAATAATAATAATATAATGTTTATTTTTCTCAAAATACAGCAAAGGTTAAACATACTAATATCTAAATTAATTGATTAAGTACAACTTAGAAGCACTTTTGTGTGAGACTGGAGTCTGTACTGGGTACAATACAACTTAGAAGCACCTTTGTGTGAGACTGGAGTCTGTACTAGGTACAAACCTGTGTTACAGCTCTCCAGGCCCCCAACTCTTGGAGCGATCAAAAATAAGCTTAATCACAAAGAGTGTACAATACATCTTATCTGTTATAATTATAATTTACTAATTTAGATTATAAACGAGAACAGTTACTGTTTTTGTGAAAAAATACTATCTATACAATAAAATATTCAGAAAAATTTCGTAAAGTGCGTGCTTAAGAGCCTGTGTGCGTGTGTATGAGTGAGTGTATGTTTGTGTGTGTGCATGTGTTTAAGTGAGTATATGTGTCTATAAGGATGTCTATATGTGGGTCAGTGAGAAAGTGGAAGACAGTTCTGAGCAAAACCATTCTAGACAACGACTTTTAAGAAATCTTCTGTGCTGATATAATCTAGGGTTTTAAGAAAAGCTATGATTTTTTGTTTGCATTCGAATTTATTGCAATCGTGAACATAAACAGTAGCATTTATCTTATTGTACAAAAAGCTGCCAAAAAAACAAAAGAACCTTTGCGCAAAACTAGTGCAATTTTTTTTTTTTTACAGGACAGCTGTTATGTTATAAATATCCGTAAATAAATCCAAAAGGCGAGGCCCGAACCAGGACTTTAACCTGCACTTTGTTTTTTAACTAAAACATCATTTCAGTACTTTCTGGCTAAAAAAAATAAGACTACAGTAAAAAGTAGCGCCATCAAAATGTACAACCTCCAATTCCCGATCCAATCAGCAACTGTACCGTTAGACACACAAGCCGATGAATAAACTAACCGTAACACGCTCGTCCTCGCCAATCCAGATTCTACGAACTTGACGATCATTTGCATACCTATTACCGACTGTTGTGGTTAGAAACATGGATTTGATTTGACTTGTCGCTACATTTATTTTTGAACATATCCTCAATCTCATTTTTGATTGCCTTTTTAACCCCTGACAAAAAAGAGGGGTGTTATAATTTTTGACCTGTGTGTGTCTGTGTGTAGCATCGTAACTCCCTAACGAAGAGATCGATTTCGATGCAGTTTTTTGTTTGAAAGCTGTGATATTTGATCAAATTGGCGTTTAAGAGTAACAAGGGATAAATATCGGGGGTTATACAACATTTTCAATTTTAAAATTGTTAACAAAAAAACAGATCAGTATATTCAGATTGGTAGTCTGGCTGCAAAGCATGAGAAAATCTTATTAATGAATAAATCCCACGCTCTATGTTACTGACATGAAATAATTATCTTGGTTGTGGCTGAGTAGGTTGTTAGCAAAAACTAAGGACGTGAATCAGCTCACTAAACAGGTTGAAATATCACAAAAATCTTGCCTCTTCATACAAAACTTTTGTCGAGCAGCAGATTTTTGAGAATTCGAAATGAATTCTTCTGAGAAAATTATTAATATTATTATTATTTTATTATAAGATGGGTTAACTCTTGACCTCAATCTTGACCATAAGGTCAAAGATGAGGTCAGCGATGGAGCGAATTAACCCAGAAAATGCCTATAAAGGCACTGGTGCTCCCACGCACCGACGGAACACAGCAAGCTGTTTGGCGTCGGACTTCGGTAGGAGGGTGGTCGCGAACCAGACGGCCCTTTACAGAGGCTACCACACCGCATGAGACCATAGAACGACACCTCAGATTCAGAAAAGAATGAAGTGTCGTTGCCTGAGATGGATTACTAGGAGGCAGGTCTCTTTTGTGTTTCCTTAGTCGCCTCTTACGACACCCACGGAAAGAGATGGGTGGTGTTATTCTCAATCGATCACCACACGGTTTAGATTCATGTTCCAAAGTTTATCTACTTATTACAGCCATATATTAAACGTATCAATCACACACCGATAAATTTGCAATATTAGCACTGTAAGGGATGGGCACTGTAAATTGACTAGAAGTGAGAAATAAAACCAAATAATTAGATTTATGAAAAACTAGCGCGCGTTCGCATTCCCAGTTGCCAGTGAAAATCTACAGAGGGCGCTGCAAAAATGGCGGCGTCCGGTGGGCATGTTCATAGTTGTACATGCTATTTAGCAGGAAGCGGGGCGTCTCACTCACGCTTCTTTTTAATTGTTTTATCAAATTACATACATATTAAATGGCGCACTTAGCTTTTAAGACACATTTTTATTTATAAACAAAATATTCGAAATTAGGTGTATGTAAATTAAAGTTAATAAAAAATGTTAAAACATTACAGTCTTTGTAGTCTACAATTCTCCCCCCTAGTGCTGATACTAATTAAGTACATCAGCACTATTATCGCATGGTGTGAGCAAGGCGAGGCGTGTAACGGGTCTTTGTAATATACCTGTGCGAGTACGTACGTCCACGACGCGTGTGCGGCCGTCGTCACCGGCGTGGGTAGCGCTCACCACTCCATGTCTCCATGATCCACGTTCCAGGTTCTTCTCTACTATAAGTACATAGTCACCTACCTGTAGAGGTCTCTGCTCCTGGTTCCATTTTTGACGAGGCAGAAGGGTCGGCAGGTACTCCCTGGTCCACCGGATCCAGAACATATCTGTCAAACGTTGTGCAATACGCCATTGCTTCCTAAGACATAAATCAGTGTCATTAAATTTACCAATAACAGGGCTGGTCGACGACGTGCCAATTAAAAAATGGTTAGGCGTTAAAGCCTCTGGGTAGTTGGGGTCGGTCGATACGTGCGTTATCGGTCGGCTGTTAACTAAACCCTCAACTTCAGTCATCACCGTCATCAGCGTTTCAGGTCGAGGCGCGCGCTCCTTAAGCACGACTTTCAAAGCCGTCTTTACGGTGCGTATCATGCGCTCCCACGCTCCCCCCATTTCGGGAGCTCCCGGAGGTATAAAGTGCCAGTCGACGCCTCTCACGGCGGCGTTCTCTCGAAGCTTCGTAGAGTTCAATTCTTGAAGACTTTTCTTCAGCTCGGTACTCGATCCTCTTAAATTGGTTCCATTATCTGAATAGATAACGCTAGGCATGCCTCTGCGCGCTGCCATCCTGCATAGACCCATGATAGCCGCATCCGTCGATAAGCTTTCCGTAATCTCTATATGTACTGCGCGAATAGTCAGACATGTAAAGAGCATGCCATATCTCTTGACCGTACTGCGGCCCACGGTAACGTCCATGGGGCCAAAGAAGTCCACACCCGTAAAAGAGAACGGGCGGCGGTGATGTTGCAAGCGCGCGGCGGGCAGGTCGGCCATGCGCTGCGCGCGCGGCGCGGCGCGGCGGCGGCGGCACACCGGGCAGCGCGCGCCCGCGCCGCGGACACAGGGACGCAGGTTCAACACCCAGTAGCGCTGGCGGAGCTCGTTGACCACTAGCTCGTGCGCGCCGTGCAGCGCGCGCCGGTGGTAGTACTCGACGATGAGGCGTGCGGTGCGGTGCGCGCCGTCCAGAATAGGAGGGCGCGCCGCGGCCGGGGCCACGCCGGCGGCCTTGTCGACTCGGCCTCCGACTCGGAGCATTCCGTCGTCCAGGTACGGCGTCAGTTGTCGCAGGCGACTGTTGCTGGGCAGCGCTTCGTTGCTCTGTAAACGGGCGATCTCGTTAGCGAATGAGTCATGTTGACTTTTTATTATGAGAAGTCGTTCGGCTTCTCGCATCAGAGTGGCGTCTAGTTGGACGTTTTTGCGCTGACATCTCCTTACGAACAGCAGCACGCCGGCGGTCGCTCGTACGAGGCGAATCCAGGATGAAAATCGTTCTTCATCAGGTAAGGAAAATTTTTTCTTTATATTAGTAGTGACTAGTACAGTTTTCTGTTCACAGGTGGCGTCGTCAGTCGACTTCGGATTCTTTAAATCTTTCGGCCACGATTCCTCAGGCTGACGAAGGAATCGCGGGCCCTGGAACCACACGTTATCAATGCGAAGCGGCGGGGCGTCGTCACGGGTGGCTATATCTGCCACGTTCTGACGAGTAGGTACATAACGCCACTCGGTAAGTGTGGTTAAATCGTCGATTTCGCCGAGTCTATGTGCCACAAAAGGTTTATACGTTCGCGGATCGCTTCTATTCCACTGTAACACTGTACTTGAGTCAGTCCAAAAGTAGCGCTTGTCAGCCGTTACATCCTTGTGTTCCTTCTGTACTGTGCTAGCGAGCCGTGCGCCTAGCAGGGCGCCTTGTAATTCTAACCTAGGCACAGATACAGGCTTCAAAGGTGTAACCCTGGTTTTACTAGCAGCAAGACATACATTCACACTCCCATCGGTCTTAGTAAAGCGCCAGTACGCGGCTGCCGCGTATGCTTGTATCGACGCGTCACAAAATATATGAAGTTGCGTACCTATGATCGCATTGTCACTAGCCTGAGTGTTGCCATGCGCCGGTGAAGGCGGCGGCGGCAGCAGCTCGGAGGGGTAGCACGGCGTCCACGCGTCGGCTGCGCAGTACCAGCGCGGAATACGCAACTGCGATATCTCCTGTAGCTCTGCCAGCAATCGAAGCCAATAAGCGTGATCGTCGGGTTTAACTTGACTCTTCCAATCGACCCCACTTCGATGGACGTTCTGAAATAAAACTTTACTTTTTATCATGAACGGAGATAAAAAGCCATGAATGTCATATACAGACATAATAACGCTAAGCATTTTAGCTTTCGTAGGCGGGTCCTTACTATTTATGACTCCATGCCGCTCCAAGTTGACTTGAAAACCAAACGTGTCTTCGTCTGGATTCCACAACAAGCCTAAAGTGCGCTGTGTGCGCTCGGTACTGCTGCCATTCAAGTAGTGGATGGCGTTATGCGAGAGGTCGTCGGCAGGAATATTTTTTAAAACTTCACTGTTGTTACTCAACCAACCTCTTATGTGGAATCCGCCATTTTTATGGATTTCAGATATTTCGCCTACTAACTTCGTAGCGGTTTCTACATCTCGTGTAGAATGAACACAGTCATCCATATAATGGTTGTTAACAATAACATTTACAGACTCGGGATAAATATCTTCATATTTCAATGCGTTTTTATTTTTTATGTACTGTGCTATGAATGGGGAACAAGTTGCGCCAAAGATTAGACTTTGCATAACATAAGTCGTGACAGGACCTTTGGGATCAGTCTGCCATAAAAACCTTAAAACATTTTGATCTTCTGGGCGAATTTTTATACGCAAGAACATTTCTTTTATGTCGCCAGTAATGGCTATGGGATGCTCTCTGAATCGAAACATTATTCCTAGCAACGAGTTGTATAAGTCCGGCCCGGTGAGTAAAACATCATTCAAACATAAGTTGTTCACTTTACTTGCTGCATCAAAAACTAAACGCAATTTCTCTGGTTTATTTATATTTCGGACCCCAAAATGCGGTAAATACCACACCTGCTTACTATTATAATCATGGTTATTCAACTCGCGAGTATAACCCTGTTGTAAAAGATTATCAATTTCTTTTGTGTACCTTGCTGCATAAACATTGTCATCAAACTTACGCATCAATGTATGTTGTCGCGAAAGCGCGTGATCATATGAGTCGGGCATAGTAATATTATCGGATTTAAAAGGTAAACCTACCTCCCATTCACTACCCAAGTACCTTGCGTAGGGTGCTTTCTTACCCCCGTGGATGACCTCGAGTGGCGCGATAAGAAAATAGTTGTCTTCGCCGATAAGAATTCGCGGCGCGACACGTTCCTTGCACACACCATCTTTTATGCGAGATAAATGCTCATAATTAATATTATTTATAACAGATAAGTTTTGCACAGGCAAGTTTAACTTAGACACCTTATGTAACTTAATGTCATATACTTGTTTGTCCATTCCACTTATTTGCGCGCGAACATTCGGAACAGCTGATTGATACACTTCGATACCGAACGCGTCAATGAACTTTATAGGACTCGATTTTTCGCACTGTAGGCCTAGTTCGTGGGCCAATTCACTTTCGACTAAGGTCACTGAGGACGCGTCGTCCAATAACGCGTAGGTATTCACTTCCTTGCCGTTGGGTCCGCGTAATTTCACTTTTATTACTTTTAAAATGACGTCACCCTCTGACGATGTATCGCATGCTGCCGTCGTTGCCGAGACGGGGGTGACCTTGGGGTCGCTGGGACTAGCGGCGTCGTCGTCGGGCGGCGGCGGCGCCGGCGGCGAGGTAGGTGTTGTCTCCTGGCGGTTCTTGGCCTTCCAGTGCAGAAGTGGGTGATGTGCGCGGCCGCAATTATCGATATTGCAAGCTGGCGCGGGGCAATCGCTCTTCTCATGTCTGGGCGAAGTTAGGCAACCATAACACAACCGAAACTTCTTTACGCATTTCCATCTATCGTTGCGTAGAGCCCGTTTGAAGGCGCGACATTCAGGTAGCGGGTGGCCGGGCTTCTCGCAAAACTTGCACCTCGTAGCTGAGTCGCCGCTGCTCGCGCCGCCGTCGCTAGTAGCGCTTGTTGCGAGTATATTCGCGCGCTTAGCGCTATTTTTCTTTGGCTCTGGGGCTCTATCAACCGTTGTCAAGCCGACGGTGGCCAACATATTTGCTTCATTTTGTAGAAATGCGGCTAGTAATTCTAGTTTTGAAAAACTTTCATTGTGGTTCTTGTAAGCGTATTCTGTCCACTTACTTAGTAGCGTGCTGGGCAATTTGGCGGTCACCGCCGATACGAGCTCAGGGCTGCGTAGGTAGTCATTCTGACCAAGCGCACGTATGGTTGCTACTGCGTTGTTTACCTTAACAGTAAATTTAAATAATTCTTCTTGGTAGAAGGATGGTAACGGCTTCAATTCCTTTAACTGCGATGCCGTTCGTCGCACGACGATGTCGGCTCTGCCGAAGCGCAGGGCGAGCGCCTCCATCACGACTGCGGGCGGGGTATTACCGATAAGTAGGTCGGTAACTGCCTCCTTGGCGTCGCCGCGCAGCGCTTTCCGAATTCGCCATAAATTTTCGGAGTCTGTGAACTGACAGACTTTACTAGATTCTTCGTAGGCACTTTTGAAGTGTAGCCATTCTATGCAGTCGCCGTCAAAACTAGGGAGCTCGCGCGGCGTAGCAAGCCGGCTGAGCAGTCGCTGCGTCGATGGGATGCCCTGGGGCGCCGCCGCGGGGGCGGGCGCCCGGCGTTCCGGTTCCGAGCCGGAGTGTACCGACGCAATGGATTTGGGGTGGTCGTCGAGCCACTTCTCCACACGATCGCGGGTGCGATTCGACGCCGATGCTGAGCTCTGACTGCGGCTGTCCAGGGCCTGAAGTTCCATCTTCAGGCGGGTCTTGATGAGATCCATTTGGATTTGGGCCATGGCTTCTTTGGCGGCAAGCTGGATCTCAGCTCGTCGCAATGCCGTCGAGCCCTGGGAGCACGAATGCGTGGCCTTGGAGCCCGACCGCGTGGCCTTGGAGCACGAGCGCGTGGCCTTGGCCATTTCTTAAGATGGTGCTGGTTTTTCATCACATCCAGGTTGTTCCGCCGGTAGCGATTGAGATTTCTTGTCCTCTGTTGCCTCGTCGCGCTTTGCTTCTTCGCGACGGCGCGCACGGGCTGCGCGAGAGGTTCCCGGCGAGTGAAACATGGAGTAGGTATCTATGTTTTCTCACTGTTTTACTTAAACGTGCACTGATTATATTACATCCGGTCGAAGGATCAAACAATTGTAAGGGATGGGCACTGTAAATTGACTAGAAGTGAGAAATAAAACCAAATAATTAGATTTATGAAAAACTAGCGGGAGCGAGTGACCGCGCGTTCGCATTCCCAGTTGCCAGTGAAAATCTACAGAGGGCGCTGCAAAAATGGCGGCGTCCGGTGGGCATGTTCATAGTTGTACATGCTATTTAGCAGGAAGCGGGGCGTCTCACTCACGCTTCTTTTTAATTGTTTTATCAAATTACATACATATTAAATGGCGCACTTAGCTTTTAAGACACATTTTTATTTATAAACAAAATATTCGAAATTAGGTGTATGTAAATTAAAGTTAATAAAAAATGTTAAAACATTACAGTCTTTGTAGTCTACAAGCACTATTAGCAGGTCTAAACTATTGCTGTACGTTCAAATATGAGTATGCGTACTGTTAACATTGCTCGCTAGAATTATTTATCAAAATCTCAACAGCAGCAATCAATACGCTGTCGGTGCCGAATTGTTCTCAATATATTAGAGGGTTGACCCGGTTCAAATTTTAATTGATGCTTGCTGTGTTATGTCCGTCCCTTGTGTATTCAAAACTATGCAAACATGAATAGTGTATTTGTAGTTACAATAAATTTGGAATATTATTGAAACTGAACGTGTTAATATGAGAAGTGGAACATTATTTTTAATTTTCTTCGGAAAAGTTTGGTAATTTCATGGGGAAAAATCACCAATCTAATGTCACCCCACATAAACCTATGAGGGTCTTAGCCACTGTATGATTTTGTGATTGTACGGACGCGTGAAAGCAGCCCCCTGTTTGTAGTAATTTTGAACGTGTTTACCACAGCCAAACCGCTCCCGTTTCCAATGTATTCCGAGGTAATTTTCGGGTTGTCATTTCAAAATGATTTTACTCCCTTTTTTATAGATAATGGGTTTGCTGTTGACCACAATCTAACCCAGGGGCGGAGATGTCGAGGATGTAGCAAGCTCACCCAGAAGATGCCTATTCACTCGAACTTTAAAGAGATTCTGGTCATATGTGCTCGGAAATAGGATACGTTATTTATTGACTAAACCCAATTCCAGGACAGTTGCTGATAAAGTATCTTTTGCATCTGTAGGACAGAGCTCGGAGGAAATAATCTCGTTTCTATATGGTTTTGTCTAACGCAGCAACATGACTACAAGAAAAACTGTAGTCACAAAACATCTTGTTCCTTAATACTTTAATTTCTAAACTTCAGTTTCTAATAACTAGATCTTCAATCTTTACGATTGGTGAACCGAGCACGTAACCAGTACAGTTTCCATCTAGGGCGAGCAGTTTCTCATAACAACTCTGTGATTTTGCACAGACATTTGTATGGCGGCGCGCAGTCATGCCACTAGTTCCATCTCCCTCTCGCAAGCAAGATAGTTTAAGGCGACTACAGCACCCGATAAAGGCAGCATACATAGGAATAGTGCCATCTCCGTCTCTCAACAGGCCTTGGCCGGCAGTGCGAACAGTGTCGATACACGAAGTTTACGGACTATGAAAGCGTGCGTGCGTAAAAACATGTTCGAAAGTTAGAAAAATGAGATTTATGGAAAGGTAACAGCTTAAATCGAAAAATGCGTTAACTACTTATCGAGAGTATTCAATCACGAACATTTTTTATAGCAAATTCAAGTTCCTGTGTGCATTTTACTATCGTTTTTACAGCTTTAAGATACACAATATTGGAATTTTGAGGTGACTTTGTGAGCTTTTTCTATCGAACCAAAAGTGCTGAATCGTGTTTTCAGCAAACTACTTATCTAGTTTATGTCCTGAATATTACCGTAGTGTTTTTTTCTTAGATTTAATGCAGTTCGTCATGCTTATCTACGCATCATAAAATCGTAATTTAGGTGCTGTAGTCGCCTTAAGTGTCCTCCCTTACCTCAGCTATTGGTAAGAATTTTCAAAGCATATCTACTGGTTACGTGCTCGGTGATGCTACAAAAGTAGAAAAAAAAAAAAAAGTTCAAGAAGTAACAATTTCTGCCATAAAAAAATATCCGTATTGACCTATATTTGATTTAGATAGATAGATCAGAACTGTATTTGTAAGATCACAAGGTCTATCCAACTGACGGTTCATGTATCTTTGACGCAGGTACTTAAATTTCTTCCCGCCGAGTTTGAGCAACACGTCACAGCTGACGTTTGAGAAGTCAGCGACGTATTTTGATGGCGACTTGGTGCCGAGACGAGCGCATGCGCTGCTGCCCAACGCCAAAATCATCGCGATACTCATATCTCCTTCTAAAAGGTAAGCACAAATGATATTAGTTAAGAGTTAGCGATATCGAATGGGCTAACCCTATTGTGGCTAAAAGAGTTCTAAATATATCAGATAAAGCCTGTTCAGAGTACATTATGAAATCGCGTGCCTGCCTGCTAGGTTCGGTTGTGATTGGTTGTGATAAAAAACTAAATCTTTCAGCCTGTTCAGATGCCTTGTATAATTATATATCAGTCAGAGATGGCCAAAAGTTGGCGCTTTGCAGAAATCACAAAGGTTCTCGTTGTTATTAGATATTTGAATTTTTAACTTACAAATATTTTTGTAAAGCATTTTTGTTTGCAAGTGGTTTTAGAACTTTTTGATGATCTGCCGACCCCATTACGGGTCCTGGGTTCGATTCCCGGTCGGGGCAGAGATTTTTGTAAAAAGCAGATGTTTGTTCTCGGGTCATGGTTGTTTGTGTCTGTCTTTGTGTATATTCTAAGGGACCCACAACACAACGGAAAACCTTAGTGTGGGCCTTTGAATGTGTATCGTTTATTTATGGTATCACGCGTCAATAACCGCAATGTGCATAAATAGGTCACGCAACACACACATTAACTCATTAGAGCTCTCTCAAACTGACACTTTTATTGTGATTTTAAACTTAGACCTAATATTGAACTTACTAGAAATTCAACCGAGGTTCCAATAAATTTCATTTAGTCCTTATGCTATAATCTTGATTTAGATGTAAATCACAAAGATCTAATATTTGTCTTCTTTAATTACGATTACAGAATTGGCTTTTATTCCTAAATTTGACTTTCAGATACTGGAATTAAAACTAATTGATTCGGTACCTATTCAATTTAGAATACGTTTTTCGTGGCCGAGTGGCTTAAAATTGGATTCCATTTAGTTATGAACTTTGTCGATTAAGGTAAATGAAAATTAGTTTGGCAAGCTAAAGGTACTTCTACCTACAGGGTGAAATTAAGGGCGAAGTTGCCAGTAATTCGTAAAATAAGTTAGAAAGCAACTCAAAAAGTTTTAAAATTTGACGGCCGGTTTGGTCGAGTGGTAGTGACGCTGCCTCTTGATCGGCGGGTCCTGGGTTCGATCCCCAGTCGGGGCAAACATTTGTGTAAAAAGCAGATGTTTGTTCTCGGGTCATGGGTGTTTGTGTTTGTCTTTGTGTGTTCCAAGGGACCCACGACACAAGGGAAAACCTTAGTGTGGGCCTTTGAGTGTGTAGCGTTTATTTTTTTTTATTTATTTTTTTTCACTTTAAAAAATATTTTACTACATTTCCAAAATTTCAGTAACAGTCAACAAAAATTAGTGTTATGTTTACATATTTTTTACATGTAAGATGATAAATTGCAGTTCGTCTGAGCCGTTGAGTCAATTTCTTAAAAAAAAAACACTGTTTTTGTATGTATGTAAGTATTTATTCTTTTTTGTACAATGATAAAATAGAGGATAACAAGTTGACAGTACTAGGAAGTTTTCAAAGGGGAATTGTCCCACGAGAGGATTTCTTCCAGCATGCTTCCAGTCAACCTAGTGAGAGTACTAAATAGAAGTACTCGGCGTATTATAATTAATTGTAGCTCTTTTTTACATATAAAAAGCGACTCATTTAAAGATATAAGATATAAAAATCAGAACGATTTAGTGAAGATTCCAATCCACTGGCCATGAGTAATGAAAGAAAGTTCTAGTTAGAAAGTATCAAAACTAATTAAACACAATTAATCATTCGAATATCCATTTCAAGTTTCAATCTCGTTGGTCTTCCTTTGAGGGACTCCTCTTAATTGTAAATAGATTGAGGATTTCATTTTATTTGCCTACTGCCCATTTCAGTTCAATTATTGCTTGGCTAGCCCTGCCTTTTCGGACGTATATCATTCGGTCTTTCTTTTGATTAATCGTCCGTAAAAAGACTATTTCATTGGAGATATGTTGTAAAACCGTTCACCCGAAATTGAGTTTGATTTTGTTGAAGCTTTTACCGATTTATTTTTGTATTACCAATGCTATTGGTTTTGAATTATTCATGTGTATTGTATTGTAGATCCAAAAGAAATATTTTTGACTTGAAAGCATTCTTGAAAAACGCTCAAATCTGCCAGTGAGGTGAAAACTTGTAAAGCCAAAATGCTGTCTGTATTTTTTTAAATTGATATTCCTACGCAACGCTAGACCGTAGCGAAGGAAAAACAGTGTGCCAGATGCCAACTCTTCTCCGGCAACCTTTATAAGTCAGTAAATGGTTGTCAGCATGAAAGTCGTTGCTATGATACAAAACTTTAGGAGACGCTTCTACTCGTGAAACTGATCAACTTTCCCAAAGTTGCATTGATTTTGGCGCTAAATAATTTGGAAACGAAGAATGATATCAAAAATTTGAGAATAATACCTATGGACAATAATTTAGTCAGCTATTATTTGAGCTTTAAACAAAGACGATCGGGTTAAGGGTTTGCTTTGTAGCCTTACCTTATTGAAAAAAGTCAAAAAGTCAGAACGACTTTTTTCGAATTCGGTAGATTCATTTCCAATGTTCTCGATAGTCGTGTGAGGCACGAAATCTGTAATTTTTTTTTTTTAGAATTTCATATGGTTTTAGTTTCATGGGGAAAACCACCCACTAAAGTTTCGCAAACTAATTTAAAATCACCATATATGGCCCTTTGTATGTGCATGTCCGCATATCGATGCAATACATTTTTATATTTAGCTTGTAAAAAGTATCCACTCTGAATAGAAATCCTGCAGAATTTTAGTCGTTAGTGAAATACACTACCCTAGTTCTTCGCAGCAAGGGACATCCACAAATCCGTCTCGTGTGGTGAGCCGTGCATTTTTAATGACGTCTCGTAATTCGGAAACCATGCTCGGGCACTGATACCGGGACATGTACTGTACGCTCAGAGCAGCTCACAATTGACAGTTGAAGTACGAATTTACCACTTACGCGTACGAAATAAGAACGTTGCCAATTCAAAGTTCGAAGCTTGATGGGGTACGAGTGTACGTGGATATCTATGTCTAGGCAGTTCTTATCTCTAAATATTCAATACTACCTGTTCTACCAATATAGTTGCTTAGGGTATTCGATTTCCAGAAACGGTATTCGCGGCTTCATATAGTGTACTTCACTAATCAGTGTATAGTGTACACTAAACTAAACCGCAAGTAAGTTGTCGATTTGAAGTATGTTTAAAACTTAAGCCATCTTATTTCAGTAACATTAGAGTCTCTTTTTCTTATGACTATTTCTATCGACTTGCGGTCGACAGAACAAATGTGACCTTTTATATTTTGCAATTTTATTCTCTTAGTTCTTTAATTTTCAAAGTGGAACTGTCATACCTTCTTTATATCTTCGGATGTTTAAATGCATTCTTTCTAATACCAGAATTTCAAATTAAATAGGTACAACCAGATATTTTAAAAATTGATTTAGTGGTTTCAGCTTTAAATCGGGAAGATATCAAACTTTATGTTATTTAAGTAACAAGCTATCTAGCTACAATTCAGTCTGGTTGCTAAGTGCACGCAATTAAAGTTCATAATATTGGTTTACTGTCTAAGTTTAGTCGTAAGTTAACAGCGTTATGGCTTCAAGTTTTGTTGGCTAGCTCGCTTGATATTAAAGAACTAGATAAAATACATTGAGCCTTTATTATTCAAAACATCTAAAACTACGGTAAAAACCAAAACATTGGTGGAAATAATTTGTCGGACTTACCGATTTAGAGGTAAAATAAACTTAAACAAGGTGTTATCTCTAGGAAGCAGAACTTGCAAAGAGAGGAGAGTTATCCTTTTCTCGACGTATCATGCATGTGGTTCTAAAACTGTTATACATCACGGTTAGCAAATATTAATATGGTGTGAGGTTATTTTATAGAGTTCCGAAAACGTTTTTTTATTATAATTGTATTCTAGTATTTGGCATGCTGCGGTGAAGCCTTAGTACTAATTATTTTATAAACTTGGTCCATCATATTTTGTTCATTTCTATGATTTTGCAACTTGATCGAATCTTTGGAAAGTTTTAAGTATCTAACTAAAGTTAAAATTTTAACTAAACCGCTTGATACAAATTCTGGAACTTGCTTATGTTGTGTTTTGAAGGAATAAAATGTTTTATTAGTCAAGAACACAAAATAATGCTTCTAGGTGTAGGTCTTTAAAAAAAAATTACATTGATATGTATGTTCTTTCTTGGGGGGTCAAATTCATCATTAGACATGGTGGATTGTAATTAGTTGCTGATACTTAAACATGTCATTACGGTTAGATCATAAAACTGTTATCATATTTTGTTCTTTGAAAAGCCGGCTATATGTTGACATATTTATTGAATGTAGGAAAATATCCTACTTAAATACGATATGCCTATCCAACAGGGCATACTCTTGGTACCAGCACATCCGGTCGCACGGGGACCCGGTGGCCAACAATTACACCTTCCACACCGTCATCACAGCCAACGACTCCGTGCCTAAACCGCTCAGGGATCTCAGGTAAGAATAAACGTAGCCAGATCTCTGTCCGTAACTACTTTTTCGTGGAAAAGTAGCCTATGACACTCGTGCAAACTGTTGTGCAAAAATCAGGTTGACCCGAAGAAAGGATAGAAAAAGCTTGCTATTATTAGCTCTTCGTTGCCCTCATAATTTCTTGTGTTGTAAATGTCACCGTAAGATCATGAACTTCGTAAGTTTATAATCTTACTCGCGAGATTACAAACTATCAACAGTTCACTATTTAACTTATTATTTTCCGTTAGTTTATAATCTCACCCCCAGAAACCGTGAAATTATGAACGAACCTATGTTGAATGAATTAAAGAACGAGCGGGTTCACAATTGACGGTTTTAATCACTCGTGAAATTGAGGACCGTCCCCGATTGGTCGATCGCTCGTTATGTCCATAGAGTTGAGAAACTTACATAGGATAGGAGTCTGAAATAAAAGGCACATTCAATGTTTTGATTTGACATCATAATCAATAACTATTTTACATGATGTACTTAAATAATAAGTAAGAAAATAAATATCACAATATTGGTATTTTTTTAACTTTTATCTTTATTTTAGAGAACTCAAAAACAAACACAACACAACAAACACAAAAAACTAACGGAAATTAATAAGTTAAATCGTGAACTGTTGATACAGTTCACAATTTTTCGATAGATTATAATCTCGCGAGTAAGATTATAAACTTACGAAGTTCATGATCTTACGGTGACATAAACATGGCATGGCTGTAAACTCCCCAAATAAAAATTTAAGTAATGAAAAATTTAAATTAAGTAGTTAGCGACACTTTTTTTCACACCAAACTTTGGCCATTCCATTATAAGTAGAATGGAATGGCGAATTTTTTTTTCATATTCCGACCTATGTTCCTTGAGGAAATTTGTTTGCGGGCTGAATCACATGCTTCATTTTCGCTAACCAATTCATAGTCACCCAATTGATAGATAGGATTTTTCATTTTAAGATGTAAAAAAGTAATAAATGTTTCGTAGAAATCGTAATCTCGATGTAATAAACAAAGGCGTGAGAATAAAACCAAGGACGTATGTGTGTAAATCGTAATAAATACTTCAATATTTACCATACGAATACATATGAAATCGATAGAAAGAAAGCCAGCTATTTATCAGTGCTAAGAAGCTATTTGTCAGTGGCGCAAAAACTATTCTGCATTCGACAGCTTCGTGGATGAATATTATGAAATGAGAACGAATGAAATGGTATTTTCTAGAAACCTTTTTTGTAAAGCCTAGAGGGATGATGAAAACGGGCAAATTATTTTTAAATGTAGATAGGTTTTATAAAGTTTCGTAAAGTAGCGGACAGTGGTTGGAGGAGGAGAGCTGAAGACCGAGCTCAGTGGCGTGCCATAGGAGAGGCCTATGTCCAGCAGTGGACTGATACAGGCTAATGATGATGATGATAGGTTTTATGAATGCTTTATCTATTTATTTAGAAAATAACATATCTAACATATTTTCTTATTGAATCAACCCAATACCTTGCTATGGGGATAGAACCCTAAAGAAACGTCTTCCTTACCTGTTTAATAGCTTACCTGAGGACATAAGAAACACACCTAAACTTTTAAAATTTAAAGCCATGTTAAAGAATTATTATCTGAATTTGTTACCGTAATAATTACATTTTCGAAAATAACTTTTGACTTTCAAAAAAATTATAGAAGATTGTAAGTGAACTCGCTGATCCCGCATTCAAACTATCTTGCAGTTTTGTGAGACTATATTTTAGATTCTAAGATTATTGTTAAGTAGTAATAGTTTTCAATAAATAAGATTACTAGAAAACAATTTTTCTCTGTTAATATTTGGAATATGAAAACTTGATTTAAAAGCAATTAGCGTACACAGAAACTGCGTTCCGTTAGGAATTACAAAAATCGAGCCCAGCAAAAAAATTACCTTTGCAAAATTTCAGCTTTCTAGGACCAAGAATTTTGGCCTGAGCTTCCGTTGATGAATTAGGATTTGTATGAGTGGGCCAGATCCTTGAATAAGGTTTTATCAATTAATATTTGTGATGTAAAAATGTTAGATTCTCGATTTGTAATAAAATAAACCAGTTTGCGACAGAAGCAATATCATTTAAGTTAAAATTCTATTAGCTCCGATAATAAACAGTTGGCAGCTTTGGTTTTACCTTTCCGTTCCATAATTCATCGGATAAAAAGCAATCATTGCGAAACGATTCAGTGTGTAATTACTTTCGGGGTGGGAACAGTCTGGACAGTGCTTTATAGTGTCACAGCAATCCCGTTTTCATCACTCGACATTGATTTCAGATGCCACAAGATAAAACTATCTTACTACATTATAGCTTTAGAAAAAAAACATATTGAAAGCCAACAAGATTTTATTCAAGATATTTTTTTTTAAGTGCGCGTATAATAATTACCTACACAAAAGTAACATAGCAAAACTTTAGTGTCTTTTACAGCTTCTTTGTTTTCTTTTGTCGAATGCTTCATAAATAAAGTGTAAGTGTCAGTGTTTTCGCCGTTGTAGATAAGTTAAAACATGTAAAACTACTTTAATACTTAATTCTTTTTGGTGTCAAATGAAACTGATGTAAATGGAAGTAGAATCATCTTTAATTTATTTAAAAGTTTATTGTACACAGGACAAATTATAAACATCTTTTATGTTTTTAAGAATCTAAATAATTTATAAAGCCTGAGAAGTTTCAGCTTTTCTTGGAGTTTCTAAAAACCCTTTTTTCTTAGCCAACAAACCGGGATAATTGAGGCCATGCGTTTCTGTTTTAAATACGGTTAAAAACAATGTTACTAGTTAAATATAATCTCCTATCCGCTATGCAAATTTGATAGACAATCCATTGGAGTTCTTTTAAGGGTTCATCGATTCCGCCAATATAAAATTCATTATTCGGGAGATGTAAATAAATATGAAGCGGGTGGTGAATGATTGAATAGGTTGTAACGAGTCATCAATCAACTCGAGTTATGGATGGCTGCTGGATTTAATGGGGACCTGGCTTCGGATTTACTTGTGGATCCAATAAGTATAACCGAATTAGTAAGTCAAGGGCAGGACTTAGACTTGTGGCTTATGAAAATTAATGGTTGTCATGAATTACTCTCAGGTTATGGAAATCTTATTCTTATTACAAAGGAACTTACTCGCTGATCCTTTGACATGGAAAGCTTAAATTTAGCTCAAAGGCTTCCTTTGTGGTGACAACAAGTGATAGAACTGGATTTTTCTATAGTCCCCGAACGTCTTCTGAAATTTTTGTCAATGTAAAATATATTTGAATTGAATTAAAGGTTCTTTCCGTCCTCACATAACTATCTCAATAAGATTTGCGAATGTCTCACAAGTCAGTTTCAATCTTTTACGAAGATTTATGTTGACTTTACAATTACAAGCCTTTTAAAATATTATTATGGCTATTTTTTAAAACGCTTAAACGAGAAGAGGGATATTTCTCTACTATGGGTGGTATTAATAGGTTTCAAAGGTTAAACATACTCCGCAAGGACTAATGGTTGGTCCACTCTACTCAGGCAAATTAATTTTAATCACAAATGTATTTTGAAACAAATTCTAGTAAGTTGATTTTAAATCAAGTATTTTATTCGTACAGGAACCGCTGCCTAAACCCAGGCAAGTACAGTCACTACCTCGAACGGTGGTTATCGGAATACAGCAGCCATCAAGTACATATCATCGACGGGTCGCTGCTGCGATCCGAGCCGGCTGCTGTCCTCAACTCACTACAGAAGTTCCTGAAACTCACACCGTATGTGGACTACAATAAACTACTTAAGTGAGTAAATAACTGTTTAATTGCTTGCTTTAATCGTAGACGCAAACTAGCAATGGATCTTGCATAGCGTTAAGAAATCCACGTAGATGAAGTCAATAATAAAAAGCTTCGTGAGCTTCATAGAAAACTTCAACTGTAATTTCTCTTACAGATACGACGCCAAGAAAGGCTTCTTCTGCCAAGCAATGAGCAACGAAAGAACGAAATGTCTAGGTAAGTCGAAGGGCAGGATTTACCCACCGATGGAGGAGCGATCAGCAAAATTCCTGAAGCGGTACTATACGCCACATAACACAGCGTTATCCAAACTCTTAGTACGGCTAGGTCGACCCGTTCCGCAGTGGCTTAAAGACGATCTCTCTTCAAACGGATAGCATATCTCACAACCTCAAAGGTTGGAAAGAAAAACACACGGCCTCATCCGAGTCTGTGTCGTCACTAATCACCACTCCTTGACAGGGTCCAAGGGCCGGTGATACGTTGCCCAAGTTATAAACTGCGGGCAGTCGCGCGATACGCAACGTTGTTTCTCCAAGTGTTCGATGTGAAAAAGTATCTTTGTTAAAAATGTCTTTGTCTAATTCTTGTAATATAAAGTTTAAAGAGTGATATACGGTTTACTTAATGTTCTCATTTCAGTTGTGGGATCGTATTTTATTTTCGATTTTGATGGTCCCGCTAGAGCAGTTACATAGTTAAAGCTTGCCTGAATTTTGTTCAGTTTTATTGCAGAAATTACCCGACGGCGATTCCGTCGGTTTAGGTGCTATTTGTTAGTATTATGTATGGCATTGTTAGCGTATTTATTGTCGATAATTTTAAAGTATATAATTGTAACATAGAGTTTTTTTTACATTAGAAACTGTTACATCACAGTCAATGCAAGCAGCTGAAACTTTACAAATTTCAAGGATTAATATATTTTCTCATTCCATCACACAAGCTAGTGTTTCTTTTATATTTATACGGTCAAGTACCTGATGCAATGTATGTTTTTAGTTGTACTTTCTTAACGATTAGAACAAACTGTTGTTTGGAACGTGTCTTGTCTGTCTGTGCCATATCAACTATGAAACGAATGGCACTTTAATTTTGAGTTTTTTAAAAATTAATTTTAATTTTTAAGAGCAAGTGCATATTTTTGACAATAGATAAAACTAGTCCCTATATCTAATTAATAAGTCACATCGTAAAAATCATCCATTACTCCTTGAGTTTCTTTAACAGTAAAGTTACCGTTCTTTAGCCGTAAGATGTAAAACTTTTCATATGCATTTATATTTAAAGATGGACGCTATTTTTCAATGAATTAAATAATATCATTGAGGGATTTAAATAAATAATGATGATCATGAAAGTATGGGGCATATATTTTGATAAGTATGGATTTATTGGGGAGGTAACTTTCTAAGAGGACAGATCGATTTTGTAAAAAAATCATCAGGTTTTTTTAACTCTTCGTTTTAATAGGTAGATGTCGGTACTTAAACAATGTATGTACATTTTTTTCCAATGATGAAACATAGTTAGAGAAGTACAGAAATTATATTACGAAATTGATATTTGAATATAGAGTAAATATTAATGTTTTCATTGTAAAATTTTACTATAAATATTTTTCGTGTTAGCCAATTATACCTTATTTTGTTTTTATATGGCTTCCTGAACTTAAATGTCTACTATAAAGTGAAAATGTGTGTTAAGTAGGAAAGGCCTTACAATCTTAGGAAAGAAAAAAAACGTTGTTTTGATGTGATATTAAAGAGTTGCGAGTTATTGATGTTGTATGCACCAGTTTCAGCCAGCTCACAATTTTATGTGCAGAGGCCAACGCATCAGGTTACTCTTTTTAACCCCCGACACAAAAAGACTGGTGTTATAAGTTTGGCATGTGTACCTGTGCGTCGTAGCTAAGATTTAAAAAAGGCGATACCTACAATTTTTTAAATCTTAAAAGAGTAAAAAATATTTTACCTTTCTTAACGATAACAGATTTAAAGTGGTAATTTGAAATGCTTGCCTTGAAATAAATGTGGTAATTTATAATACATTGTACACTTTATACAGCTACGGAAACATTACGGTTGTGTTTCTCTTGGCAATAATATAAACTTTTCAGTCACTTAGTTCACTCAGTAGACATATTTCATTTGAAATTTAATTTTTAAACAATTTTTTTATCATGTATAAATATTTTAATTATATTTTAATGATGATGCAAATGACTGCTCTTAAAATGTGTTCTGTATAAGAAGTTAATACATGACTTATTTTATTAAATGATTTGAAACTACTTCTGCCTTCTTTATTGTTAATCCTGCTTTATCCTGCACCCAACGGAGTCTTATAAGCCTTTGAAACAATGACGGAACCTCTATAAAATGCAACGTTATTCATCCATATTCATGAATTCGTGGGAGCCCTAACTATTAACAGGATTTCGTGGAAACGCTCTATCTCGGCTACTTTATTAAAGACATAAAACAAAGACTAAGTGCGAAACACTCGCATTTAATGGGATTATGTCTGGTAGCTATATGTCCCCGTAACATAGTGAAACCCGCAATATTGTAATATGACTTAGATTAAAAACTCTCGATACCTATTTGTGAACTGCCCCATTTTGTTCACATTGATGGAATTTTTTATAATATTAAGGCAACCTAACCTAACCGAACCTAAAAAAGCCTAGCATATCCTAATTTCATGCAGTTTCGTAAATTTATAATTTAACCCTTTTAGCGCTAAGAGTTTTCGTCAAAAACGCCCACCGCACGCCACATCAATTTTTTGATTATGTCGTGGTATATTATATGGCGAACGCTTGGTGAACGATATTAAAGTAAAAAAAAAATAATTAAAATGTCGTCTGATATATCAGACTTTGGCGGTGAAAAGGTTCATAGGCAAATTGTAATCTGACGGTTTTCACAGTTTTCCGGTGACAGCTATACACTTTTGTAGAGCAATATTTTCAGGAATACGTAACCGAGCAATTCTTAAGGAACAATCTGGAGCGTCTTGAAAAATGTGTTGCACTCGAACGGTATTGTTGAATACCGCCCGGGAAATATTTCCATGCACCTATAACTTCCGATTTCAATAGATGCATCCGTAAACAATATGCGATGAGAACCGAGACTGAGTAGCGTACGTGAGTTCATCGCTTCGCTTCCCCTACCCGGAAAACTGATTCTATATACGTAGGTATAAGTTGTCGTAAGTATACAAACTTCGATAACAATAGAACGTTTTGTCCCCAGCAAATTTATGTTCCTGACCTGAATTAAAAATCTGAGGAAGTCAATTTTCGCTAGAATTTGCATTCAATGAATATAATTGAATTGGCAACGTCGATAACGTCGGGCTGGGACCGGGAAGAGCTTTCCTTACCACGGGTTTTATCTCGGTGCCCTCGCTTTATATCAGGGCCTTGCTATTCAGTGTAACTACTTACCGAGGATATCTACCTATTCATTTATTTATCTTGGTTTTGTGAAAGATACTTTTGTGCAAAATTGGATTAGAATCTGACTAATGATTTTATGTATACCCCCTTATTCATTGAGCTACGTATTTACTTTCTAATTTTATTCAAAGGTTTATGTTATAGGAAATCGATTAAGCTATCAAGTTGGAGTGTATAGTAGAGTGTGAGATCAAGGCTTCGTATCGAAGCTCGCAATATTCGCGCATTATGGCTTTTTTATCTTTAAATTACCGACAGTGATGGATGATGGCTGCAAACGTAATTCATTTATCTGCCATTAAAAGTTGGCTAGCGGTATGCTCGGCGCTAACTACAAATTGACTCATTAAAGTTATCGCTTGCAACCAGACAATCATCGGCGCCTTTTTTGTTATGGAAATGTAGTAAAACACGTACCTAAGTCAGTAGTACTTTTTACAATTTTGTCTTGGACTCGTGCTAGCACTTCGGCCAACTATCAGAGGAGAATCGCAAACAATTCCCATCCAGCAGGCCGAGTACGCTAGTGACAGCGCCGCGACAACACCGCGGTCCTATGTCAAAATGTCAACATTGACAACGCCATAGGGCGAGCAAGCCTTTGCGAGGGACCCTCGCGCAATCAAAGTGAAGTTTCATCGTGAGCCGAGCCCGAGTTTATCGTTATCGTGGCTAGAGCTGCAGATACTATCCACATAAACACGTAGAGTGCTTAAAAGATTAAACGCTTTTTGAATACCTAGGTACTTTAAACCTCGAAGCAGCTCCGCCCAGCATTCAAAAGCAAAATACCGTTCAAGTAGGAAAAGTTTTCTTGTTCAATAAATCTGCCAAAATTTATGAATAGACTTAGTTAATAAAATGGGGAATAAAATGAAATTAAATCATTCCAAGCTAGAGAGCTTGAATGTAGAGAGATATTAACTCTTTTCGTGTAATAAAACGTCTAGGCGGCGCATTTGCATCCGCCAATTACATGGGAGGGAGTTGGGACTTGATGCAGCAGGTTTATGACGTTTCTCGCTCGTCGCTTTATTGCACATCGTCATGCTGTGTTCGGAAATGTGTAGTGATCCGAGGCGATATGAAGCAGTTCGGCGCCGATACCTGAAAGCCAGCTGTGCACAGATATACGGCGGTGCAAAGCTGATAACGCGATTTTGATGAGCTCTTCGCTCGCGGTGCATGACGTAGCATGAGTTTAAAGTTTTGTTGGTGATAGATATGAGGGCCAGGTCTGATTTTCTAATCTCTGCCAGGTCTGAATTCTAATTTGAACCTTAAAGCAAGCAGACAAAAAACATGGTTGGGCAGTTAACTAAGGGAACAGACTATATACACCGTGTTCCTGAGGACATACATTAATTTCAACATACTGTTCAGACTATCAAGATAAACATTTTTCATTATGACCACATTCCTGAATTACTACACTGGGCGTCAAAAATAAGTAGTACACTTTTCAAATTGCAATTACTCCTAAACTATAGTAGTTACACTTATGAAATAAAAAGCAGTTTATAGTAAACTTAACGAAGTTTATTAAAGTTATATTTTATTTGGCATGAATAAAGTTTCAAACTTAAAATTAAGATAAATACTAAAAAGTATCAATTTTTAACGATATGTCAACCACTTAATTTTCACGTTTTGGAACTTTTTCACAATTTAATAACTTGTGTTGCCGCCTCGGGCTCTAATTACAGCTTGGATCCGGTTTGGCATGCTGAACACTAAGTTTCGGAGGCGGTGTTGGGGAATATTTTCCCATTCTTCTATCAGCGCATGTTTTAGAGCCCTGAGTGTGGCAGGAGGTGGACTGCGCCTTCTGACTAGCCTCCCAAGCTCATCCCAGGCGTGTTCAATCGGGTTGAGATCTGGGCTTCTCGATGGCCAAGCCATCAAGTTGATGCCAACCTCCTGAATGTACTCTTGTACGTGGTGAGCAGTGTGTGGCCGGGCGTTATCATGCATTAGGATGGCTCCATCACCCATATTTATTAAATATGGCCCTGCATACTCGTTGAGGATCTCCGAGGCATATCTTTCACCAGTCAAAGTCCCATTTTCTATTACCACAAGCTCTGTGCGACTCTCTGAAGAGATACCAGCCCATACGTGTACAGAGCCCCCGCCATATTGGACTCTTTCCGAGATACAAGCTTGAATGTATCGCTCACCGGGTCGTCTGTAGACTCTCCGCCGTCCATCTGAAGTGTATAAAGAGAATCGAGACTCATCTGTGAATAAAACTCTAGCCCATTCTTCTTCGCCCCATTGTACGTGTTGACGGGCGTAGCGTAGTCTTGCTACGCGATGCTCTGTCTCAAGTTTGGGGCCATTTGCTGGTCTTAGAGGCTTCAGGTTAGCTTCAGCAAGTCTTCTTCTCACTGTACTCTCACTGATGTAGTCTGTTCGGGTCCGAAGAAGCTGTTGCTGAACCTCAACTGCATTAAGGTGTCGATTTCTTAACACAGTGGAAACAATAAAGCGATCTTCTCGGGTACTTGTGCACCTGGGTCTGCCATTACCTCGTCTCCTTAGATGGTTTCCAGTCTCTTCGTACCTTTGCTTTACTCGCTGAACCGTTCTTAAAGTTACACCCACCCTCCTTGCAGTACGACGCATACTGATGCCCACTTCGAGAAAAGCTAAGATTCTTGCACATTCTTCTGGTGAAAGAGGCATGATTAGTCAAATTTACTCTCTGAAGATACCTATGCTTTTCAATTACAATTGCTTTATCAGCAGCGAATGTGTCAAACACAAAAATCCTAAGTAAGACAACACCTTTCAACAGTTTAAAAAAAGTGTTTTTATTTATTCGTTTTTTTTAAAGTCAAGCATTATAAGTTCTTATAATGCATGAAGTTTTTATTGAATAAGATTAAATTTTCTTTTTAACCTTTTTTGTTTCAAAGGTCTAAGTTTTATAGTTTGGGAGAAATCGCAATTTTAAAACTGTACTACTTATTTTTGACGCCCAGTGTATTTCTTATAAATTTTTAGCTTTCATACAACCTAAATAAGTTGACATTAATTAAGCATATGATGAGTAAGGCTCATTACAAGATTTAACTCTCGGTTTACAAATGCAGTTTGACAGAAGCGGCAACTAGCTCGAATAGAGACCCTTTCTCACTCCACAACCCAATTAAATAATTTCACAAGTAACTTTTAAATGAAGCATTTTTAAATACTACCTACTTCCTTTGTAAGATTTCATCAGTTATAACTGAGTTATAACTCAGTTATAGCTATAGAGGTGTCTGCCTAAGTTAATGTATATCCTCAGGAGCACGGTGTATAAACATGTTAGACATCGTATGCAACAAAACTGGGGCATATGCATGTGGAATAACATGAAATATAGTTATATTGCCAATTACATAACATTTATCATGTTGCATTAGTAAAGTAATACATTTTAGAAGTTAGTGAAATCATTCAAATTGAAACGCAAGAGCATAAAACGTGGTAAAATATTAGATAATAAGTCAAAGAATCTTAAAAGGTTATCCCCCTTAGAATTGAGATGAAGGACTTTTATTATAAGAAATGTAATAAAGTCGCGTAAGAAAATACGGAAATCTTGCGACTTTTACAGCTCATTTATTTAACAGTCGCCCAATGATGGCTTCAACTTTGTTAAGTCGGAACAGATAATGGAATCACTGGATCCATCTTTTTTTTACATACCTATATAGCTTTATAAGTTGTGTACTTAATGGAAAATCAACACGACTGTATAAAATGTAATAATATTAATAAAAATGTACTTTTACTGGTTGGGTTATCCTGCAAGTACGCTGAAAGTAAAAAACAGGTCGACAAATTTTATTTTTATAGCAATAATTGGATAGCTGAAACCAGATGTCACGATATAGGCCATTTATCTCTCTTTTATTTATTTACAGTTCTTTGCACGCATGACAAATATATATAAAATCACAAACAGAAATACGACACAAAAGGTTAGCTTATCTCTAAAAAGAAATTTCTTCCAGCAAACCCGAGCCACGGAAAGTTGATCGGAAAGGTAGATAGAGCGTGCAAAATATGTAATATACCTACATAAACTATACTATGATTAAACTTATAATACAAAAATACATAAATAAATAAATAGCCTATTGCAGGGAAAGGTAGTGCTCTTTAACTCTTTATTAAACAATTTGCAGAAAAGGTTGTCTAGTAAGTTTAACCCTTTTAAATGACTCGTTAAACAAAGTATTTAGTTAACCCGTAGTTTAATAATAACAATACTATACAATCTTCAGTAGACGGATGTCCGACAAACAATATCCAAGTTTGTGTCGCTTTGTGTAATATTTGCCGGCACTCCCGAACCCTGGGGCCGAGTTTCAGCGACTTCTGAAGCTTATTACTATTTGTGTTTCCAAGTCTTATCTCTACCTCCCACGGTTAACGGTAAGCTCTTTCTTTGTACGTAGAATTGTGAACAACTTTGTCGGGTACGGAGTTCTATTATTGAAAACGATAAAACTGTTATCGACAAGGAAAATTTGGTGAGAATAACTTTTTTATATAAAGTTTTGCTTAAGTACAATGTTACAGGTCGCCTTTTACAAGTTATACCTACAATGACCGTGTTTAAAGTAAGTAATTACCAAGATAAGAATCTACTATAATTTCAAAACTCATTTTGAACCCAAGTCGCAGTAAAAAACTTCATACAACAATTTTTATATGAAACTGGTTTCATATACTCGAAATTAGTTCTTGATATAATTCCCTAAGCTAAATGTACATACAAAAACGAGTCTACATACACATGAATTCAACGATAAAGTCAACTCAATTGGCATTATTAATTTCCTAATTTTATCCTGTAGATACTATATTTAATACGTAAGTTAATCAATACACCGACATGAATGTATAGATTGGTATAGACAAATTAAATAAAAACACATCTTTTTCTCAAAAATAATGGTAATAATGGGTATATGGTATTGGCAATATGCGTGGAATATAACTACTTCCCCGCTGGACTGGGAGTGAAAGAAAAACTTAGAATGTGCCAGCTGCCGACTCTTCCCAGGCATACTGTAGAAACCAGTAAGTGGGATGCGAGGATTTTGCTGTATTGTGGGCGAAAGGCTGACCACCTATCACCACTATACTCATATTCCATTTGATAACCCTCAAAATTTGTGTTAAACGTGGCATCTAATGGTTCCCTAGAACCACTGATACTCTGTCTACCCTGTTAGGAATTATAGACGTGAGCGTATTGTTAGATGGATGGATATTGGCAATACGTTAATAATACCCATAATTCATTTACATTCTCATGGTTCAATTAGTTTCCATGTGATTGATTGTTAGTAACAACCGAACCTAATACAGGTAATATACAAATGCATATCTATGGGTACATAGTATAAAGGGAAGTCAACTTCCGCGTCTGTCTGACTACTGCCAACTCCTATTAGACCACGCACAACGGATACTAAAAACGGTTTTACCATCATGTAGACATGCATATTTCTATAGAAGATTTGTACATCCTAATTAATCGTGCAAATCCAGGTTGGGTCGCTATAGTAGGTAAATAAATAAATAATAAATTCACATAAGCTCAGATAACCGTCTTTAAAATTTGATTGCGGCGATCGAGTCGATCGATTCAGCAATTAATCAAAAACTCACACGTCGGACACAGTGTGGGGACGAGAATCCAGTTGCTGCCAAAAAGTTGATGAAAGTTGTTGTTGTACAGTAGAAGGCACGAAGCGGCGACGCGGGTCCGGCTAACTTCATAGCGAGCGCTATTGGGTGGAAAGCGAGCGAGTTTCCGCAGTACCACCCCACAGTTTCGACACCCGCATTACCCAACTTCCCCTCTAACTTTTAGATTTTTGACTAGTTACTTCTCATACTATAATAAAATATGAGTCTATATTTTATGTTGCGACCAAGTTATATTAGTTCGAAGAGACCGAACCCAAACCGTAAAAATTGAATTTTCTGCGGCTCATTTTGCAAGTCAAACGCTGTTAAGAAAAGGCGCAATTTCGCGCGTCCCTCCTAAAGGCATGGACTCTTATAAACATCGGGGCCCAACAAACTGCTCGAGCCGTAATCTCCCGAAAACATAAAAGCGTATGAAAACTTTAGTGTCCATAAATTTTACCAATACAAGTGAGGACGGCACGGAATGCTTGAGTAAACGACGAGGTGGCCTCACATCTTTCAAGCGCAGATTACAAGGTAGGTAGCCTTTGTAAGTTGTAAGAGCAGCCGTAGCGATAAAGTAAGCTTAATATAAATTCAGCACAAAGCAGAAACAATATTAATATTTGTAATAATAATTGTTTTAGCCACTGAAGGCAGCGCGGCGTCTTCAAAGCAGTGCTATACAAGGCTTTAGTTAAATCTCTTTCAACCTCTCGGGGGGTTAATCAGTCCATGAAACTGAACAACTTCCCCAAGGAACATAGGTCAAAATACGAAAAAAAAATTGAGTTCCCATACAAACTTCATCAGCCTAAAGCGCATTTTGTACACGAGATTAAATTTTTTTTTCGTATTTTACCTATGTTCCTTGGGGAAGTTGTTCAGTTTCATGGACTGATGATTAACCACCCGAGAGGTTGAAAGAGATTTATCTAAAGCCCGTATACCTGTTTTGACTTTGAAGGAAGGTTTTTTACAGTGAATAAAAGTTGCGGATATGTCGCTTGCTAATTGATTAAATGTCCATACGTCAGTAGGATATTGAATGCACGATTGGGTTAGCTAGTTGCAGTTGCAGCTGGCATCAACAGCCTCTAGTGACCGTGTGCTTTGTCTGTATTTGAGTGACAACCGCGTATCCGACAGGGGTTTGTCAAAGCAGACGGGCGGACAAACAGACGATGCCGCGTGACAAATTCAGTTGAAACACAGCTCGGTTAAGTAATTACAGCCCAGCCTAATTAGCTCGGCCGACAAACCTTTATAGGCACTGTACACCAACGCAGGTTAATTGCGAAGGTAGACAGAATTAGCTGCATTAATTAGATGAAATTTCAGTCAAATATCAGAACTAAGCACACTCACTATTTACCTCAATTTGGATGAGCAACGTTATTGTGTTGGTAGTAAGCACATCCTGAACTAAAACAAACTATTTTACTACACACAAAGTCATTCACTATGGTCTCTAGGGCTCAATTACAGTGTACGCTCTACTTTTGAAAGTATTTTACTAGCTCCGTAACTGGGTATTCCATTGCCCATTTATATAAATAGAAGCTATGTGGGATGGTTAGCTTAACCCCTGTTACCGAACGAATTCTGTAGAGAAGCTATATCGGGGAAGGGACAGGCACGTTTACAATTTGTGGTTGCGGATTGGCACGGTTGGAGCGTGCAATAATCAGAATTGTGGTTGTCTATAGCGGCTGAAGTGTCGAGTGACGTCGACAATATGCCTCCGTCGATATCGGTCAATACCCGGACGATTTGTAATTCAATTATGAGTGGGCGATGTAGTTTTCCTCACACCTTTCACACGCTACCTCTCTCACGTAATATATACTGGCCGCCGTGCAATAAAATTCATGAGACTCTTGTTACATTCATGAGAAGAATTGGGCAAAAATACCGTGTAAATAAACGTCAGCGCACACAAGGGATGTAGATTTTATTAACTTAGTACTCGACAGCTCGACACGCCGCGCCGTCAGCGTGGTGACTTTTTCAGGATTCTGCTGTTGTTAACCCCCGACAAAAAGAGGGGTGTTATAAGTTTGACGTGTGTGTCGTTTATCTGTTTATATGTGAGTGCGAGATGATTCTAAGCTATATTTTATCAATATTTGTACAGGCGTTTAAAAGTTCTGAATGTCGGAGGTGATAACTTTTATTTTATTTTAGAGTTATTACAGATTAACCTATATGTTTCCTGTTTCAACAGTAAAAAGAAGCACAAAAATGATAGAAACTTTATCCAGTGCTCCTTACTCAATTATAGAATCTTGTATACCGAAATAATTGCTGTTTCAACAAAAATAACGATTTAGGTAGGTAATGAAATAAAACCAGTTTGATAACTTCCTCAAACTTTTAAGCCGAGACTGAAAATTGTCTTGCGAAAAGAACTTCAAAATACGCTTCGCTGTTATTGTTTCTTAACTGGAGGCTTCATGGCAGCATAATTTATGGCTTTGTAACGCATTTTAATTACAAAGGATTTATGTCCTTAGAGATTTATGTATTTTCCGAAATAGGTAACTTGAATCCGGCTCAGGCGGTCTTAATGACTTTTTAAAGAAATTTCCGAACTATATTTCGGGAGAGGCTCTCTCATTTGGCGTGTCATCTTGGGATTTGCATAATTCGATTTGTGTTAAAGTAACGAAGGGGCTTGCGAAGGAACTGCTCCAACAATGTTTCGAGGAGCTCATTATAAGTAACAAGAATTGAAATAAGTCGGCCAGCACTACGCCCGGTTCTGCGAATTTTCCACCGCCTCTTATTTGTGTGAATCGATAATGATACCTCTATACTTTCGACACGAAAATCTCTTTTAAAAATTTTAAACATTTTACCTATTACAAATTTTCTCCCTAAACATTATTTGTATTAATAAGTTCTTCTTACTACTAAAAAGGAACAGAGGAGCCAAAAAAATACCAAAAATCTAAATAGACGCTACACACTCAGATTTTCCCTTGTGTCGTGTGGTTTCTAAAGTTCGTAGCATTTCCTACCAAATATTCGTAGTTAGCGTAAATAACAAAATCGTTCAAAACATCAGTTTTGTGTTTATAGCATTCATCTGTTTCCTTAATGTGGCTGAAAGGAAATACCAATCTTAACGGGTTCTTGACTTTACACTTTGCATTCTGAAATAATACACCACAAATATTTAAAGTTTGCTTACATAAGCCTCGACGTTATGTTCATACCGCCTACACGTGTTCATTATAACGAGTCAGGCCTATCGGTGTCTACGTAGTCAAAGTAAAGGTTGTGTTGTAATCCCTCGTCAAGTTTCTAAAAGGATTTTGGGTCTGTAAAGGTCTAGTTACGTAACGAGTACCTATCTTTAAATATAAACATTTTCTGCGAATTTTGTCATAGTTGTGATTCCATCAACCTTTCAGTGCATATCAAATGAAGCAAAAAGTAAAATAAAATTAGAAATTATAGTTATTTCGCAGTAGAGTTTCAGTGTCTGTTGTGTTGTTTGTATGTTTCTTTCTGTATGTATAGGTATATTGTGTACAATAAATAGTAAATAAATAAACAAATAAAAGGTGGTTTTACTTTTAGCCTACCGCCTGAAATTTATCAGTACCTGGCCCTTCATATCGAATAACTAAAACTGTTTTTTTTTTTTTATTTATCATTGGTCAAATCTACTTATTCAGCATTCTCTCGATTATATTTTTTCCCGCAATAAACCACACAACACAAACAGAAGTCGGAAGGTGTATGTAAAACTTCCAAGAGTCGGTAAATATCGGTAATATAAAAGTAAACTAAGACATTAAGTCGAGTTAACGACCAAACTTCGGCGATTAATGACAAAAAAATTGATATACCCCAATGTTAACAAATACTTTCAGGCAAAACACTTTATTTTTGTATGTGTATAGTATCTAGTGTTTTTTTAACGGAGGAAATAAATTCATTACTTAATGCCAAAAGACTAAATAAATGTGTTTTGTTTCAAATCACATTTTGGAACTACTAGTTTTTACCATTTAGGCGATTAATGTCAAAAACGAAACATAGCACTATTTTACTGCATTTCAGTATCTTATAATAAGTTTGCGTTCTCAATTTTGGGAACAAAGGCATCAGTTTAGATACCAACGTTTATGAGGTACGAGTATCTATTTGAGTGACTTAATAAAATACGGTGCAAAACATAGTACCTAAGTAATAGCAACATTGTATAATACTTTTATAATACTTATTAGTTTACTCTTAACTGTCTAAGTATAACTAAGGACAAATAAAACAAATAAATTAAAAAAGAAAATATCCACCTTTTTTTAGGTTACATATAACAACTTCGTAAGTATTATTACTGGAACATATTTAGTCTCGTTCTATGTATTTGTACAAAACTTTACTTCTTCTGTTTTGACATACATACATACGCTCACGCCTATAATCCCTAACGGGGTAGGCAGAGTATCACTGGTTCTAGAACCACTGGATGCCACATTTATCACTTATTGTGAGGGTATCAGATGGAACAAGTTGTATAATGATGAGAGGTGGTCAGTCTCTCGCCCATTATACAGCTAAACCCTCGCATCCCATTTACAGACTTTTACTGTATAACTGGGAAGAGTAGGTAGCTGTCACATTCTAAGTTTTTCTTTCACTCCGGTCCAGTATAGAAGATTCTTCTGGTTTGAGGTGCCTGTAAAAAGTTTTGTAAAAATCAAGCCTTCCCGGTTAAATTCGAAAGTTTTCAAGATTTCATCTTCAATTTTGTGTTCAGCTCATGATATTAAAATTACTTAAAAAACCTTAGGAATCAATCCATCAAACTAAACTTTCCCAAAGAATCTTGACTTAAAATTAGCTAACATTTCATACAACATATGCCACCTACTGTGACAAGTTGTGTAAAGCAGTGGTTCCTAAATTCAAAAAACCCTTGTATTTTATGGAACCCCAAATCAAAGGATTATCAATGGAAGTCACTGCAATTCAATGATAAATATTATAAACTTGCGGAACCCTGATGACTTTTTCACGGAGCCCTCTTTAGGAATCGCTGGTGTAGATCTAGAGAGAATAGCAAAAATAATATGTCGTTTGTCGACCTATTCTTTTTCTTTCTTTCTTTCTCTTCTTTTGAAATGAGTTGTTAAGTTTAATCTAGATATTCCAAATGTTCTTTCAGAATTTTTCAAATTTTCTCGAATAATCAAAATGTCATAGTGTCTCTTTAACATAGCTAAATTGAATAATGAAGACAGTCAGTCATTTCACATGCTACAAAAGCAACACCGTCAAAATAGTTTCAAATCGCCGACAACTCTAATTCCATAGCTAAACTTTGTTTATTGTCATAAAAGGCTTACAGACAAAGCGGTGCAGTTTATTTGGTCACAAAAATGTCCGCCAGTGCCCGGACTAACAGGGATTATGCAGTTGAAACATTACCCGGCTCACTAGTACGCAAGTGTATTGTCACAGATATAACACAGTAAGGCCGCGTTTAAAGCACAAGTACGTTATGCTGTCTTTTCTGATAATACTAGGTATGCATTTTGTTATTTACATTGAACTAGCTTTCCGCCCGCGGCTCCATCCCCGTGGACTACAGGGTATATCGTGCCCATCTGTGGGATAAAATGTAGCCTATCTCTATTCCCAAGGTCTAATCTATGTCTGTACCAAATTTCATCAAAATCGGTTCAGTAGTTTAGCTGTGAAAGCATAATAGGTAGACAGACAGCCCAGAGTTACTTTCGCATTCATAATATTAATAGGGATTATTTTGTAATGCCCCAATGGTTATTTAAAAGTATTTATTGCGTCAAAAAGTTATTCTTTTTTGGCAAATCAGAGCTAAGAGTCTTATCCTAAGGACTACGTCCGCACTGACAAGCAAGCGCCAATAGCGCAGTGCCGCCGGTTACGAAAGTTTTTGGGTACGTTCGTTTCACTTCGGTACAAGATCAATCGCTTGGCTCTAGGCGCTAAGCAACCCGCCTGTCAGTATGGACATGGCTTTAGTTGCCCTCTATTCGAATACACACAAATTCATAGGACCCGAGAACAAGCATCTACTTTTCACACAAAATATTTGAGTACCTAGAACCTAACCCGGAACCGCAGCATCGCACCACATTAGTCAAACAGCTTGCATAAATAAACCGTGTTTTTTTTTAGTTCCTAGAGAAACTAAGGTAATACTTAGAATAGATAATCTCAAGTTTTGAAATAAGTAAATAATTTATGTAATCCCTGTGGTAGCCTTCATATTCGGTTTGGTTTAACATCATCAATTTGAGCCGCCTGATGTGGAATTGCTCTAACATGCACGTATAGATTCCACCTAGGGCGTATTTGTACGTTGCAATGTAACCTATCGACATCGATACCTACTATGTAATCTGTGTAAGTATTAGCGCATTCGATGTTCCATTCCATGCGGAATATTAGCCAATATTAAGCGCGAACTTTCCAACATTATCCACGACTATTGAACATTTCCTGCACAAGTTAGTTTTGTAGCTTAGTATGACTTCTAGATATCATTTTGGTTAAGAGATTCGTACTTGGAACAAACTCATCAATTTAATTTTAAGTAATTTTTTCGAATTTTATTTTGTTGTTTTATTAACATAATTATTTCGTTCATTATTTCTACTACCTACTTATTTTCTATAATTCTTACCTATATATTGTTTAACTATTACTATCTATCTCTTTTCCTTTTCTTACTAATATTCCTACTCTTAATCCTGTTTTTCTTTGTTTGTTCTACGAAGTGCGCGTATAGTTTTAAAGGCACTGACAGAATATCAGCGTTGTGGCTCCAACCACAACACTATGCTGAGTCAGGACCTCTTCCTTGACCAGCGTTTCACATCACGATTCCCCTTGATGTTTTTTCTTTGTTTATATTTTGTGTATTGTGTGAAGTTGTTTGTTTTATGTAAGTTGTTGGTCATTGAATAAACGTATTATCTATCTTATCTATCTACTTAGTATAACAGTTGGTAAATTAAGAAATAATTGTGATTTTATCACGCTTAAACAGAGTTTTTTTATCTTTAAGAATAATAAATCAAAATCAATATAATTTATTTTAGTTTCGATAAGCCCTACCAGGTTTGTCTAGAACATATCTAAAGAAATTAAAATAAATCACCAGGGTTAGTCAAATTCGTCACACACTTGACGTCACCTACACGATAAGAAGAAGAAAATAAATCATTAAATGTGTTGTTAAGCGCAAAACTTGAAAACGGCTGGACCAATATAGTAATTTTTTTTGTGTTTGTAATTCTAAGGATATGGTTTATAAGAAAACAAAAATTTGAAACCTACCGGTAAAATTCCAACAGGAACGAAATCACTGACGGGAAGCTAGTAACATAATACAAAAATAAGATACAATAGTTCAATTTGACATAATGTTTTCGTAACTTTGTATCTAACAACGTGTGAATGTTGTAAAAAGTTCAACATTTTTAATTAGCCTATAGCATTCGCTGCAGAACGCATTGGTTTAAACCCTATTCCATACTAATATTATAAATGCGAAAGAAACTCTGTCTGTATGTTACGCTTTCACGCCTAAGCTACTGAACCGATTTTGATTAAATTTGGTACAGAGATTTTTTATAGACCTTGGGAAAGGACATAGGCTACATTTAATCCCACAACTAGGCACGATATAACATGTAGTACACGCGGGCGGACCCGCGAGCGGAAAGCTAGTCATCATATAATCACTTATTGACGGCAATGTGAACTTTGAAATGATATACCTAAGTTATAACAAATAAATTCTACTGTTTCCATACAAACATCTTGGTTACTTAACCTAACCCAATTCCCTGGAGGCAAAGGGGCAATCTTCAACATTGACAGGGCTAAGTTGGCCAGCTTGCAAACAACAATCGAGCTACGACCAGGGTTACCACTTTAGTGGTTAGATCTCCAGACTGCGAACAAGTTACGTAGTTCCGTCACGTTATTTTAGTATCTTCGTAGCTCGTAGCTATAAAGCTACGAGAAGTACTTTTATATAAATTAACTCATGATCTATTACGTAATCTCAGTTTTATAGGAATGAAGTGATTTTAATCTCTTACATTGTTTGATTTTATTAGTTTTAAACCGTTGGAATAAGCCAAGCTATAATTTACGGTTTTTGAAAAATAGCTCGATTTACCTCCTCATTATAAACAGTGTCTTCAACAAAAAATATCAATGTTAAGTTATAAAACCGAGCGAGAAATAATTTATAATCGAAATCTTGCAGCGTGATAAGGACCTAGATGATTTGAGGTTTCTCAAATTAAAAAGTATCAGCCCTAAGTACCCTAAACTTGGGGAGCACTAATTTTCCAAACGATGTCTACAAATTACCGCCACCAGGCCTCCGACATAAATCCAACCTTTTCAAGTTAATAAAAATGATTTAAGTACGCATTAAAAGGATCTTTCTGCCAGCCAGAACATGGAATTTATAATGGTAATAATTTCGACGATTGTCCCGTAATTGCCTAGCGCAGGTAGCTCAGCTCAAAATGCCTACTTTCGTATTATTGCGACGAGGTACCGGTATACCGTATACACGTACACGCTATATTAAATTGTACAAATTACATTACTTATAGCGTTTAATTCAGTTATATTATGTTCTTCTTCTTCTTATCGTGTAGGTATAGTCTAGTATGTGGCGAACTTGGCTAACCATAGAGTCAGAATTTTCAAACCGCACAATGGCCTCTGTCTTGGTTTTAACGACTGTAGTCAATCGACAACAGCCGGGACCGACAGCTTAACGTGCCTTCCGAAGCACGGAAACCATAGACATAGAAAAAATAAGGAAACGCTCGTGATAAATTGCCACTTTGGTCACCCATCAGGTTCCCTGCCTCTGTATACGTTGCTTAACCTAACTGATCGGTTGAGATCAGCGAGAGCCACTGGGCTACGAGCGCTTTTATTTTTATTAGCGAATATTAAGCCCACTGAACCGAACCATTTTCCCCATGAAACAGATTACTTAATCAAAGATTTTAAATTACATTAGACATCTGTCACCCAGTTGCAAAAACATTTGTTAAAGTTAATGCGACTTTAAATATCATACTGTCACTTACCATCTTGTTGACGTAAACAAGGACGACATTATACAATTAAAGAAGCTTTAACTTTAGTAAATGGTTCTGCAACTGAACAACGATCTACTGAAATATTTTTGAAAAAAAGTATATTTAATAAATAACACGTAATATTTACCGACTTTTTAGCGCTCCATTCTTCCAATCCTGGCCATATTTCTCTCGTTTTCTCCTGTCTCCACAGAGCCTAGTTTTAATTTCCTAGATTAATAACTGTGAGATAAAAGTGGTGTTAGAGAGACAATAGGGCCGGCGAGCCAACAGGGACATTTAGAGAATGGTGACCCGTCGTCATATGAGACGCGCTCTGATTCATGTGTGAACACGTTATATAGAATTTACCTTTATTGTTGCCTGACATACTTTATAGGTATTGTGGTGGATTTATAATGACAACATAAATGAGATCCTTTTGCAGGTTTACTTTAGATATTTAGAATAGAATAGAAAAGGCTTTATAAAACTAAATGTTACAACACAAAATTTTGATAATAAGTAGGTACAAAAGAGCAAATAAAAATAAAATTAATTAAGAAATAAAAACTAAAGACATAAAAAGTTAGTTTAGTAGGTATTGAAAATGAAGCATCATTGCCAGAAAATGTATCAACAAAATAAAAAAGTTAATCAATATGAGTCGTGAAAGTGTCAGCAGCTCTAGCACGATAACGACAAACTCGCGCTCGACTCACTTAGAAACTTCACTTTGATTGCGCGAGGATCCCGCGCAAAGGCTTGCTCGTCCTATGGCGTTGTCAATGTTGATATTTTGACATAGGACCGCGGTGTTGTCGCGGCGCTGTCACTATCGTACTCGGCCTGCTAGACTTGCAATTTTAGTATCTAGTTCTTTGGAAGTAGATTTAATAATCCTGACCAAAGTGTTTACTAGTTTTAGAAACAACTCGTGTCCAAAGACCTAGCTATCTGAGCCGACTATCCTGAAAAGAGACTCGAAGAGTATTGAAAACTGGTCCACGTAATTAATGTCGCCTTATCTTCTCGGCAGCCTCGCTACCCCTATATTTCACAAAGCCGTATTGTAAGGCGTTTTATTTATTTCACTAGCGATAAACACATATTAAACTTACATTATTTATGGGCTCTACAGCGATAAAACTTGTCCTCTAAGTGACCGCCTAACGCTTTATTCATGTTTCCATACCCTATTCTCGCTATTCTTGCCATATTTTTCGCAGTTTTAAAAGAAAATTTTCTGGAAACTCATTAAATTAACAAAAATAAAGCCCTCATTGATTCCTTTTGATTCCTAAATAATGAGAGTTTGTCGACGTCTACATAAAAAACATGCATTTTAGTGAATCATCAAGCGTAGTACCTTATTTATAGCTTTAGGGTAGACCTTCACTCCTATAATTCCCATTGGGGTAGGCAAAATGTGATTTTAGAAACTTTTCATGCCGCGGCAAAATTCATTTCTGAGGATTATTAGATCAGGTATGATTAGGTTATTAATCAACCTTTCGCCAGCAATAGACCTTCGAGTCCATGGCTGTAATTAGTTTTCTCACTTCGATCGAATAACATACAACATATTGCTCGAGTCCCACTTACTGACTCCTACAGGCCTGGGAAGAGTTGGCAGCTGAAAAATTTTAAGTTTATTTTTAGACCAGTCCAGTGTGAAATCTTCTTTTATTATCTATAATTTAAAATTGAAGGGCCTGACTCACTGACTAATTAACGCCCAGTACAAATTTTCGGACCTACAAAGCTGATATTTGACTCAAACATACCTCTTAAAACGTATGCAAGGAATAAGGAAGGATTATACGAAATTCCCACGGGGACGAAATCCTGAGCATCCACTAGTATTGATTGATTGATTTTAGAGATACGCGCGAGCCGGTGAAAGCAATACGCCTATCCTATAGGCAATTTAAAACTCATTCACAACCTTAAATGGAAAAATTACAAGAATCGACAATGTTCTTGAACAGCCCTAGAGATCATTATTTCTTATGATCAAAACTGCTTTGAAAGAAACATATAAAGTAGCACAAAAGATCCCACCTACGAGCAAGTTGTAGATAGCAAGCTGAATCTCATTGCGAATACATATAGAAAACTGCGGAGTGCGACGAGAAAACTCGGAGTCAACTTCTGGGCGAATCACGTGTTACAAAATCAAATCAAGGTGTTTGTCTGGCGGTTGGGACTTGCGACAATGTCTGCTTTTCAAGATAGAATGCGAAAAGCTTAGTATGGAGTTATTAAGATGTAATGCCGATAGAATCTTAGGTTCAAATTCGTGTTGAGTAGCTATTAGTTGCGCATTTCTAGCAACTTATTGAGTTTTACTCATGGTGTTGGACTTCATTTTTGTTGACAAGATATTTGACGATGGGATGACTCCGATAGAAGTTTAATTCGTCATTATTTCAATAGCTTATATAAATACATAGTAGAGAGCCGTTAGGTTTTTACCTCGGAACCCAGTTCCACTGAATGAGAAATTTCGCTGCTTGACTCGAAGTCACGAGTTGGTTTGAACATTTTTCTTTCCCTAACCCGCGGGTAAGCGTTTCAAAAATACTTAATTCTAGATAGATGTTAAGTTAAGTTTGATTTATAAGTAATCAATCACAGATTAGTGATTGATTATTAAACAATTTTTCAAACAAAGTTTCACCTTGCGACAATAATTTGAAGTATTTGAAAGTTAATCATTTACGACTTTCAAAACTTTAGTCTTTGCTCAAGAATAGAATTACTGTCTACTGGCTAAATTCAAAAGTTTGTCAAATACATAATAAAGAGTCTGAAAGTCAAATAGAATTTATAGAGTGGAGGCTAGAACCACGGTCTTAACACAGTTTTAATCATTCACGCTGAACCGGGAGTGAAAGAAAAACTTAGCATGTTCAGCTGCCAACTCTTTCCAGGCGTATTTTAATTGGGACGCGAGGATTTTGCTGTATTATGGGCGAAAGGCTATTACAAATCAAGTGATAACCCTCTCACTATTATGTTAAACAAATCCAGTGACATACTTGTTCATTATTCACTATATTTTTCACTGTATTTTTCACTGTGTCCCTTTGGAAATGCCTGTATTCCAGAACCAGCCTAGAACGAAATAACTTTTTCCTCAAGCCCCGACGTTTATGCAAGGTTTACACGTTTTCATATTCTTTAAAAGAAGACTATAATTAAGGTATTCATTTTAATGGACCCTTAGGTTATCAAAATATACGGGTCGTCGCAAATGGCCTTTGAATGTCAATCAACATTAATTGTAGTAGATGTGTAAAAATAAAAACCGGCCAAGTGCAAGTCGGACACGCGCACGAAGGGTTCCGTACCATTATCTATCAAAACTGCGAAAAAATCATGTTTATTGTAAGGGAGCCCCCTTAAACATTTTTATTTTATTCTGTTTTTTAATATTTGTTGTTTTGCATCAATTTCAACTGTCTAACTATCACGGTTCATGAGATACAGCCTGGTGATAAACGGACAGACGGACAGAGACAGACGGACGGACGGACGGACAGCGGAGTCTTAGTAATAGGGTCCCGTTTACCCTTTGGGTACGGAATCCTAAAAATTGCGAGAAAAGTTGTAATTAGAACCCCTTTCCAAAGTATCCATCACCATCTGGATTACTAGACCTCAAAGCACTGCGTTTTCAAATAACGATAATTACGCTCGAGTCCACAATTTTTGGGAAAAAGAAATTTCACTTTCAATCAACCTTCATTGGGGTCGTGTGAGTTGATTTTAACGAACGTCAGCCTTCGTCAGTTACTGGCATCCTAATTTACAGCTCGTTCCCATTTTAATTAAAAGGGTTTAAACCAAAACACACAAAATTTACATGAGTTTAAAACTAAACTTGCTGTATAAATAATTAAATTGTGCCCACTGATTGATTTTAGAGACTGGCGCGAGCAAATTAAAGCAAAATGTTTTACTAATGGCTGATGGCTCGCAGTTTAAATATCACTCGGTAGTAGTATTACATTACAGTATTGATGGAGATGCTTCAATATTTGAGCTTCACTAAACCTCTAATTACATTGTTTGTAATTTTTTATAAATATTACAACAACACGTTACACTTTTTCGTTTTTACTTAAATTACAAAGAAACTGTATTAGTATACCGTGCCCTTTGCTATAAATAACTCTAAAATAATTGTTTAAAATTATACTCTACACTAAAGAATAAATAAATTCGCATAAAGTGGTTAAGTTTAGTGTGCTGATTCACATCCTTAACATTCGCTTAAAGTCCCCAATATGTTTCGCAACAAATCCTATGAATTAACCTTTCTAATAAAGAATCTCTAAAAAGTTATCTTAATAAGAAAGTAACAAAGACGTAATCTAAACGGGTTATATTTTACACTGCTCTGCGTATTTCCAGCGGTTCAATCTGCAGTAACTTTCCATTGTGGCTGGTTTGCGGCATAAACATAAAGACCATTATTTCTACGGAGATTATTCTCGAGAAGGGTCAGTGAGAAGTGGAAATTCTAAAAAATGGCGCTACGTAAGTAAGGAGTTGTTGTCTTGCGATTATCCCGGCACAAAAGACGTTAATTAACCAGACAACCGGAGCACTGCAGCAAGTGCAAATATTCTTCTCCATTATGCTTAAGTTTTGAGATTCTGTTATTATAAATCTTAAAGTAATTACTATTATGTTTTTTTTTTTGAGATTTTTAAGTTTTTATTCGAACGATATATTTAAGGTTTCATTCGATATTTAATTTTTATACTTTTGGGAAATGAATTATACCTTACTAACTTGTAAACTATTTCATTCAATAGATATTCTGTGAAACATAATTATCTAATTAAACCAGCTTTTCAATAAATATGAAACCTTTCGATTCCATTCGAATTATTTAAAGGCCTGATATAGGTAACTATGAAATTATCAGCAGGTTGTAGAGAGATTCATGAGTTCTTAGCAGGATGAAATCCAAATAAATAATAAAAAGTGATGTAAGTAATATATTTGTACTCTATGCACTCTTAAACTTTTCATTCGATTATGATGAAACTTGGGCGAGTCATTCTGAATACGCCCGCGTGTTCAGAATAACAGAGCACGAAAGGTAAAAAATAACCAGGAAGAAGTATCTGCTAGTATATCATGAATGTGAATTATAAATTAATAACTTCGATTAATGAATACAACTTTACAAGTAATGTGTTATGTTCACCGCCAACATAAAGTCTAAGCACTTTCTGCAGTTTTATGTGTGGAAATAGAACTGTGCAATCAAAAGCAAATGATTGTCCCCGGGCAATGAATTCTCGCAGCGGATATTGCGTTCTTTTTATTATTCATAAAATATACTTGCCGGTAATTTAGTCCGGATACCGTCGACAGCGCTTTTCAACGCTCAAACAAATCGATACATTCTCATTGGGCATTTTACAAAAATAAGAAAATTTGTCTTATGGATTGGATATGGTTCAAAATATGCTACGACCGGTTTTTAATCAAATATTTTATCTTCCAACACAAGTATTTCTCAAAGTTTTACTTATAATTTAAATGAGGACTCACTTCTGAATAGACATTATTTTATAGTTATACCGTACATACATATTGATAATGCTTGCTTCATACAATATTAGTTAGTTCCATTTTTAGTACTTCTATTTTAAGTCGCGACGCTGCACTGGCTGAACGGAAATAATTACTCAAACTTTGTTTTGTCGCAAACTCCACACACAACTTCGATTCCAAGTCGTAGATACTCGTAGGTATCGGAACTCTCTAACTAGTGCTAAGTCGCGGTAATACTTAAAACTTTGTCAAAGGAAACCCACGGACGCAGGATCCCACAAACTTTGAAAACCCACTCTTTCATCTATGAAAATATCGCTACTTTAATTAAAAACACTCCTAATATTCCCCAGTCCCGAGCAAAGTTTTTATGTTTATTCGGAAAAGTACATTCGAAATTAAATGTTTGTTGGGAAGTTAAATGTTTATGCTTGTTTGTTCGGATTTCCTTTTAAATGTTAGCCTTTGAACTCCGTCGATACGGTCGATCGCAAAGACATTGTTAAGGTGCCCTTTTGAGGATTAGTCCATTGTACATAAATGTATATTTGGTAAGTATATTTACCTACAGCGTAAACATTACATCGAGAATTCCTTTTGTCTTCCGACATAATCAGGAATCTTTTCAATAGATAAGAAAAACATACAAGCCAGTAAGTAGCTGCGCGTTATCTAAACAGTAAGTATCGCTATTAAATTTTGTCGTTTATTTCTGGGCCAACCATGCCATACTTGCAGCCGTTTTGTAGCAATATTTTGTCCATTTATATCTCACAAGGTTAGTAGTGTAGCAGTATTTTTGCGCTGCTCATGAAGCAGTGGGAGATTGTGTCCGAAAGAGCTGGAGGTCGGCCAAGCTCGCGCCTCGGGCAACAGGCCCTGCCAAAACCCAGCTGATCGATGGCCCCACGAATATGCACTCGGATTTCCAACTGTGGACGTTATATGTGCCTTTTATGCACAACTGATTTACGCATGCCGAATATTTTATGTCCGATTCTAGCGTTTGTAGATGCAGTTGGGATTTTGAACGGAAGAATGTGATAAATCTGCTGCTGTTCAATAAAATATCACGAGCTTACATTTTATGATCTAGCTCATAAACTTTAAGTTTTTTTCACTGGGTATTGCTAATTACTTTGTATTTCCGACATATTTACATGTGCTTACTGTTGGTTTACGCAGTCGACGTCGAACCTTAGGCATGTCGCTGGGCACGCGACAAAATTTAATAATGATTCCTCATTCAAATTATTTATTTTAGTGATCCCACGAAATAATGTTGCACAGCATTTGCCTGTTCTGTTCATCGCCACATTTATATCAACATGCCTAAATTATCTCCCTAATTTACCTGTTCTTATTTCCTTATTTATATTATGTTTATTTATTCGTTTTTTTTGTCCTACCTTTGAACTTTTTGTCATTATTGACCTTTTGACTGAGCCTTAAGTAAGACTATCTTGACGGATCAATTATCTCTATTAACGAAACTATCTCGCGTAACTAAACTTGATAAGTTTGGTGTCGAGAACCTTAGAAGCTAAAACCTCACTAAACGGGTCCTTAATTTGTTATCAATGATATTCAGTGACTTAGCAGTGATAAGTGTGTTAATACAGTTATACTTTATCTATTAATTCGTTGAATATTAGCACTGATATTAAATATTGGTTAGACGAGTATTCTATATTTAAATATTGATATAGTAATTAAACTTAACTTGATAAACACAGTAATTTATCTTAAACTAGCTTTTCGCCCGGGACTTCGTTCCCGTGGGAATTTCCCCGTCAATTTTCCAATGTTTTTAATAGTTATTCTGCTATTCGGGACGAAGAGAAATACAACAAATCAAAAACCATGGAAATCGGTCCAGCCGTTCTCGAGTTATAAGTGTTGTAACAAACACGACTTTCTTTTATATATATAGATCTAACTTAAAATTAAAATTTCAACTGTGTCACCCAAAAAGGCGCTGGGTCAGATTTTAGCGCTGAATATTCTGCCAATACTTACCATAAGTTAGAGAAAAGAAAAAGAAAATCGTGTATGGCTTTGTTTCTCGATCAAGAGTAATTTATATCTTAAATTACAATATTTTCAACCTTAAGTAAACTATGCACAGAGTTATTAGTTCTCTTGTATACTAGCATCTACTAAACACTTTTCATTATCACCCTAATGTTGTGTTTAGGCATTCTGTTTGTTATTTTCTTTTCCATCAAGTTAAATAAATAAAAAACAGATAGCTACTGTGGCGATATTAAAATCTTAAGCCAAAGAAAGTCAGAGCCAGCAGGGCTTTATTATCAAATGTTTGTCTCAAACGTACAGAGTGGCATGAATCGAAAGCATGCTTTTGTAACAAACTCAAAATTTCGGTTCAGAAATTGCTTGGTAGAAAAACATAGTACAAAGTGTCGGTTGAATCTATTGTGGGGCGTGCCAAACACAGTGAAGGTTGTATCTTTCGATAAGCGGGAAAATCTATCAAAACTGTGCCACACCACTTTAGCATCGACAACTAAGGGGTTCCTGGAGTTCCTGGATGCGGTAAAACAACCTGGGTGGTAAACCGTTTTGAGGCTGAACAAGACTTGGTAGTCACAACTACAACCGAAGCGGCGAAAGACCTTAGAGACAAACTTGTGAGCCATATAGGAGCTGTCGCCAGAACCAAGGTGCGAACTCTTGCATCCGTTCTAGTTAATGGTTTTAGAGAACCGAGCAAGGACGGATACAGGAGACTCATGGTGGACGAAGCACTCATGAACCACTTTGGAGCTGTTATTATGGCTGCCCAAATTGTCAAGGCTAACGAGCTGTTGCTGATCGGTGATAGAAACCAACTACCCTATATTGACCGACACAATCTTTTCCCTTTAAAATATAGCCGGCCTGATCTAATTTGTAACATTACGCAGGAGCTTCTGTGCACCCATAGAAACCCTCTCGACGTAGCATTTGCCCTTAGAGAAGTCTACAGTGGCATTTACTCGTCGAAACTTTGTACGCACTCCTTAAAACTTGAAAGGTATACGGATGCTCAAATCGATCGAACCCAGTCCGAAACCCTGTACCTTGTGCATACACAGGTATAAAAGAGATCCCTACAAAACGAGGGATATGGATCGGGTACCGGGTCACGCATCCTCACCATACACGAGGCTCAGGGATTGACGTACAAAAAGGTGGTGATTGTTCGCACAACAACGACCAGGCAGGAGCTACACGACAGTATCCCTCATGCTGTGGTTGCCATATCGCGCCATACCGCCAGCTGTAAATATTATGCGGATGATGGTAACGATGCGATAGGCAGATTCATCAAAGAAGCAGAGGCGGCTGGCAGGGAAAAAGTGGTCAATTACAACCTCAGAATGGCGATCAAAAGTCGAGACAGAGCCGTCATGGATGCTTTGAGGTCTGGATGCAACAGCGGGGAACCGTCACTGGTTTAGAAAAATACATTATGGAATATATAAATATATATCTTTATTATAGCTATTTATCTACCTACTGTAAACTACTATGAAAAGTATAGTAAAATATTTTTAAAAGAAAAAGCAAGTATTAACAATAAAACACTTAATCTAGACAAGGGCACGGACGTCAAGTCTGTGGATGCTAATATCTTTATTATAAAAAAAAAAAAAAAAAAAACTAAGGGGTGCGTCTTATTCACTGTACAAGAAGTTTAAAAAAATATACGTTTTGTGTGTATTTCAAGTAACAGCAGCTCTAGCACGATAACGACAAACTCACGCTCGGCTCACGCTGTAACTTAATTTTGTTTGCGCGAGGGTCCCGCGCAAAGGCTTGCTTGCCCTATGGCGTTGTCAATGTTGACATTTTGACATAGGACCGCGGTGTTATCGCAGCGTTGTCACTATCGTACTCGGCCTACTGTTCCTGATTGGGGACCGTTTCGAATCAAATTAAATATTACTACGAGAAAATATGTTTGGTATTTGTTTTCCGGCACACTTCGTTTCCAATTGCTCCCAAATTAAGATTATTTTTCCCGGAAATCTGTGCTTACTAAGTGCAAGCAAAGTTGCACAACGAAACCATCGCTATTACCAACGTTGTAAAGGCCATCGTGTTGATTTTTGGTGAGCCCAATTTACTTACTCCCCATTCCATTCCTGCTTGAAAAAAAAGGTTTACCCAGCTTGAAAGGGTTAACATGTGATCCCTTTTGTACTTTGACTGCAGCAGTTGGTATACAATAGTTGTGATAGATTTTGTTTGGTTGTCTAGTCACGTGCGCCCCCTCTTCTGTTGGAGAGTAAGTTTGTTCCGGGCCGGCCCAAAACGAGAGATTTATGGAATTATATGTAAATCATTCTTAAATTATTTATCAGTGCCTATTTTAAGCGACTAGTCCTCAGTTTGTGTGGCTAATTTATAATTTTGTTTTACCTATAAAAACATTTACTCTTAAAAGAAGAGATTCTCAATTCGTCTGTTTTTTTTACATTATGTTGATTTGATATAAGTCAGTGACAGATTGAACCGATTTTGATATTTCTATTAGACTATATTTACCTACATACAATTTTCCTTGATAAATTTTATCCACATTACTTACTAAACTTTTGTCAAAATACGTACTTATAATAACAGCTAAATATACATATATATGTACTTACTTTAAGAAACTATCCATCGCCTTATTTATTACAAAAAAAACAAAGTTTATTCATTGCTTCTACAGTTGGATAAACAGAAAAACCCAAGTTCTTCCTAAATATAGTACCTCACGTATGTTTGCGAGTAGTATATTACTTTCATCCAAACAATTTCGCCTGAGCAAACTTAATTACAATGAAACCAAATATTCCAAATTTGTCGTGATTCCGGTTTTAGAGTAATACTCGTATGTGGGCTTTGGTTTTGTATTAAATATAATTTAAATAATCAAAAACCCTCTTGAAATTGAAACGCCAACGTTTCAAAAGGCTATAGTTTTAACGAGCCAGTTTTCCACACGATATCAGTTGAAACTCGACTTTCAGAGTCCCTTTCGCGACTAGTATTGTTAAACATTTTACAACTTTATTATTACTATAATCTGTCACAACTTATTTGGCGAGACTAACAAAAAGTTGGTCATACTAGCTACAAACATTGCATGAGGTTCCACCGCACCTCTTTATTAACATACTTCAAAAAAGGAGGAGTTCGTCAATTAGGATGTTTTTAGGGTTCCGTACCCAAAGGGAAAAACGGGACCCTATTACTAAGGCTCCGCTGTCCGTCCGTCCGTCCGTCCGTCCGTCCGTCTGTCACCAGGCTGTATCGCATGAACCGTTATAGTTAGAAAGTTAAAATTTTTGCAGATGATGTATTTCTATGTGCCTCATAACAACAAATACTAAAAACCAGAATAAAATGAATATATAAGGGGGCTCCCATACAAAAAACGTGATTTTTTTGCTCGATTTATAGAAAGTCTGTCTGAGGCTGTATCTCATGAACTGTGATAGTTAGACTGTTATACAGATGATGTATTTTGGTTGCAGCTATAACAACAAATACTAAAAAGCAGAATAAATTAAATATTTTACATTGCAGTTACTTACAAAAATGTATAACGCAATAAAGAGTAGCTGATTTCATAAGTCAGTGACCCTTTTGACAAGTGACAGTATTACCTTTTTCATAAAGCTTCATACTGGCTGTATAGAATGACAGCAAAGAGTATTTATGCCTGTCAAAATAACTTGATTTTCAGTGAAATAAAATATAAAACTATATTATTTATTTTACTTTTTCAATAAAACGAATTTGATTTTTAACTAATAATTGAACTTTTTTATAATTTCTGTAGGCGTAATTGGCATTTTATTTACTTAGCCTTTGCCTCATAATTGTGGAAAAATATTTTGCTCGTCATTGTTTTATACACATGTTTTGGTCGATATTAAAATTTATAACGGCAAAAGTTAGACGCTTGAAATATTCACAGGATATTTGGTATTATATTCACTTTAAAAATAAATAATTAAATTAAAATAAAACAAAACAAATATTTAAGGAGAGCTCCCATAAAATTAACGGTTCCGTACCCAAAGGGAAAAAACGGGAGCCTATTACTAAGGCTCTGCTGTCCGTCCGACCGTCTGTCTGTCACCAAGCTGTATCTCATGAACCGTGATAGTTAGTTAGACAGTTGAAATTTTCGCAGATGAAGTGTTTCTATGTGCCCTATAACAGCAAATACTAAAAACCAGAATAAAATAACTATTTAAGGGGACTCCCATACAAAAAACGTGAATTTTGCTCGTTTTTATAGAAAGTCTGTCCGAGGCTGTATCTCGTGGACCGCGTCCGCGATAGTAAGACATTTGAAATTTTCACAGATGATGTATTTTGGTTGCTGCTATATCAGCAAATACTAAAAAGTAGAATAAATTAAATATTTAAGGGGGCCCCTATACAACAAACGTGATTTTTTTGCTGGTTTTATAGAGATAATGGGTTTTATAGAGTCCGACTCGCGCTTGGCCGGTTTTATAGGTAATGGTACGGAACCCTTCGTGCGCGAGTCCGACTCGCACTTGCCCGTTTTATTTTTATATATTACGCGATAACTCCGCCAGTTGTAGTCCAATTTACATAATTCTTTTTTTTTGGTTGAAAAAGTATTCTCCTGAGGTGGCACTTTTTACTGTGCGACGCAAAGGAGGGTAATGTGTTTTAGCGTTTTGTTTTGTCAGTTATCTGCTAATAGGCATTGTTGGAATTGAAGTCGATTGACTCTTACGTGTTTAACGTGGACAATTATTAGATCCTGTAAAACACCTTGTACTCCTCATAACCCAAAACTGTCTATGTCGTTGTAAATAATAATGATGAGGGATATTTAGGACATTAATTTTACCTTTAGTAAGGTGTGGGAGTGGATTTTATCTGTAGGCCTACGTAAATCGCAGGGGGTGGAAAATTAGGGCTTATCCCGGCTTATCCAGCATTGGCCGCGGAGGAGACAGTTTCTGTACCTACCCGCACTTTATCGAGGAAATGTGCCTTCGTTTCCTAACGATAAAGTTATTAATTGATTATCTACATGTATTCTTTTGGGATTGGCTTTTTAATTTCCTGTTTGTCAAAATTATGAGTGCTATTTGAGTTTATAAATTAATCTAACTAGACGTATTATTGAGAAGGATTATTACCGCCCTACTAGATATATTTCTGTCCTTAAAGATCCAAGGTTAATTACAAGGTTAAGCAAACAACCTTGACTCACATTCATAATACTAAAGTTCTGTCTGAACAACTCAGAAAGCGCTACGTTAGCTACCCTGCTCATAAAATATGTAAAAGTCAAAGAAATGAGAAATCTTACTCGAAAATGCTTCTAATCTAAACATTCTCTTATAACTCAAGACTATTACGGTGTAAAGTGCCCGTCGTCACTCAATCTCCACTTAAGGCTGAATCCATTTAACAGCTATTGGATTACATAGGCGAGTGCATGTATTACAAAAGTCAATTAGTATAGCCGGGGGCGAGGGGGAAGCGAATCAGCTGCTAATGCAATAACGCGGGCCCGAGGTATTTTCGTAGGTAGCACCCCGGGAAGATGTACGCTAAGTGTAACAGTTCAATTCAAGCTATGCTAACATATTTTAGTGTCAATGAATGAAGTCTGCGACTGAAAACTTCACTATCGGATGTCAGTACCAACATCACTCTCTTACACTAAAATGATGACAATGACAGCCTTTTAATACGGCACGGCGGTAAAATTGTATTTATCATTTCCCCCTATGTTTCTAGTGATGCTAGAAGCTGGGAACATAAAAGGAAATGGTAATACAATCTTATTTTAGGTGACAGCCCAGTTGGTAATGAGCCAGACCTGTAATCCGAAGGTCGCCGGTTCAAATCCTGGTGCGGGCCTGTACCACAAATTCGTCTTTTCGGATTTATGTACGGATTTCTAACTATCACTTGCTCAACAGTGAAGGAAAACATCGTGATGAAACCCGCCCGTCCAAGAAAATTCATTTGCGAAAGACGAGCGGTCTACCAACCCGCATCGGGCCATCATGGTGGACTATGGCCTAAATCCCCTTCGTTTTTCGAAGGGAGGCCCGTGCCCCTCGGTGGGGACGTATATGGGCTGGTAAAAATTTAAAAAAATATACAAATTTGCCATGCCGTTCGTATTATAAAAGGTCACTGTTGCTTAACTCGACAGCTATTACCTGCCAACGTAAATATTTATGTTTGTGTCCCAAGAGACGCTAGAATCACGACGCAAGGTAAACCTTAGATGATCTTTTAAGCGTCTGGCATTATTATTTTTTGTAACTAGATAGTCCAGCTTGACAATATAACACACAGGAGTATGAAGCTTCTGTGAGTAACTGGAACAATGAACATTTATTTTCTAAATCACATTACAAAACACGAGAGAGATTACTGTCTACATTAAGATGACCTAAATATAAAATGACTGCCTATATACAACAGTTATGTGAGATTTGTTATTGAAATATTTATTTAATTTTTTATTGCAAACTATGCAGTGTACAATATTCCACCTTAAAATTATTAGATTTAAAAAATTTGTTAAGCCAATAATTACATAGTCTGTCTTATTAAAATTAATAACATTAAGAAAAATTTAAAGTAAAATTAAAATAAGAGTGTGAGCGTGTGTGCGTTTGTGTATATTTATGTGTGTGTGTGTGTGTGTGTGTGTGTGTGTGTGTGTTTGTTTGTTTGTTTGCGTGTGTGTGTGTGTGTATGTGTGTGTGTGTTCTGTTCGTATTTGCACTTCATTAATTATTCTGTTATCACGAGTAGAGTTTTGGTAGTGTTGTTGGTTTTTCGCCCACAGTCAAGAAGTTTGGTATGATTTTTTCATCCAAAACATTATGTCATTTTTATCTCCATGGTATATCTCTCCTGTAGTGTAAAAAAGCTCTAAATAAAGTAATTAGCGCAGCTCTTTGGAGCCCCTGATTGCTCCTGACACGTTACGTTCTCATGCTTTAGCTGCTCACTTTTATACTGCATTAGCTAATTCATTACACGATTCTCTTACAGTATCTTAAGACGAAATCGTACCATTTTCTGACTCATCTTTTTTACTCATACGTCAGATTAGCTTTCCGCCCACACCATCTTGTCCTCTTTTCCTGGGATATACTTCAATAAGTTGGTGAGAATGAGAATATTGAATAACAAAAAAGGCAGCCCACTAAACAACTTTCCCCAAGGAACATTTAATTACTCATACGATATCATGTTTGTGGATTCAACTCCTTTTATTTTAAGAAATAATTTAAAGACATACATACACTCTTACCTACTATAAATCCCTGTCGGTGTAGACAGAGCAAGATATTTCATAATTATATTAAAATATCAAAGAACCAACAAAAAATTGAAATATGTACCTATTTCTTTCCCAGGTTTACCTTACGAGGTTGTTTTTGGATCTCTGCCAGTTTTTGTATGCGAATTAGATCATGAAACTGAGCAATATCGGTTGGGGAGCATTTCAGAGAAACCACTAGTATTTTACATATTACCTTCGACTTATGTTACTTTGAAATTAATTTTTTTGCTTTCATTCTTTAACAGACTGGAAGTTTGTTATATTATAATTATAAATACTATAATTATAATATAAACTTTCTCAATAATACTCGTAGTTTAATACTACGTAGTTTAATTGTTCATTGAATACTAACCTAGTTATAGGTCATACAAACAAAGAAGTATCAAACAAACTCGTAAAGAATTTAAAAAATTCTGACCGTCTAGTTTTTTATCAACTTTTTGTAGTTACAAAACCCCAAAAAGTTAGTTAGTTATTCCCAAAAACTTAATTTCTATAAAGTAAGTAAATAGTATTCTTTTACTTTTTATAAAATTGAATAATTCATTGAATAGTCAGATCTTTTTTTAAGTTGTTTAATTTATATGTATAAAAATCAGTTGCATTAAACGTAAATCTTCTAATTTATGTGCGAATGCGAAATATGAGTGTATCAATACATGTGAGTGGATTGTGGTGTCTGAGTGTCGCGTGTTGTCACCGTTTCAGCGGCTGTCCGTGTCCGCCCGCGGCTCTCTTTGCTGGAAAAAACCCGTCCGCATCACAAGGGTTAAATCAAATAATCCTTTTGATTTTCAACCAAAAATGTAGTCAAAATTCATCTTTTGTAAAAAAGTACTATGAAAATGTTTTTGACTGTTGCGGTAAATTTATTTTTAAACATTTTAATGGTAAATTAATTGTGTTTAGATCGTACTATGTGGAACAATGACACATGTCATTGTCTTAAACAACCGCCAACAAGCTGCCAGACAGCTTATAAGTGTCTTTTTAGATCAAAGTACCTTCACCTTAGGAACAAACACACACAAACACAATACATTCTTCACACACACATATTCTTGTTTTTGCACACTTGCGACAGCGTTCTACAACAACTTTTATTCTCTTTTTTTTTTCTGATTATAGTTTTTTTTTAGTGTACATAGTAAAATCCCTAATTGGTCATAATTTAAAAACAAAAATCCCACAGCAATACGGAAGTGCTTATATCTGCCCTTCTCAATTACTGTAGATTTTTGTTAAGATATAAAATTAAAAACAAGTAATCTGAAAAATAGAAACAGACACAGAAATGCAGGACAAGTTAACAATATCTTTTCGTATCTTCCCTCGTATCGACTATATTCAGTTAGACAGTCAGTTCGTCACAAAGGCAGTGCGCGCCAAAACGAGGGGAAGGAAGTGTGTGACAAATGTCTCGGAGGCTTGTTTGCGGGTGCACCCAGGCGGCGAAACTAGTACAGACTTAAAATCTTCGGTTAAAGTCGAGGAACTTTGGAAAACTTCGCAACAAACGTGACGTTTGGTGAATATTGGTAACTTTAGACATAAGATGGTACCTACGTATTTTATGTTATTGTTATTATTAATAACTAGATATCTGCCCGTGACTTCGTTGCCTTTGCTACTTTACGACCCTTAAAATTGTTAACCTTCCTTTTCGCGTGTAGGTATAATCCAGCTTGCTTAATGTATATTCTAAGGTATAATCAAGTCTGTGGCGAACTCTTGGCGAACTTGACTAATCTTGGTGTTTGAGTTATTGTCGATTGACTACAGCCGTTAAAACCAAGTCAGAGGCCTTTGTACGGTTTGAAACTCTGACACCAGGGTTAACCAAGTTTGCCACACACTTGACTATACCTACACGATAAGAAGAAGAAGAATAGTAATCATTCGACAGCAGCTAGGGCCGTTACGGAAACGCTCGTGATAAGTTGCCAGTTTGGTCACCCATCAGAATTTCTGCCTCTGTGTACGTTAATTAACCTCACTAATCGGTTGAGATCAGCGAGCACAACTGGGCTACAAGCGATTCTTAGAATCGCTATGAAATCACAACCATTGAAAACATAAGTTATTTTTGTCCTTATTTCAACGAAACGAGACGGTGACGAGATGATCGAGACTTATTTATAATGTGTAACAGTGCAACCGATAGAAGAGTCCGAGGATTCAACTTCTATATACAGAGGCCAGCCCATCAGGTTACTCCATTTCCGTTGCAAACCCGCTCTTATTGCAACAGCACAGAGTGCAGGCGGGTGGTAACCTAATGGGCGGCCCACCGTACCACACAAATGCTGCTAGCAGACAGCTTTTAATAAAAACCCAACCCGCAAAACAATAAATTCCAACAATAGGACGCAAGACCGGCCTGACAAAGTTCTCCAAAAAAGTGCATTACGTGCAGAACGGTGCAATCAACTGCAGCGAGTGCATCCCGAGATAACAATGTAAACTGACGAATGATGCACGAATTTTCATTACCCTGAAACAATAGTATGACGAATCACGCTTGACGTGAAAATGAGTCGGAACTGGCTCAGTACATCTTTATCTCAGTGCTTCAAATAATTCACAAATCAGTTTCATCGCAAAAGTTCAGATAATACCGGAAACATAATTAAAATCGCTTTAGTTGCTTCTAAGCCCATGTTTGACAGACTCTAATTGTTAACGTCCATCTTTTCCGTCGCAGAGCAACAGTTTTATGAAATTAGGTATCATAATAAAAATAGGTCCTAACTCAATGACTCATCAACGCCCAGTCCAAACCCTTGGACTCGGAAAGCTAAAATTTGGCCCAAAAATTACCTTTCTAAAGTAGGCAAAGTATAAGGAACGGTTTTACGCAATTCCCAGATTATTTACCGAATCCTACTAAAAAAGATTATGAGAATGTGGTCTGTTATTCTTTCACGCAAAAACTAAGAATGGATTTTGAAATTTTAGACATTCTTACTGGAATGAAGTCTCAGGCGGTAAGCTATTGGTGTTAAAAAATAAGTCTCTCTATCATTGATGCTACGTCCCCTGCCTAACCTTGAACAATAGTATGCCGAATGTGAGTGCATACAGTTTTCTCGTGACAATTCAAACAACCCGTAGTTTATTATATCCGCTGTAACGGAAATATGAGGCAGTTTCCTTAAGCTAGGGCTGGCCTCGTTTTGCAACTGATTTATATAGTAGCAAGTTTACCAGCCGCGACTTCGTTTGCGTGGGAAAATACCCTACAACTACAACAATGCAAGCCCGTGCCTCATCTATGACATGCAAGCCCGTGCCTCATCTATCTACCCACCAAAAATCATGTTACACATCTTGCACTCTGTGTAATTGCGATAGAGACGGTTTTCAATGAATTTGTGTAACCTGATGTGCTGGCCTCTGTACTCATATCAGCTTTTTACACGGGGAATCAAAACCTGAACAAACGTTATAAGAGCCAACGTCTCTACCACTCATCCAATGTTCTATCTGAAATATTATATTCGTGTAGATGTCATAGTTAAAGGTCGAAATGCAGTCTTTTCTCGGAATGACTGTTTTTTTTCTAGGTTTGATTAGGTTAGGTTGCTACCTAGAACATAGGAGCGCTGGAGCTTCGAGGTTTGCATTTATTTTATTTTTATACTTTATTGTACACAAACATTTTACAATTTTTTTTTTACAGAGAACAGGATACACAATGGCGAGCTTAACTCAAAGTGAGTTCTCTTCCAGCTAACCTCTTAAGTGAGAGAGAAATAGTATTGGAGCGGGCAAAAGTGTACAACACGGGGAACAATAATAGTGACACGATAATATAATACCTTATTGGAATACATAGTCAAATAACATAAGCTAATTAATTAAATAAATATCTTACTTACCATACTTATATACTCATATATTATATATATTATATATATTATATATATTATATGCATATAACATAGATACTTGTACTATTTTTTTTGAGATAAGCTTTATTTATATTTTAAGAAAGGGGCAGAAGGCAGGTTATTTAATCCAATAACTGTCAGAGTTAAGCCTCGGATCAAATCGATTTACCACATCAATAAAAAGATTCTCTGGTTTACCTTCTAAGAAATAGGTACAGAATGACTAGTCAAATACGTACCTTAAACAGACACGTATTTTTGTATTTTGTCGTTTCACACAACTCAAAAATGTCAAGCTGGATCAATCAAACCATGGACTTAAATAGTATCGTCCAATTTACTTGAAACTTAATAAAAAGTTCGCTTCAACAAAATTTGAACGACTTATATTTCTGCGTTTCTAAAAACTCATCCCTAAGACGTTAGAAAGGAGTAAAAAAATATTGAAGATTAAAATAGACTAGTGATTAAAAAGTTATCATGTGTGTTGATACATATAGTACCTATGGGCTGAATTTTTTTTTATTCCTCACTTTTGCTTTTGGTGGTATATCAATTTTAGATGGTAATGAAAAAACAGGCCAGTTGTTTTTTGTTCTACCTTAAACAAGGAACAAGTGTTTTGCTTAATTAAGTCATTAAGTAAACAGCAGACCGAGTAGGATAGTGATAGCGCCGCGACAACACCGCGGTCCTATGTCAAAATGTCAACATTGACAACGCCATAGGGCGAGCAAGTCTTTGCGCGGGACACTCGCGCAATCAATGTGAAGTTTCAGCGTGAGCCGAGCGCGAGTTTGTCGTTATCATGCTAGAGCTGCTGTTCCTATTAATTAAAACATTTGAAAATGGAACCACCGAACAGCCCTAAACCTTAAACCCATCTTGGCATGAAAATATAGAAATGCCGCGGGAATAAGGGAATAAGGTGAATTTACTTTCAATCTATCGAAAGCTGGATTTGAACCGAGTCTACGTCTGAACCGAAACAAAGGACTCTCCGATTCCGAAACTTGCAGTGAAATAATGTAGGTAAATCATAGGTAGAGCTACCTTTTTACTTGGAACAGCAACTGTAATGTAGGACAACTGTATCAGTTATACAGCTACCTTACAAAAACTATCACTAAAGAAAATGAAGTCAAAAACTATATAGTCACTGCCTAAAAACTACCTAACGGATTTTCATGCGGTTTTCATTCATGAACGAAATGACTCAAGAGTAAAATTTTTTGTGTATAATACAGTAATGATTTGTATAAATTGGTTAAAATACGACGGTTATTATTAATGAAGATGTCGAAAAAAATCAATCTGATTTTCATAAAAAACCCCTAATCCTATTTTTAATAATTTCGGATTTTCTTTATTATTGGGTATTTTTAAAAAGAACCGGGATAACCAGAATCTGCCCGTAACAGAACCCTCACCTTTCTAATTTCACATTCACATTTTTCCATTTAAATTTTGACAAAGTGAGTAAGATGAATGCGAGTTATCGTCGTTGTCTGTGATCGCGTCACACTCGCTGATAAATGACGTGTAAGTTCAAAGTGCCACACGCACTGTGACTGCTTTCGACGTGCCAGTCCCATGCCAGTCACATGCCAGACGCAGGAGCGCATTCAGGAATACTTAAACTTCAAAAAAAGTTTTTAATATAAATCATGACATGACACATGTTTACATAGGGGCTTACAATCTTGATAAACTTGATTCAAATTTTCACTGAGATGGAAAAAGATGAATATTATAAGTTTAGCTAAAGTACCTGTGCAGCTTACTATCAGTCTGAAGTATCGTGAGCCGACAAACAGTTAAAAAACACTTTTTATATGTATCAGCAATATATTTACGCGCAAAGGTAAAAAAAGAAGAGTATAACGGTTCCTTTTACAAAATTCAATGACGATTAAAGCTGAATAAGGAGGCAATGGATCCTATTCTAACGCCGCATATCTTTATTGAGCATATTTTTCGATTTGCCCGCGTGTTGGCTCAGGCGATGTAATGTGATTTATGGGTAAAGTGGTGCACCAGGCATGTTTGCTGAGTTCCAAACCTCGTCGGGGTTAAAAAACTTACAGTTTGTCCCCCGTTGGTTTAAAAAACCGCTTAGAGCGATTTGTATTTTTGGTTACTCTACACTATCTATTACACTCACGCCTATAATCTATTTCGGGGTAGGCAGAACGTCATGTGGTTCTATAGTCACTACACGCCCAAATTTGAGAATAGCGGTGAGATGTGAGTGGATACTCTACACCAGGGGTTCCCAACCTTTTTTTGTCTACTGCCCACTTTAAGAATAAATTATTTTTTAACGCCCCCCTTTTTAAACATACTTAAAAACCGCTAAGTACTTATAACTGATTATTGAAACGCAACTTTATAGTATTCGGACAGAGTATCTTTTATTGAAAATAAAACAAACATAATCAATTCTTATATAAAAACTAATGTGAAGGTTGAATCTGATGCTGTTCAATAAGTTTGTTGATATCAGGTTCCAATTTACTCAAAAACAGCCGCAAGTCGCCACGTTCGGTAACACGCAAACGATTTCTCTTTTTAGTAAGCAGCGTTGCCACAGCACTAAATCCACGTTCACACAAATATGACGATGGGAATGCTATCAAGAATCGTTGAACAATTGACCACAATCCAGGGTACAATTGCAGGATCGATTTTTGAAGCCAAAATTCTTGATATCCATTTTTGAACTTGATTTTTATTTCTTCGTTTGTTGTCAATTCTATAAGTTCTTCTTCCAGCTGAGGTGACATTGCTATGTTGACATTTGGAAACGGATCTAACACCCAGTCTGGTATTTCCAAGTTTAAAATGTCCTGGTATCGTTCGGTGAAGTCAATGTGGAGGTTTTCCAAATGTTGGCAGTAGGCAAACAAGTCGTCGTTACTGCAGGATACTGATAAATTCGGAAAATTGTGAAACTCACGTCTGCCCATATTCTTTTTGTGCAGAAGCAGTTTGGCTGCGAAAGCAGCAACGACATTTTTTGTTTTAATTAAATTTAGTTCATCGCCTTGCAGTTGGAGGTTCATGTCGTTGAACAATTTATACAGGTCTGTCATGTAAGCTATATCATTCTTTGATGTTATGAGCTTGTTGCGCAGTTCTGTATCTTTAGTTTCCAAGAACTCTATCACAGAGTCAAACAGGTTGTAAAATCGAATCAGACAATTGCCTCTTGACAGCCAACGAACTTCAGTATGAAGCAATAAACGGTTGAAATCTTCGTCATTAGTAACACAAAGCTGATGAAATAATCTATCATTCAAAGAGCTGCTACGGATTTTATTGACTGCTTTGATGACATATTGCAGTGATTGAAATAGTCGTTCACTTAAGTTTCTAGCAACCAAATGTTGTCTATGAATAACGCAATGTATAGCAAGGACATCTGGAATTTTATTTTTTAAGTACGCTATGAAGCCTTTATGGCGCCCTGTCATAGCCGGAGCGCCATCCGTAGCAACTGATATAATATTTTTCAAAGGAATCTCTTTCTCTTCACAAAACTTTTCCAATGTATTGAATATGGTTTCGCCTTTTGTATCTGTCTCCAAATTTCTGGCAAACAATAGTTCTTCACGTATTTTCTCATCTTTAATAAACCTCACGTAAGATAGCAACAACGCTTCATTAGTTGGTAAAGTGGACTCATCGAGCTGAATTGAGAATTGACTAGTACTCAGATGATTGCACAATGATTCTTCAATGTTTTCAGCCATTTCATCAATTCGTCTTTGCACAGAATTATTACTCAAAGGAATTTTTCGGATAATATCTGCGGCCGGTTTATGAAGCACAGTAGTTATTACTTCCTTTATTGCTGGCAAAATTAACTCTTCTCCGATGTTGTGTGGTTTGCCTTTTTGAGCAATTAACAAAGAGATATTGTACGAAGCTCGAAGTCCGTCGTCATCTTGCTTAGCAGCCGCCGAAAATAGTTTTGATACACTTGGCTGAGTATTATGCTTCTTCTCTAGGTCTTGAAAATATGCTACATTCTTGTCTTTCTTATCTGGTTGCATTTTATTCAAATGATCTTGCAGTCTTGAAGGCTTCATTGCTTCGTTCGAAAATGTTTTTAGACATAGAAGACACAAAGGCGACGACGGGTTTGTGGGATTTTCAATAAATCCGAATTTAATATATTCCGCAGAGTATTGCCGTCTCTTCTTTTTTACTTCCGACATTGTTTTGTTTTGAGAAATACGTAAGTGTTATAATGAAGTACTGCTTATCTATTATGCGCGAAACCGCAAATGAAAATAAAATAAATTTACGTCGTTTATATAGGATTGCATAAGCAGCACGCACCAACAGGAATAAGACAAACGTGCATAAACTCGTTTATCTCATTCGACGCCCAATCGTACTCGACAAGCAAGAACAAGTATTATAGAACCAGTCGATTGATACAGGAATGTACAAATCGGATTATTTAACAAAAACTTGTTAAAACATGATTGCCCGCGGTCTATTATATCGAACCGAGTTTGAGCTATATCTTAATTAATATTAGTTGATGTTCACAAGATGTAGTCGAGAGTCGAGAGCTCAGTCGGTGTCTAAGAGTCTTCCTAGCTAGGTAGATGAAATTATAAATCGACCCCAAAGCCCTACACAACGCCCCCTTTTTTTTCTGGGTCTCTTACCGCCCCCCTTTAGGCCTGCAGCGCCCACAAGGGGGCGTTATCGCCCACGTTGGGAAAGACTGCTCTACACTATTCACTTACTAATGTTTTTAATCTTTACTCGTTGGTCAAACATGCTCTGTAGTTAGATCATATAAATGTATAAAATGATAAGTATATTTTAAAATATCATAAACTTGCTACAAATTCCTCGCAAAACTAATACTCGTCGGAAAGCGGAATCGCGACATTCAAGCGTTTGGTCAAAAATCTAAACATGTCCTCGATTTTGCGTCAATAATTCCGGTTGGAACGCAAATACAACCATCAACCGTCATCCGGACGGCCACCGCAAGTTATCGAAAAAAATCAAAAACCTTCAAATCTCATCTGTACGCGCGTTGTCGTGACAGAAAAAGCCCTCCATCAATCCGCGGGAAACCTATTTCCTAACACATTCTCGTCCCGGCCTTTCATATCAAGGGCTACAGGGTTGCACTCGACAAATTGACGCCCCTACCCTATTTTACATATATATTTCTATAATTAACATACAAAACAATACAGTACACTTTACTGAACAATTAAAAAAAAACAATGATACGAGGCTTACATATAACATCAGCATCAAGGTACAATATAGGCAACCCTTATCGCTTCAAGCAATTTCTTCCAGGTAACCTTTGGGTATGAAAAAGTCGTATATTGTAACTAATACCTAATATCACTTCAGAAAATTATCAACAGCAATATTTAAGTAGCAGTTAAGAACACTTTTTTGTTCTTAACTGCTACTTAAATATTGCTGTGGATAATTTTCTGAAGTTGGTTTCATATAATTATACTTATACTGTAAGTAAAACTACGTTAGTACTATTATTTATTCTGTGGTAAAACTGCAACTCTTGATAATATTTCCTATTTGTAAACTTAACCTGATTACAGGAAAAACTGTAAAGTTAAATTATCTATATGTATAAAAAGAACAGTATAAAATTATGTATTATTAATTAGCACTAATCTAAAATCGTAAAGTTTATAGAATATGAGTAAGTAGGACAGCAAGAGCTTAGGAAAGTTAGTAAAGATACGAGCGCCTCTAAAGATTACCGCCCTTACTCGACCCTTAACCGCAACGTAGGGAGCAGAAATTTCCAGATATTGCCGATCGCATTACGTCTTTATTCAACACACATTTTTTGTGAAATGGTTGAGCGAGGTGCTCCCTCAAACAAATCTCTTGGGAGAAGTAGAAAGTAATCGCCTGGAGTACGTCTTTATAATGATTGTAATTTAGTTGTTTTTTTCAAGTTTTAGTATGGGGAACGTTTTAGATTTCTAGATTACAGTTACGCACAGGTACGGTGGTAATAAATGGACGTATCTTATAATGAGCGCAAGACAGATTGATGGGCTGAAGGGTTTCTTTCGATTTATGTATGTACGTAAACACTTTATTGCACATAATAAAAATTACAAAACAAGAGATGGATTTATTGTGTCTTTTAATGAGGCTGACATAGACACAAGGTAATCTAAAGCCTGAACCAAATTTTAGATTTAAAAAAAAGTAATTCGAAGTTAAACCACAGTTGAAGAGCCTTGAAGACATGTTTTTACACGCTCCCGTAATCTATACTAATATTAAAAAGAGGAAATATTTGGTTGTTTGTTTGTTTGTTTGCATTGAATAGGCTCCGAAACTACTAGACCGATTTGAAAAATTCTTTCACCATTAGAAAGCTACATTATCACCGACGGACATAGGCTACATAATTTTCCCGATTCCCACGGGAACGAAGTCCCGGCCGGAATGCTAGTTACTAATAAAGAAATCAGAAATATTTTACATATCAATATTTTAATAATAAATAAGTCTCAATAGTGACTTAACTTTAAATTACGTTATGTTATGCAGATAAGGTGTTTATGAATAAGGATCATTTAGACATCTTTGCTAGGTCTAACAGTTTAAATTCAATTTTCGTAATATTTTTGGCCGTATATTTATATTAATGGTTATTGAGGAATATTATGCGTGTTTGTAGGTACGTATCTTAGAATACAAAACCCGAATAGTGACATTCGATCAATCATATTACGTGACACAGGCCGAGTACGATAGTGACAGCGCCGCGACAACACCGCGATCCTATGTCAAAATGTCATGTGTTTGTGTGTTTTGTTTTATGTTTGTGTTTTGGTCATTTGTTGTTATTATTTTTATTTTGTGTTGTTTATTCTTTTGTTTAATTGTTGTTGTTGTTGTGTTGTAGTGTGTATGTCAAATAAACGTTTTGAATCTTGAAATGTCAACATTGACAACGCCGTAGGGCGAGCAAGCCTTTGCGCGGGACCCTCGCGCAATCAAAGTGAAGTTTCAGCGTGAGCCGAGCGCGAGTTTGTCGTTATCGTGCTAGAGCTGCAGATCATATAGTAATATTAGGTATATGTGACAGACGTAAATAAAGGGAGTGGAAAGTAAATAGCAGTGCCATATATTTAAAACATCAATCGAATTTTGAAAAGGCCTGCATTGTCATGGATATCTGGCGCAATGTTAGTGAAATACTTCCACGCAGTAAATAAAGCTCTAGCGGCGTTTTTGTCAACAAAAATTCATAGATGTATTGTCAGGGAGTCCCTTTGTATGGACATATTTGGATGTGCCGTTGTGCGGCAATGCGAAACGAAAGCTAAAACTGGGTCTGTGGGTATTTGGGAATACTTTTTGCCAAAAACAGTGCAGGCAGTCGACTGACAAGCTGTCGGATGGCGATGACTATGTAGACGGACCAACTGCAAGTTTTAATCAAACGGAGCGCACCGACATTTTGTAGAAAAACATTTCTGCTTTCAAACAAATATCGGCCTCTACCTTTAACTTGATTCGACATTCTATTCCGTTCGCTTAAGAAACAAATTGATTTTATTTATAAATTACTTTTGTTTGAATACTAAAAATACCTTATCGAAATGAAAAATAAGCACAAAGATGCAGTCAAGCAGTGTTTTCTTTTTTTCTTATTCTCTTTTATCACTACTTTTGCGGTTTTCTTGTGTTTTCCTTTCGCCTTGGGTTGCCTGGAAGAGATCGCTATTTAGCGATAAGGCTGCCCTTGCACACTTTTGGTTGCAAGGTTGTATTGTATGTTTTGTCAGTCCTTTTTAAGTATGCAATAAAGTAATTATCTATCTATCAAGCTAAAGTGGGGCCATTTATTTTATCGCTGAACTCGGCAGACGACCGTGACAAAAAACTGGTGACCCTCGAGTTCGCTCCTCGTGAAGAAGAATTCGCCGGCCATACAGGTTTGCAACGTGGCCAGCATCTTGGGCACCTTTGAGCGGGCAGAATCTTCGGGAGGGTATTTTGACTATGGTTTGGTTAGGTTTATTATGACGAGGTATGTTTCTGATTACTTTTGTCTTCGTTTTTAACCCCCGACAAAAAAGAGGAGTGTCAAAAGTTTGACGTGTGTGTCTATGTGTCTGTAGCATCGTAGCTTCTAAACGAATGAACCGATTTTCATGCGGTTTTTTTTGTTTGAAATCTAGATAATTTTTTACTTTATTTTATCAAAATTAGTTTAGCCGTTAAAAAGGTCTAGGTAATTGAATGTCGGGGCTGATACAAGTTTTTTTTAATTTTACATAGCTATGACGACGAAGCCTATTGAGGCTCCGTCTTTGCGTTTCAATATTTATTATACTGTCTACCAAAATTATATACTTGAAAATATTCCAATATTACATGGAAGAGCTCCTCAGGGCCTGCTCTATGTTATCAGCTGCAGTAGCCCTGTTCCGCTCAGCTGACGTAAAGTCATGGATATTCACACCGTAACTCACGGGTCAAAAATTGCGGCTGATGTATGCGGTGATCGGGGCAAAATATTCACTGATCGGCAGAAAACAAGGGGCTGGGGACAATGTTTCAAAGCACTGCGTGATATAATAATAAATAAACGCTAGACACTCAAAGGCCCACACTAAGGATTTCCCTTGTGTCGTGGGTCCCTTGGAACACACATAAAGACAAACACAAACACCCATAACCCGAGAACAAACATCTGCTTTTTACACAAATGTTTGCCCCGATTGGGGATCGAACCCAGGACCCGCCGATCAAGAGGCATCGTCACTACCACTCGACCAAACCGGCAGTCGTATAAACAACCCAGTGGGATTTTAAGAAAAATCCTCTAAGCTTAATTCCTCTTGCAATATCCTATACATACATACATTCATACGCTCACGCCTGTAATCCCTAACAGGGTAGGCAGAGTATCAGTGGCGCTAGCGAACTTTGCGACGTTTGACACATATTGCGAGGGTTATTAGATGGAAAATGTTGTATAAGGAGAGAGTTTATCAGCCTTTCGCCCATAATTAGTTAGCGAAACATGATTTAAATCGAATGGACTGATTTTGATGCGGTTTTTTTTGTTTGAAAGCTGACTTAATCGAAAAGGTTCTTAACTTTATTTAATCAAAATTGGTTCAGCCATGTATAAATTATAAGGAATCGAAAATCGGTAGTTAATTTTAGAGTTATGTAATCTTCAAAAAAAGTTTCTTTTCCTCTGGTGGTAATTTTCAAATTATAATTAATCTAGATACCGCTGAGGGAACGGACATATGGACTGAAACCAAGGCCTTAAATACGGTATCTATTACAAGACTTATTTAATTTATCCTTAATAGTTTAACAGCTATGTTCTTGTCTGTAAAGTAATCGCTTTAAAACTTGTTATTCATAAAATCGCCGTTTTTTCAATTAAAAAGTAATTAGAATTTCCAATGCTAGTCGACCAATTACCAGTCGATTTCTCGTCTATTACTTGCAATTTGACCACGGTGCGCTAGGGTAGTTAAAAATTGACTGGAAGACTGCTTTTGATGGCTGATCAGTAATCACACTCGTTGTTTTGGATTTAAGATGCAAACTTAGATATAAATGCTCCTCGTAGTGGCAATCATCTAATCGATCTTAAAACTTATCACTTTTAGTCCCTTATTGATAAGATTGCATGTTTTATTGATATCTCTTACAGCTTGTATATTCTTTTTCTTATCGTGTAGGTATAGTCAAGGGTGTGGTGAACTTGACTAACCCTAGTGTCACAGTTTTGAAACCGCCAAAGGCCCTCTGACTTGGTTTTATCGAAAACAGCCGGGACCGACAGCTCAACGAGCCCTCCGAAGCACGGAAACAGTCGTGATAAATTTTCACTTTGGTCACCCATCAGGTTACCTGCCCCTGTATACGTTGCTAAACCTCACTGTTCAGTTCAGATCAGCGAGAGCCTCTGGGCACCTCTGGGCTACGAGCGATAAAATATGTTGAAAAAGTATTTTAGTAATGCAAAAATCAGATTTATGAGGCATATACATATGTCTCCACCTGTGTTTACGACTGAGGGAGCGTCTTTCGCGGTTGGATGAGTCTGAAGGTGACTTAGGTGACACAAAAAAGCCGCCGCGCCACTCGGCAGCCGCGCGGCTTATTACACGCGCCGTGCCCGCGCGCAGATTAGGTACCTAATTCCCCTTTCTCCGCATCTCATCTTTGATATTAGGCTGTTCATTGTACTCCTAGCTTTCCGCCTGCGACTTCTTTCGTGTGGAAAAGTTTCCTAAGGCAGTCACGGGCACTACAACTAGATAGGTTATAACAATAAATAATCCGTGGTTTATAAAAATAATCCATGAAGGAAGAATAAACATACAAACACTCTTTCACTTTTATGATTTATTCGATAGAGAAAGTAAAGTTGCAGTTATGTGTTTCACTATGACTTTGAACAAGACTATTTAACAAAAATATATATACAAATGAATTGCTGTTCGTTTGTCTCGCTAAAACTCGAAACTGGCTGGACCGATTTGGCAAATTTTTGTCTTGAAATTAAAGTGAAAGTTGGAAGGTTTAAAAGGGGAGATAATATGGAAAGATTGCGAGGAATTAATTCTAAGGCGTTACGAAGTTCGCCGGGTCAACTAGTATCTAATATTAGGGGTTCCACAAGCAATTAACAGACCAATTAAAGGGTCGATGGTTATATGAAAGCCCTATAAAAAGTAAGTTAATCAGCTAGAACGACTACTGGTTAAATATTTTCATTTTTTTTTCATTTCTTCAAAATTTTATTTCTTAACTCCTATAATACTGAGACACTGTTTACAGAATGATATCGAAAGGTTGGATACAATATACCAAGAAATTTAAAGTACAGTCAACAGCACATCAGGTTACCACAAACTGTCAAATTTCCCCAATGGAGAGTTTACTAACTCTAATGCTTCGAGATAAAATTGAAAATCGAATGAAGAAATTTGACAGTTTTGGATAGGATGATGCCGTTGTCCCTGTACAATAATATACTTATAGACATAGACATATACTTTATTGCACACCATAGATAACACAAAAACATTACAATAACAGGACAAGGACAGAAAACAGAAATGTACAAAAAGGTGGCCTTATTGCTAAGGTAGCAATCTCTTCCACGCAACCTTTGGGTAGGAAAATAATGGAAAAAATATAAAGCAGAGCGGGTGGTGGCTAACAATTAAAAATCTTTTCGTTTTATATGTATTTACTTATCTATGTAAATACATATAAAAAGAAATACAGACTGAACGACACAGGTATATGAATCCTTTATGCTACTAGGATTGTAGATGCAATAAACCGTTCAACGAATCCTAGAAATTGAATGCGATCCCTCGATACTCTCACGTTTTGATTTCACGGTCGACGAAGTGGACTACGCACGTAGCAAATTGCTACGCGACTCGTAGCAGCTACGTATCTCGGTGCAACTACGAAATGGGAGATGTTTCTAAAGAGAGCGTTATCTAGTAATTTAGCTACATCTATCAACTGCCGGTGAAATCACAGGGGGGTCATAAACGGAATCAGTCGATAAGGAGCGGCTCATAACGAGCTCAGAGCACGATACCTCCGCATCGACAACCATTAACTCGTAAACAAAACGAATGCGGACTCATCTAATCCCAAAAGGCTCACAACTAACTCTCACCTTTAACAATCTGGAAATCTGACATTATCAAAACGTCTAAGGCAAACCTTTCCTCTCTTTTATTCTCTAACAAAACTGACGGTATGGCTATGGCGGAATTTGGCTCTTTCACGAATTCTTAAGGTTGTCGGAATGCCAGTGTCGCTTAACGTGAAGAAGGCACAATTTAATTGCATATTTCTTGAATAAAAGCTACTTAGAATAACCGAGCTCTTACACTGGGCCGTCGAACAATAGGTCGCAGGGCGAGGTGCTTAGAGCCTTCTCAATGCTTCAGTGTGCTTTGAAGAGGCATGATTACAAATGTATATCATAAGCGGTTGGCGTAAGGTCACTAATTGAATGCAGATCGATTTCACAGCTGCGGAAAGGTGGCGCGCTGTGTTCTCCATTCACACGCACGGGCCGCATTGTTCACAACGCCCAAAGAGTATTGAAGTACAACAATACCTACTAGAATAGACATACCGAAGTAAAGTTTAGAGCTTTGCATGGGTGTTCAACTTCGATTGCAAAATCTAAGTTTTCTAGCATCTAAGTACAAGCCTTACTTAATTTGGGAGTTTTTGCTCAGTAGCATGTGTGATTAAAACCGTTTAATTAGATAATCGTCCACAAAAAACACTCAAAATTGGTCTCTTCCAGCACACAGTACAATCTAGTTCATTGTCGAGGAGTGATTTTTCTGCCCGGGGCAGTTTCCCAGTAATGAGTCACTTGACGTATTGTCCCGGTGGCGCCATCTCCTCCAAATTACTACGCCATTGTTGGAGATATTGTTCTCCCTACGAATATGTGCGAAAGGAAATGAAATCCTCTGTTTGCGAGATACTCTTGAGTTACTTCTACCTATCTGCAATGTTCTAAGTCATAGCTCATGATAAATGGCCAACTTAACTATAACTTTTGTGTCAAAGTTTTCAAAATGCTATTTTAATAATAAAAGACGTCGGCTAAGGCGCAAACCGGGATGCCTATTCCACTAATCAATGGGGTTTCATTGGTGGTTGAATGACAATGGTGAACATTTTACCTATTCAGGTCGTGAAATTGTAAACTGTCGAAACCTCATACACTTGATGACCGCCACACCGGCCAGCAGAGCCATTGCCAACCGAACGTTAAGTTGCAAAAGCAAATTTGTAATTCAGTTGGCGGTAGCGCCGCGCCGCCAGTCAAACTAACTGTCATCAAATGTATGAAATTTGGATAGTTCTCAATTTCGTCGCCCGAATGGATAATAAATGTCGACCGTTGTCATTCAAACGCCATTGAGACGCCATTGATAAGGCACGCCACGCATCAGGTGCGCCTGGTGGTACTTAGATAGAAACAGATAGAAGCGGTAAGCCTATGGCTCGCCCAAAGTGCGTCACACCCGCAGCCGCTCATATAAGCAGGCCGAGTACGATAGTGACAGCGCCGCAACAACACCGCGGTCCTATGTCAAAATGTCAACATTGACGACGCTATAGGGCGAGCAAGCCTTTGCGCGTGACCCTCGCGCAATCAAAGTGAAGTTTCAGCGTGATCCGAGCGTGAGTTTGTCGTTATCGTGCTAGAGCTGCTGGCCTGCGCCTTAGACTACAGCTTCGAAAGCACATAAAACATTTGAGATCAATTATTGCTTTACTATATTATTCTTTTTCGTACATCAAGCTGCACCAGCTCTTGTGAATTCCTTATATCGTTTTTTAAATCTCTGATCTCTTATCATCTTTTCAAATCAAGGATTGTTTCAAATAAATAAAGTTCTCTTCTTTTTGACTCCGTCTCTAATATAGACCTTTGTAGACGTGCGAAAGGAAATTAAACTCTCTGTTTGCGAGATACACCTCGGTAACTCTCTAGCTCTGTACTTTGACGCTAGAATAAATAGGTTTCAGCACTCCTGATTCGACTTGATGGATGCGTCTATCTTAAAGCTAAAATAGGATCTAAGTACTTTATATTGTCTTTGTTTAGGTAGACAAGAGCTGTCAGAGCATTCAAGTTAATTCTAAAAAATACCAAGTAACAGTGTATTACTAGAGGATGCCCGGCACTTCGTTGCCGTAGGAATTTCATAAAATCCTTCCTCATTCCTTGCTTAATAAGTCCAAGAGTTTGGGCTGGGCGTTGATAAATCAGTGAGTCAGGACCTTCAATTTTGTTTATTAAAAAAGAAGGTTTTCCTTGATAAACGTTAAATCCCTAAAAAACCGAAACGTTGTATCCGGTTCTTCCAAACAATAAAAATTATGAAAGAAAAACACTTCTTTTAAAATGAAAGCGGTAAAATGTGTGTCTTATTTATTTTCGTAAATCATGAAGTATGTTAAAAACTTATAGTATTAACGTAAAGCAGTTGAAAACATACATACAATGATGTGTCAATTGTCCCCATGCAGATGCTCTTCCAGATTCTAGTCCAGTATTGTGACATAACGTTACTTCATCATCATGTCAGCCGCAAGACGTCTACTGCTGGACATAAGGCTCTCCACATCTCCAAATCGATCTGTCCTACGCCACCGGCATCCAACAGCCCTCCGCAATTTAAAAGTAACGTTACATATCTATATCTATGGGAACAACTTGGTATTTTATTGTTCTATGGAACAAATTTTGTATTGAATTTCATTTTCTTCGTTCACCGCCAACTCAACCAGACAATAAAGATCTTACTCGGCAAGAACTGCAACATCTCGCTTTCTAATAATTGGACTGTCTTTTAAACAAACTTCAGGACTGCATCGTCGCCGTTGTGCGTCCTTATCTAAACCATTATGTTTACTCTAGTCTGAGAGAGATAGTAGATAAGAGGTTGATTCTATCGCTTTATGGTATTGACTGTCCGATGTTAGGAACCAATTTAACTCTCTAAAGTCAATTATAGTTGAGTTTAGCTAACTTTTAAAACTAGAAGAACCATAAGCAGTTTTATTGAAAGCTTTTCTAGATGTTGATAATCTACAAGTCATAATTTGGTCTGTTTGTCATGGGCCTATGAATCGTAATAGAACTGTTTAATTTTTAAGGTTCCGTACCCAAAGGGAAAAACGGGACCCTATTACTAAGGCTCCGCTGTCCGTCCGTCCGTCCGTCCATCCGTCTGTCACCAGGCTGTATCTCATGAACCGTGATAGTTAGACAGTTGGATTTTTCGCAGATGATGTATTTCTATGTGCTCTATCACAACAAATACTAAAAACCAGAATAAAATAAATATTTAAGTGGGCTCCCATACAAAAACCGTGATTTTTTTGCTCGTTTTTATAGAAAGTCTGTCCGAGGCTGTATCTCATGAACCGTGATAGTTAGACAGTTGAAATTTTCATAGATGATTTATTTTTATTGGTCCTATAACAATAAATACTAAAACCATAATAAAATTCATATTTAAGGGGGCGCCAATACAAAAACGTTATTTTTTTGCTCGTTTTTATAGATAAGTCTGTCGGAGGCTGTATCTCAAGAACCGTGATAGTTAGACTGTTGAAATTTTCACAAAATATGTATTTTGGTTGCTGCTTTATCAACAAATACTGAAAAGTAGAATAAATGAAATATTTAAAGAAGCTCCCATACAACAAACGTTATTTTTTGCCGTTTTTATAGAGGTAATGGTTTTTATAGAGTCCGACTCGCACTTGGCCGGTTTTATAGGTAATGGTACGGAACTCTTCGTGTACGAGTCCGACTCCCACTTGCCCGTTTTATTTCTACTATTTTTGGTTAACCTTATCTTAAAAAGGATCAGATAAAGAATGTCAATTATAAGTACATAGCCCATATAGTGCAATAGGAAATATATGGGGTGACTCTCCCCATGAAACTGAATTTGTTTTCCCAAGGAACAGTTGAAAAATAATAATTTCGGAATCCTATTAATAGGCAAATCAGCTGATCCTGTTTTAGTTTTTTACAAATAGCTCATTGAAATCGTATTAAAAAAGAATTGTTCAAATCAAATGAGGTAGTTCTGATTTTTTTATGAGTTGGTAGTGATGAAACAGGGGAAGACAAATCCAAGTTTTCGACCTCGAAAGTCTTCGGGATCATAGTTAAATATTTGAAAATTCATTAAAATTTTGGACTTTTTTATTTTTAGTAAATTTTTACGGCAAAAGTTACTATGCACACTTATTATAAGACAAAATTTTCAATGAAATGAGACTAATTTGGTTTTGTTAGGCTAAATAGTTTATGATTTATAGCTATTCAAAAGTTGCCAAAATTTCAAAAATCAGGTCGAAAACTTGGATTTGTCATCACCCGTTTCATCACTACCAACTCATAAAAAAATCAGAACTACCTCATTTGATGTAAGACAAAAAATGCCAATTCGATGGACTAAAATGACAGTGTGCTTCGAATCAAAACGTGGGGCAAAGCTCTAGGAGGCAGATTAGGTACTCGTCCGTCTACTGGTTTGTTTGCAGTTGACAAAAAGAAAAATATTTGTACACGACCTCAATATTCAGAACAAAAGGAACCTGCTTCAAGCGGTGCAGGGAAATGAGACAACTTTAACAATTGCAGTCGCCGCCATAATCACTGCCCATGGAGTTTTGTGGGCACGAAATGTAGAGAAACGTGTTTATTCCTTGTTTTAAAGCCATTGTTGATTTAAAAAGAAAGTTACATGGATGTAGAAGGGAAATAATGTAAGTAGTTAATTCATTATTTAAAATATCTCCGTCTATTGCAGCTTCTATTCCTGACAGATCGGGTTCTCAACCAAAACATGAAACTGTTTGATTTTTTATCTCTATGGGGTGATTGCAAACTATTAACACCAGCAAAACTTTAGTCGTGAGTCTAACTGTGAAACCGAATCACTTTCCCAAAGGAAAATCCATGGTGAATGTAACACTTTTTTACCCGACTGCGCGATGCAAAGGAGGGTAATGTTTGTTTGTACCTTTGTGGCACTATTTAGACCAAACGCTTGAGCCGATTTTGATAAATGATACGTCGTTGGAGTCGTCATCGCGGCGCGAATGTCGTAAAAAGTATAAAAATTTGAAAAAATCTAAATTTTGGACGCCATAATGTGTAAAAGACAAAAATAAAAATCGACGAACTATGTCAAGTGGGATATCGTTGAATAGATATTTAAAAATATTTTTTAGGTTTCTCATATTGTTTTTCAATCAGAATCACTGTTTAGGATCTATAACGATTTAAAGTTGGTTAGTAACGATTCTCACTTAAATATTTCAAAAAGTGAGATAAATATACAGCTAATGAGAAAATCAATAACCAAATATAAATATCTGACCCTAACCTAACTAAAAAGGGTAAAATAAAATAAATTTATTTAAAAAATTAAAAAACCCGACTGCGTAGTAAAAGCTGAAAAGAAAAAACAAGTAAGTCCGGCAGTCGAGACTTTTGTTATTGAATATTATTGAATAACATAACAATTTTATCAATCGAGATCCATCAAAAATCCGGCTTCCGATTGTTAAAATCGTTATGTTATTCAATAATATTCAATAACAAGTCTCGACTTCTGTACTTGCTTGTTTTTTCTTTTTAGTTTTTATTACGCAGTCAGGTTTTTTTTTTTTTTTTGTCTATTTTTTACTTACGTTTCTTAGCTAAAGTGGTTCAGTATTAATGACTGATTCATATCCTTAACGTTTACGTTTTTAAAGACACTCAAATAAATATATGTATATTTTTTTAATTTCCTCGATATTGTAAAATAACAATTTCTGCAATTCAATACTAACTTCAATAATTTCTATATACGACCCACAGCCTGCACTGCCTTACATTGTTCCGTTGCGCGGAGTCCTCTTATTGAACGCATATCGAATATTGAAAATTGTACCAGGGTACGTACGACCTACAGTTTTATAGAAAAATTCAATTTTCCAACGCGATATCGCCGAGGTAGGTAGAGTAGTACATAACTAGAACGCGTGCAACTGATTGCTTCTCGTACCAGTAATTCTGTTCTAAGTTTAAGATTCAAATGCGACTTATTTAAAATTGAATAATAGCGCGCACTAGAATGGAAAACTCACTTTTAAGCTTTTCTGAATCGTGGATCCCAGAGGCCCAAACAAACTGACACTAAAATTATCAAAAAAATTTTTTTTATTGTCAGACCCACAGACCTGTATCGAGATAGACGGTAAAAGTTTAACTACCTTGCGTGTAAAAAGTGTGATCTACGGTCACAGTTTTGTCCGACTTAAGTCAGTCTGCTTGAGACCTATGCCGTAAATGATAATCGATTTTAATCGGATTTACATTACTGTTTTACTTAATTAAGTGCCTTTGAATCGTTTCCGCGTGGTCTGGATTTCCCATGACTAAATTTCGCTCGTGAGGTTATTTCAGGTACGAAAAATTCGACATGCTAGGTTCTCATACAGTTTGAAGGGCTCTTTTCGTCTATCTCGATATAGGTCTGTGGTCAGACCTGAAACAAAATATTTGTATCCACACAAAACTGTTATACACATATCATAATACATAGTTTTATCTATAAATATTCCGGAAACTTCACGTATAATAAATAGTGCCAACTATCTTTTTTCAGCTTTTAAAATAGTGTTTATTTCGTCGGTAACCTATTTGCTTCATTACACTGTTTATTTGCTTCATTTTCCACAAATAGCACAAAACAGTTAAAATTCAGAATTCAGCGTCATACAACATGTAACAACTTTTCACCTTTAATTCTCCCTCAACTCCAACACTCGCGTCGCAAGATTAAAACGAAAGTTACATTGTTCCACCTCACTTTGCAAGCCCGTCACACACGGTGCGGTCCACGAACAATGGAACAGGGGCGATTTCTTCCATTCACAAGCATAATAAACCTGTTGCAACCCATCAGGGTAACGTACAATAAATACGTGCCAATAATTTAAAATGTTTTCTTTTCAATATCACCACACTCGCCTTGTTGTTTTTCATCATATAAAAAATCGACGAAACTAAAAGAAACAATGATATTGTGGCAACTTTTATTCCAGAATATTTTTCATCCCAGAATATTTTTCATCTCAAAGATTTCTTAAAGCTGAAATGTAGGTCGATTAATAGTATTAAGAGAGCAATCGAAATCCATTTGTAGATGAAGACGAAACGATAATCTCGTTTTATTAATTACGGAGATGAGACATTTTATTACAGTAGAAATGATGATTTTATTACACTTTTCGTAATACATTTTTTGCCTTTTTGTGTAGGCAACGATAAAGTTGGTGCATTCAGGATTCTAGTTAATATAGGTGGGTGGTAATAAAATGTAAAGCAGGCGGTGCGGTGTACGCCTGTGTGTCAGGCAGACGCGAGGCGAGGTGGCACATTAGGAAAATCCAGATCTGCACTACGGATGCCGGTTGCATTTCACCAGCGAAATTATCGCGAATTTCCACATTCCCAATTACATTACAATTTAAATCGCGTCCGGGCCAGGTTATAAGACTTCCCCGGCATTTTGTACGGACATCCAACCATGCGTTTAATGCGGTTTCACCACAACGTTTTGGAGTAATATTTTTCGGCTTTTAAACTATTAACACTGATAAAATACTAAATATCTAGTAATTAAATAGAAATGTTAATTTTTTTGTATACGTTATAAAACTAAGGTCACTATAAAGAATTACAGAGTACAGTGCTTCTTTTTTCTTATTGTGCAGATTTCGCATGAGTAAGTTGAATTTCAAATGACAAGAAAGAGTCTGTTTGGCGAGAGACATCATAGAAGCACTATATAATTTAAATTATGACTTTATTTTAATCCATAATCGGTGCATAGATAGATCACCTAAATAAAATATCACACTGCGGATGTCGATCTGTTACTCCGCTTTTACGTAACAGAGAAAAAACAAACAAACTAGTATACTCACTTTTTTTCAATAATTTTAATGGAACCATGTGACCATAGCTACCTACTTTCCTTTAGTATATTTATTATTATTGGATAGATACAATTCGACTGCGTAACTGTAAAATCAATAAGCCATTCGGAAGTAATTGCAGATTATCCGTCGTTTGTTACCGATCCGGAGCTCGTAAAACAGTGCACCATTCTCGATTCGCTTCTCTTACCTTAAAATACAAGTACAGACAGCAGCACGTCAGGTTACCCGTTTGCACAACGAAAGCCGACGCTATTACGAGCGAGATAAGGGCGACGTCAAGGTCAACATGTATAGCCTGATGTGGTGTGGTGTGTACCTACTTACCTAGTACATACCTACGTCTATCTACAAAAATCAATTGCATAATGCCTTGGTATTCCAGATCCATTTATCCATTCACTCACGCCTATAATCCCTGACGGGACAGACAGGGCATCATGTGATTCACATGACGCCATGTTTGACATATATTCTGAGGGTTATTAGATGAAACATCAGTATAGTGGTGATAGAATGTCAGCCTTTTGCCGACGATATAGCAAACCCTCCGCTCCCACGTACTGGTTTCTACAGGGCTTTAGGTAAATCTCTTTCAACCTCTCGGGTGGCTAATCAGTCCATTAAACTGAACAACATCCCCAAGAAACATAGGTCAAAAGACGAAAAAAAAATTTTGATCTCCCATAATGCGCTATATGCTGATGAAGTTTGTATGGGAACTCAATTTTTTTTTTCGTATTTTGACCTATGTTCCTTGGGAAAGTTGTTCAGTTTCATGGACTGATTAACCACCCGAGAGGTTGAAAGAGAGCCCTGTATAGTATTCCTCAAAAGAGTTGGTAGCTGGCACATTCTTCCATAAGTTTTTCTTTCACTCGCAGTCTAGCGTGGACACTTTCGCAACAATGGTTTTCCTAAAATGTATTTTCAAAAACAAAAACATTGTCTTTTGATTCATCGTTTTGATTTGAGAGTGTGAGCGTGAGGTGCTATTTTTATCCATAGTTTAAAACTAGTTCTAGTAATATTTTTACTAGTACTGCTAGTACTAAAAGCTGTAGTTTCATGTAAAAAAGATACAAAAATTACAAACATTGAAAGATAGCTAGTTATTTTGGAAACTTTAGACTAGTAGGTGTATGCAAGTAACAGGCGATTATCCTACGATCATCCTTCTTTAGAAATGTCGTGACATCGCAGTTTAGAGCAATCTATTGGGTATCATCGATTTCACGGGACTCGCGTAGTCGTATTTGAGAATCGCATCGTAAGTTTATGATGTCCTAGTGGACGAAATCAGGAGTGTTACCACTATGTCTTAAAACAATGAAGGTAAAGGGACAACGCTCTATACGCTCTCTTACCGTCTTCATCTTATAAATATTCAAAAAAATCAAAATAGGTGGGTAACTTCTTAATCTTCTTTTTTCTTTTACAATAATTAATGCCATGGGATAAGCACTCTCTTTGTCATTTTTTTGGGTCTTGGCGGAAGATCAGCGCTTGATTGCAACTTAACATTCGGTTGGCATTGGCAGTGGCGCTGCTAGTCAGGGTGGCTGTCATCAAATATATAGAATTGAGATAGTTCTTTTCGCTATCGGAACGGATAGTGTGTGACCATTGTCATTCAATCGCCATTGAGAAGCCACTGATGATCAGTGGAATAGACGCCCTGGTCTCAGATAAGGTGTGTAAACAAAGCTGTCACACTCCTACGGAGGTTCTATAGCATATTGCACAATGCACACTAACTCCAAGCAAAGCAATACCAGGACCGTTATTTACCGCGCATCTTCAAGTCGCCTGCAGTCGCCCATTCGATATCTCCGGAATTTTAACTGAATTCGCTCCACATTGCTCACTTCCCCCACCCTAGGAATTGTCTCTCCCACTTCAGGTTTAGGTTCCATTTGAATCGAAATTGTTTCTAAATCTTGGTGATTTACAAATGCCTACATTTAGGTAGATATTTTAATTGTCCTGTAAATTATTACATTATATGTTAATTGCTTGCTGAGCCATGTGGAAATAATTTTAGCCGTTATCCTTTTTAGATTTTATAATCTTAACTATCTAAAAATCTGTAAACTATATAAAATACCTGAATCATCCACCACATCTAAATCTTTGAATCTGAAAGCTTTAGCTGAGTAACAACTCTGGATACCTTGAAATTGTTACGGAAACAAAGTCCCGGGTGATCTCTAGTAAACATAAATAAGAGGGTAAATTGAAAAAAAAACATGTGTGTAGAGAAAAAGTAATTCCCCATGAAAAATAAAACGAACTTCTTACGACTATAATTCTTTTTATTACATCTACGTTTCTTTTTAGTCTGTAAGAGTTTGTAATAATGAGTTTCCATACATACATACTATAAATTCCTAAAGAGTAGTTAATACCAAGGCGCAAAGGTTACCTAACAAACCATGAAATCGAGCTCTTAAATACTTCAATAGCCCAGCGAAGAGTAGCCTGCGGATTACAACGCTGCTAATAGGTACTCCAAGTCGTTGAGTTCCGAAGTCCACCAAATTGCAAAGACAAGGAACTTCATTTGTTAAGTGGCCTTCAATGCTGGCAAGTTGGGGAGGAATTTTAATTTAATTTCACGCCACTAGAGTTGCCTGCATCACCCTTTCAGATCTAGATTTAGTTTCGAACAGAACCCTATTCTAAAGTTGTTCTGTTACTATGTAACTACTATGTCATGATTCCGAAATTATATTCCCAAAAAAATGTATTGGATGCGAAAAATCTTAATGTAGAGTACATGGGTGTGCATCTCGCCCTGTTGTTTGACTGCAGAGAGCGAGCCAGCCGCAATGCATATTGCAAAAACGAAATAAACCAACTACCTACTCTACTTTTCATCCAGTAAATAATATTACTGCAGTTCGTACGAACCTCGAATTAGTGAGGTTTTTAAAATGCCATTCATTCTCAGAAACCTTTTCATTAATGCATATGAGAACAAATTTTAAAATTCAAGATAGAAATGGAATTTTTTGAAGAAATAAAATTTTTAATTAAAAAAATATTTAGTTTTGTATTTCTAAAGCACAAGGCACAGTTCGGTTTCCTAAACTAAAGTAGTACTAAAAGGATCTTGTTCACTGGTGTTGAGGTTCAAATTATAACAAACTAGCTTTCTGCCACGGACTTCGTTGTGGGAATTTGGAAAAAATATATAGCCTATGTGGTAATCCAGGGTGTCAGCTACCTCTATACCAAATTTTATCAATTTTGGTCCAAAAGTTTGAGCGTGAAAGATTAACAAACATCCGTACATCCTAACAAGCTTTCGCATTTATAACACTAGCATTCCGCCCGCGGCTCCGCCCCCGTAGACTACAGATTATATCGTGCCCAGCTGTGGGATTAAATGGAACCTATGTCATTCCTCAAGGTCTAATCTATCCCTATACCAAATTTCATCAAAATTGGGTCAGTAATTTAGGCGTGAAAGGGTAACAAAAAAGCAAACTTACATTCATAAGTAGTATATTAGTAGGATTTGATACCAAGAACGAGGAAACGGCGAAATGAGGAAACCCTTTGTATCCAACCATACCCAGTGATCTTCCAAGCGACTATCTTCCAAGAATACACACAGCTCATCGTGTTCAGATACATTTTTACCAGATATAGAATGCGGAAAACGTCTTCGTTTCACCACGGATGAGTGAAAACCATACATCCTCGAGTTCTCTAACCAAGTGCGCTTCACTCAAGTGAGGACAGACCCGCATTCGGCATGAGAATATATCTTATTTTGTTCTTGTTTATCAGAAAGTGAGACTTGTTTGAAGCAAAAGTTTAAGAAATAAATGAATCAAACATAGGTTTCTGATCACGGAACTGGTATTCAACATTTCAAGATATAGAGAAATGGATGCAACTTTAATAAATGGGTAGGTCCCGTTTGACTTAGATGGAAAATTCTGACGGATGGATTTTTTGTTCGTATACATATATTTATTTGTTCATTTTTTTAAAGATTTTTTATATTTTAGAAAGTCGGAATTTGGTTTCTTTATTATTGTAGTTAACTAACCTCTTCTTTGGATAAGGGAAAATATGCTTACGACTCACTATGATGTCCCACCCGAGAGTTATTTACGAGTAAGTTGTTTTGATTATGATCCTTTACTTTCTAATCAAGATTCGAAATTAAAAATACTTCTCCCAAATGAGTGTCTGGCAAAATCTGCGGGAATTAATACCTAATTAGACCCCTTGCCGCGGCTGTTTGAGTTCCCCGCCCAATCCAATTGCAACTCGGTACTCAGTGCGGTAACTTACTTCATTAAGAGCCCATGTACAACTGTACACAGGTACAATGTGGTTCATCAACGGTTACTAGATTTGTTTCGAGCTCGTGACGTAATCAAACATGCTAACTCAACTATCGAATATACATAAATAATAAATGTAATAAGTAAGCTGTTTCCCGTGACTTCGTATGCGCGGGTTAACTTTCTTGGTAAAAAACATAGTGACGTAACTCAAACAAAATGTTAACACTCAGTTGCAGTAACGAAATAGTTAAATAATAATAAATAATAAAATCATTTATTATCAGGCATCTAAGGCCGATAGATAAATACCTTACAGACTAACATACACACACACATGTTAGTCTGTAAGGTCTTAGACGCCTGCACCTTGAAATGTAACGCCGTCAACAAGACTGAAAATGACAGCATAGTTTTAAAACCACTAGTGATCTGCCTACCCCGATAGGGATTTTAGGCGTGAGTATGAACGTCTCTAAAACTGGGCGATAACTAGCTACGTTAATTGTGTGGCCGAAAAAACTCGAGAAAATTATGATACCTACATTTTTTTGAAGGTGTGGTATATCTTTTTGGTGAAACAAAAAAGCTGATTTCTCATTTTTATTATGTTTTTGTTATAACTTCTACTTATTTTCCTACGTATCATGGCAATTTTCCAGCTATGTATAGACGCATATCTTAATAATTTGCTACCTAACAAATTACTTGTACATTTTTATTAGGTACCTACACAAAATTTTCTACTATTCCCATGACACGTTTCTTTATGTAAAACGTGTAAAAATAATGAAACTGCGGCCTGATTAATACGTGGGTAGCCACAATAGCAAAAGCGAACATTTTCAGGAGGAACTTGTGAACAAATAAATTTAATTACAAAATGATAGGCCCACGCAACACGGCCGCATGGTTGCTCGTTCATTTGCATATATTACTTGTCTTCACGCTGTGACCCTTTTGGTGTAGGTAGTGTATCGAGCGCAACTGCTATTTTACAAATCTTTCTTACTTGTCTTATTGGAAATTGGATTCTTTTTCTTCGCAATTTTGACATCATCACTTGGCACTGGCATCTCTTACATCTCCTTTTGAACTGACTTCGAAAATGGAGGTCATTATAAAATACATGAAGTGATGTTTATTTAAGGTCTTTCTTCCACATGGTAACGAAATAAAAAATCAGAGTAAGTTTCTACCCCACCAAGGTCCTACTTGAAAAACATTTTCATGTGAGTAAATTACTGCCTACAAAATTACAAGAATGTTTGACTTAGGTACAAAAGTGCGCAAAGGCGGCCTTATTGCTAAGCGCCATCTCTTGTTTTAGGGGCAACTTTATGAAACGAGAGTGGTGCCGATTGTTTACCAAAGAACAGGTGTTTTTTTTTAACTCACGTAGGATCAATGATTAAAAATAAAAGGAACGGGGACGGACGGACATGCAGGCAAATTAATCCCTCAACTCATCGGAAACGGAAAAGGAAATGAAATGGCCCACTCAAGATTAACTGGGTAAGCCGATAGCCTAGTTTTGGCTTAGATTACTTGTGGCATTGTGTCCCATGTTATAAAATATTAAGCGTACCTCATATCACTGCTAATATCGTTAATATCAACGTGTTTGTTTTGTCCTGCCTTTACTAGAAAACGTAGTAACAATAGCGCTATTTTTAAAACGCTCACTTCAATCAACTAATCAACTAAAGATTCTAGCGATATCTTTAGTTGATTATGGATTCTGTTGATTTGTGAATTTAATTTAATACTAAATCGTGTCTAAATTCGCGTATACTAAGTTTATGTATTTACCTTTGTTTCCGAAGTTTTATTATTAAATTATGTGTTCAAATCGCGAAGTTTAAAGTGTTAGATTTGTGAATTTATTAACCTCTAAAATCCAAGAGTGCTTAGACCCATTCGTTTTAATTAAAAAGTTTGAGAATATTTTACGAATATTTCCAAAGGAGGGATAGTTAATTGGAGAGGTAAAGAGAAAATAGACCACTTTTCCACGCGAGCGAAGTCGCGTAAAGCTTGTTGTAGTGCCGGTACATTGTAAATGATTGTACTTACGTCAGTTGAGATTGGACTTTGCCACGAACGGATGTCGTTTCATTTATTCCGAACCCTAAATATCACAGTGACGACGAGACTGGGATTTTTTGTGCGTGTGAGGACGGATATCGAACTAAGTGATAAAAAAAACAGGAAAACAGTGTTAGTAGACTTAATTCGGTGATTTCGAGACTTGTATTTCAGAACAATGACGGTGGGTAAAGTTAGTGCGTTTGACGTTAAGAACAGAGTTTGGTCGAGTTATGAAGAAAGACTGGAGATGTACTTTGTGGTTAACCAGATTAAGGACGAACTAAAATTACCAACACTAATCGCAGTAATGGGAGATTACGCGTACGAGTTGTTATCAAATCTTACCAGCCCGAAGAAACCGAAAGAAATGACATACGCGGAGGTAGTTAGTTTATTAAGTCAACACCTACACTACAACCGGCACCTTCTGCTTTAGCCGAGAGGTTTCGATTCAGGCAGCGACGCCAGGCCAGTAACGAAAATGTAGCCACTTATGTGGCGGAACTAAAGACATTGGCACGACATTGTAAGTTCGCCGGCAATCTCAACGAAAATCTAAGAGATCAATTCGTTTAAGGAGTGACGTCATTCGTCAGCGCTTGTTCGCAGAGGACGATTCAATAACATACACCAAGGCACTAAAACTAGCTATTTCCCTCGAATCCGCGGAGCCGGATGCGGCGGCGGTCGAGGTGAAGACAGGGAGCAGCGGTGAGGCGACCGCGGGGGGCGGGGAGGCCCCGGTGCACGCGGTCGGGTACAGCGGCGGCAGCGCGGGCGCTGCAGCGGCCGGGCACGCGGCGCGACGCGCCGGCCGGCGCGGGGACTAGCACGGGGTGGCGCGACCAGCCGGGGGCGGCGGTTCAACTGCGGGGGCTGTGGGGCCACGGATCACGGCTACAATGCATGTCGGTTCCGGGACTACGTGTGCAGTTCTTCGGCGGGTTTGCCCGGAAAACAGCGACGCGTCAAATGCTTCAGGCGGAAGGAGCCGCACGCAGCAGCGCCTTAATTACGGCGAAACGGTGGAGGGGAAACAGACGAGAACGACATGGAGGAAGATTTCCATCACCTGTGTTTGAACGATTATCGAGCGGTGAGTTTGCCAATCATTATAGACAATATCACTTTAAATATGGAGGTAGACACGGGCACAGCAATATCGTGTGTTAAGCATAATAAAATCGAGAAAAGTGATTGTGTTCTAAACTTTTAAAATGGTATAAAAATTTGACCAGTCGGAATAATTAAATCAATAGTACGGTATGGAGAGTGCAAAAAACAGTTAGAGTTATTTGTTATAGTCTTTACTGGGTCGACAATGGTTAACTGAATTGAATATAAAAATACCTATGTTTGCTAACTGTCACAATGTAATACCAGAAAAGATTAAAGAAAACACGTGAAGGAGTACAATTAACAAACGAAATAAATGTTATACTTTCCAGGTATAAGGAGTTATTTAGTGGCAGCCTGGGGCGATACACGGGAGGCAAGGCAAACTTGCGGGTGCGAGAGGGGGCAGCGCCAGTGTTCCACCGCGCCCGACCTTTGCCCTACGCGCTGCGTGACCGCGTCGTCGACGCCGAGCTGGATCGCATGCTGCGCGATGGCATCATCGAACCCGTTGACTGCTCCGACTGGGCGTCACCCTTAGTACCGGTAAATAAAGCGGACGGCTCTTTGCGAATCTGTGCAGATTATAAGGCTACGTTAAACCCAGTTTTATTAGCTGATCGTTATCCGTTACCAAAAATAAGATGACTTAATGGTTAAATTAAGCGGGGCTCGTTATTTTTCAAAAATAGACCTCTATCAAGCCATAAAATCGAGTTAGATGACACAAAAAAGTACACAGTTATTAACTAACACACACAGAGGTTTATTTAGGTACAATCGCTTGGTTTTTGGTTTATCGTCGAGTCCAGGTATTTTTCAGCGAATAATGTGTAATTTACTATCGGGAATCTGTGGAAATATTTTTGGATATTTTTTTGTAATATTAGGTGGAAAAAGTAAACAGGAACACTTACAAGCATTGGAAGCAGTTTTCAGTAGATTAAATTAAATTAAAGAAAAGCAAATGTGTATTTTTAGTGGAGTAAGTACATACATTACTTAGGTTATACCTTAAGTAAAGATGGTATTAAGAGGGACCCGACTAAAATAGAAGCAATTTTGAAAATACCAAGGCCGTCTTTACGGTCTTTTCAAGGGATAATTAATTTCTATGCAAAATTTGTTAGAAACATGAGTGAGAAGCTAGCTCCATTATATGAATTACTAAAGAGGGAAAAACAATGGTTTTGGTCCAAGGAATGTGAAAGAGTTTTTAAAGAAATTACGCCTATACGCGTCTCGCACTCTTAACGATGCAGAGAAAAACTATTCACAGATTCACCGAGAGGCTTTAGCTATTATATTTTCAGTAAATAAATTCCACCAATACTTGTATGGTAGGCATTTCAAGCTACGTACCGACCACAAACCACTCGTATCAATATTCGGTCCAAACACTGGCATACCTACTATGGTCACAGAATAAATAATAGTACCTACTAACTATGGTAGCCAGTCGAAGGCAAAGGTGGGTCATTATTTTATCAGCATACTCGTTCGATATCGAGTAGGTACGTGCGCACCGACGAAAATGGCGCGGATGGATTATCTCGTTTACCAATTAATAGTAAACAAATGAGTACTTTCAACACACCACCAGAGCAAACATATCTCCATTTTATACAACAGGAGTTATTATTAGACCACAATGAAATAAAAAGGCAAACATCACGGGATACTCTTTTGTCGAAAGTCCTGAGCTATATTAGGGATGGGTGGTCCAGACATTGTGAGATAGTTAATTTAAAACCCTTTTTCAATAGGAGAGAGGAACTTTATGAAGAACTTATCCAAGTTCTTCATGTGGGGTCATAGGTTAGTTGTACCAGAAAACAGTAAAGAAAAGATTTTAAGTATGATACATGAACCACACATGGGTATTGTAAAGTCGAAGGCCCTGGCCCGGAGCTACGTTTGGTGAGCCAGTGTGGACGAGGCGGTGGAGCGCGTATGCCAGCAGTGCGCCGTGTGCGCAGCGAAGGCGGACGTGCCGCCGCGGGCGCCGCCGCGCGCCTGGCCTTGGCCCGCCCGCCCTTGGTCGCGAGTTCATATGGACTTCATGGGCCCAATTGGCGGGAAAACATACTTAGTTGTTATTGATGCCATGTCTAAATGGTTGGAGGTATTCAATGTCACGAGTACTACTGCAAGCAATGTAATAAATAGGCTACATGATTTATTTAGCAGATGGGGCATTCCGTAACAAATTGTGAGTGACAATGGCCCACAATTTACGTCCAAAGAATTGAAACATTTTACGGAAAATAACGGAATAGAACACATATTCACAGCACCATACCACCCCGCATCAAATGGTCTAGCGGAAAATGCTATACGCACTCTAAAGCGCGTAATAAAAAAAGCTCTGCAGGAACAGAAAAATGTGGACAGGGCATTATGGTCCTTCTTGCTACACTATAGAAACGTAGAACACTCTACAACTGGTTAAAGCCCGTCGATACTCCTCCAAGGCCGGCGACTGCGTACACCCTTAGATATAGTGAAACCAGATAGGGAAGCACAAGTAGTCAGAGCACAGCAGCGACAAGTAGAAAATTCTGGAGGGGTGAATAGGGAAATAAATATTAACGACGAGGTGTGGTATAGGCAATACTTAAAAGTAGATAAATAGGTTCAAGGTCGAGTATCAGAAAGCTTAGGGTCTAGTAATTTCAAGGTAGTAGGCAAGGATCAGGGAACGGTACACAGACACACAGATCAATTACGTAAGCGGATAAACGATAGCCGTAAGTCACTCACGTCGTCGGGACCTGATCTCATTGACAACCCCTGCACAGATTCCCAACCGCGTAGTTCGACTCCACAAAGAAATAACCCGAAGAACCGGATATGGAGCAGTTGACGGAGTCGGAGGGGTCACGTTTAGCAGCGACTCCTGATCCGCCGCGTTTAAATAGGGACCCTAGTCAAATAAGGGATTCCGACCAATCTGGCAGTTTGCCTCGCCTACCATGCCATCGCCCCAGAAACCGAGTCGTCCTGTAACAGCTTGTAGAGTAAATAAGTTACCTAGATATAAGGAGTAGGGCATACGAACCGGTTTTTCCCGGTTCCAAAAAAACCGGGAATTCCCGGTTCTGAGTGTCTCTGAAAGAACCGGTTCTGTAAAAAATAAACCCGGTTTTTTTCGGTTCTTTCGGTTCTTGCTAAAAATAATTTTAAAAGTACGTTCTTATGCGATAATATCAAGTTATTATCCCAAATTATTATCCAAATAGAATAAATATTGTATTTACTTGCCTCTCCCTCATAATAAAATACTGGATCCACACTTTTGGAATCAGTTTCATTCAACGTACTATTATACCGAATTTTATCCTAAAATAAGACCGGTTCTCGATGCCCTAATAAGGAGTAGAGTTAAGGTTAGTGTTAAGTAAATTATTGGATATTTTAATGTAAGTTTCATATTGGATATTTTTTTAATATTAAGTTGGCTACATTTTATCTAAGGTGAGAATTAATAAGTTTATTGAGTTGTTTTTATTGTTAGTTTGATGCCCTATGTGGAGGAGTGTAGTGCCGGTACATTGTAAATGATTGTACTGACGTCAATTGAGATTAGACTTTGCCACGAACGGATGTCGTATCATTTATTCCGAACCCTAAATATCACACTTGTAACAAATAATATAGCGCTCGTAGTTGAGTGGATCGATCAGTTAGGTATTGCAACATACCTTGATGATAATAACCTACAACCATTTCCGTGCTTCGGAGGGCACGCGAACATAGTTAAACGAGCCATTCTATTCTATGCTATTCTAACACGGAATTAACAACTTGAACGATGAAAAGGTGAGTTTCTTAAAACTTATTCTTGCTTTATTACTTTTTTTTAGTTTCTGTTACAAAGACCAGCACAAGTTACTCGTACATTAGCCAACTGCACAATATTTTCTAAACTTTAAGGAAGGAATTAGCACTAACTAGCTTATTCAGGCAATGGCGAAAGCACTTAGCACTAACGCGGGTTTAATCTCATACTGTTGTCCTCTAGTCTAGAACCTTCCAATCAGAAACGTTAAACAACAACTGGGACATCTGGACTTGTGTTACTAATTTAAGACTTAAATAGTTATTTACTTATAATTATAATATTCTTCTTCTTCTTATCGTGTAGGTATAGTCAAGTGTGTGGCGAACTTGGCTAACCCGGTGTCAGAGTTTTCAAACCGCACAATGGCCTCTGACTTGGTTTTAACGACTGTAGTCAATCGACAACAGCCGTGTATAATATGTATATGTAGTGTATAAATATTATACACTTATAATTACAATGAAATGTAAAATTAAAAATATATGTAGTAAGTGTAAAAAGTCATTCAAATGCCAACACTACACATAAAACGGATTACAAAATGGGTAGGGTTATGCTACTGTGATACCTAAACTAAGAAGGTAAACGTTTACTTGTATCTCAGGTATCAAGGCATCAATCGAGGTGGGGAATAAAAATGGAATTTGGACTTCGTATGCTTTTTAGGGTTCCGTACCCAAAGGGTAAAAACGGGACCTCATTACTAAGAATTCGCTGTCCGTCTGACCGTCCGTCCTTCTGTCACCGTCTGTCATGAACCGTGATAGTTAGACAGTTAAAATTTTTACAGATTATTTATTTTTGTTGCTAAAACTTACAAATACTTAAAAACAGAATAAAAAAATATTTAAGAAGGCTCTCATACAAAAAACGTGATTTTTTTGCCGTTTTTATATGTAGATAAGTCTGTCCGAGGCTGTATTTCATGAACCGTTTGAACTGTATAACTTGAAATGTTCACAGATGCTTTATTTCTGTTGCTGCTATAACAATAAATAATAAAAAACAGAATAAAATTAATATTTAAGGGGGCTTCCATGCAACAAACGTGATTTTTTTGCCGTTTTTACAGAAAATGGTACGGAACCCTTCCTGCGCGAGTCTGACTCACACTTGACCGGTTTTTTTATTTAGTTGTGCTAGCGAAATGCTGAAAATCTATCTACAACTACCACCACCTTATTACAGCTAACACCTATATCCTCAATAAATGTTATAAAACAATTAAAAGGTACGATTTGATTTTTATTTGAATGATTTTTTTATCTCTAGCATGTAGTTGGGAAGTATAAGCGCGTAGCAAAATGCTTCGCAAAAAGTTGCTACATATTTTATCATTAAAATAACAATATGGTTATTTGCAATGCCTTTATTTCAACAACACTAAGCATACGTACTCAAACGAGGAATGTAATGCTAGCATCCGACTAACGTTACCCGATAAGCTTGTGAAATGCAGCCTGTTTGCTTGCGTAATAAACTTCCAGGTATTGGCACCTAACGCGAGGAATAGAGGCCTATATAGCCAGAATATTACGACATTAGACGGTTGAAAATAAGCGGCAAAGTTTGCACGGCCCACAATTTGCGTATACGAGCGCAATCCACCCTTTATGCGAGAACTTAGCTCGTAAATTAAACGAAAACGCCTCTAGCCTCAAGGTAAATAAGTAAAGGGTTTCGGGAAAAATACTCGCAAACAGCAACACGCCATAGCAATCAATTAAGAACGGATGTTAAAAAAGTAAAGTTTATATGTATTGATCTAACCCAGGGTTTCTTAAAGTGGGGTCCACGGACCCCTTAGGGGTCCGTATCATGTATATCAGGGGTCCGCAGTAGGTCAGTCTGTTAACATTTCTATTCCTTCTCATTGAGGAAAAACAACAGCACCCTTCTCAGTAACTTATTAGAAAGAGTAGTGAAAGTATATTTTATTAATATAAATAAGGTTTTTCTTTCATTTTCAAAAATATTTTTTGACTGGGGTCCGTGAAATTGTTTAAGTTGTGAAAGTGGTCCATGATTGCAGAAAGTTTAAGAAACCCTGATCTAACCAATGATAGGGTAGGCAACCAATAAAATGGATAGGCGATCTTTCCAAGGTTGTCAGACAGAACGGGATGCAAAGGCATCCATTGGAATACAATGGAAGAGACCACTCTTCCGAGTAAGAAAGAAGAAAAGATAAGAGAGAGAATGATCTAACAAATTGTGCATCATTAAGCAACATGTGCACTAAGTTCATTGAATTTCGTCATTATTAGAAAAGACAGCACTAGGAAAAACAGTACATATTTAGTTCGATCAGCTACAAACTTTTTGTATGAAATCGGGTTTGACCTGTACACGTCGCAATTTGCAAACCTAAGTGGCTAAACGCATTAGTTCTTTATCTAAGTCATGTATAGCGAGGACGTGGTGTCCCCCAAACATAATAACTTATACAGCTTTCAATACATTTTTAAATAGTCATTATAATTTAGTTATTACAGAAGCCAACATTGCTAATGGTGCTACTCGTAGTAAGTAGTAGTAAGTAAAACAAAAACGCAATATGTGTTTAACATATTTCCTCGTAGACAAAATCTCCTAGTTGGTATCGAATATACGAAGCGACTGTGTGATTTCAAAGCTCCAAAGAGCAACTAAGTTAACTAAACACCAATAAGCGGTGCAATTACATGGAACACTAGGGTCATATTGGTTTCGAACTGGATAGCGAGCGCGTTTTAGGCGCTAATAGCTCACATGTAATAGTTGAAAATGTTTCTATCTAATGTAAAAAGAAGAAAAGGAAAACAGACTTCAGATTTTTCAAAATCTGAAGTCCCGAGAATTCTCTAGTATAAGTGTAGATTCAAATCAATTCACTTCGTTCCCATGGGAATTTCGTATTTCCTGCCTTTTTCCTTGCCTAGGTACGTTATAAAAGGAACCTTTGTGCCAAATTTCAGCTTTCTAAGTCTAAATGTTTGTGCTGGGCGTTGATAAGTCAGTGAGTCGGGACCTTAGAATAGAATAGAATAAATTTTTATTCAGTAACAATACACCAAATATACAAATTGAACTTCAATTTTATATATTACTAGCATTACAGGTTATATCGTGTCCAATTGTGATACAAAATGTAGCCTATGTCCTTTCCCAGGCTCTAATCTATCTCTGTGCCAAATTTCATCGAAATCGGTTCAGTAGTGAAAGACGGACAGACAGACAGAGTTTTATTATACGCACAATATATTAGTAAGGACTAGCATTCCGTTCAGGACTTCGTTCCCGTGGGAATTCGGGAAAATTATTTGCATATGTTACTCAGGGATAATGTAGCATCCTAATGGTGAAAGAATTTTTAAAATCGGTCCAGTAGTTTTTAAGTTTATTCGTTACATACCAAAATACAAATCTTTCCTCTTTACTTATATAATACTAGCTGCCCGGCCCCGCGTTGCCGTGGCGCCATCTGTTAGAGATTTACGATTAATGACAACGATCAACAATGATAATCAGTTTATTGTTAATTATAAATTATTAAGGCCATGAATCGAAATAAAAACTATCCTATCTCTCAAGTTGGATCAAACTGCACACGGTGTACAAATTTGATTAAAATCAGTTAAGTAGTTTAGGAGTCCATCGCGGACAAACATCGTGACAGGAGATTTATATATATTAAGATTAGTGTACCTAGATAGTGTAGAAAATAAATAAAGAAGAAAGATTTGTGTTTTTGTAACGAAAAAATTCAAAACTAGGGAACCGATTTGAAAATTTCTTTCACCAATAAAAAAAAGAAAGCTACATTGGCTTTCTATCATCAACGGGTGACATAGGCTTCATAATTTTCCCGAAGTCCCGGGCAGAAAGCTAGTTTAATCTGAGATAGAAATAGGCAGAACAACTTCTTAAACCACCAACCTATTGAATCTACCACAACTGCCGCAATTTCAACAGAAACGACTCGGAACTTGGGCTTGCTGACCAAATTCAATATCCGACTTCATATTAATATGTATACCTACCTACCTACCTATTGAACTATAGAGTACGTTCCCAAGGAGTAAACTTTGAGTAGGTACTCTATAGTTTTAGACATACGCTTATTAGCTATGATTTCCTGAGGGCAGGCAGAGATTACAAATCCTTTGAGGGTTATTAGATGAACAATGTTAGCGGTGAAAAGTTGTCAGATTTAAGTCTCTATAGTTACTATAAAGTCACTACACCCAGGATGAAAATTGCATATTCTGTGTTTGTTTCGCTCACATTTCAGTAAAATAGGTATTAACTCTTTGTTTCATCTTCATTATGTAAGACTAACAAATCAAATTAACAACCCATTAAATTAGTCACCAAGAGCAAATTCTTAAAATGTAAGTATGAGTTTTGTACTTAACTAATGATCAAATTACAGTTTTATTTGTCTTTTTTATTGGGCTTGTGAGGAATACAGCAAATATAGGTAGATTTATTAATGTTTATGCAAAAGTTTTACTCTCTTCCACCTCAAGATAGATCTATCGATAAACTAAGGCACATTTTTTGTAACGTAAGCCTGAAATATAAAGGCTCGAGACGAGGTTTCGTTCACCGTGATCCCGCACAGTAAACAAATATTTGAAAATAAATAAGGCTTTGTAGCCCCTTACAATATGTTGAGGCGAATGCGAGGCGACAGTGTCAAGAGTGTGATTTATAGTAGCCATTACTTTTTCTCAAACCAACGTAAACATTGTGCTCTCGAAACTGTCATACAGTAATGAGTCTGAGTCTTTTTCGCTGAATGAAGTCTGTTTTATACGAGATCAGCAACGTTTTCCTTAGTTTGATTATTGAGTAATATCAGTATCTTCGTAGAAATGATATTATAATTGTGATAAGTACGTGTATCTACAAAGTTTTCCTCCTCTTCTCTTCACGTAACCGCGTACAAGTTCATAAAGTAAGATCAAGTTCCGAAGTAATCGAAGCTCTTAGAGTATGCCGAGTTTCATATATTAATAAGGAAAAACCTTGTCAGAGATGATGAGATATAAGTGGGACGACATTATACGTGTTTGTCGTATAGGACTGTTTCGTCCCTTTGTCTTTTTATACCTCATACACGCTAACTTTCACTGGCTTTCCGTCCGGGACTTCGTTCCCGTAGGAATTTGGGAATTGCCTTTGAGAGGTCGGCTTATTTGAGAACTCGTATTGGTTTCTTGGGGAATTAACGTTATTCAGTTTCATGGCGAGAATCACCCCCTACAGTTACACTAACTAATTTAAAGTCATATAGGAATAAAATCGGAAAGAGGTGAAGACTAAAATTGGAAAGAAATGGTTATCAAGATGGAAACACCTAATTTTCTATATTAAATTTAATAAAAAAGTAATTACGCTTTACGAGTAATGGTTGCACCAAAAAGGGACCGAGACCAGAACTGTGCAAGAAAACACAAGAATGGTAAATTAACAGGCCATTTAACGGAGACGCTCGCAATTTCATGGACGACTAGTTCCCTGTCCCAATGGGTGCAATGCTCTATGCACTGAACTAAACTGCATAAGTTTACTGCCTTATCTGCTCTCAGAGACACAAATTGGTAATTTATTAAGACAAGTAAGCAACTTTGATACTATTCCAAACAAAGATAAAACTGCATGAAAATAATGAAGCTCTGACATAACCTAAACAACATGCAATAATGTATTCAGGGCAGATAGTGTTCTCAGAAATCGCATTCATAATAAGCATTAAAATAACAAATAAAGGCGAACTCGACTCTAAACGAAAACAAATTACATTAAAGCCATAAATAAGCCTTTGAAATTTTGGTACTTATCCTTTCAATATTCGTAAATGGGTAAAGCACAACAAGGAGATTAGGAAGGCGTAGACAACAACATCAATATTTAGAGCCAATAAAATCAAATGGAACTGACTTCACGTATTGTTCGAATTGCAAGGCTTATATAATCAGTTAATGGATATTGGATTGAATACCTAGTACCTCTCAACCGAATAACATGACATTAATAAAATGGTTGCCTAATGCCGCACCTACAATACTACCTACATCCCATGATTTGAAAAGGACGAAAGATTTGAATAGGTTTATTTCGGGATACACGGTTCCAGAAATCAGGGAAATATTCATTTCTCGATGAAGCACTTCGAGAATTAGGTGAATCTTGAGCGAAAAAATGAATAAATTATTTACTTTCATTTTCCTGGTAAATTAAGCGATGCTATTACAAATCAGTTAAAAGAACTTAAACATGTACCGAAACACAAAACAGAGCGTCACATAGGGTAAAACCCGGATAGTCGCCATACTTTTCGTAAAACCTGTGTTAATTAAAATCCTAACAATATATTCAGTTATACTTAACGTGTATTAAAAGAGTGGTCTTTTATCTTTAATTATATCATATTTTTTAAAACAAAAATAATTCAGTTTTGTAGTAAATATCGTTTTACTAGACCTCTCAAAATTGGGATACTTGCCTACTGGTAAGGATAGTCGCTTTTTTGTAAAAATGCTTCGGGGGATACTTGCTTCAGTGTGGGATAGTCGACTCGCTTTAAAATTAGTATTGTTTTAAAAAAAATATTACATACATAACGTTAATCGGTCTGTATTAGGTAACTATTTATTAGTTACTACATAAAAGGCCATATTTTTTAAAACTTTATTTTGTAAAAATGTTTTGGGGGATAGTTGCCTTAGTGGGGGATAGTCGATTCGCTGCGCTGTGAAATTAGTTTTTAATATAGGTAAATAAAACGAAATATTTTTTAATGTGATCAGTCTTTATTAGGTAGTTATTATTTTTAATAACTAAATATTATTAATCAGTCTTTCATAATTATTGAGATATTGTTCATTAAAACCTTAAAAAATACTAAGGTGCAGCGGGGTAATCCCAACTACGGGAAATTCCTACTAACCGAAATAATTTTCATGTTTTACACGATGTGTGAGCCATCTATAAAACTGTACATAAATAACCTATCGTGTAAAACACGGAAATTATATCGGTTAAGTTGGAATTTCTCGTAGTTGGAATTGCCCCGATGCACCTTATTTAATTAATTAGTGCGTTTCTTTTTTTAGTGGTCTTCCTTTTCCATTATGTTGCATTGGTCGCATGGTGAATTATTAAAATAGAATTGTACAATTACCTGCGCATTACCTGCCATCATAACAGAAAAGGAACTGTGCTGTAAAACGTACTCAAGTAGGTATTTCCTACATAAAAAGGTAAAAATAAAAACTTCAAAAGGTAAACGTTTTAAACGTTTCATATTCTAATTAACGTGTTTAAATAAAAATAACGAAAACAATACTTCTGAACTTCACAATAATTATCATCAACATAATTATCTATCTTCAAACGCCAACGCTAAATCTTCTTCCTTCCAGCTTCTCAGACGTGGTACCACGCCTGGCTTGCGCTTATATTTGCGCGGCATTTTGCCCACCTGAAATTTATAGAACCGAAGTCAGGAACAAGTCCTAACGTGTTATATTTTATTAGTATGTTAGTCATAAAGTTTCTAGTTAATTTTTTGTAACAAATTATTTAAATGTAACCTGATATGTACAAAAAAGAATTATGTGCAGCGGGGCAATCCCAACTACGGGAAATTCTAACTAAACCGAAATAATTTCCATGTTTTACACAACAGGTGATAACGCCATCTATGTACAGATAGCGTAAAAGATGTTTCATAAGTTTTAAAGATGGCTTTATCACCTAAAACCGAAATAATTTTCATTTTTTACACGATAGGTGATAAACTGATAAAGCCATCTAGGTACAGATATCGTAAAAGATATTTCATATGTTTTATAGATGGCGTTATCACCTATTGTGTAAAACATGGAAATTATTTCGGTTAGTTGGAATTTCCCGTAGTTGGGATTGCCCCGCTGCATCTTATTTGTTTTTGTACCTAGGTACTTTAAAAATAACCTGTGTGTAATATTAGGTACGTTTTTGACACTTCGTGAATAAAGCTAGTAGACCATGTACTGTGCAATGTAGGTAGGCAATATTAACTGTCGTTTTGCATGTCGTACATAAAAATATAATAATTTGAAACGGTGACGGATAGTTGCCCTAGGGCAAGTATCCGTTAAATTTCGTTAGGCAACTATCCTTTTCAGTACGGATAGTTGCCTTTTAAAATATAAAATAAACTAAACACTTATTAACAATATAATTCACAAGGCCTTATAGTTGGAAACCAAATGCATAATGATCAATAAAAAAAATCCTCAAAATCCAAGCTTATCAAAAATTATTCAAAAGAAAAAACTCACGAAAACATATTCGACGCTCGCCGGGGTCTCGCCGCGGAAGATTTTCGCTCACACTGACGAAACACGCGCGTCCTGTACAACGACTGGCGTGGCACCGAGACCAGAGGGGGAAGTAGTGTGTATGAAAAAAGAGCACTTTTACCCAGATCATCTCAACATCGAGTTTTTAAAACTGCGGCACGTATCCCACTGCGGCAAGTATCCGGATTTTACCAAAGAATTTTTTCATCAAACAGCGATAATATTTTCCATTCAAAAATAGGTAGGTATGCTAGAACAAGCAAAACGTAGGGGTAGGTACAACAAACCGCCCTACAATAGTCGGTACGGGGGTTGTCGGACAAAACTTGCGGGTAGGTTTTGTTCTACTCCAAATGGTTGATCTCCATGCCCCGTGCCTCCCAACCTATTGTCAAGTTTCTCGCTTTGTCCACGAAAAAAGTTCTGTTAACCCACACAAAGACGGAAAAATTTTTACGATCGTTTTCAGGCCATTCCCTAGATTAATTTACACTGAATAGCGTTAATTGAATTTGTTTGGCTGGAAAACAAAGGCTTCATAGTTCATTTACAAAAAATGTTGGTTTAATAAACTCGAAGATAAAATCAAAGTATTTTGAATCTTTCTTTGTTATTTTAAGGTCTGTCTATTACTTTTATATCTCAATGTTTCATTAATTTAAAGTTATCGACAGAATAGATAGTTTTTTTTAAAGAATGGGTTCGCTCTTGACCTATACACGCCTACTTTTTTTGTGATATTTTGTGATAGAAATGGGTGCACTCGATTCATTGTGGTGACTACAATTACTGGCAACGGCACATCTGCATTGAACATGTATAGTTACTTATATGTTGCCCACAAACTAAATCTAAAAAGCATTTAACCTTTTCACCGCCAAAGTCTGATATATCAGACGTTTAAGTTTCGTGCCCTCGCCGCCAAAGTCTGATATATCAGACAAATAAAATTACCAATTTAACTGTATTTTTTCTAATTATTTAATGTCGTGGCGTGAAATAATTAGAAAAAATACAGTTAAATTGGTAATTTAACTTTATTGGTAATTATTGGTAATTAAATTATTTTTTAATGTCGTGGCGTGTGGTAAACGTTTTAGACGAAAACTCTTGGCGCTTAAAAGGTTTAAAAAAAAAGCTTCATTTACGAGTATAAATTAAGCAAAATGTGCCTACATAATGTCTTTTTGCTGACTATACCTGTTTTCTTCATAGTTTTATTCTAAAATATAATGTTTACTAACACAATCAGTGTCACACATGCCTTCATGTATTCGTATTTATCAAACCTTCCCGTAGGCCGCGACGGACGTCCCAAGAGAAATGGGGTTAACATCGTTGGGCGTAATTTCTGAAGAGGGTCATCAGGAAGATATAATGCCATTTCTGTACCCTTGATGTCTTTTTAAGTGCGGACCCACTTAACCCTAAAGCGGGGCGGGGCACGCCGCGCCGCTATTCGCTGTCGCCTCGGAAAAACTAATGGAATTCAAAAATCGGTTTAGTGGAAATAAAATTCAGACCTTCTGACTGAACATAGGCTTTTATTTTAATTGAAACATAACAATAGTCAACTTTCTACTCCAACTTCCTCGAGATCAACTAATCAACAACTTCACAAAAAGTTTTCCTTATTACTATAGGTACTGACCGAGTTCACCAAAACCATGACAAAATCGTAGAAAGTACACAATCGTGATATGGCAAGTTTTTTAGTTAAATGTGTCTTTTTAGAGCACTAGATATGATCAGTCCATGGATGTAATGTGTGTATACTACTATTTTGTTGACCAGTCACACAGCCCAGCGGCAAAAACTTTCGTAGAACTTTCTTTCAGTAATAAACAGTTGAAAAACTTTTAACAAAAAATTCAACAACACGATTTAGTTCTTAAATCGCGGTTGTCAAAATATTAATAAACATAATTAAAATACATTTCTAACGAACAAAAATATAAAATAACGCAAGTATTTCCTATGAGAAATACTATTAAATATACATTTAAAAACCGTAAAGTTAGATTAATGCAACGCAAGCAAGCACAACACTATTGCGGAAACAGTCATAAGTGCTGCCATCGTTTTGCATTGGCGCGTCGTCGTTTTGGTTTTGATTTTGACAGTTCATCGCGTCTCCAACAGCTGTTCGACCATTGCTTGCTGCTTTTTGCGATTAGAAATCAGTTCATTACACGTGTTTGTCCCACGCTATACTATTGGAATAAAAGAACAGACTTTATTTTGAAGAATGGAAGAAGAGGGTGGTGCTAAAGGTGAGCAACGTTTCCTTTTCTGCAATAAAAGCAAACTGTGAGGCCACGCTGTTTTATCAATAACGCGGCTTGGCTTGACCCACGCTGTCGGATCTAATCTTTCGCCTCTTTTGCTATCTAACAGTTCATAACGTTAAAAATTTGAAACTTGTGTCGATAACATAATAATTCGGCATAAAAGCATATGTATATTAGCAGATAAAAGAACAAAGCCTACTAGGATATCGGATTTTCCTGACAAAGTGTCGAACATTCTTATCTATTTCCCTCTAAGTATATCTACTTATTTATTATCGGGAAAAACTTGCCATACACTCAGGATCAAAATTTTGTTGGTTAAATATTATCAAATTACCAAAAAATCTAATGCGTCGTAAACTTGACCTTGTAAGAAATCCTACTCATATTATAAATGCGAAAGTTTGTGAGAATGTATGGATGTTTGTAACTCTTTTACGCTCAAACGGCTGGACCAATTTTAATAAAATTTGGTATTGAGTTAGCTGACACCCTGGATAACAAATATCCTATATAATTTTCCTAAATACTCACCGGTAACTAAGTCCCGAGCGGAAAGCTAGTGAAGAATAAAATCGGAACAAAATTCTTCCAAGTAGTCTACTGTTTTTGGAGCTGTCTTCAAGAACCCAAATTATAACAAAGCCTCTTAATTCATGTGTTAAGTAAACATCATATAAGGACAAGTTCAAGCATTGAAGGTAGATAGAAATATTTTATTGCAAACTACAAAGAAATCTATATGTAAAAGTGGAATATAAAATGAAGGCTTGTTTCATCTTCATCATTTAAAATTAAAGATTGATTTTTGAAAATAAGTACTCTTGCAAGCATGAAAGTGCCTCCCTCCCTTCTTTTCTGTAACTTCAAAAGACTCTAAAGCTTTTGCGTTAGTTCGTTTTTCCCCCCAAAAATCCCCCTTGGGGGGAAAATAGACTAAAAAATAATAGTCAAAAAATCCCCCTTAAGCTTGAAAAGTGAACTTGAAAAAAATGAAAGTACAAATCCCCCCTGGAATTTTTGCAAAGCATACAAAGCCACAATCACAAACCATGCTGAGTTGAATGGATAGGTACTAGTGATAAGCCTTTGAAAGACTGCAATTCTTAAATAAAATTGGTAAACATTTGTCACACTTGGAAAGCAAATTGCCGGTTTTTTCATCGGTTAGCTATGTACTTACTAAAACAGCGTTTGGGAATAAGCAGGGTTCGACGATATACATATATCAATGGATTATATCCGATATATATGAAGCGCTTTTCGAAGATATATATCAATAATGAAGATTGTTTAAAAATGTGATATTATTAAGTAAATTTTGCTGTTGTATTTCTACTTCCCAAATGTAGATAGCGTTAATAGTAAGTTTTAATCCTTAAATGGCAGCATTGAGCTGCAGTATTTCACTGGCAAGTTACAGTTTTAGGGGAATTAATAGCTTTAGTGAACTACATTACTCATACTTAAGAAAACTAATGAAGCCATTGACTGATTAGAATTAATACGAAGATTTTATTGAGTAAATTTTTCCTGATGTATAAGTTTTTTTAGTTGATTTTTTGTGATATTTAATGTTTTTAGTCGATTCTTCTGATTTTTAAGTACCAAAATAAATAAAACAATAATATTTTAGTTTTCTTTAAATAAATTATTATGTTTATAAAACACATTAAATATGCAAACAGTATACGTAAATAATACAATATGATAATAATATGGTGTCATACAAGAATGGATAATTTTTTATTTATTGGTTTAATATAACTTTTTTGTTTACTATGCCCGTTTTACGATACTAGCTAAATCCGCATCCTGTGGAATAGGATATACGAAAATTAGCCGCACGTCAGTCACGCAGCAAATTTTTATACGCAATTTTGGTTACGGCCGCCTTCCATAAACTTCCATATACCAAGTGTCAGCCTTATAAGAGCAAGTCGAAGTTTGGCGGTCATTTTTGATCCGCCATCTTAGATTTTTAAAAAGGCCATTATGTTGAAATCAGTATTAATACACTTATAAAAACGCACCCGATAATAAGGAGCAATTTTAATTTTGGCCGCCATCTTGGTATTTTTATATAGGTACTTACATCATAGAAAATGTATCTAATCCAGGGTTCGAAAATATCCAATATATATCAAAAATTTGATATATATCCATTCTTGCATGACAACCATATTATTAATATTTTATTGCATTATTTATGTCTCTAGTGCAATCAAATATTGCAATGGACATTCTTAACAGTAGTAGAACTATGAGAGTTAATAACAATATGATTTGTAAACAAACTAACTATTAAGAAATTACGAAAATAGTAATGGATATGAGAACAAAACATTAATGTGGCTATGATGAACTTCCTATTGCCTTAGTGAAAGAAAATATTGACGTCTTTTCAATGCCTTTAACTTATTTTTTCAAAAAATGCATGGAGGGATGCTTGTTTCCTGAGCAACTGAAATTGGCAAAGGTTGTCCCAGTCCATAAAAAAGGTAGAAAAACTGATCCCAAAAATTACAGACCAATTTCATTGTTGCCCACTTTATCAAAAATATTTGAAAAGATCCTCAAAAACCGATTGATAACTCACTTTAATTGCAATTCAGTGTTTCATCCCAAGCAGTTTGGCTATAGAAAGGGTGTAGGTACTGCGGATGCTATTGACAACATAATAGATGATGTGCTCCAAAGTTTAAACAATAAAAAGAAAACAGCTGGGTTGTTTCTGGATTTGAGCACAGCTTTTGATAGTGTCAATCACGAGATATTGATAAAAAAATTAGAGCATTATGGAGTGAGAGATAATTGCCTTAAACTTTTCATTTCTAAAAAACTGAAAGCTCTATTGTTGGAAAGGTGTTGCTACTCGGTTGAAGAATTTTAAATGTTTGTAATAGCTGTATTGAATTGTGTGGATTTGTTCTATGCTAAGTTTATTTATATTATTTGTGTGTTCTTTTTTTATGTTCAATATTTCGAATACAATGAGACAATTGTTTTATGAATAAATAATAATAATAATATACTGTGCATATTTAATGTGTTTTAAGTATAAATTATTTAAAGAAAACTAAAATATTATTATTTTATTTATTTAGGCACAGAGGCCAGCGCATCAGGTTACTCCATTTTCATTGCGAAACCGCTCTTACGAAACTGCTCAACGGCACAGAGTGCACGCGTGTGGTAACCTGAGTTGCGGCCACCCGTATTTAAGAATCGGAAAAATCAACTGAAAAACATTAAATTCATAAAAAATCAATAAAAAAATGTGATACATCAGGAAAAATTTACTCAATAAAATCTTCTTATAAATTCTAATCGGACAATGGCTTCATCAGTTTTCTTAAGTTTATGTAAATACCTACATGAAATTTTTGATTTTGTTCACTGACGCCATTAATGCTGCTAGAACTGTTAATCGCCAATGAAATGATACTGTTCAGTGTTGCCATTTAAGTTTTTTTTACCAGCCCAAATACGTCCCCACCAAGGGGAACGGCCTCCCTTCGAAACACAAAGGGGAATTTGGCCATAGTCCACCACGCTGGCTCAATGCAGGTTGGTGAACCGCTCGTCTTTCGAAAATAAATTTTCTTGGACGGGCGAGTTTCATCACGATGTTTTCCTTCACCGTTGAGCAAGTGATAATTATAAATTCGTACATAAATCCGAAAAGACGAATTTATTGGTACAGGCCCGCACCAGGATTTTAACCCGCGACCTTCGGATTACGAGTCCGGCTCATTACCAACTGGGCTATCACCGCTGGCTTTAAGGATTAAAACTTACTATTAGGGAGTATGTGTTAACTAAACGCAATCTTCATTTGAGAAGTAGAAATACAACAGCAAAATCTACTTAATAATATAAAATTTTTAAACCATCTTCGTAATTGATATATGTATATCCTCGAAAAGCACTTGATATATATCGGATTTATATCCGATTTATATCATGATATATATCTGTTGATATATATCCTCGAACCCTGATCTAATCAAACCAAATATATTTTTTATTATCAGGGGGGAAAAATGAACTCTTCTTAAATGACAAGGGGGATTTCTGCACTAATTTTAAATAAGAGTCTATTTTCCCCCCTAAGGGGGATTCTCTCGGGGGGAATAAAGGAATAAAGGTTGATAAAGGAAAGTGTATTAAAAAACTTTCTCCATATCTCAGAAAAAAAACATATTTTGTGCCTTTAATTATGTTCTATTTGTCCTGAAAATCTACAGTGAAACCAACAAACTTTAACTTTGTTGTTATTTTCACAGAAATTAGTACTCAGGTCAGGTCAGGTTATTGTTAATTTATTTAACTGTCCTGACTTATTTCACACTATTCGAGTGAATAGGCTCCTTCTGGGTGAACTTGCTACATCCTCGACCGCATCTTTGCCCTTGGGCTAGATTGTGGTCAAGAGTGAACCCTTCATTAATAAAAAAATAAAAAATATTTTTGAATTTTATGTTTTCTGATTTTAATGGATCATGATTCATCACTGATAGTACAAACATACATTAGGTACATGATTAATGAAATTAATAAATAAAAAAATCTTACTCTATTTTTTACTGTTTTTGTTAATTGCACAGATTTATTTGATTTGCTTTTTATATTTCACATGTGACTCTTTAATACTTACATTTGACAGCTGTAAGGGGCCATTCAAGTATTACGTAAGCACTATAGGGGGGAGGGGGTCTTCGCCTTGCTTATTTTTGATGACATGGGGGGGGTCTAGATGGTGATTACGTCAGCAGTAGTTATTTTATACAAACGGCAACCCACACATTGTAGTGCTTGAAAACGAAACGCATTTTCGGGAATTCCCACAAAAATGGATACGTGTAGATACGCTTAGAACCGAGTAGGGAAATTACCGCGCGTTATTCACTTGTATATATTTCTTTAAATAAATATTATGTGCTTTAATAGTACATTGTTACTCAAGGGGTGAAAATAACGCTTCGCTCGGTCGCCAAACCCCATCTCGGGACTTAAATAAGTCTTTCACCTGAGGTAAACACTGTGCTTTTCATTACGAATACAAGGAAAATAACAACATCAATAAGCTGAACTCATTGCATTCCTACAAATCGAAGTATGAACAAAACTTTACAACTCGAAAAAACAAATGAAGATCGGAATTCCACTTTCCCGCCTATTAGGTTTTTTTCTGTGTTTTTTTCTGTTTCAGCCATTATTTTTCATTTTCATCATTGAAAAAAATGGTAAATATTTTGCCAAAATCTGTTATTTTAAAGAAATACCTAAAAGTATATTATTATAAAGTCATAAAAAAAAAATATTCTTCGATGAATAGTATGAATACTTCACTTTTGTTATTTCAATTTTACATCGCGCTGTAATAGAGTGGCTGTATAGGATGTCGGAACATGTTGTTTTTAATACTTAATTTGACAGCTGTCAGTTGAAAGCGATTCTCTTTAGGTCTAAAAAGTATTACTTCCAAGCCCCTCCTTAGGCAACTTCAGACCTACTTTCAGAGTATGAGTAATTAAAAGTCTATTTTAAACCGATAAACCAGAATACATTAAAAGAAAAACTCATGTAGCAATGTTTACGTAAGCATGGGGGGGGGGTAAATAATTCTTATAAATCTGCTTACGTAATACTTGAACGGTCCCTAAAATGGCCAAAACATTATTATAAATGTTATTTTTAGATTTAACCTGAATAAACAAAAAGATGAATATTTAAACAAATAAATGACTGTCTGTTTTTTGTTTCTTATGTTTTCAATTTTTCAGCCCCAGTACGGCGCCTGCGCCAACGTTTAACTGTAGAAGAGTCTGATGACACCAAATCACCATCTACCCCCTCGACACCTACTAAGAAAAGAGCCACTCGCTTAGCGGCTAAGCCACAACTTGAGTTAATTGATGAAAATGGTAAGTGTATAATTTCTTACATACATTGTACATTTATATTTCTCCTAAAATTAACAAAAATAAGTAATATGTTGGATATCCTTATTTGGGAATTTTACGAGAATCCTACTGCTAATAATAGTGTTATCAAGGCATTTTTTCATTGATGTGATAGTATCATTACCACTACTATGTTTAAAAGTTTATAGTACAATGTTAACAAAAGTTCAAACCCAACACTTTAGTCTAGAAATCTAAAATGATCTTCATAGCTTACAAAATACATGTCTGTACGAGATTGTAATGTAATTCCCAATTTAATTAGCTGTGCAAAGCAGCCCGAAGCGGACAACAAGGAAATCCATTTCAAAAGATGTTATTCATGCTGAAGAAAAACCTATCACGCCTGCTCGTCGAAACACCAGAGCGAAATCCAACACCAGTTTAATGTCAGAAGCTGATGAGAAACCGGCCACACCTTCAAGAAGAAGTACACGGATTAAGTCTAATACTAGCCTGGTACTGGATGTTACGAATGTTGAGTCACCTAGAGCTAAAAGAGCTTTAAGGAGGAACTCACAAGCTGGTATGTTAATGTTGCATATGTAGATATTTTTCCCAGGGCCGGCCCGCCCATACGGCGAACGGAGCAGTCGCTCCAGGCGCCAAATCCTAGAGGGCGCCTAAATGGTAAAGAAAAATAAAAGAAATTTCTCAATTGACTATTTTTTAAGCGAAGAGATGAACGAGACGCGATATTTTAAGCGAAGAGATAAACTTCGCTATCCGGTGTTCGGGAGTATGATTTTAAAAGTTATCGGATATTCTATTACTTCTAAAATCCTAGTCGACCGTAGACGGTATTGCGGTATAGGTATATATTAATAGGAGCAAACAGGAGAGGCGCCATAATTGGATCTCGCTCAATTCTAAAATTTACTTCGGGCCAGCGCTGATTTTTCCTTGATTATTCATCTAGCCAGATTTCATTTTGTTAGAAGTGACAAAAAATACTAAAATTCATAAATTGATGATTTTGCACCCTTCTCACTATGGTTAATTTTTTATACCTTTTTTTTACGCACTGTGGTCCAATCGAGACACTAAGGCCTGTGTTCACCAAAAATATAACCAACGGTTAAACCGTGGTTAGAAGCTAATCAGACAAAATGTCAAAATTTTTTTATGAAAATGACATTGTCAAATCTCTGGTTAGCTGCTAATCGTTGGTTAAATTTTTGGTGAAAACTGGCCTAAGTGTAATAAACGCCAACCAACATAACATATTATCTTGTTTGCAAATAAAATGTCTGATGACGCAAAAAGAGAAGTTTCTTAGTTCCTAAAAATAAGTAGACCAATGGTGTTATAAATTAAAAGCTCTTTAGAGGTGGCAGCACTGTTGACTGTTCCGTGTCAAGCTGTGGCTCTGTAATTTTATTTGGATTGCGAGCAAGTGTTTTTTTTTTTAAAATTTTGCGGAAATAATTACTCAAATTCAAGTCAAATTACAAAGATGTACTCAACATGGAATGTACTTCAATTGAAAGAAGAGTTGAGGAAAAGAAAAGCTACTTTTTTTTCTTTTTGGATCTTTAGGGAATACATGTACACCCGTATTTTTGCAGTCAATAGCTGCCAAATCGTCATAATTCATTAATATAATATAAACAAATTGTCTGTTTACGACTTCGATCAACTATAGAAAACTAGATACACAGTCCCATACAAAATGAAATTTAAAAGTGTCCTAGCTACAATACGGACTTAGATAGTTGTATACCACTTCATGTATTATGAAAAAGTTCTAAAGTGTCAAACATTTTAATCTAATTTAAACCTTAACGTAATATTATAAGGTCGAAAATAAAATCTGTTTAATTTGTAAAATACCACTTTTGGTTTAGAACAAAGGATAACGTAAGACAATTTGATGACACTGGCTGTCACGTAGAACATGGGAGGAGTGGAGTTGCCTTTGTTAATTTTAAAAATATATTAGTTGGGTCGATTTCACATAAAAAAATCTTCGTACAAACTTTTTAACAAATTCAAAATGCTACGAAATGGTGTGTTTTTTTTTTAACCCCTGATTGTGTTGTGTATGTATAGGAGCATCATAGCTCTTAAACTGATGATGTTAATGGTGCAGTTTATTTTATTCGAAAGCTTCTTCTTGCGCTGGATTTCAGATATGATTTATCAAAATTGGTTCAGCCGTTTACTTTTATGTTAGTTTTTATGGTTTTTTATTATTAAATAACTCTAATTATTAAAAAAACAAAATACCCGACTGCACACTAAAATAAAATGTATCCTATGACACTCCCGTAATCAAGACAAATCTAACGATACCTCATACATCAAAATCCATCAAGCCGTTTAGGCTACAGGAGGTCACAAAGGAACAGACATACATACATACTTACATACACTCGAAAAACATTACCCTCCTTCTTTGGCAGTCGGGTAAAAAATCACATTCATTTCAAGTTAACCGACGATTAATATACATTACAATTGATAATCACAGCCGCCGCCATTCTTCTTAATTATTGCTTATAAACCTAATATTCTATGCTTATTTTTTTATGAAATATGAAATAACTTATAAAAAAAGAAAAGAACTGTGTCTTTCCTGATTACACATATATTATGTTTTGCTTATTTAAAACTTAGTATAATTTTTTGAACAGAAATGACCTATTGAGATTTAAGAGAGGAAATTAGTTATGAAACTAAATAGATATTTATGTACAAGTAATAATTTATTTTAAAAAAAGCAACTAACTCAAAAAAAAAACATTTGTCTTCTTCGCTGTCATCATCTTTGTCCTGAAGATGAAACATATTTATTTTATTATATTCAATACAAGAAACTCCAAATCAAAAGTGATAAAAAGGTACATACTATTTGAGGTGCAGCTGTTTTGTGTAACCTTTTGACTCCTTTTGTAATGACATACGAGTCACTTTCTAAAAAATGCTTGGAGCAAAAGACACTACTTTGCGACGGCTAGAAAAAATCTTCACATCTTTGACGTGCGACCACGTATGTCCACTGTCCACATCGCACAGGATCTCTAGGAAAACTAAAAATCCAATAAAACTTTATGTTTGTAAACCTCACGCACGTTAAATTTTTTATTAATTCAATTTTATATGATTAATGGTGTTTCCATAATACCTTTAATGTAATTATAGAAAACAGAATTAATATATATACTCTTTACACTTAAATTTTATAACACAGATGAAAATGAAAAAAAAACAATAGAAAAAAAAAGCGTCTCTATTTGTTTTAGAACAGAGTCACTGCATAACCCGAACAAATGATGTTGAAATACAACGGTATGGATTTGTAAGTTCCGCTAGTGTCTATTCAATTTAAAGGGTTATACTCCCGCCGAATGTTATTAAATTAAACTAAAAAAATGTTTTATAACCTTTTCTTGGCCAAATACCAAGATAATTTCAATTCACATATAATAATTACAAAACTACTTATTTAAAAAATGTCATTCCATATTCCTTTAATGTTCTGGAGGTGTGATTTTTACAATTTTTCACTGCGCACTGAGGCATGGTTACTTTCGGAACGAACGAATGCTACTAAACGAAAAGACAACCCAAAACGTCAAGTGGGTGATCATTTAGTGAGGGAACTTTTTTGTTGTGGATTGTGTATCTAGTTCTTTATAGTTGATCGAAGGTTTACGAATATAATATGGAGAATGACAGCTACACGTCAAATTTTAGGATCAGTCAACAAAGCCGACATCTGAAGTCAGAAATTTGCAGTTTATTACCCCATTTTGATTAAGTTTTTTTTGTTAGAAAGCTGACATGGTCAATATTTAATAAACTAAAAGTTACAAGCTACAAATGCCGGGGGTAAACTATATGAACGTCCCTTCGGCGGCCCCTAAGCCCACCCCTTTTTGCCAAGACTTCAAGACAAAAAACAGTTGTAATAAATGAAATGAATTTAAATTAATAAGCGAAGCTATAGGGAATGGTTCTTCCTGTGAAACTTAACAGCTTTCCTTAACTCATATTAAATTCTCAATAAATATTTTGACCTCTCATACTAATTCAATCAGCTGGATGCTCAATTTTGAGTAAGGAGGCGAAAATTTTTTTTTTTTTCATATTTCGAACTATATCGATATCGCTAACTAATACCTCCTAGATATTTTTTGTGAAAGTTTTCTTTATATTTAAAAAAACTACAATAATTTCAGGAAGTGACACAGAACCATCATTAACGCCTGCAAGAACCAGGAGGACAAGGAAAGATTCTGAATCCAGTATTGATATACAAGGTGGGTTGTAAATATTTTTTTAGTTGTTTAATTCTTTTTCGGCAGGAATATGTCGTTTTCGTCTAAAATTAATAAGACGTTCTTTTTAATTTGTGATAACACAAATCTATTTCCATTAACGAATGTTGTTTTTTTTAATACTTTTTTTGGTATTGTATTAATTCTACTCATAAATCCGAAAATTTGTAAAGATAGATGAATAGATGTTTGTTACGCCTTCACGCATAAAATACTGGACGGATTTTGATGAAACTTCAGTAATATGTTTGGTCGAGTCGTAATGGCGCCGCCCCTATATCAACGGGTCCTGGGTTCGATTCCCAGTCAGAGAAGATATTTATTTGAAAAGCAGATGTTTGTTTTCGGGTAATAGGTCTTCGTCTCAAGAGATCCACGACACTAGGGAAAACCTTAGTGTGTAGCTTTTATTTATTTATTAAAGTATGAACAAGACATTAGAACAGAATATAAGCCTCTTAATTTTTCCCAAATTACTCAGGCGACGAAAAGCTATTAACAAATAATCCTATAATCATAAACTAAATATTGGGTAACTTTATATGAGTTGCAAAAATAAAAGTTGCGAATCAGCCCACAAAACTAAAAAAAAAATCCCCATGGAACATAGGTCGAAATATGAAAAAAAAAACTCCTGATTTGCCTTCTATGGAAAGTCAATTTTTTTTTGAGAATTTCATATAGTTTCCTTGGGGAAAGTTATTCAGTTTCATGGAGATAATCACCCCCTAAAATTTCGCTACCTAATTTAAAGCCACCCCCATATCACCTTGACATGCCCTTATCTTGTTTATTAAAGTAACTGTTTTCGCAATGAAATCGCAAAGCTAGATGTGTGGTTGTGTGTTTGTAAGTTTTTATTGTATGAAATATTGAATTGAGTGACTTAATATTAATCTGATTATTACAGGCACACCAAGTGTCAATGAGACTTCTGTGACACCAGGCAGGACCAGACGAACTAGAAAAGGATCCACTTCCAGCTTTGACAACTCAGGTAATATTACAAATATTATTTTAATTAAAATATTATACTGTCATCATCATGTCAGCCGCAAGACGTCCACTGCTGGACATAGGCCTCCCCCAGGGATCTCCACCTCGATCGGTCCTGTGCCACCCGCATCCAGCGGCTTCCCGCAATCTTTACCAGATCGTCGGTCCACCTTGTGGGAGGCCTTCCTATGCTGCGCCTTCCGGTACGGGGTTTTCTGCCCCAGCGGCCATCAGTCCTTCGAACAATGTGCCCTGTCCACTGCCACTTAAGGTTAGCAATTCTTTGGGTTATGTCGGTGACTTTGGTTCTCCTGCGGATTTCCTCATTTCTGATTCGATCGCGCAGAGAAACTCGAGCATAGCCCTTTCCATCGCGCTTTGAGTGACCTTGAGCCTTCTTATGAGGCCCAATGTAAGCTACCACGTTTCAGTGCCGTACGTCATCACTGGCAACGCACACTGGTCAAAGACCTTCGTCTTCATACACTGCGGTATTTGGGAGAAGATAGTTCGCAATCTCCCGAGCGCTGCCCAACCGAGTTGGATTCGCCGATTGACCTTCTGGAAGTTGGACTTACCTAGCTGGACTACTTGTCCCATTTAAACATATTCGTCGACGACTTCCAGAGTAGTGTTTCCAACTATTAAAGGAGTGGGTACAATATGGGCATTCGACATGATCTTCGTCATGTCCATATTCATCTTCAGCCCCACTTGTTGTGAAATTCTATTGAGGTCATCGAGCATCGTGCCAAGGTCCTCTAAGGTCTCAGCCATGACTACAATATCATCGGTAAAACGAAGGTGAGTCATGTACTCGCCGTTGATGTTGATGCCAAGTTCTCTTCAGTCCAGAAGCTTAAAAGCGTCTTCCAGCGCAGCAGTGAACTGCTATACTGTACTTCATTACTTCATCACCCCATATACGTCCCCACTGCTGGGGCACGGGCATCCCTCAATAACATGAGGGGTAAAGGCCATACTCACCACGCTTGGCAGACGGGTTGGCGAGGGTTTTGATATAATTGCAGAGTTTTCCTTCTCTGTGTGCAGATGAACTTGCTTGCATTACCTAAGTCGCCTTGTACGACACCTCGGTAAGAAAGAGAGTGGTCCTATTCTACTCTGCCGGGGACTCACACGGCTTAGGACTCACACGGCTTACTGTAAAAGATGGTAAATATTTGCAGCCGGATCTTTAACAGCTAGCACCCCTTACTTGCAGCCAGATAAAATTAGCTTTAATTTGATATATAATAATAAATGTACATTACCAACGTAATAAATAATATACCAAATAATGCGCTCGATCAGCTCAACGATTCTGCAGCCGGATCTTAGACTAAAAGAAAGTAATGGAGCCATAACAAATTAAGTGGAAATAATTTCGTCTTTGATGCTTACTGAAACTTCAAAGATATTTATTAGTAAATGTAACAATTTCAGCTGAAGCAGTTGCAACAGACGTACCAAAATCTCTCATTACTGAAGTGATAGCCGAGGAACCTGAAGAGAAACTTCGAAAATCAATATCTAATGAAGAAAATAAAAACAATGATGAAGACTCGCCCACGTTGCGTAAAAGTCCTAGGCTCTCAGCTAAAAAGGATAAAAGGCATTCCAGAAAATCAGAACAAGAAAACGAAAAACAAACACTACCGGAAAAAGAACAACACAATGAAGGAGCTAAGGCTAATGATGAATCAAGCCAGGAGTCAAAAACTTCTTCAGAAATCATATCCCAAAGTGATGATTTTGATACATCTAGTGCCAATTTAATCAGGGAATTGGATACAAAACTTAAAAAAAAAATTACAAATAAAAACAAAAGTGCATCAGACATTGAAACATTAGATTCAAAAAGTAAGCGTCGCAGGACAAAATCATGGACGACATTGTGTGCGACTCCGCCACATGATGGAGTTTTCTTTAGTGATAATGAAAGTACAAAGAAAAAATTGAAGAAACATGGAAAAATATTCACTGACAAAAAACTTACCGCGACTGGTTCTGGTGACGGAAACCAAGAAATGTTCCAACAGCAAAAAGAAGATACTGAAATGGAATTTAACACATCAAAGAAAGGCAGAATGAGCAGTTCCTTTTCTGTAAACGATGAACATAAATCCAAAATTAGAAAAGATTCTATTTTAGCAACAAACTCAGATGATTCTACTAACACTAAATCGAATGAAGTTGACGCAAGTAATAAAAGTAATAAAGAAAATGAAATGAATTTATCAGCAATTAACAAAGAAAAAAGTGCAGCCGAGCTTCTATTCCAAAAAGCCCCTAGTGAAATAAAATCTCTGGTATTTATAGAAGATTCTGACTCCAATACTGAAAGTGTTGGTAAACAAGAAAATCATAAGCAAGATAGTGAAGATCAATGCGTACCTGTCCAAAACATATTTACTGTCCAAAGGGATGATAATGATCCTAACGAAAGTTGTGAACCAATGGATGTTGATGTGACTATACCTGAAAACATGTCACTTTCTGCATTTATTAGTGAAAATAAATTAAACAATACTCAAAGCAACCAGTCGCGCAAGTCATCTATTATGATACAAGAAGCTGATAGCCCTTCTAACAAACAATTTAATAACTCTAAGAGAAAGTCATCAGTGTCACAACTACCATCCCAAAACCTTGAAAATGATAAAGCTGAAGATAAAAGGCTATCTGCAGTAGACATTAATGAAAACGAGTCAGTGAAAGACAAGTCACAAATTAAACAATCGCGTAAATCGTCTATAAGCATCCAAGAAGCAGATAGTATTTGTAACGAAAATCCTAAAAGCTCACGAAGGAAATCATCACTGTCACATTCTATATCTCAAGATCTAGGAAAAAATAATGAAAGCAAGAGCACCCTTGTATTATCGCTGATCAAAGATATATCTGCTGCAGAGAGCAGCGCCTGTAAGTCTCCTAAAATATCTAATGAACTATCAAAATCTATTGTGGATGGTAAAGATGGTCCTGTAAATAAAAACTTAACTCTAACTTATATGACTAGCACACCAGTACAACAGAAACATGTGGAAAAATTAGCCATACAAATGAATACCTCAGTTATTACTCCAACAAACAAAAATGAAAAGGAGTCTAAACACTCTTTACTACTTAATCTTCAGACTGCTATAAATACAACTTCTAATGAAGATTTTTCACAAGACTCAATGCTTAAGAGTAAAAATAATAAAAAAATGGCAAACATTGGTGACAAAAACTTATCTTTAACTAAAAGCTCTGTAAATGAATCTTCAGAAGATTCCGAGGAACAATCTTCCGATGAAGACTCATCTCAAGATGAAACCAATTTGTTACATGATGAAGCAGAAGATGCCGGCATGGACTATGAATCAGGTGATAGTCAGGATGATGAAGAAAGGCAATATGAACAAGAAAATCAGATTATTGACAAGGGTGAAACACTTACTTCCGAAGAAGAATTATCTAATGACTCTGACTATGAAAAAGACTCATTTATTGTAAGTTCAGATGCAGAAGAAAACGAATTACTTAGTGGTTCTGGAGATGATTTGGATCTAAGCGATAATGAACTTTCTATGACTACTGAATCTAAAAAGAAATACAATGAACGTAAGGAAAAAGAACAAAAAATGGCTTCTAGAGAAATGTTTGAAGCTCGACATGGATTAAAATCGTCTCGAAAAGGTACAAGATCTGCATCTATCAAAAAGAATCGGTTAGACTCGACTCTTCTTGAGTCTGATGATGAAAAAATACAAGCTCCACCCAAGAAAAATAAACGAATGCGTATTGAATCTACAATGGAATCTAGTCAGGTCCAATCAGATTTAGATGATACTGATAAAAATAATGATTCCAGTAATATTTTACGAGATGAAGAAGTAAAACATATAAAGAAGAAAAGTAAACGTTTATCTGAATCTTTTTGCAATGAAAGTATTATGAACGAGAAAGAAATGACCATCGTAGGTAACGAGGCTTTAGATAATCAAGATCCTCTTTTAATTAAAATTAAAACGGAAACAAAAACACCTCAGAAGAACCTAGATATCTCAACTGTTCATTTTACTCTCAGGGAAGAACTCGAAGAAGTACATGTTGATGAAAATGTATCTATACTTAACAGCAATGAAACATCTGATCCATTACAAGCTACCATGCAGAATGAAGACAGTGATGACGCTTCTATTAGCGAAAATGAGGATATAGCTAATAATTATGAATCTATGCTCAAAGAACTGAATAAAGGAAAGAATAAACCAAAAAAATCCTTAGATGCTTCTCTAAACTTAAATAAAAAGACCAAGAAAGCTAAAGAACCGATTGTTGATCAGTTGAATCTTACAGAGATTAAGGATAAATATAAAACAGCTACACCTAACGAAAAGTCTGTTAAGCGAGTGTTTAAACGGTTAGCTGATGATGGTAATGTGTCAGATTCTATTAATTTGAAACTGTTATACTCAGAAGACAGCAATGGAAGCAATAAAGACAATGTAAATAATGAAGAAGAAAAAAATCAAGAGGAACATTTTATACCTTTGAAGAAATGTGAAGCCAAAACTGATATCCTTAGAGGTACAGGTGAGTGATTATAATATGCAAGTTAAAATAACCAATTGCTGATATGTTTCTTATTAATGTCATAATTTGCACACAATTTATTTTTCAGCTGTTAATGGTATTGGTGGAGACGCTCTTGGAGAAAACAACAATGTTAATAATAATACAATGAACGTAAAAAAACCTAAATCTAGTAAGAAAGAAGATAGCTTGGCAATAGGTAAGTATTTTGTTTAATTAAAAGTTAAATATTCAATCACTGTTATTGACCATTGTTAATTTTCATTTACTGTAATAACATATTAAATGTCAGTTGTAAGATCAATAGCGGCTTTATTAGAACCTTTAATCGCATTTAATACTCTACCAGGCAATCTGCTAACCTCACAAATTCTATGGTTATGAGAATTTTTTTTCTTAATTTCGAGTCAAGGAATGGTGTTCAGGGAGCTGATTCAAATCCTTAATATTCGTTAACCAATTAACACAATGCATGATTTATAGATAACGATGACAGCAGTGGATTGCAGTTTTTCATTGACACTAAAGGCGACTTGGCAGAAGAAAGGGAGAATGGAAATAATTCAGGTGAGCAGTTTTTGTTTATTTCAATTTGAGTTAAGGGTGATACTCATATAATACTCTTTGTATATATGAGTATCACTCTTGTGTTTTTTATCCATGGACCTAATATATTACTATGGCCGGACAGAGTTCTTTCTTGCAGCTGAAAAACGAGCCGAGCGAGATGTGTAGTGGAGGTGACATTAATGTCGCCATGTAGGAAATAAAATAAAAAATAGGCTTGAAAAAATAAATATTAAACTTTTTGAAATTAAATGTGATTAAAAGTATCTTGACCTTTTATTAAATACTATTAAAATAAAAGTGTTTCAACTAAGATTTTCGAGCCAATTTTTATTTATTAACGACAGTTTTTTAAGACTGGTAAGATGAGAGAACAAGACACACGGCCTCCCTTATTACTATCTCTGTCGGCTCGGATTTGCCTCTGTGTAAAGCGCAATGAAATATATACTTTATTTAGTTTGTAATACCATGGGTAATACAGTTAATTTTCCTTAATCCAAATAAAACAAATTTTTCACAGTGTTAATAACACTTGGTCCATGATTTTATCTTGAGTTTTCCGTTGCATTTAGTCACTTACAGATAGGTATCACAAAAGTAGTCGAGTCATCCAGCATTCTTGTGGTATTATTTTTAATATCTTCGCTAGTATCGACCTAATATGTCACAAGTTTATTCTGTTGATACTGCCTAAATAATATCAATCGGCAACATTAATTTATAACCAACCAAACATCCAATCACCATCCTATTTCTTCCGATGGACTTCGCAATAATGGACAACATCTTAGTGTCGATAGACCTAGTGAAATCAAGTTTAGATTTTTGCTAACACTGTGTAGGTGTTGCCGAGCATTGGTCAGCTAAAATCTTCTGATTATTTCACGGGTACAATTTAAGTGCTCACCAAAATATTTTCTATACCCTAAGACTTACCAATTAAAATAATTTAACTCTAATAAATAAAATCCACTCTTAATGGAGGTCCCCAGAGTAAAACATTTAATGTTCCAAAATAAATATACACACGTCAGAATAAATATACCATATGTATCAATATTACATTTGCTTGCCAAAATGGATAAATGCTCACCAAATATTGTTTTACTGAAAGGATAACATTGATACCAAAAACGACAGTTCTAAATTTGCTTTAGTGTAATCAAGTTATCCAACCTAAATCCAAAATATATTATTGTCAAACTATAATTACAATAGTTTTCCTATATGGCGCAAAGACCGCGGCGGCCGTGAAAGTCGACTATAATAATTGGTAAATAATTAAGACCTGCCCCATAAAAATAAACCACCTCGGGCAACATCGTCTCAAATAGTCTCATTTTGAGATGACGGTCAAAGGTCCTATAAAGCGGTGGTAGACTCTGCAAAGGACTTCTCCTACCGAAGTCCGGCGCCAAGCAGCTAGCTGTGTTCCGTGGGTACGTAGGAAAACCAGTGCCTTTATAGGCATTTCTGTGTTCCATCGTCGACCTCATCTTAGTCTTCTAGGCAAGATTATGGTCAAAAGATTACCCATTCTTTATTAAAAAAAATACCTTAGTCATTATGTGTTACGCAGTAGTTGAGAATGAAATATTTATTTAATTGCTTTGTCATATTTTTGTGGTTCAATGACTACTTGATGCTCTGCCACCCCGATAGGGACTGTGGGCGTGAGTGTCTGTATGTATGTATGAACAAGTAGCTTGTATTTTGGGAAAGCAATATTGTATTAGGTAGGTATTAAAAAAAATTAATCGACCTTTAATTTTTTTTGCCTCAGTAAAGATTACTAAAATGAAAGTCATAAAATAAAATATTGGTAACATCTATTTAGCAATAATATAAAATATATGGTTTGAAATTATCTTTAAAGGTATTTAAATATATTTATGGTATGCAGTCAAAAGAAAATTAGCTTCACTTCTACAACAATTCAGGAAAAGCATTTTGGTGAGCATTTATCCTTTTTGACAGATATTTCGAATTTATTGGAAGTAAAACAAGTGCTTTTCTGGTAGGCTTTTAAACACCAGCCTTATTTCACTGAGCTTTTTTTTAGACCAGACACCAGCTTGCCTGCAATTTTTTCCTTAGACATTTGTCAGAGGCCTTCCCAAACAGCCTGATCTCCCAGACTGTTAATATGTCGATCTAGTTATTGGATAGATAGAAACTCTAGAACTCATAAAGGGAAAAGTAAAACTTACGAATAAAATTAGTTAAAGGGCCTACACCTAGATATGAAAACAATTTAAAGTATGATGGTATTCAAAAGTATTCTTTTTAAAATTTCCAGATTCTGATGATCCACCAATTGAAGTCTATTTCAGTAAGAAAAGTTCATCTAAAAACACGCCAGATTCTTTAGTGAAAGTATCTGCTGATAACAAGAAGAAATCGGAATCAACAGCAGATGAAGAATTACAGGCGCAAGAGATTGCTCCAAAAACACCAAAAAGTCAAAAGAAACGGAAGAAATTATCTGAAACGCCAGTGGAGGAATTAAAAAAGATAGCAACTGCTGAAAAGAAAAACAAAAATCTATTAGAATCCAACTCTACTTATGTTCCATTAACAAAAACACCAACCAGTGCCAAGAAACAGAAAAAAAAATCGGAATCTCAAGAAGAGACTGTACAAGAGAAGCATGACACGGCTATCATTAAAACCCCTATCAAACAGAAAAAAAAATCAGAATCAAAACAAGAAGAAGTACCAAAACATGACATCTCAGTCAACACTCCAATGAGTAAAAAAAAGAAAAATAAATTGTCCGAATCTCACACAGAAGAAATGCCTATCTCTGTCACTAAAACATCAGATAGCAGTAAGAAAAACAAAAAATTATTAGAGTCAGATGTGCTAGCAACAGAAACAGAATCTGGAACTACCTCTGGTATTCAGAAAGACAGTTCTGATACTCACAATCAAGTGACAGGTGAAAAAGTTGACATGGGAAACAAAAAACGCAAAAGATCGGCTGCCAATGAAAGCTCTGAGGGTGAGTATTTTATTAATTCAAACCTACACATAGTTTTATCTTCAAAGCATAGAGCAAATAACCTTTAAAGTAATAACATTCTGAGCCCCACTTGCCTCACAGGGGGTAATCAAAAGACTAAAAAACACTCAAGTTTTATTAGACCCACTTGCACCATTCTGGGTTATCTTTTTGACCTAGGGGTAGCTAGAGTACTGACAATGTCCCTTCCATACCTTCATTGTTATTTCATTTATTATTAAATAAAAAAATAATTTGGGTTTAGGATTCAGTGCAAGTCCATGTAAGTTGATGAATCATTAAATTTAAAATTATTATATTTCACAAGACTTTGGTTTTTATTTCAGATGTTAAACAATTAACTTCCCGAAATTTGAATGATAGTTTGACGAGTAACAAAAAGAAAAAGATGAAAATTTCCAAGAGCACTGAGAATGACGTTGCTCCTGTTCAAGGTAAATATTCCCACTAAATTTAAATAATTGCAATAGCTATAGCTAAGAGATTGGTCATATGGTTTGTAATCTTTTTGATGTTATTATTTCAGATGTTGAAGTCAAATTGAGCAAGAAAAGGAAACAAAGAGACGATGATGAAATTAGTAGCATGTCAAAGGTGAGTACACAATTCAAACTTAATAAAAAAATTATCTGACACCGTTGAGCAATAGGTAGTGTTAAATTAATATTAATTACTACTGTAAGGATATCAAGAATGTACCAACTAAGGGAATTTGGCATGTGGTCAGATTGCGGACTTGTAAAATAGGGCTCGTCTTTAACAGAGAAAAACTGGAACCATACTAAAAAGAATTATTTTTATTTCACAGATTCCTCGACTCCCGTCTAGTATAATTAACCTACTGGAAGACAAATCTATGCCAGAAAATCGTAACATGAAAAAATCAATAATTACATCTACTAGTGACTTTATTGTTGAGGACACAGTGAAAAGGAAGAATAAACCATCTACTTTCTTAGAAGAAACTGTATACCTGAATGATGATGAGGAAGACAGAGTTGAGAAGAAAAAAGCTCGTGTAAAAAAACCTAAAGTGCTTCCATTCCTTCCAACAGTTTCCACATCGGATAGTGGTTTTACTACTAGGTTCCAGGTCAATGTTATACCATCGCAGCAAAATCAGAAAGTAGAATTTGTTGCTCAAAGAAGTGATGTTACAAATTTCAAAGCAGAATATTTGCATAACAAAAAAATCAAAAAGTTACGGACCTACGACACCTACAAGAAGCACAGAAATTTGAAATTGACGAAATATTAGTAAAACCAGTTATGATTACGATAAGATTAAAGTTTGATTCATGCTAACATCAAATCCGCCTGTAAATTAAAGGTAATTAATTATAATATTGATTTCATGAAACCACTGGTATATATGCAACCAAACAGAACACATTGTAGTGATTTAAAATTGATAACAAACTGTAAAGCACTTTTTTATAGGTAGGTACATTGCCGTTTTTATTTTTTACATAAGTTAGTGTCTGACAGCTAGACACTAACTCATAAGCTACAGTCTAGCTCATAGTTGATGTTGACAAATGAAAGTTAATTGTGTTTGTAGTTAGTTTATTATATTACTCTGACTTTTTAATGCATTATTAATAATATTATTATTGATGTAAAATTTTGTTTGTCTTGTTTAGAAATACTTGTTGTTTTTAATTACATTATGTTGTAAAACGATACAGTCGCTTTTAATGCACGTTTAACAGTTTCTTAATGTAAAGCGCAATTTGTTATTATTCTTATTGGCGTGGCAAGACTAAATAGTAAACTCCTGTTCTTCATTAATAGTGAATGTATTTAGTTTATATATGAGTAAGTAATCGAGTGTAATGTTGTATTTTTTACCTATGTGCCACAAACTTGACGTGTATTTTTAAACTTGCCGCGGTAAACAGAAATTAAGTCACCAGGTGGCGCTGGCGTCATCTAAAGTGGTATCGCCCAAGTGCCTTTAGAATTCGGTTTAGTGTAATTGTGTTTTAATTATTTTACTACAATGTTGAATAAATATATTCTTTGGAAAGTAATTATTGTTATTGTGTAAAAAAAATAAGTTGAAGGCTTCCACACACCATGAAAGTACTTCCCGCCTAATCATGCCGGTGTAAACAAACCGCCATGTTGTGAGAATGAACCAGCCTGTCCCACGGTAAGTGGTAAATGATTATTGTATGTAAATGTGCTACTAAAATCGAAAATAAATTAAAAATTATTAAATGAAAACTTAAGATCTGCAACTAATTGTATTTCTAGATTTATTTTCATTTTTTCAAAATAGTTTAGCGTTTGATGGATGACGTCTGTCCTCTTAAACTTTTGGACCAATCGCGACAAGACCGCTCCGGTCACGTGGTTACGGGCGTCCAATAGAAATTGAAGACTATTCTTTGTGTACTTTTTCACGTAGTAGTAAAACGGATTGTGGTTTATGTGGAGTGAGTGGTGTTTTATCTGTCAATCTCATGTCGATAAAAGCGTAAATGTGTGAAATTCAGGATTATTCTATCGAGCATAAGGATATTTATTCCCATAAATATTCGGTAAGTAATTTTACAAACATTTATTTATATTTTCCGACCATGTTATGAAAACAAGATCGGAATAAATGGGAAAGTCCAATAAAGTAACCATGTCCCGCTCTTTTTGATGTCATTTTCCAGTATTTACCTATTATAATTTGCAGTTAATCAGCGGTTTCATTGCTTAACGGTTGAACTTAAATATAAATTAGTTATCAGTAATAAATAAGTTCATTATGTTATTCATTGAAGTGGCGGGAAATCGTTATACACGTCGGCTATCTGTTACTACAGAATTACGAATTTATGACTTACCGTTCACATAATTGCATTCTTAGCACACTCCAAATGACAAAATAAATTCAATAGGTATCAAGATATTCTCATATTTTTGTCTAAATTCACAAATTCTGACAAAACACGCGGCATAAATAACGGTTGAATATTTTTGTTTGCTATCTCTTTTCCTCGCTGTCATTCATCGGTGAATTAGAAAAAGACAGATGATGATTATTATTATTTCTAAATTCTAGTGTACGTACGAAGGATTTGGTCTGAACTCACCAGTTTTTCAGAACAGTGAAAAAAAAATGACTAAAAATCTAGTTACTTAATTTATTAAGGTAACTAGCTTTCCGCACGCGGCTCCGTTATATCGTGCCCTACTGTGGGATGAAATTTAGCCTATGTCCTTTCCCAGGCTCTTATCTATCTCTGTACCACATCAAAATCGGTTCAGTAGTATAGGCGTGAAAGACAGACGGACAGAGTTACTTTCGCATTTATAATATTACCTATACTAGCTTTCCGCCCGCGTGGACTACAGGTTATATTGTCTAAGTATTTTTATAAAATACTAGCTTTCCGCTCGCATGGACTACAGGTTATATCTTGCCCAACTGTGGGATAAAATATAGCCTATGTCCTTTCCCAGGTTCTAATCTATCTCTGTACCAAATTTCATCAAAATCGGTTCAGTAGTTTAGGCGTGAAAGACGGACAGAGATAGACAGAGTTACTTTCGCTTTTATAATATTAAGTAAGGATATACCTACCTACCTAGTAAGGATTACTTAGGTACTTAGTAGACTGGATGGACATAGTAAAATTAATCACTGCAAGCTCAGAATACAGAACTGCAAGAGGCAGAGTTTTTTGGGACTGATTGTTTAGTAGTAAGTAGGTAGGTACTTACCTACATCTAGCACTTCAAATAGGTAGGTACCTACCTATTTGATTTTATGGGATTGTTGTAAAAAGTAGCCTAAGTACCTACCTACCTAAGGTGTAGGTAGGTATGTGTCCAAAGATCTTTTTTTTGTATTAGGTAGGTACCTATAATCTTATTTGTAGGCATGTTATTTATTTTAGATACTTACTAGGTAGGTAGGTACCCTTCTTAATTATTGTACCTAGGTTAAAAATAACGGATACCTACGTAGGAAGGTACGTACACACTTAATATCAATGTAACCTATGTACAGTAATGTAATTATCATCAAGACTACACTAATCATAATCAATAAAAGTAGGAATTTGCTACTAATTATAAGCGTTTAAAAATTACATTTATCTTCACCATTTCTCTACTAATATCATCTGCATGTTATTCCCACGGCCCAAGTTCCAAGTGAGAATTCCAAAACGTTGAACAATGAGTGCATTCTGCGTCTGTAGTAGTAAACTGTGCATGCATGAGTGGCTGCACCGAGTGAATGTGTGCGTGATGCACTCGACGGCGACGCGCCAGCTTACGGAACGGATGGCTGCAACTTGCGTATGTGTGCATGTTGACTTGTGAAGTTTTTGTACGAAGGTCTGCTACACTGGCGCACACCTGCACTTCTTTATCGCTATGAAACAGAACAACAACACTTTCTTCAAAGTCCATTGATAGGAAACTTGCATAAATCATTCACGGGTTGTATCCGAACGTTTCTACACTTATCAGTCATACACTCATCATATCAACGTAAATGTGAACCCATTTCTACATACCTTCATAGGTATTTCGCATTTCTCAAATCTATTATTTTTGGATAAAACGTTACTTTACCCGTTAGGTACCTACCCGCAATTACATCCGCACAAAGCGTGTGTTTTACTGAAATAAGACCTAAATACCTAGGTATCCTTATCACGATTTAGGTCAACTGCGACAGGTGCACTTTACTTGATACGTAAGCTGTACCACCGTTGCAGCTTGCAACAATGCAATTTGTTACTACCTAAGTAGGTAATTGAAGGTAGGTATACCTACCTTCAGAGTCTTATTATTCTTGTAAATGGGTTTTCTTCCAAAAAAGACTCCATAAACAAATTGCTGGGATTTTATCCTATTTATTCTGGCCATCAGATCCATCTGTTTCAGTCTCTGCCTTTGAGGCCTCTCCCGTGGCAGGTAAGTAGGTAGGTTACCTATAACCAATCTCATTCAGTTTCCGCCTACTGTTCAAACTAGTACCTACCTACCTACCTACCTATAGGCCCATGTCATTGGACTATCGGCTTGCTTTCTTTTGCCACTAAGTCAGTTATGGCCGTAATCCGTCTGTCATCTTCTCGTCTTTCTAAGTAAACTGTCCAGCTCCACTTTAACTTCGTGTCCCTAACGCCAAAGTAAAAAAAATATACCTATCTAAAGTTAAAAATGTTGTATCACCCCCGACATTCGATTGCTTATAACTTTTAAACGGCTGAACCAATTCAAATATACCTACCTACCTAGCTAAGAACCATCTCGATAACGTCAGCTTTCAAACAAAAAAAAACGCATCGAAGTCGGTCTATTCGTTTAGGAACTAGGTAGGTACCTACGGTGCCACAGACAGACAGATCCACACATCAAACTTGTAACACCCCTCATTTTTGTCGGGGGTTAAAAGTTAAGTGTAATGGTTTTAATGGTAACCACTATCTTCATTTTTCTTAAATTCGAAAGAAAATCTAGGTGGAGGTACCTACCTACCCTAGCACTAGAAATTATAATCGCCTAATATCTACCTACCTACACTACACCGCTAAATAGAGATTTTGAGCATACACCTCGAACCGTGAAAATTCGCCTTGTGAGTAACTTCCTATACCTATACCTACCTATCTATTTGTACACCGGGGTCATTCACCTCCACACCATCTGTATCTTTATGTAGCCTACCTACCCAGTTACTACTAGTAGTTAAATTAATTTGTCTTGCTAGGTACATGCAAGCATTAATGTCTGTGTCTAGGTATATCTGCACATGAAACAAATGTTTTTATTTATGTAATCTGTACCTAACTACTACTCAATTTGCCCACAAACATAAGTGCGAACGAACTGATAAAGATATAAATTACCTACCTACTTTACGTCTACTAAAAACAAAACGCTGAAAGACAAAGAAAGATCATTGAAGATTCAAAGTCCGTCTAGACTTGCGTAAGTATCGCGGTGCAAATAAAAGTTTGTATAAAATTTTAGTTTCCCTCTAGTTTTAAACAAGGAAGCGGGAGTCACGAGGGGAGTGTACGCAGAGTACAGCGCAAGTAATCAATACGGAACCCCTCCCCGTTTCGCGCCAATTCTGCGCGCGCAGACGGACGGACGGATGTGATCGCTGGAAAACCCCTCCCTATCGTGTTTTCGCGCCAAATGAAGTTGTACCTCTCTTGGAGAGAGAAAGAGTGAGAGAACCTACCTCGTTAACTTTATGGGGGAAAATTTTTCTTTTCCATAACTTACGGGATGTTTTGGAAAAGAAAAAAATTCCCCCTGTGACCAACCCAGTCATGTAAGGTAGTAGGTAGGTATCTTGTTAATAGGTAGGAGATTTAATATTAATTCAATGAATACCTTAAAAAAATGTATGTAGTAACTATTTATTCAATTACTTGATCAGTTTTTAGGTAGGTAGGTACCATTCTTAGTCGAAAGCTCTGTTTTTCGATTAGTCTTCTCTAATTTATTAGGTATATGAAATTACAGACAAAGGTAGGTACGACGACGTCTCGTTTTTCCGAGACGTCGATTTTTCGCGGTTGCCTGCCTACGCTCGGAACATCGACCAGTGGCGCAAGAGCCGGCCACGGACGGGTTCAAGGCGACCGCGCGCGGTCAGGTTCGAGGACACGGTGTGGGCCCCTCGCGGCGCCTCCGCTGCAGTCGCGGCAACTAGCTGAAACCTTATAGAGAAATCGCGGCTAGCGGTGGCAATTCAACTATTTCAGCTCTTTATATTTGGAAAATCTAAATATAGCGACGGTCTGATTCAGATTAATGAATAGGTGTAGGTAGGTACCTATTACCTATGTCTTAGGCAAATTACTGGCCCCGTTGACAAACCAAGCTGCTGATAGCAAAATTACGGCGCCGTTTGTAAATTGTAAATGAGGCCGCGATTTTGAAGAAAAATAAATAAATACCTACTTACCTAATGGCAGACCAGTAAATAGTAGACAAGCCAAAATCTTCAAGCCGTTACAATTTTTTTGCCAAACATACATTTAAGTACCTAATTAATATAGGTACCTAACAAGCCAAAATCTTCAGGCCGTTGCAATTTTTTTGCCAAATATACATTTAAGTACCTGATTGATATAGGTACCTACCTAATACAAAAATAAGAAGAACAATAATTAATGAATCGTTAACAAATGAATGTCACCAAACCGTGACATTTTTACAAAAAATGTAAGTAAAAATGTCTAAAAGTTTGGTAATAATACAATTCATGACTTATTTAGTAACCCTACTTGTTCATATAGCACGTTTATGAGAGATGAACTCTAGAAGTAATAAAGAGCGAGTTCATGGCCCTCTCCGGCACGACGCGAGTTAGGTAGGTACATCTACGTAGTTAATAGGCAGTCGGACGGACAGTTTCGGCACGTGAAATGAGAAGAATATAAACTTGAATAGCTAACAATAATATAATGGAGCTAAATATCCTCTGAAGCTCATTTAAATATTCTGAATCAGATCATGAAACCGATTTTTCTACCTGCGCCGCTTGAGAAACAAGATTAAAGGTGTTTTTTTTATTGAAGCACACCCAAGTTTAATTATTATTTATAAATGCGGTGCAAAATTTTGGTTCAAACTCAGAAGGGCGCGGTGTACCGGCTGCAATGTCATTAGGGGTCGTTTCACCCTCTTTCGATCCTGTATATCCGTCTCTGTTAGCCACCCCATTCCAGGATATCTCTTTCCCACACGAAGATCAATTTTTCATTCTCGCTTGGATTTTGGCGCGAAAATCGAAACACGCTACCAATTTATTATACTCATTGAATTTTTTGATGATTCTGGGTTGGAAACTTGAAAAACATTCAGATACTTTCCTATACATTAGTAAAAAATTCAAACTGAGTCAAATACTAAAGTAAGTTCAATCGATGATAGCTGCTGTTGCGACTCCAAAGGTTGTCAATAATGATAAACTACAAAAACCATCTACTGTAACCTATAGTATCCTGTGCTGCAACCTTTTGAGGGCATACGAACTAGGAGTATGATTTATTAATAAAGAGTATCAACTCAGCGCTGCTGCAGTGTGTTTAATCATCAAGAGGGATTGTGAAGCGGACATATGTGGTAACCATGGAACCTTTGGTTCCTAGTTGTACAGAGGCTAGCGCGTCAGGTTACTCCATTTTCGTTACAAACATATCGCAACAGCACAGAGTGCACGCGTGTGGTAAGATGTGCGGCCCCTCCGTACAAAAGGTAAATAACAGTCTAGTCACAAAATGTAACATTCTAGTCTAGTCAGGTTGTCTTGACTATTAACAAAATTGATACCTACAATAGCCAAAAATCCACACAACACAGATACAGTAAGAAACGTTCCTGCATGATTTTTTGCTTTATTCAAGAAGCACAATAATATTCACATGTAAAGCCATGACGTAAACTATTTTAAATGACACCTTCTTGTGGCAAATGAAGGAGTGTATGCTTCGTTATCAAAATCAACAAAGTCGCGCGATAACGCTTTAACTCTGTAAATGAATTTTTGAAACTGTAAATGTTGTTTGTTATTGGTAGAAGCTATCGAATTCACGTGTTACCTTATCTGTCAATGCACCCAAGTGTAAGTCAATTTTGGAATTCCCCACTATCAGCGTTACTTTCAAAGCTCAAACATTCAAAATTATTAGGAGACATAATCGCCTGCAACAAGCAAAAAATACGGGGAATTGCACATAACACCTGCTACAGCTATCACAATACAAAAAGTCAAAAAATGTTACTGCATTTAGCAAAAAAATAGAATCCACTTTGTAAATAAGTCGACAGGTAGGTAGCATGGCAACGAGTCTTGTACGGTCGTGGGAGTCGAACAAAACATTTTTTAAGAAAGGGCTCTACAATGCGCTAAAATTTCGTTCATTATCACTTCGATGTTTTGTCATAGTACAATTTTAATTAAGTATACAGTGTTCATCAATATAAAAATACTTTTGTGGGTACGGAAATTTAAAATCACCAACAAGTAGATAACGAAATAATAAAGTATTTTAAACTTAATTAAGTTCCACATTAATCCATATCCGATCGGAAGATGAAAGTAAATATCCATGTACACATTTAGTTTAATTTAATGGAACACACCCATACCAGAACAAGTTTATTTATAGACACGGATGAGTAAAAGCATCGACAAAAAACGTCGTCCCTAATCTTGGAAGCCTTTGGCTGGTTCCGTTTGTTGAGTAACGCGTTTTTTATACTCGTCAGTGAGCGATCCAGTCGAGCCCTCGCCCGACGTCAATAAACTATGGGTTGGTGTAGGTCTACTTTATAAAAACTATGATTTAATTTATTTTACTTTATCAAATTAACTTTTCGATCTTAAAAACTCAGTACTTACTTAAGTGAAGATCTTGTAGTTAATGCTATGAATAACATAAACGTATCCTGTCTAAAGATTTAATATATAAAATAAATAATAACTAAGGATGAAAAACTAAAAACTGGTTCTTATGATAATCAAGTTCCTGAAATAACTCAAGTTAAAAATGTGCAATGTTGTGGCCGTTTTCAATGAGCGTAAACAAGATAGCATTCATACAATTTACTCTTTCTCTGTTGGACTGGGGTAGCGCATACCACAAGACAAAAACAGGTTTCTGTACTACATAGTGGTTTCATTGTGCCGCCCCTCCCGCCAGACTCGTTTCCTTTCGATTCTTGAGAGTTTGTATTATCATAAATGAAATTGGCGCGAAAATGTTATAATTATAATAACATGAATTAACTTTTTTAGATATGCGTTATTTTGGAAAAAGCTCTGGTAAATTAGCTTAAGTAAAAAGAACAAGCTACTGTTATTATAATTTTTCAATAAAACACATGAACAATAGTCCTGCCTGACTCACTGACAGGCTGACTTTTCACATCAACGCTTAGATTGAAATGCACAGATGTCTGTTTGTGATGTAGAAAAAGACAATTGATAAAGCTGTATTTTTTATGATTTTCGGCTATTGTTCATCCTGAGTATATTTTCTATTTGAATTGTTACAGGGGTCCTTAGACATGGATTTATACATCACCGACTCGCTCCAAGACATGCTAGACATGGACATCAAGAATGAAATAGCTACAGACCTAAGTAGCATCAATGATTTTCCAGTAAGTTATCCATTTTAAATCATCGCTCCATACACTTCATGCGATGGGTTTGTTCAAAAGTTTACAAATCAATCAATATTATAATTTCAGGACTCTTTAGGTTTAAATTTTTCGGAGTTGCCGCCTTTATTGGACATGGACACAGATAACTCGGCAACGTGGCTCAACAACTCGTCGTCGAGCTTCGTGCACAACCTAGATTTATATGGCTCCGAGGCAAATGCAGTTATGGTGAATCCGAATTCAGTGATGCCCTCGACTTTTGCGGAAACGCCAGTAAAAAGCGTCGTGAAAGAAGAGGCCTCCAATTTGCTACTTACCTCAGCTGCAAGTGACAATTCTGACAACAGTGCATCCTTACAGAGTCCAAAGGAAGAAAAGAGCCACTTAACATTTTCTCCAAGTACAATTAAGGTTAAAGTAGAGCCATCTGAAGAACCAGAGGACGCGCCAGTGCAGCCTATCAAGAAAGAACTAGAGGAAGCTACACAAATGGTCATTTATGTTAGAAAGCATGACAAATCTGTGGTGAAAGATTTACTAAGAGACTTGGACAATAATAAGCCTAAAGTGATTAACGCGCAACAAAATTCTACCCCTACGGTTAGGATAAAAACCTCGCAACCAGAAATAATCAAAGTCAATAGTAAAAATTGTTCAATTTTAAATACAAACCAAAAAGTAACACAATTAGGAACAAAGACAATTATATCTGGTAATATACACATATTGGACGCTCAGCAATCTAGGACAATTTTAGCAAACGGCAACAAAAATCAAACGACAATATTGATTGATAATTCGTCGTTAAATAATAATAGGCAAATAATAAAAACTGCAGTGAGTGGGGCGTTTACGGTTGATAGTAGCCAAGCTAAATATGTAAATAGTTCTAGCAAAAACACCGTGGGAGAGTTTCCCAAGCCTGCGTATTCCTATTCATGTCTAATAGCGATGGCACTAAAGAACTCTAGGACGGGAAGTCTGCCAGTTTCAGAGATTTACAACTTTATGTGGTAAGTTTTGCAGACAGAAAAACAATTTAATTTTTATAAAAAAATGTGTCAAACGTGATTAACAAACACTTCGTTTTCCTTTCAGTCAACACTTCCCATATTTTAAAACGGCGCCAAATGGTTGGAAGAATTCAGTGCGGCACAATCTTAGTCTTAATAAATGTTTTGAAAAGATTGAGAAACCTTCTACGAATGGAAGTCAAAGAAAAGGTATTGATTAAATTGTAATTTAATTTAAAAACAGTCACTATTCTGCCTGCACAATATTCTGTATTCGAAATATTTCTTAATTACAGGATGTTTATGGGCAATGAACCCAACGAAAGTTGGGAAAATGGATGAGGAAGTACAAAAATGGTCGCGGAAGGACCCACAAGCTATCAAGAAAGCGATGGTTTACCCTGGTAAGGAAATCGAAAATGTTATGTTGTGAGATATATTCATTCTACAATTTGCATTAAACTTTATTTTTCAAGTTAAAAGGTCTACTACCCTATATATTGGGTGATTTTAAATTAGCTACATTGACCTACAATTGCATATCAATGATTAGCTAACATTTTTACCCATAAAACAAAACAACTTTCCATAAGCGACCCATATGGAACTATAAAAAATTTTTGCCTTTTACTATGAGAAGTCGCCTTTTTTTTGAGAATTTCATGTTAGCCCTTTGGGGAAAGTTGTTCTCCTTCATGAGTAGAATCACTGCCATAACATTTAATTCACTTTCAGATAGCCTAGAAGCATTAGAACGTGGAGAGATGAAATACAGCGGTGCGGGCGGCGAAACAGATGTAGATGACGACGCGGATGTGGATGCAGATGTTGACCTAGACCCAGACGTCGAACTAGATCCTGAGATCAAAGAGGAGGTCGAGGAAGAGGATACTGTCGTTGAACAAGTAAGTGTAGACAGTAATGTTAATATTAGATCCCTACCTATGAAATTGCTGGTTGCCAAATAAAAATAAATTTTTTTGGGGATGTGAAATCCAAATCTAAGTAATTTTTTGGGGTGGGACAACATTCAGCAAATAATTGCGAAATTTAATTTACTGAAAGTGCCAATAGTAAAAAAAAGTTGTCAAATGAGCTGTTTTTGAGCCTAGACAGCAGCAGAAACTCAAATCAAAAATAGGTAAATTCTTAAAATCTGTATAATACAACCAAGTATTAAAACCAAAAATAATTTTAGAAATAGTTGCTGAATCAAAGAAAGTATGAAGAAAATTATAACTGGGGAAAAATTCAGCAATTTCGTGATATAAATGCTAGTGTTGATGACGAACTAGAGCCAGACGCGAAATAGATATTGAAGTTATAGAGGTCGAGCAAGAAGATATTGTTGAACAAGTGGAAAATGAGATAACGCGGCAGATGTAGATGCAGACGCTGAGCCAGACCCAGAAGAAGAATTTTTATTCCTATTTAAAACCTATTTAGTACATCAAGATCACTGGATCCCAACTGGTGATCCGTGGACCAACCAGTGGCTGCTCTAAAAGTGGTCTGCAGAAACGTGCTACAATTTTTAAAAGAAGAATATTTGAAAATAATTTAGGATCTTTTTTACAGTTTAAACTATTTCAGCACCCACAGATGGTCTTTATTAAGTGGTCCTTTACATTTTACTAAGGGTAATTTTTTTTTTACAAAGGTTGGGAACCCACTGATCTAGATGTTTGACCCTTTTACATTATTAATTTACTGAAAATCGTTAAACTCCAGGAGTTGGAGGTAGAAGAAATGGTGGAAGGCACCGGTATGGTCGGCGGCACGTACCGGCTGCTGGCCACCGGACCCTCTTCGCTCACCTCGTACATCACCGACGTCGAGTCGGGGGAAGAAATCAGCGATATTGAGGTAAATCACACGACACTTTTCATGAGTTTTTGACAAACTTATCAAATCTGCACTATTTATTGCCACCACATCATACTTTCTTTCCTTGTAAATTGCCTATTATTGTATACTTGTTATCCTCTGTATTACATTATCATTGTACAAGAAATAATAAATACATACATAGTTTACATACATACTTAATAGTACGGGTTATATGAATTTTCGTCAGTGCTTGATTTATTTTAGCTTATAAACTTCTCGTAAAATACTAATAGCACTTATTGCGTTATTCCAAAAGTAACTTTTTTACAAAGTTATGCACAGTCAAAAAGTTGGTTAATAATTTTGGGGAACCCCGATTAGGTTAGGAACCTTTCCACCACTTGCTTTGAGTTGAGAATAGCAAATCTATTATGCTTACACTTTTGCCTTAACTGTGCTGAAATAGACAAGAACTTCAGATGTATGTACGATGTACGAGTACGACAAAATATCTCCCCTACCCTAAATGACAGCGAAAATTTGTTGCGTGATTTTAGAAGAAGTTATTGGACAAACAGACTGATGCGGATTGCGACTTTGTTTATACCATTGAGAGATTTAATTTTAATCAATAGCTCCACTTGCTGGTGGAGTTCAATAAACTATACGTAATTTGAGTATTTATAACACCCGAAAAATGACAATGTGTTATTCTTCTTCTTACCGTGTAGGTATAGTCAAGTATATGGCGAACTTGACTGACCCTGGTGTCAGAGTTTTCAAACCGCACAATGGCCTCTGACTTGGTTTTAACGACTGACGACGTTATTGACAGTAGACGTATGTTCACTAAGTACTGCTGCAATCTTCCTGAGAAAATAAAGTTCAAGAAACTCATGGTTTGCTGAGTCTACTAGTGTCGGGCTAAGAAGCAGCTTTTTGGATTTCATAATTACTTAAATTAAAAATGTAAATTTTTAGGTCTTGGACCAATCATATGAAGAAATTGACATCGAAGTAGCAAAGCCCGTGAAATTGGACTTGTCCCTTACAGAAAACTATACAAGTAAGTTTTATTTATTTCTCTTTCCAAACTCATCCTTGACATTTTGTCGTCAAGTCATGTTGTGCTTTCTTTATAAGTAGGTCAGTGGCGGATACATACGGGAGGCGCGTCCCGCGCCGCCCCACAGTGGTTCGACCTACAAGCGCTTGGACATAGGACTCTAAAAAATCCGAACTCGTTAAAATGACAAACAAAAAATACTATCGTGTTCTCCATTTGATGACAAAAAAATGCAAATGAAATTTTTCAATCAAGGTTATAGTTTAAGAGATAAAAAATAAAACAGTTATTTTAAGTATGGAGATCAACCTAAAAAAAATCATAACTCGTGAGTCCCGGCTTGTTTCGACTCACGGTTTTCAGAATTGGAATAAGAGTATTTTTAGACACATTTTCTTCTTTCAGCCATGGTGCGCCAAATGTGCCCTTACAGAGTTATGACGAAAAATTGTTTTTCGCCTGTATGAACGCCATTTAGGCGTTTATATGAGGGCTGGCGTTTGCAATGTATGGGATAATAAGCTTATTTGGTGTAGAATCATTTCATTTACTTTATTTGACATGAACTAAAATATAAATATTTTGTTAGGAGGCGAACCAGTTTACATCTTAAACTGTAAATGAATTAACTGATTATTATCTTCGAATATCAAAGTTTAATACTAAACATCTCTAATTACTTATCAATAATTATTATATTTAATAAAAAATATTACAAATAGCTGTAATTTCATATAATTTTTCAACAGATTCTGGCAGTTCTGATTTGAAAAAGGAAAATAAGTGTAATTTTCTTAGACACATTAAATTAATAACGATTAAAAAGACATGCTATTGGCTTTGATAAATATATTTAATATATTTGATAATGCTGTAGACTTAAGAATAAATTAAAAAAAAAATACAAGTTGTGCTTAAACAGGAACGTTACTAGTTGTTATTTGTCATTAAAAATATAGATATTATAAAAGGTAATATATATAAATTAATCGTTGTTTCAAATTTACATATAATTAAAGAAAAATTACATAAATACCTTGGGTTTTACCATAAATACACAGAGAAATTAAAATAATATCATGAATGCATACAAAAAGAAATTTAAAAAATTAAAATAATTTAAAATGGTCACAGAAATAAAGATATCACTAAAAAATAATTATTACTATTAAGTAATAAGAGAGGTATAGTATTAAACTTTGCCATTCGTAGTGCAGCATTTCTGCTTGCGATATTTTTGCGTTTACCAATTCTTTTCCGCCTAGTTTTCTTTTTCATTCAATAAATTTTAAATTTTGGAACTTTCTCCATTTTTGCTTTTTGTTGGGGATTGAAGTTGTCAATTCATTCGACAAAAATTTTTCAGTTATAGGACTGCTTTTTTCATCGCAGGACACCTCAAATTATTTATTTTTATATAAAATTCAGTATAAATGTTTTCAGTTAAATAATTTATAAAACTTCAGCTTTAGTGATAGTTTTTACAGTATTATACTTGGTTTTGGCGTGCATAAATGTGTTTATCAAAATGAAAGTTTGCCATCGTAATTTCTATTTTTTTCTCACACTCTTTCTCTACCTTACCTACTCTATACAGTACACTTTATACAACATCTATTACTTCACGACCTGCAAGAGGAGAGTATCCTTCTTGTATAGGTTACACTAGCTTGACATTCTTACTACACTAAAATACTCATATATTTTAATTTATCTCCGTTTTTAACTCTTTTCGTGAATTGTGGCCTTTTTGGTATCCTAGTCCATTTTGGAATTTTGTAGTTTCAGTGCTTTTGGCTACCTATTGAGGCAGAATCCGAAGCCAGATTATTAACGGGATTATAACAAGGCGATTGACGAATACCTGTTCGTTCTTATCAGTTCCTGTTATCCAATTCTGACGCGGTATACTTCAGCTATATGAAGATCCCCTCAACCCGATAAGTCTTTTCATTTTGTCCCACCATTCATACTCTAAACTTATTTAATTTTCTTTGTAAATTCTAGCAATATATCAAATAGTTAGGTATTATATTCGTCGACGAATTAATAACCCCTATTTGGTTCAGATACCGACTAGATTTAGTTATTCCCCAAATTCTATAAATTCTGAACAAAAGTAATACCTCACTTTTGTTCAGAGCTAATTAGCTTTTCTCTTTAAAATTCTCTTACGAAACACATTTAGCACCGATTTTATTTCTGTAATTTTAGACCCCAAGAACACTACTAGGTCTACACAATTGTTTATTTTAGTTAACTTAATCCTCTAAATTAATTTTATTTTTTTACCAATTACCCCATTGCGTGTTTCGTTAAAAAGTCGATTTTATTTGTTAAATTTTATTTTGTGATTAAACCCAGTTATTTTATAAATCTCGACTTCTTTATTTAAATTGTGATTTGGCGATTATCACCTGAATATTTATCGCTGAAGTAGTAGGGAATAATGAGTTTATTCATTTACAGTAAAAGGTGTAAACTGGTTCGTCTCCTAACTAAAATAAAAATATTTTAGGTAACTCTTCATGTCAAATAAAGTAAATGAAATAATTCTACACCAAATAAGCTTATTATCCCATACATTGCAAATGCTAGCCCTCATTATAAACGCCTAAATGGCATTCATACAGGTGAAAACAATTTTTCGTCATAACTTTGTAAGGGCACATTTGGCGCACCATGGCTGAAAGAAGTAAATGTGTCTAAAAATACTCTTATTCCAATTCTAAAAACCGTGAGTCTAAACAAGCCGGGACTCACGAGTTATGATTTTTTTTGTGTTGTCTCCATACTGAAAATAACTGTTTTATTTTTTATCTCTTAAACTATAACCTTGATTTAAAAATACATATATATATATATTTTTTCATCTAATGGAGAACACGATAGTATTTTTTGTTTCTCATTTTAACGAGTTCGGATTTTTTAAACTCCTATGTCCAAGCGCTTGTATGGTCGAACCACTATGCGCCCGCCGCCGCTAGTAAATTTTTCTTATGGTGGCTGTACACTCGCGGGCGAGTGCTCTCGTGATGTCTCGCCGAGACCTCTCGTGCTCTCGGCCTGTCTCGCGAGGGCTATCCTTCACACTCTCGTTTGTTCATTTGCGGTTGTGCACGCCGAGGGAATGGACGAAATTGTAGTCGCTGCAGCTGTTGCACTTTGTGCCACTACTTATTTTTTTATTTTAAATTTAGCTTCATTTCATTACTCCACGACATCTTGCCGCAATTTTTTATCAAACCTGGACGTCCGCACAGTTTCGCTGCGCGAGCGCTAATAAGAGAACGAGAGTGTACATCGTCGCTCTCGCAATGTCTCGCGAGGCAGTCCGAGACCCTTTGACTCGGGCACAAAAAACCGACCTGGGACGGAGAGCTAGCGAGGGTGACCGAGACAAGCCGAGGCGAGCGAGGGCTACCATCTTCATTCTCGCGCTCGCCCTGTCTCGGAGTGTCTCGGTGCGAGTGTACAGCCGCCATGAAACTTTGCATGTGACTTGATTATTTTCTTATTACGATAATACATAATAAATATATCCTAGATCGCCCCGGAAAAACCTATGTCTGCCAAATCAGCGCCTTGCTCAATCGTGGAGTGGAGGACCATTATGTATGCGCCCTCCCCTTGAGTTTTTTCGGTATCCGCCACTGAAGTAGGTACCGTCACCTCCAAGGTTCATGTCCGCCGCAGGTGTTAAGATTCGAATTAAAACGATCTTCGATATTTTCGGATACCGCGCGTACAAAAAAAAATTCACAGATTTCATGCCATACATGATTTCAGAGTACATTGGAAATGAATTTCATATTTTAAATAAAACGAAACAATTTTTTTCATCTTCCATTTATTTATTTATTTTGCGAACTAAGAATTCACGCAAAGTCGACCACCTTTATGTAAGCGTTGTGGAAAAACTAGTCGACCGATTTTCATTTTTTTGGGGTTAAACTTAAAATGTTCGCAACCAGGGGTTATTTTTCGAAATTTCGATATCTCTTTTAGTTTGCGAAATATTGGACTCAATTGTAAAAATAAAAAAAACGGGTTTTTCGTCATAGCTTTTTTGATTTTTGACATTTTTCAAAATTCTTTTTTGCATAATGTAGCCCTAGCAAATACGCATCTTTTGAGCTTTCATACACTATCCTAGCTATATTATCAACGAAGCTATACGCAGATCACACTTTTCCGTGAAATGAGGCCCTATACGGACACCTCCCAAAAGACATTTCCAATGTCAAAATCATTCAAACTACTGATTTATGAATCATGATCCAAGAAGTCAAGGTATATTCGTCACCGTTATCTCACTCGATCGAATTTTTGTAAAATCAGCAATGGAGATTCTTTGACAGCCCAAATCCAATGCTAACCGTGGGTCTATTCTAAAGTAGGAGGATATACTCATAATCATAACTAGCGCTGAGCGCGGTTTGGTGATCACATTAGTCGTGACTTTATTGAAATGATACCCTAGTATTTTGTTTTACCATGCTAACTCCAAAACATATAACTTGCCGCTATTAACGGCTAAACCTACTTAAGATTTCCGACATGGGAGCTCATAAATTATTTTGTTACAGTACACCCAGCAAAACGAGCAAAAACAAACTTCATTTATCAACCGGTAACAACGCAAACACACACTAGCAGACGAAAGACGCCTCTCGTCAACCGAGTCGCATTAATTTAATACTATTCATAAGACTTTCATCAAATTGTGATCATATTTTATGGGGTCAAAATAGAGTAGTATCCAGTGAATGTTCCATTTAATTAGAATTGTATTAGGAAATTTAATTGTGTAAAAGTGCCGAGCGTTTTTCTACCGATTGCAACTTGCAAAAGTGATAGTCTGTACCAGATAAGTGTATTTACAAGTTTTTTTAATAATGGGACACTTGTTACATATCTTTACACCGAAAATAGGTTTTAATTTGTTAAATAACCCTGAATATTTAGGGATTGCGATGACTTTTTATATGATTACTATATCTATTACAATTCGTTTTTTTTTTTAAACTTAGCATAGGTTATAAGTAGCAACTTCTGAATGATATGAAACTTAACAGTTGATTCTTGATCAACTGTGATTTGCCAGTACAAATTATTTTGCTGTTGTATCGACCCATCCCTACTAATATTATAAATGCGAAAGTAACTCTGTCTGTCTGTCTGTCTGTTACCTTTTCACGCCTAAACCGCTGAACCGATTTTGATGAATTTTGGTATAGAGATAGATGGAACCTTGGGAAAGGACATAGGGTACTTTTTATCCCACAGTTGGGCACGATATAACCTGTAGTCTACGCGGGCGGAGCCGCGGGCGGAAAGCTAGTTTTTTAATAAACTGAATCTGGATGCAATCAAATGTGTATAAAAATCATAGAAACAGAAAATTTTGTGTCAAATGTCTTGATGCAACAGCAAAAACCATAGCGGGTATGAGTAATGTTCCCACCGCTGGTTTAACTATGTAATATCGGCTTTTATGCTCCACTATTGTTGCTAAGATTAACTTTGTTGACGCTGGCAGCTCCAGCTAAGTACTTCATGTGAGATATAATGCGCACAACTAAACTATCTAACTAGTAATGTACAGTTTTTGATTGCCGCATTATATCCCACTGAATAGAACGTACTATAACATATTCTCAGTTGGAACTTAATATATAAATAGACTAAAGGTCTCTGTCCAATGGGATTTTATACTGTCATTTTCTACATTTTTAATAATAATTTTATAATAAGTACCAACAATAAATATTGTTTGTGGGTTGAACGTGTCACTAAATAGTGGTTTACTAATATTGTAGCTGTCCATGTATTCTTAAATGTGACATGAATTCTTTCACGAATTATCTTGCATTCGACGATACTTGGGATTTTGGTCATGTAAGTTAGCATTTAAATATGATGATTTTTCCTGTGGTGTGCTATGTAGGGTGCGAGTGAGATGGCTAATGTCTTTGGTAGTGGTTGTGATAATAGATCTCCAGCGTGTGAATTTTGGGATATGCATAGTTCCATTATTAAATGTAATTTGAGATAATTCTATAATAATTTGATTTGATCGAGTGTTTAGCGAAAAGGGGTGACAAGGTAGCAGAGACACTTGACCTATAGGATAACAGAATATTAAGCAATAAAATGATTCATGGTACGATATCTAATTATCTGCTACCTTACTTGATGTTATAGCCTAGAGATGAAATTTGGCATCGGCAAAACCCACGGATATACTATAAAAAAATAATTATGTAGGTACATTCTTCACTTAAATTTTTCGCTTTGTATTTTTTTAGATTAGACGAAACTGTGATATAATCTGATACGGATCGAATCACATTTCCTGCGGTTCTACGCCTTTCTTGGAGTTGGAATATTTTGAATTGATGTTTGATTGATTAATTTGATCTAGGTCGTAATTTAGAGTAATATTTTGAAACCTCAGATTTCAAGTTAGCAAAAATATTGTTCAAGTACAAAAAGGACGGCGAAAAAATAACTTAATCATTATGCTAATTTGAAAAATTTGTGTGTTGGTAGGAATAGTTGTAAAAGATTTCGTACAAGTTCCGCTTATTATGGACCTATGGTAAACTTTTAGGATAAGAGTGCTGTCGATATGATGGTATGTTGAAGTACATAGCCAGTGCATTAAAGAATCTAAATAACTAACAGTCCAAATAATGTTAACTTTTCTTTTATACTAGATACTAAGTAAAAGAAACAATTGAAAACAAAATGCCACTAAATTAGGTGCTTTTGTATACTGATTCAGATGCAACTTCGTGCAATTGTGTAAATACTTATTCATTATGTTATAATTATAACAGATCATTTGAAATAATTGCTTTTGTAATGATAATGCGTGTATCAAATTATATTTAATTATCAACGCGTCAATAACGCATTTATGAATTTGTATAGAATCTGTCTCAACTTAAATAATATACCTGTAGTTACACTCGATTGGGGTGACTTTAAAATTAGCGAAACTATAAGAGTGTCTGTAATCAAGTCATGGAGATACGATTTTTTACGTCATTGATTCAGATCCTCAATTTCCGCAAATCCAAAGTCACCTACAATATTTTTATGCAGTTTGACTTAGATAGCTTTATATTCAAAATAGACCCAAGGGTACCAATACTAGCTCAATAGATGAAAGAAAAATAGTGATAGTGAGATTGAAATTCTTATGATACATAATTACAAGCTCAAATAATGTCTGAAGTTAAAAACTATTTTCTGAGCTACACTCCGAAGTAACTTAACGTCGTTTTTATTGCTAAATAGTAGATAATGTGAAGGAAATAATTCTTTACAAAGAAATAGACGTGATTATGATTAGTTTCTAGTTAGTATACTTAATTCACCTATAGTGTACTTAATCGTTCTAGGTGAATTAAATCAACTACAGGGTTTAAAAATGTTCGTTCAGGCAGAATTAAGATGTGTTGCTAATGCCCTGATGGTGTACATACGGCAGCGTATCAGGTTATACATTCGCACTACGAAAGTTGCCGCTATTATGAACGACATAATGGCGACGTCAAGGATATGTATAGCCGGATGTGCTGTCGTGTATACAAAATTCAAAACCTTTATGAAGACTAGGATTCTTAGCATCATTGATAACATCTCGATCTGTTGAAAATCTATTAAAATCGTATTTTTACGGTAATTTTATATAGATTTTCACCAGAGCAAAGTACAGTCAACAGCACATCAGGTTACCACAAACTCAGATTTCCCCAATAGATAGTAAACTGTAATGCTCGGAGGTAAAATCTAAAATTAATTGAAGAAATTTGACATTTTTGGATAGCATGATGTGCTGTGACCCTGTACAATCAACAGCATCAGAAATTTTTCGTGTACTTTGATAGTGTAGCTCAGACAGAAGTTTGTCAACGGATTCTTCCAACTACTTAAAATCCTCAATAGAGACCGCCATAGACCGTAGATGTAATTTTATACAATAAATAACATAACAATGTATTTTTCCACTGCCAGTATTTCAACATCCAAGTTAAAAATAAGCGTTTAGTTAAAACAATAGATGATAGTTTAGTTTGTTAGTGCTGTAAGAACTAAGTTGAATGATTTTTAATAACATTTTTGTAATAAAAATTAAGTGAATAATAATTTTTTTCTCCGTCTTCGCTCTACACCCCTGCTCTTAACAACAACTTGCAGTACATACTACTACGTCGCCATGGCTGTTGTACAGAGGGCCGCACATCAGGTTACCACATGCGTGCACCCTGTGCCATTATGATAAGAACGCTTTTGCCATGGTAACGGGCGGGATAACCTGATGCGCTGGCCTCTGTACAATCGAGTAAATTGACCTCCGTAATCGTTAACACACCTCCCAACAACGGTTACAACTTAGTGTGTTTAAAACTGGTTTAAAACTTTAAATTCTCTTTGCAACTAGTCTGAGAGCATGGAATTAATAGGTTTGTAGTTTGTACGTAGTACCTATTAATTCCATGTCTGAGAGGCACCTATGCTTTCTTATTGTTTTGAGATTCGCTGCCAGTAAAAAAAAAGTGATTCCAGATTTGGATAATTTCCCTTATATCAGGATTATTTCTTTTGTATTCGATTTACTTAAACAAATAATCTTATTGATTATTATGACTTGATTAAGATTATTTGTTAATTTAGATCGAATACAAAAGAAAATGTAGGTCAGGACAGCTGAGACATGTCGCCCGGAGAGATCTCGCAATATATATTCAGGTCGATAGCAAATCATATGTGACGACAAACAAAAAATGCAAACTACCATGTTACTTCTAAGGTCATATTTTTCTTAGAAACGTGCTTTTATGAGAGTGAAGTCTAAATGGATTGCTGAACACAGAAGTTACTTGTTTTGGATCTTTCTTCCTAGCAATAAGTTCCGTTTCTCTTCCGGGGGTTTACCTACTCTAGACTTGGCAGATCAGGTACCTAATTACAGTGGAGTTGCAGTGGAGCGACTGCCAGCAACTCTCCGTGATCCCGTTAACAGGGGAATCTTGACTAAATTGAACCATGCAATCTCCGCTAGGAGTAATATTGTTCTGTGCATGCAATGGTTACACATTCAGTTGCCTGAATGTGCCGGTTCTCACGTTGCACGATGTTTTCCCTCACCGTAAGAGTATCCGTTAGAGTGCAATGAATGTACAAACAGCAGCACATCAGGTTACCTGTTTGCACTACCTAGGAGAAAGTAAATGATTTGGTTTGAGAACTAAAACCATCGGAGAGCATCTTCTACCCTTCATACTTACATACAAGATCACGCCTTTAATCCCTATCGGGGTAAGCAAAGGTTCAGGGGTCTTAGAACCACTTGATGCCACGCACGTTTGACATATAATTTTGAGGGTTATCAGATAAACCATGATGGATAAAGGTGAGAGGTTGTCAGACTTTCGCCTTTAATACAACAAAACCCTCGCGTCCTACTTACTGACTTTTATAGTACTCGTACTTATGCCTGGGAAGAGTTGGCAGCCGGTACTTTCTAAGTTTTTCTTGCACAACTAGTTCAGCGTGGAAGGCTATCTTCTATTTCACTCATTCTGTCGTATGTACATTAAATTAACAAATCGTTCCAACACTTGTATCGATTCCGAGCTGATGTCGCAAGGGCAAGGCATGGACTAGAGCTTTTCAAATGCTTTAAAAACTTCTAGAAAGGCTTTCTGGGTGTCGAAAGCAGTATTCTTGCCTCTGCCATGCCGCGCCGGCGAAGCTAGACACAGTGTGGCATCCGTAAAAGGCATGAAAAATAGGCATATTCATGCATTGTGTTGGGTTAGCTACCACTTTATGAATAGGTAGAATATATGCCTGAAACTTTACCCAACACCAAAGGCAATCTATAATTATTCGGGAGTATTTTGGTTGAAAAAATGCAAAGCGTTGTATGGGAGCCAGAGTCCGACTCGCACTTGGCTTTTTAGATATTTTAGTAGGTACCTATTTGTTGTTATAGCGGTAACAAAAATATATCATTTGTGAAAATTTTAACTGTCTAGCTATAATAATAATAATTCTTTATTTCAGGCTTACAGCCCATATGCTTAAAATAATATTAAAATAAAACAATAAAAAACAATACACCGAACGCTAACTCCACTACAAATCAATCAATTAAAATTAAACATTACAATTAATTGATTTACAGTCAAGTCCTGTCTCGAAATTTACTTGCGGTTCTCATTCCGATGAACGCGAAGCCAATATTTAAATATCGGACTATCAACGTCCTCGCAAATTACACGGAGTATGCTGTAATCAGAGTCTCGCAACCTTGCCCAAAAAGACGCAATGCGACGAGACCTGACAACAGCAAAGAAGTCGGGCAATCTCGCTTCGGCAAACATGCCAGAGGCACTGCAGTAGCGCGGCAGACGCATGAGGATACGGTATGCATCATTATACTGCACCCTCATGGCACTGTAAGCTCGCCTGGTGTGTCTCACCCACAGCTGGCAGGTGCAAAAGCACTGGCAAAATGCCCTAAACAGGGTCATCTTGACAGCCCCACTACACCCGCCAAAGCGACGTGCGAGCATGTTACACCGAACCGAGAGTGCCTGTCTTTCTCTCTCTACGTCTGAATCACCTTTCACTTTCATTGAGTATGTGACCGAGGTACTGGATTCTTTACAACCCGAACCGCTGAGCCATTCAGGAATATATTTGGCACATGCTCCGGACCCATTCCAGCTCTAAATACTAGCATTTCCGTCTCCGAAACGTTATATTTAAGCCCGTGAGCTATAATATAACGCTCACAGACTTCTAAAAGTTTTCTCAATCCATTGATCGAGGGGCTCAGAAGCACCATATAACTGAGATTATTTACGCAAACATCTCCCAAATGGCAGCCAATCTTGCTACTTCTAAGCTCCTCGATCAGTCCATTAACATATACCTATGCTGAAAAGGTCCGGAGAGGTGAGCCCACCCTGGCGAACCCCGCAGTCTAATCTATAAACATTAGATGTCGTGTTCCCCCATTTTACCACGTTGTCTTGGCCTCGGTACCAGTACCTCAACAAACCGACAATTTCCCTTGGAACATTTGAGTCACGCAGTTTTCTCCAGAGAATCTCATAATTCACGAGATCAAACGCGCGACTCCAAGTCCAGAAAGCAAGCGTATACTGATGTGTCACGTTTGGTGTGTACACAGTGTGTTTGAGGCTTATAATTGCCGAGTCTGTTGAGAGACCGGGACGGAAGCCAAACTGTGCATCATCAATTTCTAAATTGCGCAGCAGCTCAGGCTGCAAAAGACGCTCAAAATTTTTACCTATTATAGCTCCCACAGATATTGGACGATAATTACTGGCCCTACTTAGGTCTCCGGTCTTGTTTTTGACAATAGGAACAACAACGGTTTTCATCATTGTACCCGGCAGGTATGCATGTTTTATACACATATTAAATAAACTTTGAAGTTTATAATAAATTACGTCTCCAGCACATAGGATATGCTCAATACTTAGTGCATCGTGTCCAGGTGATTTGCCACGGTCCATTTTCTTAACAGCCTTAATAACCTCCTCCACAGTAAATTGCTTAATGTCCTTAAAACTAGGCACATCATCTCTCGTATTAGGTCCCTGTGGAATCTGCACAGGTTCCGGTTTTAATTTAAATTTAGAAGCAAACATGTCAGCAATCTCACTGGGCTCCTGCAGGCCTTCCACGGTTCATCAGATATAGCCTGGTGACAGACGAACGGACAGAAACACCCTTTATACACTATTTGGGTACGGAACCCTAAGAAGTAGAAGTGGCTGTATAATGAATTACTCCTTTGCCAGAATTAAATAAAAAAAAGAGTGGCTGTACGTTCGTATAATCCTTTCCCAATTCTAAATTTTAAAAAAAGTCAGTAAAAATAGCCTCGTCGTCGTAGCAGCGTCTCGTGTTGTTGCGATTTGCATAGCGTAAAAACAAGTTAAAACAAAGAGAACCGGCGAGTCCAAGTAAAATTTTAATGTTTTTACAATACAGTTGAAAAGTTAACAATGTCTACTCGAGAAATTCTAACCCTTCAGCTTGGGCACTATTCAAATTATGTGGGAGCCCACTTTTGGAACTTACAAGAGTTAAGTTTTGATTATACAGGCACAGTTAAAACTGAATGCAATCACGATATCTTATATAGAGAAGGAAATACTCTAAAGGGTGAAGTGACTTACACGCCAAGGTTACTATTGGCTGACCTGAAAGGGTCTCTAAAAACATTACCCGCAAGCGGTGGATTGCCTGAAGAAACATTTGATAATGAAGTTTTATGGGGCAATGTAGAAACAATAAAAGAACCTACACCTGAGAAAAACGAGTACCTTGCAGATCTAGATGCTGAGGCCGGGCCAGCTCACCCAAAAGATTATAGTTTGGATCAGAGTGTGAGCACTTGGACAGATTTCTTCTATCCACGGCTACATCCTAGGACAGCCAATGTTGTTAATGCATACCGACACGGAGATGAAAATGTAAGAACCTTTTTGTAACTTTTCAAAAAATGTTTCTTGTTAATATTGATTTTACAAATTCTAATTATTTTTGTTAATTTTCCAGGAATCTTTTGATATTTTTAACAGAGGTCAGTCAATATGGAAATCAGATTTTGGAGATAACTTTAGTGATAATATTAGAAGATATGTTGAAGAATGTGATAGTATGCAGGGTTTTCAAGTCAACTTTGACTGCACAGATGGCTTTTCTGGATTAGCTACCAGTTGTATTGAGTACTTAGCTGATGAGTATGCAAAGTCAATATTAGTACACCCAATAATTGCTTCACATTTTCCCGATAACAATGCTAGTAATGAAGAAGAAAGAGATAAATCAACCTTGAAGGATACCACTAGATTGGTGAACCTAGCACTTGCTGTTGAACAGCTATCGGAACATGCTTCTCTATTTGTACCGCTGTGTACAGGGGAAAGAGGCTGGAGGAAACCAGGAAATTCAAGAATATTTGAATACCTTCACTATAACCCAGAACTTTACTATCATTCGTCATCAATACTTGCCTCTGCACTCGATACTCTTAGTCAAAAATACAGGCACAAAGGCACAGCCTATACATTGTCAGATATCTGTGCAGATATGACTGGTTATGGAAGGAAAATGGCAGCGGCCTCATTAGGATTGCCATTTGCTCTAAACGAGTCAAACTACCTCATAGAATACCTCAATAATAATACAAAACCTATCTACTCTTCAATAACTCCCAGTTGTAAGATTGCTACTGACAAGATATTTCAATTGATCACTGTGAGGGGGATTCCAGAGAACTACCTCAAAGCACCTCTCAAGGAAGCAAAGGAACAGATGAACATTCCAGCATACCGCTGCAGTAATGTAAAAGAAATGTTTGAATTATATTTCCAGGCAAATAACTTTTTGTCAGCAACAAATGTGACAGTGTGTGAGAAACCTTTGGAATTGAAAACTCCATTCCCAAGAATATTTTCTGATAAACTAAATAAATATGGATTTATTAAAGCTGATGACAGACAGGAGACAGTAGAAAGTTGTGCTGTTCTAACTGGGTACCACAATGGCAATTTCATGGCAGATATGATTGAAAAGTTGCACAGAGAAGTGAGCAGAATAAAGTTTGCTAAGCTTCACAAATTCAGTGAGGCAGGTCTGGAGGCTGCAGAATATAAGGAAAGTTTAGATAAAATTGCAGAGTTCAAAGACAACTATGAAGACAACTTTGAATTGTAGATATATTTATATTGTATAAGCAATAACTATAAACTAAATAAAATGCTTTAATGTATCTTAACACTTATAAGAAATAAAAATATTTTTAAAATTCATAAACTTTAATCTTGAAAGTTGATTTAGATAAAATAAATCACATCTCAGCCACACAATTGCATATACACATGTACACAACGTCAACTACAACAATCACGATGAACGTTCGAGCGCTCTTTCCTTCATTCTCGTTATAAATGCTGCACCTTTGTTCTTTCTGAAGTTTTCGTATGGATCATTGAGGTTTACTCCAACCCCTGTAAGAAAAAGCCATTATTAGGGTTGTACAGTCATACGCCATCCTTTACAACCACTTCCTATGTATCGGGGGCATTATTTTAGCTTTACAGTTGAACTATCTAGTTCTACCACTCTAATCTTACTAGATAAAATATAAAAATCTAGAGCAGAGAGTAAGTTTTGAAATACCTTTAGAATCTGAACCTTCTTTACCTTATATTAGCCTGGTGTAAAAAGTTTTTTAATATCTTTAAAAATAAGAAAGATATGAACGTTTAAATCTCTGAATTAGACTGAGAGGGAAAACTAAACGATGACGTCACAGTTGAGTACCGCCATATAAATTCAATACAAATTCGAATTCTATTTAATTTATATATTTATTTAAAAAAAATTTAAACTTACAATACAGACTATGCATTCCAAAGCGCTAACAAACTTAGTCAAACCATGCTATAAATATATATTATCGTGCAAAAGTCATAATTTCAAATAATAGCAATGTCAAATGAATGTTAATTTACAACAGCTAACGTCAGTCACATAAAAATGTCAAAATAATAACCATATCAAATTAAACTTAATTTACAATAGTCAATGTCAAAATATTATTCATATTATGTATGTATGTTAATACAAATGTATATTATCTTAATAAATATGTATATGATACTAGCTTTCCACCCGCGTGGACTACAGGTTATATTGTGCCCAACTGTGGGATAAAATGTAGCCTATGTCAAAATCGGTTCAGTAGTTTAGGCGTGAAAGACAGACAGACAGTTACTTTCGCATTTATAATATTAGTATAAGGATTCAATCATCTAACCAAGGCCGTTAGCTCAAGTATTGCTCGATTGCGACAGACGGAACAGCGACAAGTAGGTCTTAGTAGCCTAACCTTGGTTATCCGTCTACACTAATATTATAAAGAGGAAAGATTTGTATTTTTGTATGTAACGAATTAACTTAAAAACTACTGGACCAATTTCAAAAAATATTTTTTCCGACAAAGCGGCGAGCGTCCCCTATCTTGTCACTGTGACGGTAAAAGTCCGAAATGAACAAGGATTACATAATAGTTTGGACTTTTACCAACTTTTGTTGGTAAATCTTAGGTTTTAATCATTGATACAATAAACAACTAGACTTCCAATCGCGCTCAAAAAGTGTCCGCGGCAAATAAGTGCCCATCACAACGATTAGGCATTAGTTTTCTCACTCTTTCATTCTTTTGTTCATTTCTTTTATCCTGCTCACTCATCCGTCAAAGCTCGGAAAGTTTGTTTCTTTGAAATTGGGTATCTAGTTGTTTTATTGCATATCAATCGTTTTAATAGTAAATCTTATGATTTACCGTAGTTCGAGCTTTAACAGTAACACATATAAGTACATCAGGTGAATAAGGTAGATTTTTTGGACGAGTCCAGGGGTGGAAACTCATTCCATGTCCAAAAATACTGATTGACTGACTACAACCCTCTAAAATACTGACCATTATTTATATTTATTTATTTATTTTAATGGAGGTTCAACAGCTTATAATATACATAGTGTTCAACATTTTAAAAACAATAAGCCAATTACAGATCCTCATGGGTAAAAACAGGTATCGCTGAGGTGACTAATCCTAATAAACAATTAGTTCTAAGTTGACACTTTAGTCTTTAGTAACAAGAAAAATTGCCAGTTAAACTACCATAACATAATTTTTTTTTGACATATCGTAAAAATAAATTTTAAAAAATTGACTGACCAAATTCAGTTTGACAGCGATATACGAATTTTAGTTGCTGTTATTTAAGTATGTTAACATATTATATGGAAAAATTTGTGAATAAGTAAGAAAAATCTTTTTGTGTTTGGCCTACAATATCCCCATAGCCAACCTGCACCCTCCTTTATTATTAAAAAAATAAATAACTTAAATTATTACAATATTATTCTAACAAAACAAACAATAAATTATTTTTATAAGTGAAAGAAGTTACTTATCAATTTATTTTTCTTTTTGTCTACATATTTTTGTATATTTTGTGCCACTTTGATTTTCTTTTCTTCCTCTTCTCTTTCGTTAGCCAACATAGCAAGCATCACGTTGGCCATATTTACGGCGACCGTCTCAATCTAGACACCAGACCACTTGTGTGGAAATGTACCTACCCCTGATCCTCAAAATACTGACTTTAATGACAATTTTTCGAAAAAACTGACTTTACTGACCATTTTTCACCCCTGCGAGTCACTTCTTCCCTTGTTGGACGAGTCACTGCCTCCCTTGTTGGACGAGTCGCTAGCTCCCTTGTCGGACGGGTCGGTACCTCCCTTGTTGGAAGAGTCGCTACCTCCCTTGTTGGAAGAGTCGCTACCTCCCTTGTTGGAAGAGTCACTACCTCCCTTGTTGGAAGAGTCGCTACCTCCGTTATTGGAAGAGTCGCTACCTCCCTTGTTGGAAGATGGGATCTGCTGGTCTCTTTTGGGGTGGATGGGATCTGCCTCCTAGCGGTCCACCCTGGGCAACGTCACCTTGGGCTTTGTTCAATGGTGGCGGCCAAAGATCCCCAAAGCGGTGTGGTAGGCCCATTAGCAGTCGCAACGGGCCGCCTGGCTCGTGACCACCCTTCTGCCGGAGTCCAGCGCCAAGCAGACTAGCGTCTGTGTTCCGTTGGTGTGCGGAAGTGCCAGCGCCATTGGGGAAGTAAGGATGAAGTCAGTTGCGCTGCTTAAGACCGGTCTTGACTGTTGAATAGCACTGTCCCGGGCAGCTCATCTTGGAGGGTAGCGGGATCCTAAGCACGGTCTCTCGCCGTAGGCCGACCGCGGGTAGTAGGGGGCCCAAGTAGCACGCTAGCCACGTGCAAAAGGCTGCCCCACACACCAAGCGAAAAATCCCGCTATGCTCCAACGTGCCAGTTGGCGACCGGAAGGGAGGACCCGGTGGCCATAGCGGGGGGGGTTAGGGCGTCCCCGCGCGCTCCAAATGAGTTTCCCATTGGCCAGTTGTTATCATCAGTCCTGTCTTTTTGGTTCAGCAAGCAGTGCCTCGACTTCTAATTACCTTCCCACAAACACTCCAAACACAAACATGAAAAGCAAAAAGAAAGGATTAGTTAAAAAACGGCTGCACTTCCTCCCACGAAAAGTGCACTTCATTAACATCAGAGGGTTGCACTAAAATATCGAACAGGTCCACCACCACCTTGAGACCAACAAGCCGCACCTATTCTTTCTTACGGAGACGCAGATAGCAACACCATCAGACGTGGCGTACCTCAAATACCCGGGGTACTCCCTTGAGCACAACTTCAGGAGGAACGCCGGGGTCTGTGTGTATGTCCGCGATGACGTTTGCTGTAAGCGTCTCCGTTGCTTTGAGAAATCTGGGTTTTCTACTCTTTGGCTTTTGGTAGGTACAGGTCTTGACAAAACTGTCTATGCCTGCGTCTACCGTTCACATAGCGGAGACCAGTAGACAACCAAACTTCTTGACCACCTGACTGAGACGGCTGATATAACCCAACAAAGGTACCCAACGTCAGAGCTCGTCTTTCTGGGGGACTTCAATGCCCACCACAGCGAGTGGTTGTTCCCGTTCAAGAAAACTGACTATGCTGGCAGAGAAACGAGGGTACCGGATGTTGATGGACATACTCCCAATTGCCTTGACCTTCTGCTGACAACTGATCCAGACAAGTACTCAGTTGTGGTCTCAGCCCCGCTGGGAACATCGGACCACTGTCTGGTGAAATCCGTATCGATTAGCTCTCCCCCGGACGTTAGTCTCAAAGGCACTAGGAGAGTCTGGCGATACGAGTCAGCAGATTGGGATGAGATGCGGCACTTCTTTGCATCTTATCCTTGGCGGCAAATGTGTTTCTCTTCGGATGACCCCTCTTGTTCGGCTGATGCGATTGCGGATGTAATCCGGCAGGGAATGGAATACTTTATTCCATTTTCCGACATCCCGCTCGGTCACAAAGCCCAGCCATGGTTCAATGCGGATTGTGCACGTGCTGAGGTACGCAAAGAAGCTGCATATCAGACCTGGGTTCAAGCACGTGATCGTGGAATCCGAGCTAGGAGGGTTCGTTTGAAGAAAAAGGCATTCAACTCAGCTGCCAAGTCATGCAAACGTGTTATCCGGAAGGCTCGTTTTGACCATATTAGGCGAATAGGGACTAGATTAGCATCTTACCCTCCTGGTAGTAAGCAGTTCTGGTCCCTATCAAAGTCTGTCGAAACTAATTTCTGCCGTCCAACGTTGCCTCCCATGCAGAAACCTGATGGATCGTTAGCTCACTCCGCGAAAGAGAAAGCAGATCTCTTTGCATCTCTTTTTGCGAGCAATTCTCGTCTGGACACTGGCTCTCGACAACCACCGACCATGCCTCGCTGTGACTCCTCAATGCCGGAAGTCACAATACACAATAAAGAGGTCCGAAGAGCATTACAGAGTCTAGACGTGAACAAGGCGAGCGGTCCGGATGGGATACCTGCTAAAGTCCTGAAGCACTGTGGTCCTGAGTTGTCTCCTATACTGACACGCTTGTACCGTCTCTCTCTCAAGACCAAAACCGTACCTAAGTCCTGGAAGCTTGCCAACGTGCAACCAGTACCCAAGAAGGGTAGTCGTGCTGACCCCTGTAACTACCGTCCTATTGCCATCACTTCCATACTCTGTAAGGTTATGGAAAGAGTACTGAACAGCAAGCTGCTGACATACCTAGAAGCTAATGACCTACTTAGTGATCAACAATATGGCTTTCGCCGTGGACGATCGACTGGGGATCTTCTAGTGTATGTCACGCACTGCTGGGGCGAAGCCATCGAGAAACACGGCGAAGCTCTCGCCGTGTCACTTGATATCTCGAAGGCTTTTGACAGGGTTTGGCACGCAAGTCTGCTAAGCAAGCTTCCTGCGTACGGCGTCCCTGCCAGTTTTTGTAGCTGGATAGCTGACTTCCTGAGTGAACGGTCAATCCGAGTAGTCGTCGACGGCTGCTCCTCTGACTTAATGGCTATTAATGCCGGAGTTCCTCAGGGGTCTGTTCTCTCTGCGACTCTATTCCTGCTGCACATCAACGACATGCTTTTGCCTGGAGTGGTTGCGTACGCAGATGACAGCACAGTCATGGAGAAATATCTGTCTAGTGCAAGAGCTGGTGGGGATGAAATTCGAAATGAGAGGGAAGCAATGGTTGAGCGAGTGAACTCAACCTTAAGTCTTGTCTCCCAATGGGGTGACATGAACTTGGTGAGTTTCAACGCCTCCAAAACGCAGGCGTGCCTGTTTTCCGCAAAAAGGAGTCCATTCAACTTGACTCTTACTTTCCGGAGTGCATCTGTATCAGTAACCGATGAGCTGGAACTCCTTGGCATGAAGTTATCTGCCAACCTTAACTTTGGCACCTCCATCAAGTCTAAAGCTCAAACTGCGGCCAAAAAGCTGGGCATCCTTAACAAAGTTAAGCGATACTTCACGCCAGATCAACTTCTTACCCTTTACAAGGCGCAGGTCCGATCGTGCATGGAGTATTGTAGCCACCTTTGGGATGGTTCGGCCAAATGCCAACTAGCTGCACTAGACTCAGTGGATCGCAGAGCCAGGAGGCTCATTGGTGATAAAAAGCTGGTTAAGGATAAGCTCCAAAGCCTAGCTCATAGACGCAAAGTAGCTTACCTATGTGTTTTTTATAAGATGTACTTCGGGGAGTGTGCTCAGGAGCTGCATGAGCTCATTCCGCCTGCCCCTTTCTTCCATCGGACGTCCAGACGCACTGCGGGGTATCACCCTTATCTTGTCGAGATACCTCGGATACGTACTGAGCGCTTTTCCTCATCTTTTGTATTGCGCACTGCCAAGGAGTGGAATTCTCTGCCGGCGTCTGTATTTCCGAGCTCATACAACCCGAATATCTTTAAAGTACGAGTGAATAGGCTTCTTCTGGGTGAGCTCGCTACATCCTCGACCGCATCTTTGCCCTGAGCTAGATTGTGGTCAAGAGCGAACCCATTCTTAATAAAAAATAAAAAAGAATCGCTACCTCCCTTGTTGAAAGAGTCACTACCTCCCTTGTTGGAAGAGTCGCTACCTCCCTTGTCGGACGAGTCGATACCTCCCTTGTTGGACGAGTTAGCTCCCTTGTTAGACGAGTCACTACCTCCCTTGTTGGACGAGTCGCTACCTCCCTTGTTGGAAGAGACGCTACCTCCCTTGTCGGACGAGTCGATACCTCCCTTGTTGGACGAGTTAGCTCCCTTGTTAGACGAGTCACTACCTCCCTTGTTGGACGAGTCACTACCTCCCTTGTTCGAAGAGTCGTTACCTCCCTTGTCGGACTAGTCGATACCACCCTTGTTGGACGAGTTGCCTCCCTTGTTAGACGAGTCACTACCTCCCTTGTTGGACGAGTCACTACCTCCCTTGTTCGAAGAGTCGTTACTTCCCTTGTCGAACTAGTCACTACCTCCCTTGTTGGACGAGTCACTACCTCCCTTGTTGGAAGAGTCACTACCTCCCTTGTTGGACGAGTCACTACCTCCCTTGTTGGACGAGTCACTACCTCCCTTGTTCGAAGAGTCGTTACCTCCCTTGTCGGACTAGTCGATACCACCCTTGTTGAACGAGCTACCTCCCTTGTTAGACGAGTCACTACCTACCCTTGTTGGACAAGTCACTACCTCCCTTGTTGCAAGAGTTACTACCTCCCTTGTTGAACGAGTCGCTACATCCCGTACATACAATTGCGTTACCTAACTACTCTTCCAACAAACCCTTGTTGGACGAGTCACTACCTCCCTTGTTGGAAGAGTCACTACCTCCCTTATTGGACGAGTCACTACCTCCCTTGTTGGACGAGCGAGACACTACCTCCCTTGTAGGAAGAGTCGCTACCTTCCTTGTCGGGCTAGTCGATACCACCTTTGATGGACGAGTAACAACTCGTCCAACAAGGAAGGTAGTGACTCGTCTAACAAGGGAGGTAACAACCTCTCTTGTTAGACGAGTCACTACCTCCCTTGTTGGACCAGTCACTACCTCCCTTGTTGGACCAGTCACTACCTCCCTTGTTGAACGAGTCGCTACATCCCGTACATACAATTGCGTCACCTAATCGTGTATATTTCTTTCCAGCCTGTCTCTGACGGCCCCGCCGCTGATTGGCTCGGCTATACCCTGCCCCGCGGCCCCCAGCCCGCCTTACAATGACACTCCTCACCTTTATACTGGTCCTGCCTGTCTCTGACGGCCCCGCCGCTGATTGGCTCGGCTATACCCTGCCCCGCGGCCCCCAGCCCGCCCGCACTCCACCCCATCTTCTGCAGCAGCTGATGCCCCTTGTTGGATGAGTCGATGCCACCAGACGAGCTCGCGAATGATGCGCCGCTCCTTTAAACGAAAACAACCGTTTAAAAAATCCAACTAAGTCCTGCTGCCCAAGCATACGCAATGAGACTCCACTCTCGTGGGACTTGATTGCCAAGGAAAACATAACCTTTCGTTCTAACGACTTTCACAAATGATCTTGAATTGTATGTCCAAGCCGTGTGAGTCCCCGGCAGAGTAGAATAGGACCACCCTCTTTCTTACCGAGGTGTCGTACAAGGCGACTAAGGTAAATATGGAAGCAAGTTCATCTGCACACAGAGAAGGAAAACTCTGCAATTATATCAAAACCCTCGCCAACCCGTCTGCCAAGCGTGGTGAGTATGGCATTTACCCCTCATGTTATTGAGGGAGGCCCGTGCCCCAGCAGTGGGGACGTATATGGGCTGATGAAGATGAAGATGTATGTCCAAATTCAAAGGCTTCAAACATTTTAAGGATTCTGAAGTCCAATCCTAATAGCGAATCAATGTGTAAGTTAAGCCATACTTTAACGTATGTCCCGTGGAGCCCTAGGGCTCTGCGAGGTTTCTTTAGTGAGTACTTGTAAATTAAAAGAATCGTACTTATAGATGTACCTGATATGAAACCGCGAGCGCTTGAACTTTCAGCCAGGAGCTTGGCCAAAAGTACAGCTAATCAGTTTTTTAACTATGTAATTAAGAGCTCCGCCAAATAAATCGAATTCAAAAACAGTTATTAAGGCCACCAAAAGTTGTCCCTCGCCACTATCGAGGACACAAACTTAGATTGGCATATCTACAAAACAATCCTAGAAAAAAATATATGTTTTGCTGCAATTAATGAAAGCTGAATCACATTTTGTATTCTTTTATTGACTAATAATTCATCAGGTTGGTTGGCTCAATGCGGGTTTATATAAATAATTAATATAATAAAATATTTATTTAAATGCATAAGACAAGATTAAAATTAGAGACTACATTACACTATCCACACTAAAATACAAATAATAACAAAAGTGCCTGAACTAGGATATAAGTTTTTTTATTTTTATTGTAAGATGGGTTAGCTCTTGACTTCAATCTTGACCATAAAGGTCAAAGATGAGGACGACGATGGAGAGAGTTAACCGAGAAAATGCCTATAAAAGCACACTGGTACTCCCACGCACCGACGGAACACAGCAAGCTGTTTGGCGTCGGACTTCGGTAGGAGGGTGGTCGCGAACCAGACGGACCTTTACAGAGCCTACCACACCACACCGCATGAGACCATAGGATGACACCTCAGATTCAGAAAAAAATGAAGTGTCGTAGCCTGGGATGGTTTTCTAGGAGGCAGGTCTCATTTGTGTTTATCCTGTAACTCAGGCGAAAGAGGACTTAACCTCTCGCGCGCTTATAATAGTAATCTCGCACACCATGTGCACATTTAACACGCGAGAATAACTTTGTCTATACTTACAAAAATAATTTTCTAATTTTAACTTTTACTTATTATTTTTGTTATGGCAAAACTAAAATGAAATTTAAATTATACAAACAAAAAATAATTATGGGGATCGTGCGCCGCGCAAATGCTTTTTTCTCGGACGCGCGAGTTTCATTACAATGTTTTCCTTCACCGCTAAGGTGATAATTAGATAGACAGATAAATTCTTAGTAAATGGGAAAAACCGTACATAGAAATCCTAAAACACAAATTTAATTGTACAGGCCTGAACTTAGTTTTGAACCTGCAACTCTCTATAACCCCTAGGCTATCACAGCTGCAGGTATAATATGTTTACTTACATGAAACTAGGCGGAGTAGGCGATCGGGACCGCTCGACGCGTCGCGATCGCGGCGAGTGTGAGTCGCGGTGGCGATCCCGTTCTCGTTCCCGGTCGCGAGAGCGGGAACGAGACCGGGATCGGGAGCGGGATCGGGATCTTCGACGACCTGGACACGTAAACATTTATTTGACTTAAAAATTCAGACTACAACACAACAGAAAATCTTAAGAGGAGCGTCTCAGTTTGGACTAGCGTCTCAGTTGTTTTTCATGCTGTCTGGATGTCGACCACCCACCTCAGACTTGTGCGAAAGGGACAATTGCAGCTTTCCGGCGAAATTCCGAGTTTTATTTCCAAAATTATGAGTTTAAGCTTCAATTAATTCCTACCCCAAAAACTTAATAAAATCGTACGTTTTTGGTCTCTATGGATTCGTTAGCGTATAAACGAGGTTCGTGCGTTTTGTTTTTTCCAAAATTGTTCTTAGTTTTTCAACAGTCACCTCTTAAATGTTGAGAATTTTTTTGACAGACCTAGTTTTTGATGTTCCTGATACTATACCAAAACTTCCCAGGGATCCGTTGACGTTTAGGGGATGGAATCCATTGACGCCGTTTGTATGGGAAAAAAACACTGAGACGATCCTCTTAATAAAACAGACGGATTTGTTCGAACACTTATAACTCGAGAAGGGCTGGACCTATTTTCATGGTTTTTGATTTCCCCGAATAGCAGAATAACTATTAAAAACATTGGAAAATTTACAAAAAAATTCCCACGGGAATGAAGTTCCGGGCGAAAAGCTAGTAAAATATAAAAAAACAGGACATGAACACAAATAGAAAATGACAACACAACGTAATGTAACATTACATATTACACTAGCTTTCAGCCCGGGACTTCGTTACCGTGGGAATTCGGAAAAATTATGTGCCTATGAGTTAATCTAGGGCAGGGGTTCCCAACCTTTTTTTGTCTACTGCCCACTTTAAGAATAAATTATTTTTTAACGCCCCCCTTTTTAAACATACTTAAAAACCGCTAAGTACTTATAACTGATTATTGAAACGCAACTTTATAGTATTCGGACAGAGTATCTTTTATTGAAAATAAAACAAACATAATCAATTCTTATATAAAAACTAATGTGAAGGTTGAATCTGATGCTGTTCAATAAGTTTGTTGATATCAGGTTTTCAATTTACTCAAAAACAGCCGCAAGTCGCCACGTTCGGTAACACGCAAACGATTTCTCTTTTTAGTAAGCAGCGTTGCCACAGCACTAAAACCACGTTCACACAAATATGACGATGGGAATGCTATCAAGAATCGTTGAACAATTGACCACAATCCAGGGTACAATTGCAGGATCGGTGTTTGAAGCCAAAATTCTTGATATCCATTTTTGAACTTGATTTTTATTTCTTCGTTTGTTGTCAATTCTATAAGTTCTTCTTCCAGCTGAGGTGACATTGCTATGTTGACATTTGAAAACGGATCCAACACCCAGTCTGGTATTTCCAAGTTTAAAATGTCCTGGTATCGTTCGGTGAAGTCAATGTGGAGGTTTTCCAAATGTTGGCAGTAGGCAAACAAGTCGTCGTTACTGCAGGATACTGATAAATTCGGAAAATTGTGAAACTCACGTCTGCCCATATTCTTTTTGTGCAGAAGCAGTGCTGCGAAAGCAGCAACGACATTTTTTGTTTTAATTAAATTTAGTTCATCGCCTTGCAGTTGGAGGTTCATGTCGTTGAACAATTTATACAGGTCTGTCATGTAAGCTATATCATTCTTTGATGTTATGAGCTTGTTGCGCAGTTCTGTATCTTTAGTTTCCAAGAACTCTATCACAGAGTCAAACAGGTTGTAAAATCGAATCAGACAATTGCCTCTTGACAGCCAACGAACTTCAGTATGAAGCAATAAACGGTTGAAATCTTCGTCATTAGTAACACAAAGCTGATGAAATAATCTATCATTCAAAGAGCTGCTACGGATTTTATTGACTGCTTTGATGACATATTGCAGTGATTGAAATAGTAGTTCACTTAAGTTTCTAGCAACCAAATGTTGTCTATGAATAACGCAATGTATAGCAAGGACATCTGGAATTTTATTTTTTAAGTACGCTATGAAGCCTTTATGGCGCCCTGTCATAGCCGGAGCGCCATCCGTAGCAACTGATATAATATTTTTCAAAGGAATCTCTTTCTCTTCACAAAACTTTTCCAATGTATTGAATATGGTTTCGCCTTTTGTATCTGTCTCCAAATTTCTGGCAAACAATAGTTCTTCACGTATTTTCTCATCTTTAATAAACCTCACGTAAGATAGCAACAACGCTTCATTAGTTGGTAAAGTGGACTCATCGAGCTGAATTGAGAATTGACTAGTCCTCAGATGATTGCACATTGATTCTTCAATGTTTTCAGCCATTTCATCAATTCGTCTTTGCACAGAATTATTACTCAAAGGAATTTTTCGGATAATATCTGCGGCCGGTTTATGAAGCACATTAGTTATTACTTCCTTTATTGCTGGCAAAATTAACTCTTCTCCGATGTTGTGTGGTTTGCCTTTTTGAGCAATTAACAAAGAGATATTGTACGAAGCTCGAAGTCCGTCGTCATCTTGCTTAGCAGCCGCCGAAAATAGTTTTGATACACTTGGCTGAATATTATGCTTCTTCTCTAGGTCTTGAAAATATGCTACATTCTTGTCTTTCTTATCTGGATGCATTTTATTCAAATGATCTTGCAGTCTTGAAGGCTTCATTGCTTCGTTCGAAAATGTTTTTAGACACAGAAGACACAAAGGCGACGACGGGTTTGTGGGATTTTCAATAAATCCGAATTTAATATATTCCGCAGAGTATTGCCGTCTCTTCTTTTTTACTTCCGACATTGTTTTGTTTTGAGAAATACGTAAGTGTTATAATGAAGTACTGCTTATCTATTATGCGCGAAACCGCAAATGAAAATAAAATAAATTTACGTCGTTTATATAGGATTGCATAAGCAGCACGCACCAACCAACGTGCATAAACTCGTTTATCTCATTCGACGCCCAATCGTACTCGACAAGCAAGAACAAGTATTATAGAACCAGCCGATTGATACAGGAATGTACAAATCGGATTATTTAACAAAAACTTGTTAAAACATGATTGCCCGCGGTCTATTATATCGAACCGAGTTTGAGCTATATCTTAATTAATATTAGTTGATGTTCACAAGATGTACTTAGTCGAGAGTCGAGAGCTCAGTCGGTGTCTAAGAGTCTTCCTAGCTAGGTAGATGAAATTATAAATCGACCCCAAAGCCCTACACAACGCCCCCTTTTTTTTCTGGGTCTCTTACCGCCCCCCTTTAGGCCTGCAGCGCCCACAAGGGGGCGTTATCGCCCACGTTGGGAAAGACTGATCTAGGGTGTCAGCTACCTCCATACAAAATTTTATCAAAATTGGTCCAGCCGTTAAAATAACAACATACAAACACACAAACTTTTGTTTTTATAATTTTAGTGTGATGTGATTTGTACAGACAACAGCGCTTGAGGTTACCCATTTGTACTAAGAAAGCTATTACGAGTGGGATAAGGGCAACGTCATGGTCAACAATGTATAGCCTGATGTGCTGCCGTGTGTACTACGTGCTAGAAAGCGTATGATAAGTTAGAAGTTTGCTGTCAGATGTCGTTAGAGACCATGAACTTAGAATTTTGTTTTCAGAGGCGTTATAAATACATAGTACCGACTAAACTATGGTTTTGATATTTTAGAAGGCCATTTACGTTACACTTTGATGTTTGGTTGACAATAATTTTCTACGTCTTCTTCTTAGCGAGTCGATGGCAAGTAACTATAAAGTTGTGGCCCAGAACGTAGCCACCGACTTCAATCCCAACAACAGTTCGCACAAAGTAGATAACTAGTATTTTTTGCAGACTACAATGCCTATTAGCAGATAACCACAAACGAAAATGTCACTCATTTATTTAGATGATGTTATGATTAAAGCGCTGAATCATTTTTGATAAAATTTGTATGGGACCACCTCTGGAGTATACTCTTTCGAACAAAAAAAAATTTTTGAAAATCGGTCCATAATTGGCGGAGAAATCGGTGAACATACATAAAGAAAGAAAAAAACATAGAACCTCCTCCTTTCTTTAAAGTCGGTAAAAACTGTATGTACACATAGTTAGCTTCTCTGTCTTACTTACAAATTCACCTTCAGACTAGGTTTTTTGTCTACAGGATCCTATGTATATGTTACAGACGCTACGCTTAAAGGCTCGGCCATGTTTCAGAATGGAGACGGCAGCTATTTTTTATTTCCATTGCTTGCAGCGCGCGGTATAATTAGGTGACTAATTAGTAAAAAATAGGATGTGAATCATGCCACGAAAGTGAAAAAGCTTTCCCCAAAGAACTTGGGTTTAAATATGAAAAAAAAAGTTTCGCATCTTCATACAACCTCCTGTGCGATTTTTTTTTGAATTCCGAAATTTTAAAATAGTTTCCTCAGGGAAAGTTGGTTCTGTTTAATGAGGAAAATCAGCCCCTAAAGTTTCGCAAGCTAATTTCAAGTTACCCTATAAAAACTACCACCGGTCTTGGTTATGGCTGATCCGTAAGATATGTTTTAGTAATGAGTTAAATAATAGGGTTTTACCTATGAAATTTCCGTTTTTTACAACATTTTTGGAAAACAGATTTTTTCATACTAAGGTTTTTGGATTTTTCCTGGAAATACGGAATCCAAATTTAACTAAATTTAGTGGGAAGGTTTGCACAACATTAGGTCAATTTTTTATCATCATACTAAGTTTATTGAAAGTTGTAATTGTAGTAAAGGTACAGCAGAAATAAGCAACGATTGCTGCCCGTTTCGTTGCTTATTTTTGTGGTACCTTTGTTACACTTAAACGAGCTATGTTTAAGTTTCGTTTTCAGTAAATAAATCAAAATTAAAAATTTATTAATTTTACTCAAAATGTCCGTTATATGACCAAGTTTTTAAATAAAAATAAAAAACATTTTAGTAATAGCTGTTCAATCAAATAAATTATGAACAAAATTAAGCTTGAGAAAAAATAGGAATTTTCATAGGTAAAGACCTATTATAATAATACGCTTCCACGCTGGACAGGGAGTGAAAGAAAACCTTAGAATGTGCCAGCTGCACCTTACAATTTTCCCAGGGATACTGCAGAAGCCAGCAAGGTGGGATCCGAGAGTTTTTCTGTATCGTGGGTGAAACGCTATATTTTCTAGGTGTCCCAAAAAGTAAAAATAACTGAAAGGCTGAAGGTAAAGCATCCGAAACAACCTCATGTATGTTCTAAATCGTAAAACACATAGGGGTGTTTTGGGTACTCCTCTTAACTCTTTGACCGGCACACTATGAATGAAGTCACTATGCTTTGTACGCCACGGAGAGAAAAATTAAGAAAATATTCTTAATACATAAACGATAACGAATCAAATTAGTCATTTTGGTCAAATTTTTTCCAGTCGAATTTCAGTCATTTATAGATGACGTTAGCGTGTGAGTCTTTTTATTGGCTATCACGACTGGATGACTGTGGCGGTCAAAAGGTTAAGGTGCTCCGCTTTGTCACAATATTTTGGTACATCCTGTATAGGTATAGGTTCCATGATCTTTGGCTCATTGTACTTACGTCTTCCTATTAAAATAAAATAACAAATAAGTCGTGCAGTTTCATGAGCAATCCTTAAGTTTTGCTAACTAACTAAACGCAACCACAGCTATGCTAGCATATACACTTACATAAACGTGACCATACATCCTGTTATTCGGTATAAATACAGGACACAAAATTGTCCCGTTTTATAAAACCGCGAGCGGTACGGGACCGCGTTTTTCACAACTTAGGCGTGACGACGCTGCGATCAAAGCAACGTAAAATGATCTTAATAGCTGCTTAGCAAAGATGTTTTTGCCGAAAATGGAAACACGAAGAGACAGAAGATGCCTATTCACTCGAACGATTCAGGTTATACAAGGTGATAAAAAACCTCCTAGCTAAGTAAGTATATTCAAAATCCTAAACCAGTACCACTCAAAGAACACATTTATGAAAAAAAAATTTTTTTTAATATTTTTTCAATGGGAATAGTTCATTTTTTGCCTAAACATAGATATTACTCCTACACCAGGCACGGGAGGGGTGCAAGTAGACCTCGGGGGGTGCACCCGAGTGATGTCTATGTTTAGGAAAAAAATGAACTATTCCCATTGAAAAAAAAAAAAGTGTTCTGTAAGTGATACTGGTTCAGGATTTTGAATATAACTAGGAGGTTCTTTTTCACCTGTATAAGCTGGGAAATACAGACGCCGGCAGAGAATTTACGCGCAGTATAAAAGCGCATTATTTCTATAGAAACACTTACTTTCTCTCTCTCTTTCCCTTCTCCATGATTTCCTTCTGGGCGAGGGTGACCGCGACCGTGACTTCGCTGGCCTTTCTTTTTCAGGTGATTTCTCTGGCGTTGGACTCTTTGACCTGTTTTAAAAAAAAACGCATAAATAGCACTTCCATGCTAGCAGTGAAAGAAAAACTTAGAATGTGCTAGTTACCTACTCTTTCCAGGTATACAGTAAAAGTCTGTAAGAGATGAAGAGATGCGAGGGTTTTGCTGTATAATGGGTGAAAAGCTGACCACCTGTCACCATTATGCAACTTGTTCCATCTGATAACCCCCACAATTGTGTCAAATTTGGCATCTAGTGGTTTTAAAACCACCAATGTTCTGCCTACCCTTAGGTATTGTAGTCGTGAGCATATGTATGTATAAATATCACAATCCATACGAAAATCGTTATCGCCGCAGGCATATTTATTGTGACAGGGCAGTGGTTAGAAGGGTGAAAATGTTTTCTAGCGCTAAAAAATAGTTATTTAATAAGTTTCTGGACTGGGAGTCAAAGAAAAACTTAGAATGTGCCAGCTGCACACTCTTCCCAGGAATACTGCAAATTCCATTAAGTGGGACGTTAGGGTTTTTGCTGTATTGTGGGCGAAAGGCGGATAACTTATCATCACTATACTCATATTCCATCCAGTAATCCTCAAAATTAATGTTAAATGTGGCATCAAGTGGTTACATAACATAACCACATGATGTTCTGGGTAGGCAGATTATAGGCGTGAGTGTATAGTAATTTTATAATAATAATAATTTTCCACGTCAAAAACGTAAGAGACTTCAATCCCAAAAAGACAATTTTTTCGAGAGTTTCCCTCAATTTCTTCAGGATTCCACCATCAGATCCTGGTTTCCTTACCATGGGACTACCCTTGGGATACTCCCTTTCCAACAAAAAAAGAATAATCAAAATCGGTTCATAAACGACGAAGTTATCCGCAGACATACATAAAAAATATATTATATATATATATATATATATACGGTCGAATTGAGAAACCTCCTCCTTTTTTGAAGTCGGTTAAAAAATAATTAGTAGCACATATAATAATATACTGCAATCACTAGGTAATTAATAAGTTTAGCAAGCCTGCTTTTACTTTTTCTTATTTTTACTGAGTTTTCAAAATAAAGTACAAACCTGTATCTTCTGCCGGGTGGGGTGGGTTGTTTTTGTAAGTCTTTAGGTATTGGACTCGGGGATTTAGACTTTTCCCTCTTGCCCTGTGCAATCGCCTCTTCCTTGGCTTTCCTAGCTGCGTTTTTGGCTTTGTAGTACTCATAAAGACCTAATTTCTCCCAACCCTCACTGAAAAGTGAACAATCAAGGTTAAATAATGTGGAGAAACTTATAATTCAATTACGGATTGTTAAATAAAAATGGTAAGTCAATCGATTATCAATGCAGTCAATTTAAAAATGTAGGAATGGAAGTAAAATTATTTTGATGGTAACATTGCCAATTCAGTTGGAAATAGAAAAGAAAATGGCAACACTTTTGCAAATAACATGTTGATGTTGCAGCCAAAGGACTTGTTTCCAGGCTAGGAACAAATTTAAAAAAAAAAACATGTTGAAAACTTTGTTAGCTCAATTTCTGAATCCATTTGGATTCCATATGTGCACTCGCACTGTAACAACACAACAATATAAGCAAGAAAAATATGTATAATATGTGATGACTTTTAAATTTGTTTGCGAAACTTTGGGAAGTTGATGCTCCCCAAGGAACTTTTATAGCCCCCCCCCCCCCTCCGATCGCGGTAAGTTTGAACGTACTAACCAAAGCTAAATCGCTCATGTTTCTATTGTATTCAACGTTTCTATTGGGCTGAATACAAAGGAACTGTGAATGGTTTAGCTTTGGTAAACATGTTCAAACTTACCGCGATGGGGAGTAGAATTCTCAAAAAAAATTCGCCTCTCTATACTACATTGATTCAGTGGGCTGATAGTTTAGTAACGTTACTCAGAATCATTAAAAAAAATTAGCGAAAAGAAAACCGACTTGTCTCTAGGCCTCTCGTGATTGGGTGCCGCGTAGAACGCGTCGACAGCAGCCAATAGTCGCTCGTTGGGAGGCGCGGGTGGCGGTAGGCGGATTTTGGCGGGGTCCAATGGCTTGTACTGGTCGTCTTCTAACTGCAAATAAAACTATGTCATAGAAAAATGAAGTTTTCAAACGTCTTATGAATTAGATAACTTTGCATTTTTTTTTCACCAGCCCATATACGTCGACACCAAGGGGCATGGGCCTTCCTTCGAAACACCAAGTCTAAATTCGAAATCGAATTTTCTCAGACGTGCGGGTTTCGTAACGATGTTTTTCTTCACCACTGAGCAAGTGATAATTAATTAGAAATCCGTACATAAATCCTAAAAGCCGTATTTAGTGGTATCTTTGCATGCATGACATTATTTTTAGCTCCTATTTGATGCGGTAAGTAATCACAACTCACCATAATAAGAGGCACCATTAAACCAGCTGGTAACTCAAAATAGGGAACCGAAGGCATCAAGTCTTCATTATTAATCTCAGGGAATGGGGGGAAGCCAGGCGGAGGTTTACTTAGATCTGGAAGACCGTTCTGGAATGCCAGCAGCGCTGAGGGCTCTTGCTTCGGGAACCCAGGAGGCGGCTGAGAGAAGTTCACATTCGGAAGATTCGATAAGTCAGGCTCCTCAACTTCATTGTTCTTCTGAGTAATGTGATCAAACGTCTGACTGTCGTAACTATTTTCATTTCCACTTATACTATTATTAGATGCGTAGTTATCACCACTCTCACTGCCGTATTGCTGATTATTATTAAAATTCTGATCAAATTGTGGTTGGAAATTTGAATCATTGAAGTTATTGTTATTTTGGAACGAATTCTGGGCGTTATTCGGTGGGTTTTCTTTATTTTGGTCCTGACTATGTTGTAGCTCGAGAGCACGCTTTTGCATCTCCAATTGCTGTATCTGTTGCATTGTGTGACTCACAAACGCTTGGTGCTGTGTCTGATAGCTGAAAAAGATTTTATTGTGTGACATTAAAAACAGTCTAACTCCATTTTTTACTAAGAAAACACTGATACATACTTTTCGAACGTCGTTTTGGTTTGCTGTGTCAAATGCGAAATGGCATTAGAGTGCTGAGCAATCAGATTGTTCTGATACTCCTGATAAGAACTGGTCGGGCTCTTCATTTTGTCTATGACCGAAGTCTCGAAATAGTTGGACTTGGATTCCCATAAGCGGAGCAACTTGTTAAGCTTAGCCTCCTGTTCTTCCGTCACCGCTGAAACAGCCAGATGATTAAACTGTTGTCGTATAAGCAGCGACACAAAGCAAGTTACCTGACTGGTTCAAACCACAGGCGATGATGTCTAAGGATGCTATTCATTGAAGTTGAGAATTGAGAATGCACAATCAAAAGAGACCTAAAAATCTTGAGGGCATTATTATAAATATGTTACCTATACTGGCATTGCAAAACATTGGAACCACCACATTTTCCAAATTTTTCTTGAGATCTTCTGCGTTTTTGCGTGCACTGTAATTAGGAATAACAGTATCATAGACACCGGATTGATAACGACAAGCATGGAAGGAGACAAATAATAGAAAGGGATTCGAACTTTTTAATTAAATATTTTTTGTTATCATTCGAAAGTTGTCGCCACTATAACACGACACCACTTATTTTGCCTCTATTTTTTTGATGTCTTTCAGCAAACTTTGTGTTTTCGAAAATATAACAAACAAATAATAAAGAACGTAATTTTAAATTTCAAGTAATTGTCGACGACAAATTAATTAGTAAACTAAACAACAATAAAGTACGTTGTTATGGATTCAAATTATCGTAGGCGTTAAATCAAATAATTCATTGAAATTTTTCGGAAAATCGATGATTTCTGAGGCACAACAATAAATTAGAAGCATTGTAAATAGTTATAAAAATAAATAGTGCGCCGACAACTTCCGAATAAATAAAATTGCCTGCGATCTTGAATCGTTAGCATAACAATTCTAAACAATATTTAGACAACAACATTATAAGTACAAAACAGATTTAGTCAATTCGAAAAGTATAGTGTGAAATTTTATACACTAAGTTACATTTAAGGTAGAATTTAATAAACACTAGACTTTAAGACTTAGACTTTAAGATTTGAAATTATCACCAACTCCAGTGCGCTTTAAATAATAAGGCAAGTAAAATAAATCTGTCACCCAACTAAACCAAAGAACTTTGCAAATTCATTAGTGCAAGTATAGAAAGCATAATTAAATTTAAAAATAAAGATTAATAATGACAAATGTAGAGTCAAGTGTATAAATATGTATCCAAAGAATCTTTTCATAAATATGTTACTAAAACGTTTTTATAAATGTATTTATATAAACAGTCAAAACTCGATAAATTTTCGTCAATAGCATGTAGAAACAAAAGGACAAAAATGTTTGGTACATCTGTATACTTAATATTAGGTATATATTATTGATAGCTACATTGTAAATATTTTTATAGGACTTTAGCAAAGACATATTGATGAAAAAACATTATAAATTTCATGATTCCTTTAGTACATACATGTAATTGAGACAGTTGGGGAGATACATATTTTTACACTTGACTGTACTGTAATGTAGAAAATTAATGGCTTGTAATAGAATCTGCTTATGTGAACTAGTGGTTGAATAATGCAGGTACTAACCAATGATGCAGAACGTCGTTGACCAAGTATATGATGTGTAGTTTCTGTGTGAAAGCGGCGCCGGGCTGTGTCACTTTTCTGAGCAGGTGCTGAGAAATCACTTTGCCAGCTTCTTGAGACGTCGCATGTTGCAATATCCAGCTTTTTCCTAAAAAAAATTAATTTTACAAAAATTATCTTATTATAACTGGCACTGCACTGCAGATTATAGAGTTAGTATCAAACGGTCGCAAATGTGAATTGTCTATAGTAGCCAAAATTGCTTACTATCTAAAGCCATATCATCTAATAATTTTTATAAGAGGTCTTAATTTTTATATTGTTTAAATATGAGATGCTCTAAAGCAGTTAATTTATATTTTCAACAGACTTCATTGGCTCATCGTCGGCGGATTTAAGTTATTTTTTGTTCCAAAGAGTATACTCCTGAGGTAGTCCTTTTATAGAAATTGATTCAGCACTTTGAAATCAACTTGTAGTCGTTTTAAAAGACATTACACAAAATGGTTGCTTTATTTTGTTTTTGGCTTATTTTAGTTACTTTTTATTATTATTTTGTATGCTTTAAATATAAAAACTTAGTCAATTTAATTGTTTTTTTTTTATTTATACTGATGGATGGACACTCCATCGATATAAATAAAAAAATATATAATTATAAGTGTACATCGATGTCTTTGTTCAAATTTCACATATATTTTAGATTCAAGCAAATCATAAAAAAATCATAATCTCTATCAGTTGAAGAAATCTCAAGACCCCAAGTTTACATTCAGACCCATTGCAGCAATAGAAAAACCACCCATTATACTGGCTGCAAAATAAACATAGTATATCAGGACACTTGCAATTTAGACAATTTGATAAAATACATTGTGTATGAATTGCAATTTAGATGAGTTGCTACTGTAGACCATTTATGTGTGACCGTTCGATACCAATGTACACCAATTTTGTTCTAGTTATGCCTTTGACTTGTCCAAAAATCTAAATATTTACATAGGCACAGCAGTAATGTTTGGTATACTTTTAGTTTTGTAACCAAAAGACACTGGGGTTAGAAATAGAGGCATCCCATCACATGCAAACAGTAACAAATTAGATGCATTGAAATTTTATACAAGTCTTTGGGATCAAAGCAATCATGTGTTTTTGGGCAATTTTGTCAATAATATCAAAAACACTACTGAATCATTTTTAATTATTAAGTCCTTTTAAATTTTAAGCATTTTAAATAATTCTTTACTCAAAAAAAGACAGTGTATTAAAAATAAAACAATGTTTTTTGCCAGGCAGTGAGATCTTCTAGCTTTGATAAACATAATGAAATAATATGTGTCTAGTAAAAGGGACCACTTTGAGGGTAGTCAATAAGAGCTATTAACATAGCTTATTACATTAAATTTTCTCCCTTAATTACTATCCTCAAAGTGGTCCCTTTTACCAGACACATTCATATATTTTGATCTGATTAGTACCTGCAGATATGCTGTCTTTAGTACAAGTGTCAATAATCGGCTGCAGAATGTTGTCAAGGTCTGTAAGGCTGATGTTGTTCTTCTCAGCCATAGCTAGTATAGTTTCCACTTGAGCTTTGCTTACGAGCTCATTTACTTTCACTTGCTGCTGCTGAATCAAAACCTAAAACATAGCTCTTGTTCAGTTTTGTACTTTATACTATAAATTCATAGCAGCAAATAGTTTAGCTTAAGTTAGCTTATCTACATAAAAGAACTAAAAGACTGCAGGTATTGCAATCTCTTAGGTCTATGTGGGTGGACCCATAAATGTTGCCTGCAAATAAATAATTTTCCAAATATTTTATTAAAAGTTCATGAAAAAGACGAATTTTATACCAAAAGTATTGAACATGCAGTATATGTAAAGCAATTAAATCATTCATAAATTGGAATTTAAAAACTACAATATGTGTGCACCTGACATTGACAAAAAATTCAACACAACTATTCCTAAATACAGTGCCCAAATTATGAGGGAAAACCTTAGTGTAAGCCTTTTGAGTGTATGGTGCTTATTGTTTGTTCTAAACCGAACGATAATAGATAAACAGACAAAAAGACATAGATAAGTAGTATTTTTTTTGAACATTTACAAGTTTGTTTTCAATGTAGATATTTAATAAAATATAAAAAAAATGTAGGTATTGCTAACTAATTATTCATTTAACATGCAAGTAATAATCAAGACAGGGTTCATAATAAGTAGTTCGAGAATAAAATACATAATATATTTTTTGATACTCACTGTGTGTTGGGCATTCAAATTGTTTTCAGATTGTGTAATTTGCTCTTTGAGCATGTTGATCTGTGCATTGATGTTGTCGTCGTGAGAGTGCGGGTGTGAGGCGGGAGTGGAGTTGGCGGCGAGCCACTGCTGCAGCGCCGGCGCCACCGCCATCGACGCCGCGAGCCCAACCTGCGCGGGCGTCGCGCTGGCCTGTTGGGGCATTACATATTGCCTGTTCTGTGCCATATAAGCCCCGGCGGGAGCGGGAGCGCCACCGGCCGATTGCTTTAGAACTATAAACAGCGAAGTTCACTTGAGACGGTTATATCAACGAGTAACCGGCGATCTCGCCGACCGCGAACATACGATCACTGCCAGCGTCAGTGTATGCTTACTTGCTTGCTCGGTCGTCACTTTGTACTGGTAGTAGTTGAAGTATTCCCCGCCGTACAGGAAACTGAACTTCGGGTTGTTCTTTTGTTTGTTCTTTGTCATCTTCTCGAACTCGGGGCCATTTCTTGCGACAAACTGCGCGAGCTTGTCGATTATGTTGCGTAGGTCTTGATCTGAATAACATTAGGGTTGGTTAGTATTATCCTTTCAAAATAATTTAGGATGTTTAAGGTCGCTTTGCAGGTACACTAACCTTGCGGTGGCTGAGGGAGCTCCATTTTACCAAATAATAATGAGGTTATAGTTGAATTGATCAAGTGCAGTAATCAGGTGCTTCATCCATCTTTATCGCTAAGTTAAATTAATCCATAAAACAGTCTCTTATACTTAAACTCACTATTCAATTAATAACACACAATTAAAACAACGAGTACCTAATGCGTTACAATAGTAAAAATCAAAGAAATCTTGAGAACATGAAAAACGTCTTCAACTCGTCGTGTCGTGTCGGCCATTTGTATTTCTTTTTTTTTGTCTTTTTTGAAAGTTTTGTGCGTGTTGTACCAAATACCGATTTTAATAGATGACATTACCGGTATTTACCAACATGTCAAATTAATATTTACAATGGCAACATTAACTTTAAATTAGGGATGGGAATCATTGATTAAGACACAATGTGATCAGTTCTTTTTGGTTCAAATAATCCAGAGTAACTTTTAAATTAGTAAGCGAAAATAAAGGATGTGAATCAGCTCATTAAACTTAACAAATTTCCAAACAAATTTCCTCCACACAAAAGTGATCACTTTCAGTGATCACTTTCAGTGATCAGTTGATTGCCTTAGTATAAGAAGTTGACATTTTTTTGAGTATTTTTTTTGTTCCATGGGGAAATCACGGGGGTGATTGTGATTGTGATGAACACTTGTTAAAATTAAATATAAGCAGATATTTGTTGTGAAACTTGAGTATTTATTTTGTATTGATTGTTACAAAATCATGTTACATTTTTATTTCATTTTCACCGAGTGACACACAAACATGATCTTCTCTTATTCTGTCTGTTACACTTTAAACACACGTCAACTTCCATACAACCAGCCATAGTTACGAATCCCGATTAAATCCTCTTTCAACACTCCTCCTTAATCGCATTCGTCGCGCTCTCATCCTCACTTATCAACCAGACCCTCTCATCTCATCCCACATCACATCTTCACTGGTGCACACATCTCCTCTGCAGGTGCACTATAGCACTCCCATCTCTCTGACACAAAACTCAAATTTGCACTTCAACAGACCTTTTGTCATAATGTCTGCTGTCATCTTATTTGTCTCCAAATATCTGAGTTCTATCTCCGGGTCACTAACCAATGTGTCCCGAACAAAATGATATCTCACATCAATGTGTTTTGTCTGGTTGTGATGAACTGGATTTTGTGCAATAGCCATCGCTGATTGGCTATCAGTGTGTATCCACAACTTAGTGTACTGCATACCTGTTATTTCCTTCAGAAATCTCTTTAGGTAAACAGCCTCTTTTGTAGCTTCAGAAAGGCTGACATATTCTGCCTCAGCTGTTGACAGAGCCACTGTTTTCTGTTTAGTGCACTGCCAAGAAATAGCTGCTCCACTCATTTTGAATACATATCCGGAAAAGGATTTTCTATCAACTATGTTTCCACCATGATCAGCATCAGCAAATCCTTCAATACTACATGTTTTTCCTTTGACATACTTTAGGCCCAAATGTATAGTCTTTTTCAGGTATCGTAGCACCCTTTTTGCTGAATTCCAGTGTATCTCTTCATAGTAGTTATTGAATTGACTTAAAAATGTCACTGCTTGAGCAATGTCTGGTCTCGTGCAGACTGCCAGATACATGAGTGAACCTATCAACTCTCTATAGGGAATCTTCTCATTAGGTTTGAAATCACCTTCCGGTTTCTTCAGTCTTAGACCAGGTTCCATTGGAGTTGAAGCTGGTTTGCAATTTTCCATATCAAAATTCTTTAGTAATTTCTTTGTATAATCTGTCTGATCAATCTTGATATATCCGTCCTTTTGAGTTATTCTCATATCCAATACTAATTCGGCCTCTCCAAGATCTTTCATTTCGAATTTTGACATTAATCCCTCTTTCACCTTCTTCACTTCTTCTAAATCGTTATAGAAAATTAAGATGTCATCAACATATACAGCAAGGATAGTCATTTGTCCACCATTCACTCTTGTATAGACACAAGGTTCATTTAATGACTGTTTAAAGTTGAGATTAGTCAACTCTCCATGCAGTCTTTGATTCCAAGAACGTGGTGCTTGCTTTAAGCCATATAAAGAGCGTTTCAGAAGACAAATGTATTCTTCTTTCCCTTTCTCCTCAAATCCAGGTGGCTGTCTCATGTAGACTTGTTCTGAAAGATAGCCATTCAGGAATGCTGTCTTTACATCCATGTGATCACATTTGAGTCGTTTTTCCACAGCTAATGCCATTAACATTCTCAAGGTGCTGTGTCTGACTACAGGTGAAAACGTCTCAGTATAATCCACACCTCTCCGTTGGCTGAAGCCTCGAGCAACCAAGCGAGCTTTATATCTGATCTTATTTCCCGCCTCCTTTTTTATTCTAAATAGCCATTTAGAATCAACAATGTTGTTTGATTGGTTAGGCTTCACCAAAGTCCAGGTCTTGTTTTTCTTTAATGCATCAAGCTCCTCCTTGATAGCATCTTTCCATTGTTTAGCATCAGGTCGTGACAACGCTTCTTCTATGGTAAGTGGGTCATTTATTTCAGCTTGATATGTGATGAAGTCTGGAAACTGTACTGGTTTCCTGTCCCTCAGAGGATACCTTCTTTCTTGTACATCAATGTTTACAGGTTCAGCATTTTGAACTACAGCTTCATGCTGTTCTCCTTCATCAAACTCTTCTTCAACACCAGTAGGTAGTTCATCTCCGCCTTCAAATGAAACCCATCGTTCATCACTGTCTGATTCTGTGATAGCATTAGGTGGTTGTTGATCATCATCATTATTGTCAAAATCCATCTGGTCTTGCTGCTCGTACAAGTTCAGGTTTTGAGTATCGACTTGATGATTATCATCTCCTCCGTCACCTTGATTTTCACTGTTGTCAACATCATTGTTGTTGTCATGACCAGTCACGTCATCATTGTTTAGAAAACATTCATTATAAATATTTACTCGCTCAATTTTTGTTGTTTCCTTTTTACTGTACCTTTGATCTTCAAAAAAATTTACATCCCTAGCTATATACGCATGTTTCTTATCCGGATCAAACAGTCTGTACCCCTTGGTTGTCTCACTATAACCAACAAAAATTGTTTCTTTTGCTTTTGGGTCCCATTTTGTTCTTTTCTCATCTGGCACATGCAGAAAAGCTCTACATCCGAATACTCTTAGTTCATGTAGGTTGACCTTCTTTCCAGTCCATGCCTGCTCTGGGGTCATGTTGCGAACTGCAACTGTAGGGGATCGGTTCTTAAGATACACAGCGGTATTCACTGCCTCTGCCCAAAAGCGAGAATCTAGGCCTGCTTCTTGTAGCATGCATCTTGCCTTTTCAACAATGGTTCGGTTTGCTCTCTCAGCAACTCCATTTTGTTCAGGTGTATATGTACAAGTAAATTGGTGTAGAATTCCGTTTTCTCTCAAAAAACTGTCTACAATTTTATTTTTAAATTCACTACCATTGTCCGTACGTAACACTTTTAACTTTTTGTTTGTTTGATTTTCCGCAACCGCTATAAAGTCTTTTATTTTTTCAAAAACCTCGCTTTTGTTTTTAAGAAAATAGATAAAAGTCTTTCTCGAAAAATCGTCAATAAACGTCAAAAAGTATTTAAATTTTCCAAAACTCTCGGTCATCGGACCACAAACGTCCGAATGAACTAATTGTAGAATCTCAGTTGCTCTTGTACCGCCCTCTTTAGGAAAAGCTTCTCTTGTTTGTTTCCCTTTGAGGCATGCTTCACAATTTAACTTTTTATATGAGGAAGAAAAACTCACCCCGTCCGCCATAAGTTTTTTTAAAAGTTTTAGATTACCAACTCCAAGATGCGCTAACCGTTTGTGCCATAACTCCAGGTCATCACAAGCATTTGTCAATGTAGCTGCAGCGACCTGTGAATTTGTTGTCATTAATTTATAAATTCCTCTATCTAAAAATCCTTCCACACACGCATCATTTTTTACTTGGAAATCATCTGCATTATAAATTTTACAGTCATTTTTTGAAAAAACTATGACTTTATTTTTCTTCGTAATCTCACTCACACTCAAAAGATTTGAAGCTAAGTTTGGTACATACATGACGTTGCCTATCGTCAAGTCTTTACTTTCTACATCACCAAAACCTTTACCAAAAACCTTACCTCTATTCGCACAAGCTACTTCAACATCCTCATGCTTTACAAAATTATTTAACAAATTTCTACAACTAGTCATGTGTGCTGATGCTCCAGAATCCAAGATCCATTCTTCGTCATGAGTAAATGTCGCTGATAGTGCAGTAGCAGTATGTGCTCTCTCTTTCTGCTTATCCTTCTTATTTCTAGGGTTATCTGGACATTCTATCATCTTATGTGGACCTTCACAGATAAAGCACTTGCTAGGCTTGACAGTCTTCTGCTTTTGCTTCTTATTTTCTGGCTTGAATGTATTTTTCTTAGCAGTAAGGGCTGTCTCTCCACTAGACCCACTCTCTTTGTAGTCACCCATTTGCAATAATTTTGTTTTAATGTAATCGGTAGTTAAGGTAATATTAGTATTTTCTAAAGCTAGTCTCATTGGTGCATATTCTTCAGGTAGTCCTGCCAACATCATTGCAGCTAGGAGCTCATCATCTATCGTCTGGCCAAGATCTCCTAGTTGTTGAGCTACACTCAGAATCTCATTTACGTATGCTCCCATACTGTTGAATTGACTCAGTTTCAGACTTACTAGCTTAGTCAATAGTCGACATCGGTTGTTCAAGCCTTTGTCTTCGAAGGCTGTTTGAAGAGCACTCCATGCCTCCTTTGCAGTTTTGCATGATCTGACATGTACCTTACAGTCCTTTTTCACCGACAGGCAAATCCTGCTGAATGCCTTTTGGTCTCCTCTAAGTCCTGTTTTGTCAGAATCGACCGGCGTTTCTTCGACGTATTTCCACAAATCGTCGTGCATCAACGCGCATTTTATATCAAACTTCCAACCTTGGTAGTTACTGGACCCTTCTAATTTTTCTACAGAAGCCAGTCCTGATCCACTTCCACTTGGACTTTCGTTTGACATTTCCTACTCCTCTCGTTTCACTTGGCTACAGCGGAACAATTCGCACTAAACGCTCATAACCTGTGATTGTGATGAACACTTGTTAAAATTAAATATAAGCAGATATTTGTTGTGAAACTTGAGTATTTATTTTGTATTGATTGTTACAAAATCATGTTACATTTTTATTTCATTTTCACCGAGTGACACACAAACATGATCTTCTCTTATTCTGTCTGTTACACTTTAAACACACGTCAACTTCCATACAACCAGCCATAGTTACGAATCCCGATTAAATCCTCTTTCAACAGTGATTTTTCTCACGTTCGTGTTCTCTGTTTGCAAAAGAGAATTAAATTTTGCACCAACTTCATCGTATAGAACTTTCAACATTCTCGAGTTTGTAGCACTACCATGAATTTGGTTCACCATTTTTTTTTACGATTCTAATAATTAAGTTCTTCGTTACCCCCAAAAAATAGCTGATTTACCCCCGCAGGGGTAATTACCCCAGGTTAGGAACCCAGGCCCTAAAGTTTCGCTAGTATAAAGTCACCCCCATATATTGTGAAAAATCCACATTATTCAATCCTAAACATATCATTAGTGGTATGTACATACCTTACATGTACATACAATTGTACACTCAAGAGCACGTCAAGCTTGACTCTTTGGACCGGCCCTGCTTGTATGGCGCGCAGTATCAATCAGAGCTCAGCTTAAACCGGTAGTGTAAAGCGTGACCTGCTCTTGACTGTACTTGGTGAAAATTACGTTGAGCAAAAGCAATTAGATGTTTCATCGTTTTTGTTTTAGTGATGCTAAAACCAAAACAGCCATTTGGGATTGTAAAGCAAAACAGTAATACGGATTTAAAATAGATTGCTAGACAAATAAAGGAACTCAATGACAAAATACAGATTTACTACATCTTATGTTACTCCGTGGACTCAATCAATCTTTCCTTACTTACTGAGAAACGCACATCACTACTGCAATGTATTGATCGTGTTTGATGACTGCTGTTTTTAGCAAAAATAATTCATTGCGGAGATTTCTGTAAAAAATTAGAACTTGTACTGGATTTGATGACATCTTCTTGATTGGCGTGCATTTATTGCTATTAGTCTAGTGCGGTGAATAGTTTATATACATTGAAAAATGGCTGGAATGGTAAGTGGTATACTTAAAACAATTTCAATATTATGGAACTTTTCATTGATAAAAACTATCACACAACGTAACATTTGCACCAATATGCTTATTGATAAAATTTTAATAATATTTTGTAATATTTTTTGTCAGTCAGCATTAGTTAGTACCATGAATGATGTCATTTAATCTTATATGATGATAATGATTCATGTCATGATTATCACTACTGGATATGTATATTTTTGTGAAATTCCCCATAGATATACACATACTTTAACTCACGCTTCTGCCCATAGTTATGTTAATATTATGTTAGATTTCATTATCTCATTTTTATTTTAAACTAGCTTTCCGCTCGGGACTTCGTTTCCGTGGGAATTTGGGAAAATTATGTAGCCTATGAGTTAATCCAGGGTGTCAGCTACGTCCATACCAAATTTTATCAAAATTGATCAAGCAGTTTGAGAGTGAAAGAGTAACTAACATCTATACATGAAAATTTTTGCATTTATAATATTAGTAAGGATTTCACAGTAAAACGTAAATTTAATGGCATGAATAAGTAAATTAGTCAAAAATAAGTTCTTGCAGGTATAAGCAACAATGTAGTAAAATTGTCTGTAACTAGAGAACTTATAGAACTTTATAGCAGAATCCTTTCAAAATATTGCTCATTGTCTATAGCTATTGCATATTGTTCGCTCATCAAAACAGAACTGGAATACAGGAGTGGTTTCCCTAGCAAATACCTACACCCTGTTTACACTTTTCCTTATTAAAATTTGATTTACTCATGCTTTGTTTTCTATGCTTTGTTGCTTTGTTAATTTCATGCTTTGTTAGAGTAAGTCATGAAAGTTATCTAAACTGTGATATTAATGTACATGCAGCGGATGAAGGCGGCAAAATGTCCATCGGACGAGCTTGCCATCACAAACTGTGCCCTCATCCACCCAGATGACTTCCCAAGTGATGTCAAGTATGTAACACTAATGTAATTTAATTTTAAACTAATTTTAAAGCAGATGAAAGCTGTCAAGTGTTCTACGGATGAACTCGTGCTCACAAACTGTGCCCTCATTCATCCAGATGACTTTCCCAGCGACGTTAAGTATGTAATCGTTTGCATGAATGACATTGCGTACAAGTGCTAACATTTAATCTGTTAATCTGCAGATGTTAATGAGTGAATTGTTTTTGTGTTTGTACCTTACTCAATAGATATGTGTTTTTCAGTATGTGACCTAAAATACCTTGACTGCCAATATTATCATTTGACATATCTATTACATAATTGGCTGTTAAAGGGTTTGTTTCATTTTATATTTTTGTCATAAATCTCATAATGTGTTTGTCAGTTTTTTTACATTAAAACGGGACTCGGTAATTTCAGATGCTGAGCTAAAATCTTAGTTCAGACAAAATATTTAATATTATACTCAAAAAATAAAAAAATATGGCTAAATAACTTTTGAAATAGTCCATTCTAAAGTATAAATTATTATGTGCTTCAATATTGCATAAGCAAGCGGAAGCGGTGATAGCCCAGTAGGAAGCGGTGATAGCCCAGTTGGTAATGAGCTAGACTTGTAATCCGAAGGTCGCGGGTTCAAATCCTGGTGCGGGCCTGTACCACTAAATTCGTCTTTTCGGATTTATGTACGGATTTCTAATTATCACTTGCTCAACGGTGAAGGAAAACATCGTGATGAAACCCGCTCGTCCAAGAAAATTCATTTTCGAAAGACAAGTGGTCCACCAACCCGCATTGGGCCAGCGTGGTGGACTATGGCCTAAAACCCCTTCGTGTTTCGAAGGGAGGCCCGTGCCCCTCGGTGGGGACGTATATGGGCTGGCAAGAGAAGCTGTGTGTGGCTTTGTTAATTTTAATTGTTACAATTTGTGCTGTGAAGTCAAGAATTGGTGTATTTGGGCAAGTCTTTGTGAACTACTATGAAATGTTTTTCACTCATAGATGTATAATACATTATATTAGTTATATTTTACGATTAGTATATCTTATAGTACAAGTTCAGCAATTGTAAACTCCCAAAGAGGGCATTATAAATAATATTAAGTAAAACAAGATAATACGTAATCAAATCAGACAAGGGCATGGACATCAAGTCTGGGGATGTTTGAATAAATTTAATTTAAAAAAAAAAACTAAAATATTTATTTTTCCTAAAAAAATTCAGAAATTTGTAAATTAAACACTGAAGTGAAATGATAAATTAGTTAGCATCACTAACACACTCACTCACTCACTTTCACTTCAGTTTAACTAATTAATTTTTGAATTATGTGGTTAACCAAGGTTCAGCACGCTGCCCTATATGCTCTTTGCAGGTTTTTATACAAATCTAAACCCAGCATCAATGAAATAGCAGAGTCAGTATCGTTTATACAAACTGGTAGCCAGTTTCAAAGTAAAGCATTGTTAAAAAAAATTAGTAAATGTTCCTTTTTCAGGCATGTGGAAATATCAACGGGCCCATCCCAGCACTTCGTCTTCAGCTCGAGATTCTTCAGCGGAATAGACCGCGGCACTGTAGGCTTCTCGGCACCTCAGCGGAAGTGGGCAACACTCTCCATTAACCAGGTTAGACAGACTGCTCAGCCTAAACAGAAACAACTTACGAATAATGTGCTTTCAACAAGCACTTATTCGTTTTACACGTGAGGTCACTCTGTGAAGCCTGCGAAATCCTGAGCTTCTGGTCAGAGCTGTGATGGCCGACCCACACGCATAATGGGCCATCTTAGAGCCTAAATGCACAAAAAACTTTTTTCGCTTATTATTTAGTATCTTGTATCTTTATCCAGATATAGAAGGGAATAGATTAAAGTACCAGTCAGCACTCCACTGAAAAAACTGAGAACTACATCCATATTGACTTAGTTGAAAAATATGTCCCCTTCCATTTTGAATTTCAATTCCATTTGACATGCTCATGAAAGCGAAGCTACAAACAAACTGAAAACAAAACTTTGATATGAATGACGATGATACGACAGTACGTTATGATTCCCACACAAATTATGCCGTGTTGTGATCGTTTAAGAATAACACCACCCCATCTCTTTCTATAGGCAAGTAAGGAAACACAAAGTACCTCCTATCAATCTATCTGAATTTGTTTTGAATTTGAGCTGGCGTCCTATGGTCCCATGCGGTGTGGTAGGCTCTGTAAAGGGCCGTCTGGTTCGTGACCGCCCCCTACCAAAGTCTGACGCCAAACAGCTTGATGTGTTCCGTCGATGCGTGGGGATACCAGTGCCTTATTGGCATTTTCGGGGTTAATTCAATCGTCGACCTAATGAATCTATGACCTTAGTCAAGATCGAGTTAACCTATCTCATAATGTTAATGACCCTTTTGCACCCTGTGACTCCTTTTGTTCCAGACTATTGACGTAAAACCATTCAAGGCCCAGAATGCGGAATGCCTCTGCAGTATCACCTTAGAAGCAGACTTCATGCTAAAGAAAACGTAAGTATATCATCTGTAATCCTGACCAAGAGGAAATTAGTGTTGACTGGTTAAATAACGCACACAGAGGCAAGGAACCTGATGGGTGACCAAAGTGGCAATTTGTCACGAGCCTTCCGAGGGTAAGTTAAGTTGTCGGTCCTGGCTGTTATCGCTTGACTATAGTCGTTAAAACCAAGTCGGAGGCCATTTGGCGGTTTGAAAACTCTGACACCAGGGTTAGTTAAGTTCGCCATGCACTTGACTATGCCTACACGATAAGAAGATAAAGAATGTTGATAGTTTTCTAATACTTCTTTTCACTTAATGGAATGAGGAAGCCTGTTAAGCTGTATATTCTCTTGACTGTACGATGGTTTAAGCTGACTATCCAATTGCGAATGTAACGATTTGTCACGTCAGCAGGTGTCGCTAGTAGGGATGGGCGTGAGACTTTACTTTTTTGTTCCACGGGAACAAAGTCGGGCCTGTACTTATTATGCCTTTTTTTAAACAAAGATGGGACATTTTATGTCGACACGACGCCGACGTCGTGAGGCAAACCAGAACGCATGTGTCGTAGCTATTTTTAATGTAAAAACTATTTAGCCAAGGTTTTGTAATATACACATCAACACAGTCTAGGGATATTGTACGATTTTTCATACAAAAGTCGTCTGTTTGAGAAGCTACAAAAGCATACTCGAGATACATGGAGCGCTATATGCAGTTTTTGCCTGCTTTTTGTATGAAAGTAGTCGAATTTACGCAATTTTTTTTTTCATTTTCGTCACGTGTTCACAAATTTCAAGTAAAACAAAATTTATCGACTAGAATTGAAAATTCAGGTTTAGCACTTGCTCGTCTGGAAATTATAGCCCTCCGTGTATCTCGAGTATGCTTTTGTAGCTTCTCAAATAGACCTCTTTTGTATGAAAAATCGTGCAATATCCCTAGACTGTGTTGATGTGTATATCTTTCTGCTCAAAAGACCGATTGTTGTATAGGGATATGGTCTTGTATGTAAAATGTCCAGTAAAAGTCAGACATTAACAGGGAATTTGGCGGTAAAAATGGTTGAAGAGAAGGAAGGCAAATTTGCAATTTAAAAAAAAACAATGAATTTAGTTATATTGCATATGTCGCAGCGATATTGCGCACCCGTAATATTATAGCTTCACTACTCAAATTATAATTACCCATGATATTACAACTTGACTAGTGAAATTATAATTGGTCGAAACTTTGTCAACTCCCTCCATTGAATTAGGTGAAGTTGGGTTATGTTAGGTTAGGCTATTTAAAGTTCAGTTAGGTTAGCTAAGATACAATAAAAGTATTTAAAAAATCAGTCAAAGTATAAGAAATTTATATTATCGTAAAGACTAGCTATCTCGGTTTGTGGGGAGAGCTAGCTATCTCGTTTTTACCTACGCAAACAAAAGGCGGTGACGTCACATGCATGCCTGTAAGTGCATCTCTTTTTCGTTGTTTGACAGTTTCCCCCTCTATTAAAATTTAATAGCTTGTAACTTTATTTCTCAATAGTTTTCAAAAATGATTTCGGTTTTGGATTTTGGATTCAGTTCCTTTTTAAGATAAACAATAAAAAAAAACTGTCAACATCCCTATATTATTGAAAATATCATAAGTTTGTCAATATCTCTGAGACACGTACATCGATTTGTTTAGGTATTAACTCGATTAAATGGAGGCTATTATTTTTAGTACATCGCTGGACCCATACGACTCGGAAGCAATGGCAAGAGACTTCCTCATCCAGTTTTCCAACCAGATCTTCACCGTTGGCCAACAGCTAGCCTTCTCCTTCCAAGACAAGAAGGTTCTCAGCTTGGTGGTCAAGAATTTAGAAGGTAAGTTTTTTCTTACACACTCAAAGACCCACACTAAGGTTTTCCCTTGTGTTGTGGGTCCCTTGAAACATACACAAAGACGGACACAAATACCTATGACCCGAGAACAAACATTTGCTTTTAACACAAATATTCGCCCCGACTGACGTTCGAACCCAAGACCCGTAGAGGCAGCGCTAACTCGACCAAGCTGGCCGTTGGCTTCTCAATGCTTGTAATGTCTCTTATTTGTGCCTCGGCAATCATCGATTTTCTGAATGCACACGAAATGTCTATGAGTTGTTAGATTTATCGCCTACAATAATGTTAAGAGGATCGTCTCAGTGTTTTTTTCCCATACAAACGGCGTCAATGGATTCCATCCCCAAACGTCAACGGATCCCTGTGAAATTTTGGTATAGTATCAGAAACACCAAAATCTAGGTCCGTACGTTTTGATTTTTGTGATATTTTTAGTAGACAAAAAGATATTTGAGACCATAAGTCAGCATTTTTCGCTAAAAAAATTCTCAACATTCAAGGGGTGACTGTTGAAAAACTAAGCACAATTTTGGAAAAAAACAAAACGTACAAACCTCGTTTATACGCTTATAAATCGATAGAAACCAAAAACGTACGATTTCATTAAGTTTTTGGGGTAGGAATTCATTGACGCCTAAACTCATAATTTTGGAAATAAAACTCGGCATTTGCCGGAAAGCTGCAATTGTCCCTTTTGTACAAGTTTGAGGCGGGTGGTCGAACAAACAAAACAGCATGAAAAACAAAGAGACGCTAGTCCAAACTGAGACGCTCGGTCATAGTCCACCACGCGGGCCCAATGCGGGTTGGTGGACCGCGCGCCTTTCTTAGACGTTAGAATTTTCATCATGATGTTTTCCTTCACCGCTGAGCAAGTTATAATTAATGAAAAATCAGTACATAAATCCGAAAAGATGAATTTAGTGGCCTTTGAACCCGCAACCTTCCAGTTGCTTTGTTATAATTTCGGGAACACGAATTGTTTTATACCCAAGCAATCATGAAGCTTGCGTTTCACCTAGTGACAATTGCAAGTATTACCTTACCAAGTCAAAAAACATTTGTCTCCTGTAGCCGTGGATGTCCAAGCCATGGCCCAAGGTGCCAAGGTGGTGCCGCGTCGAGTGAGGATGGGCCGCCTTCTTCCCGACGCATCAGTACAGTTCGACAAGGCAGAAAACTCCTCACTCAACCTCGTGGGAAAGGCTAAGGGGTAAGTGGAGGGTCAATAGGAAATTTCTAACTACGATTTTTGTTTTAAATGAAATGAGTATCCGATTTTTCGGCTCTGTTGCAAGCACCATGATTACGGATGAGATGGAGAACGAGGATCCGTAACGTTTTTAGTTGAGAATGCAGATTTATAGAGCTACGAAATCCATAACATACAGTGCAAAAATTTTTGTTCTACGATAAAAATTGACGAAGTTATGATTAAATTACTAGCGGAGTTCACTAACCGGCCGGCGCGGTAGGCTGTGACGTCACTGTGACTGTCCACGCCAGTTAGCCGTTGGTAGCGTTAAGGCGCACAGGTGTTTTCATTGGTTAATTGTGTCTTTGAAACAAATTAAGTTTCCGATTTGTGTCTTATTCAATCTTCTAACTATGTATAAATATTGTATAGTGCCGAAATGTACAAATACTTCTTTTAAAACGCCTGAAAAACAAGAGTTTTTCAGAGAGTTTTTCAAGAGTTTTAACGTGCCGAAAGACCCAAAACTACACAAAAAATTACACACAAAAAAATTATCCAAAAAATTGTTGAATAAATAAAAAAATATATGGATATATTTAAATATCACAAAATTACACTCTTTAACAACACTTTATTTAAATAAATTGCAAATAAAATAACCAATCGCGTCGCCGCCGCGTATATACGAGGAGTGATCAAAAAGTAGTGATAATGAAACAGAAAATAATATATTTTTTAAATAACAAAAATTTGTTTTTCAACATAGTCTCCTTCTCTATCTACACACCGAGTCCAGTGTTTCTCCAACATTTTTAACCACTTAAAAAAAAAAATTTCTCTTGGCCTTCCAAAAACCCTTCCACGGCCTCTATCACTTCATTATCATCGGCATATCTATTACCACGCAAGTATTCTATTAGTTTTGGAAAGAGATAAAAATCACTGGGGGCCAGGCCCAGCGAATAAGGTGAGTGATCCACTAATTCGAACCCAGCTTGTTGAATGGTATCCAGTGCAACAGCAGAAGTGTGAACCGGCGCATTGTCCTGATGAAACAAAATGCCTTTACTAAGTTTGACATGTCTTTTCTCTTTTATAGCCTCTCTCAATTTAGCTATTGAAGATGCATAGTAAACGCCTGTTATTGTGTGTCCCTTCTCAAGATAATTAATAAATAATATTCCTTCGGAATTCCAAAACATTTAGGCCATGACTTTGCCTTCCGATGCTGTGGGTCGAAATTTCCTTGGAGTTGGTGACGACGATCTTTTCCACTGTTAAGATTGTTGTTTTGTTTCTGGATCAAAATGGTGAACCCATGTTTCATCGATAGTGACAAATCGAGCCAAAAAATTGTTAGGATCCACATGAAATCGGTCCAACCGGCGCCTTGGAAGATTGAGTCTGGTTTTCTTCCGATCTTCTGTTAACATTCTGGGTACCCAACGCGCCGAGGCTTTTCTCATACTCAGATAATCTTTAAATTTTGATTGGACACTGCCATATGAAATGCCAGTTTCCTGGACTAAATAACGGACTGTAACACGACGATCGTCTAGAACAATATTTTCGACTTTTTCAATATTTTCCTGCGTAACTGACGTCGATGGCCGGCCCGAGCGGTGCTCATCTTCTGTCGATGTTCTTCCAGTCTTGAATTGAAGTGACCATCTTGTCACAGTAGAATATGGTGGAGCAGACTCACCTAAAGTCTCCACCAAATCACGATGGATCTCTTGCGTCGTTAACTTTTTTAAACTGAGGTATTTAATAACGGCTCGCACTTCGTTTTTCTCCATAATGATATTTTACGTCGGAATTCGTCAAACAACTAGACACGGTTTCTATGTTTCTTAAAATTAAGACTTAATTTTTTGTATCTAACGTCGTAATTAAATGATCTTTAATTATTGGTATGAATGAGTAGATTATGAATTGTACAAGTGGGTCATTATCACTACTTTTTGATCACTCCTCGTAGAAATGCTTCCAGTACTCAGATCCCCCATACTTCTGAGATGCGGTAGGGTTTACGGCGCCCGCCCGAAACGACGTTTAGATGTTGTAAATGCTACCCGGGTTTGGGTTCTGTACTGCGGTAGGGTTTACTTAAGCATAATGAACCATTTTAGATATGAATCCCTACTAGTATTCAGAAAGCAATTTTCAGATAAACCGCATCTGCTTCTAAGTTACAATCTGGTTAGGTACATAACTGAGGAAAAGATGTGAAAAATATGTATTTTACATAAATTAATAAAAAAGTCAGTTTTTGAATTTTTATTAGAAAAATCGAAAAAGTAGGTAGAGATACAGAATCATTAGGTATGTACACAGTCGTTTCTGGCACTTCGCCGGCCGCTGCCGCTGCTCGCTTCGCTCGCTTGGCTCGTGCGTTGAGGGTCGCAGTTCTAACCCAACCAACCCTTTGTCGCAGTTCCGTCTGACGTAATCGAACAAAGAAGTCGAATGACTTATAAACAGACAAAATCAAGCATATAATAAATAAATAAATAAATAATAAAAAAAAATTATTTCCTAGCCTAGAGAACAATTTTACATTTACGTAAAAAATTTACTTGTGTTAGAAGCCCCGCTCTTCTACTATACATTATGTTATCTAAGTAAACAGTTTTATTTCGATAGAATTTGACCAAAATTAATTAAATTAAATATAAGATATAAAAAAACAACTTAATAATAGTAATGCACATGTGCGTGTGTATAATGCGTGTGTGTCTGCTCGTGCGTAAGCGTGTGTGTGTATGCGCGTGAATTTATTTATAAATGTTTGGTTTCTACTCACCTATTTTTATGTAATACATTTACGATTGTTATTTAGGAAATGTACAGATTTCCTAGAAAATGTATCAAATAAAATCTCTGAGTTCAGGGAGCATAAGATATGAAAATCCTCCCGCGGGTTAGATCGCACCTACTTTCGAAAGTGTATGATTCTGAATAGCGTAAGGGTTATAATTTCCTGAAGTACACTACGGAATCCATACCTGATTCCAGCACGTTCACTGATCTGAATAGTGGAAGGATTTGAGTGATCATTTTTAGAAATCTTACTCGTAAAACCTCCCGCATCTCAGACCGGTGCCTTAGCTGAGATCGGGTAGCATTTCCATAAACGCGTCGCCGCCGCCGCACCGAGAACTATGAGCACCGACTGCCGACTGCGCTCGGACAGTCACTGTGACGTCACACGCACCCGCGTACACCAACTTTTAGCGGCAGGAACGGTATAATGTTTATAACTTAATATCTTCGTAAGTAATGGTCCGATTTGGATAATTCAAAAAGAAATATCATTCTAATGTCATAGAGAATAACGTGGATACAATTTCTATTGAATTTGCTATAACATTACTGATCCTCACTGCGCGGGTAGTGTTAAGAGCAGACAAAGCGGTCTATTAAAATATTTTAAAAAATTGTGTTTTGTTACGAAATGGTAAAGAAATAAGCACTGCCAAATAAATTTGAAAAGGACAACGAAACACTCAAGTCATAACTGAGTGATAATGTCTGTGCTTCGGAGGGCACGTTAAGCTGTCGGTCCCGGCTGTTGTCGATTGACTACAGTCGTTAAAACCAAGTCAGAAGCCATTGTGCGGTTTGAAAACTCTGACACCAGGGTTAGCCAAGTTCGCAACACACTTGACTATACCTATACGATAAGAAGAAAAGGAAATTTTTAACCACGATTTTTTTTAATGAGTATCCGATATTTCGGCGCTGTTGCAAGCACCATGATCACGAATGAACTGGAGAAATCAGACAAAGACAACGCAAGATCAGTGCTAAGATCAGACAAAGCAGTCTGCCCTCTTTCTTGTTCGTTTCTTCTGAAAATAACCGCGAAAACTACTCGTACATACGTTGCGATCTATCTTAGATGCTAGGGTCACTCACCCATGTATCAACTAGTACACAGGGTGTAAAAAAAGCACGTTTTTAGAATGAAAAAAGTAAATGTATTTTTGCAGATTTTTTTAAATTACTTAATGGAGGTAAATATGGATACTCGTGGCACGATTTTAGCCATGTTTGGCATTATCACACAGATATGACTTGAGTGTTTAGTCCTTTTCTAATTTATTTGGTAGTGCTTTTTTCTTTACCGTTACAATACAATACAATACATAACTCTTTATTTGCACACAAAAAATACAAGTCCAGGAAACACAAACATAAGCATTGTGATACAAAATGGCGGCCTTATTGCTTGGCAGTAATCTCTACCATTTCGTTGCAAAACACAATTTTTTAAAAATATTTTAATAGTTTGCTCATTATAATATTCTAGTTTGGTATTTGCTGATATTTTGTTTTATGTTGCTTTTAAAAACGATGCGATGAAAAGGGTACTAAGATTATGTTCGAAACCTGGCGTGTCTGCCGGCCGCCATTTTTTTCCAAAAACGCGACGCGATAAAACCTATATAATATAAATCGATTGGGAACACTTATAAGAACATAAGAATGAATATAATTGACCCTACGTCTCAAAGTAATGGAGTTATTGCAAGAAAACGTTATAACACTTCAGTAACAATAAAAAAAATATCTACACTAATGTAATAAAGAGGAAAGATTTGTATTTTTGTATGTTTGTAACGAATAAACTCAAAAACGAATGGACCGATTTCAAAAATTCTTTCACCGATTGAAAGTTTTCAGCAACATAATTTTCCCGAATCTATAAAAGCTAGTATTATATGTTTTATTAATTATACCTATATTGTACAAAAATATTATTTTACCTCTTTGATTAATTAAAAATTAGCATATTGTTTAAGATTTTCGCGGTTATTTTCAGAAGAAATGCACAAGAAAGAGGGAAGATATAAGATAGATCGCAACGTATGTAGAATAATTGACAATAAATTACATAATTTAAATCGAGTATAAGGCTGGGTTAGGGATTAGCTTATCTTATCTGTTATGGACTGGAAGTTCTATATACATAGTTGTACAATGTTCAGCTTATGCTTGACATCAAACGGCCATGTGAATTTAAACTTTAAGTAATGTGTATAAAATACAGTTTAATTTCCTTTAACAAGGCTATTTTTTTAATGCGTTTCGATAAGCGCGTTAGGTTTCGTCAGGATTCAAATTATGAGTTATTATTGTTTTCTCCTCTCCTCTTTTGTATTCATTTGTCATCTTACGAATTACTTATGTATGTAATAGGTATTCGATATTCATAATTGGTAATTGATTAATTAATATTTCAACTCTGACGGTCTTTTAATAAACACGTCTTTGTAAAAACGAATTTAAATAATTGTTATTATCTTTTATCAGCCCATATACGTCCCTACCGAGGGGCACGGACCTTCTTTCGAAACACAAAGGGGATATTTATCAAAATTTTATTAAAGCGTATTAAGTATTTCAAATGTTCCCGTTTTGGAAGAAAACGCGAGATAAAATCCTTTCAGCCTTTGAGCACCATGATGATAATAGTAATTTGTTAACAGACAAAAATAAAATTAAAAGGTATATATTGGGCGACTTTTACAACTTTCCTCAAGAACATAGGTCCAAATGTCAGTGGTTACGCAAAAAGCGACCTCATGGGATACTAATTGATTTCGAGTAAATCGCGTTTAAAGTTTTGAGTCGAAATGAGTTTCGCTTCGAGCGCGGCTCTCTAAGAAATCCATTGAAAAAAATTACGGCACCAAAAAAGAATGTTCGCCTCTCCATACAAGATCAGCTGTTTGTCATAGTCGAAAAATAAGGAGTCGATTTTTTTTGACAATTTGTTATGGGTTCTCTGGAGAAAGTTTCATATGTTATTTTCTGTAATTTTATTTTCTATATTTATTTTCTCTTTTAATTAGGAAGCAGCCTCGGCAGTCAATCATCAATCCAGATTGGGATTTCGGGAAGATGGGCATCGGTGGGTTGGACAAGGAGTTCAACGCTATCTTCCGGCGAGCTTTCGCGTCTAGAGTTTTCCCGCCTGAGGTTGTCGAGCAGTTGGGTAAGTGGTATACATACATACACACGCTCACGCCCATAATCCCTAACGGGGTAGGCAGAGCAACAGTGGTTCTAGAACCACTAGATGCCACGTTTGACACAAATTGTAGGGGTTATCAGATGGAACAAGTTGCATAATGGTGAGAGGTGGTCAGCCTTTCGCCCATTATACAGAAAAACCCTCGCATTCCTCTTACTGACTCTCATTGTATACCTGGGACGAATAGTTAGCTGGCACATTCTAAGTTTTTCTTTCACTCCTAGACTAGCATGGCAGTACCTTTAGTTTTGAACATATTGTAACGGGTTTTTACCACGATTTTTGTTTTAAATGAGTAAATGTGTTAAAAAGGTTAAATAGGTAATCTTCATCAGCCCATATACGTCCCCACTGCTGGGGCACGGGCCTCCCTCGATAATACGAGGGGTAAAGGCCATACTCACCACGCTTGGCAGACGGGTTGGCGAGGGTTTTGATATAATTGCAGAGTTTTCCTTCTCTGTGTGCAGATGAACTTGTTTGCATATTTACCTTAGTCGCCTTGTACGACACCTCGGTACGAAAGAGGGTGGTTCTATTCTACTCTACCGGGGACTCACACGGCTAATATTTCGACGCTGTTGCTAGCGCCATGATCACGGATGAACTGGAGAACTGCGGGTAGTGTTAAGAGCAGGCAAAGCAGTCTACCCTCTTGTTCGTTTCTTCTGAATACTCTCGGAACTCATTCGAAACTACCCTAAACCTACCTTTTTTGTTATTTCCTTACATTTTCTGTCCGTTCATCCATACACTCGTGCGTTTAATCCTATCGGGGTAGACATAGCATCATGTGGCTCTAAAACCACTTCAAGCCACATTTGACATACATTACATTGTTATAATTACATTTGCTCTTATAATTTTTTTTTATTGAATTGGAAAATAATTGTGACTGTCTGGTAAAAGGGACCACTTTGAGAGAGAGAGAGAGAGATAAATATATTTATTCATGACACGGTACATGTAACATACAACACAACACAAAATAACAATTAGCTAAAAGAGGCCATCCATTACTTCACACGAATTTCATGATTTTCTGATCCCCTCTAATTTTCTAATAAAATACTTAATACGAGTTGTTATTTTTTTGGGAACTCAAAACTCATTGTCTCAACCAAAGTAAAAACGTTAAAAGAGTGCTTGGGACTGAGGAGGTTAAGTTTGTCGTTAGTAGTTTATACTCATAACACATTTTGAAATGTTACATCACGAAACTTATGACCCCTCCCATCTCCTTGTCACACAATGTCACACTTTGTCGACCCCCACCTTTCCCCTTAACGTGTGATGTAATTTATGGATGATCCCAAACGAAAAAAGGGTAGCTGTTAAGAGTGAAAATTTAATGCAATCTACTTTAATCGCTGTTATTGACTACCCTCAAAGTGGTCTCTTTTACTAGACACATTCACAATTTGTAATTTTTGAATTTCTATCGATCACTCGATTGAGTCATTAACACGTATTGAATTGATGTACTTATGTATAATTTGTTTTTTAAATTCGATGCATAACTTTGTCCAGGTTGCAAGCACGTCAAGGGTATCCTATTATTCGGGCCACCGGGTACGGGTAAAACGCTCATGGCTCGGCAGATCGGGAATATGTTGAACGCAAGGGAACCGAAGATCGTGAACGGTCCACAAATATTGGACAAATACGTTGGTGAAAGTGAGGCCAACATTCGTCGATTGTTCGCCGATGCTGAGGAAGAAGAGAAGAGAGTAAGTTATCATAATTAATTCTATGTAGGGGTGACTCTAAATTATTTAGTGGAACTTTAAGGGGGAGATTCTACCCACGAAACTGAAAGTTCCTGAATAGGGATGTTGACATTGTTTGATTTTATGAAATATTGTATTTGAAACCAAAAAATAATTCTAGAAATATATTAATATCCGAAAACAGCATTAAAATTGGTTTATAAATGAACAAGTTATTGGCATTTATACTATCGTAAGAACTAGCTATCTCGTTTTTACCTACGCAAACAAATGGCGGTGACGTCACATGCCTGTAAGTGCATCTCTTTTGCGTTGTTTGACAGTTTCTCCCTCTATTTAAATTTAATAGCTTGTAACTTTTTTATTTCTCAATGGTTTTCAAAAATTATTTTGGTTTTTGGTTTTGGATTCAATTCCTTTTTAAGATAAATAATAAAAAAAAGTTAGTCAACATCCCTATTCTCAACAAATTTTGACTTTTCATACTAAGACAAAATCAGCTCATCGCTCAAGTTACATGGAAAGGCATATATTTCTTTGATAATTCGACCTATGTTCCTTGAATAAAGTTGTTCAGTTTCTTGGGCTTATTCACAATACAATATACATAATTGCACTCCAACATAAATAAAGTACAGCTATATTTTAATACAAATAGTTATGTCATTGCTAAGAAGCAATATCTTATCAGCAACCTTTGGGTGTGGAGAAAAGTAAGTAAGTAAGTATTTGGGGGGTACAACACAAACAAACAGCATATACACAACAATAAACGCTCAAACAGCAACAACAAAGCACAAACAGCACATATTAAACAAAAATAATAAAATAAATTAATTAAATACAGATACTTAATGAACCGAACCGTGAAAAAGTAATAAATCGTATAGATGTGGGACCACATATTTAATTTTCTAATAACCAGTAATTTGTTACAGTGCGGACCAAACAGCGGCCTGCATATTATAATATTCGACGAAATCGACGCCATTTGCAAGGCGCGTGGCTCAGTTGGCGGGAATACTGGCGTCCACGATACTGTGGTCAACCAGCTGCTTTCAAAGATCGATGGTAAGAACATCTTCTTATGTTCTTTTTATTTATAAAAATGCAGGCCATCAACGGCCAGTCCAAACCATTGATTGATAGATAAAATGTTTATTTGTATACAATTAAAAACCCACAATATTTACAAAAATAATACAAAAAATAAAAAAGAATAACAATAAACATAAAAAAACTACTCAAAAGAAATTACATTATGTGTGCCACAGTGTTACGAAAGGGCATATGTTTTGCCTTTCGATAGCAAAAGATTTTCTGGTACTGTAAAGCTGAAATTTTGCATGATGGTTCCATATTTAATAAAGAAGCTGAACTGTTGCTGCATATTTTTGATTGATTAACTGGCTGAAGAGGATTAAAGCCGTAGTCCACCACGTTGGCCCAATGCGGGTTGGTCTTTGTGTGTGTCCAATAGGATTGTTTGATTGTGTTATTTTTATAATTTAGTCTTCTTCTTATCGTGTAGGTATAGTCAAGTATGTGGCGAACTTGGCTAACCCTGGTGTCAGTTTTCAAACCGCACAATGGCCTGTGACTTGGTTTTAACGACTGTAGTCAATTGACAACAGCCGGGACCGACAGCTTAACGTACCTCCTAAAGCACGGAAACGCTCGTGGTAAATTGCTTCTGGTCATCCATTAGCGCCACTATGGGTTACGAGCGTTTTTTTATTTTATTATAAGATGGGTTAACTCTTGACCTCAATCATGACCATAAGGTCAAAGATGAGGTCGACGATGGAGCGAGTTAACCCAGAAAATGCCTATAAAGGCACTGGTACTCCCACGCACCGACGGAACACAGCAAGCTGTTTGGCGTCGGACTTCGGTAGGAGGGTGGTCGCGAACCAGACGGCCCTTTACAGAGCCTACCACACCGCATGAGACCATAGGACGACACCTCAGATTCAGAAAAAAATGAAGTGTCGTTGCCTGGGATGTATTACTAGGAGGCAGGTCTCATTTGTGTTTCCTTAGTCGCCTCTTACGACACCCACGGAAAGAGATGGGGTGGTGTTATTCTCAACCGATCACCATACGGTTAGCGTTTTGTAGGTTTTATAATTCAGTAACTGTAATATTTTTCCCAGGTGTCGACCAGTTAAACAACATCCTAGTGATCGGTATGACGAATCGACGTGACATGATCGACGAGGCCTTACTCCGGCCCGGTCGACTTGAGGTTCAGATGGAGATTGGGTTGCCAGACGAAAACGGACGCGTGCAAATACTTAACATACACACCAAGCGTATGAAGGAGTATAAAAAGATGGCGGAAGATGTCGATAATAAGGTCAGTTCACTTCCACTTAGTTACAGTGCTTTTAATTTTTTGTGTTTTATACAGGATAATAATAATAATAATAAAACGTTTATTTCTTCAGAACAGCACACACATACATTAAAAAAAGTTCAAAATATTCTTATCCTAATAAACAAGTTTAAGCTTGCATATGTCTGCCGCAGTGAGGAAAAAGGCCAGGGCTCAACGACTAATGCCAGACTGATTATCAGGCTGGCAACACTGATTTTCATGTAAGGGACAGCTTAGCAAATACTTAACAAGTAATTATTTTTTACCAGAAATGTCTAGTTAGGATGCGATGTACATTGTTGGTTTTTGTGTTTGTTAGTGTTGTTTTTTTAAGCAAAATGGATTATATTCTTTGTATTCTAATAAATAATTTAATTTTAAAGAAGAAAAAAAAATTTGGGCGGAAAATTCCACTGGACAATCATTTAGAATGACCAATGGACGTAGTGATTCAAGGGGAAGGCTTATGTATACAAGATGTTTCAAAAATAACCAAAAAAAAAAAATTTTAAAAGTGAAATAGTCGCAACTCTAGTAATCAGTTGCACGGTTTGACATTTACAAAATTAAAGTTTCATATAATTCAATACTGTTTAATTGTTTAATTTTCTTCCGCGTTCACTTGTAGTTTCCAACCTCGATATTGGCAAAATTGTCTTACCTTAAAAGGACAGAGCCATATATGCACAAGAATAGAATAGAATAATTAATATGACATACTTGTCAATTTGTAATAGAGCTGTGCAATAAGCTTAATTTTAATTAATTTTGAATTATTAGTTGTTTTTTTTTTGAACACCTTGTATAATTCGTTCTTGAAATTCCCTCAGCAACGAATTCCCGTGCAGGAAACTAGTTTTTTTTTTTATAGAACTGATGTATCGCCACAAAAAAACAAAAAAAAAACATTTTGTTTAGAGTTACGCACTTTCGCAGCTAATGTGAAAACCATCTCTTCTCGCAGGAATTAGCAGCCCTAACGAAGAACTTCTCCGGCGCCGAACTCGAAGGTTTGGTGCGAGCGGCGCAGTCCACCGCCATGAACCGACTCATCAAAGCATCTAGCAAGGTATCGCCTTTTTTAGTTTTTGCTCTTTAATATATGTATGTTTTTATTTATTTTATGAGCCCATAAATGAGGCATATAAGGCCCCAATCTTGTTCCCATCGAAACACGAAGGAGACTTAGGCCACAGTCCACAACACCTGTCTAATGTGGATTGGTGGACAGACTATTTATATTGAAAAATAAAAAAGCAAGGTAACGCTTTTTTATACTTTCTGCTTTTTTTATTGAAAAATCAAACAAATCAAATGTTCACGATAGAAGAAGAAATAAGCAAAGTATTGCTTTTTGTACTTTCTGCTCTTTTTATATTGACAAATATATTGTCACAGAAAAAAAAATACAATTTTAAAATTAGTTGATAAGTAACTAGTTTAATAAAGTGTGACAAATGATAATGGCTTAGCTTGTCTTGTAAGAGACTGAAACCACGTCACTGCACTCATTTTAAGCAATTTCCTATTCCCTATAAGATGTTTTGCGGGAACGGCTAATAGAATTTGTAATTGAACAACAACAATTAAAAATTAAAAGAAACGACATATTTTTTCATAAATCATACCTATGTAACATTGATTTGATATTGACATCGAGTGCTCGTTGTGTGTCTTCGCGTGCGGTCGGTGTTTGTGTGTGTGTGTGTTTATTGTACTTTTTTTATGCAATAAATGTATGTCTTGGTATGCAATAAAGTATATTTTTGTTCTAAGGTGGAAGTCGACCCTGAGGCCATGGAGAAACTCATGGTGGAACGCGGGGACTTCCTTCACGCTCTTGAGAATGATATCAAGCCGGTAAGTTTTGGACGTGTGTTGAACACAACTCCATTGTGTTACTAACAAAGACATTGCGTGGTCTTAATACATTGGGGTGGTGTTATTGTTATTAACCCCATATTTTCGTTAATAACAATATCACCACCCCATATCTTCGTTAATAACAATAATACCACCCTATATCTTTGTTAATAACAATATTATCACCCCATATCTTCGTTAATAACAATAATACTAACCCCATATCTTGGTTAATAACAATATCACCACCCCATATCTCCGTTAATAACAATATCACCCCATCTCCTCGTTAATAACAATATCACCACCCCTTTTGTTTATTGGGACGGCCGCTAATTCCCAATGCTAAATAATGTTTGTCATAATTTTAAATGTCGGTAATTTCTCCCCACCTAGGCATTTGGCACCGCAGCAGAAGCGTTGGAACACTTCCTAGCTCGCGGCATCATCAACTGGGGCACACCCGTGTCGTCTATACTAGAAGATGGACAGTTGTACATACAACAAGCAAGGGCTACTGAAGCTAGTGGTATGTTAGTTTAGTTTATTTATTTAAAATAATAAAAATGACAATATAAGATAGTTCGAAAAGATAATAAGCTTTTCTTTTCGAACAACGACAGTTGCTGAACTAAGCTACACCCATCTTCCTCCATTTTTTTTCGAAAGGACGGCTATCCATTAAACTTGAATGAATTTGTAGCTAAAATTGCCACTAATGAAGCTGAAACGAAAATTTTCTAAAACATCTCATGAAGTTTGGCATCAACAGTGGAAATTTTTATCAATACGTGAAAGTGTAACAAACATTCATCCATCCTCATAACTTTCGCGTTATAATATTAGTAACATATTAGTAACGCCTATAAGACTGCTGAAATCTTATAGAATATAATTAATTAAATAAATAAAAAATATCAACACCGCCAGACGCTCTCCGTCGGCTGTAATTTCTGCCAGACGCTTTACAGTTCGCAAGTAAATTATGCGAGTATACCTACAATCTGAGCCGTGATTTTTGTATATGATGTTCAGGGAACTATAACAATACTTTTTATAGCACCCATACTTCAAGACAAGTGAACAATTTTTGGAAGTACCTTCAGAACCTGGTAGCTGAAAATTGGCCGTCGGCCCAGGCTAGCAGGTATTCATATGTTAATAGTACATATTAGCACTACTCTTTCCCACACTTTTGGAATGAGAAAATAAGTAAGGTCTAGCGGCCCTCTTGGTCTACTACAAGATTAGAATTCAAAACTACTTTATATGTTTTATTGTTTCTATTTTCATGTATACTACTACACTTATTCGATTTATCGTGGACAATAATTTAAATTGTTGATTGGTTTTGTCATGCGTTCTTAATATGAGCGCAAGACAGATTGATGGAGCTGAAGGGTTTATCCTTTGTTTCTTGTGTCTTCTAATAAGGCTGATAGACACTTTAGGTGATCTAAAGCCTCAACCAAATTTTAGATTAAAAAAAAACAATGTTGGTAAAGACCTACATTGAGACGGCCGGTTTGGTCAAGTGGTAGTGGCGCTGCCTCTTGATCAACGGGTCCTCGGTTCGATTCCCAGTCGGGGCAAATATTTGTGTAATTTTTTTTAATGTATGTTCTAAGGGACCCACGACACAAGAAAAACCTTAAGTGTGGGCCTTTGAGTGTGTAGCGTTTATGTTTGTGTTATATTTATTCCCCAGGCCTAGTATCAGTGTTGCTGGAAGGGCCGCCAAACAGCGGTAAGACGGCGCTGGCCGCCCAGCTCGCCAAACTGTCAGACTTCCCATTCGTGAAGGTGTGCTCGCCTGAAGACATGATCGGATTCACTGAGTCCTCCAAATGTCTGCAAATTAGGAAGGTAAGAACTCATTTCGTTTTTTACTTTGTTTTTGTTATAAGTTTACATGTTCTCCGATCAGCTGATTGCTTGTAAATGAAAATTTAATTTTAACCCCCGATACAAAAGAGGGGTGTTATCAGTTTGACGTGTGTATCTTGTGTATTTTATGTCTGTGTTTCTGTGTCTGTCTGTGGCATAGTAGCTCCTAAACGAATGGACCGATTTCGATGCGGTTTTTTTGTTTGAAAGCTGACGGAATCGAGATAGTTTTTAGCTATGTTTGATCAAAATTGGTTCAGCCGTTTAAAATAAAACTTGTAAGCAATCGAATGTCGGAGATGATAATTCTAATATTAGTATTTAAAAAAGTTGGTCCCTTGTCCAGTTTTATGCGAAGATTTATATCTTCCGACTTTACATTAGCGAAAATTTTAGAGGTGATGTTCCCCACTGAACACCTTTCCTCAAGGAACCCATAGAAAAATCTCTAAAAAAATTAAGGCAATCAGCTGTTTTTTGGGTTTAGTGGGCTGATACACATAATTTATTTTCGCTTACCTTTTTTTTTATTATGAGATGGGTTAACTCTTGACCCCACTCTTGACCAATTTAAAGTCGCCCAATATCTCTTAATATTATAAAGAGGAAAGATTTGATTGTTTGTTTGTTTGTATTAAATAGGCTCCGAAACTACTGGACCGATTTGAAAAATTCTTTCACCATTAGAATCCTACATTATCCCCGAAGAACATGGGCTACATAATTTCCCGAATTCCTACGGTAACGAAGTCCCGGGCGGAAAGCTAGTATGTATTACATAATTTATATTTCCTCAGTACTTCGACGATGCCTATCGTTCGACCCTCTCTTGCATCTTGGTGGATAACATCGAGCGTTTGCTGGACTACGGTCCCATCGGCCCGCGGTACTCCAATCTGACACTGCAAGCTCTCTTAGTGCTGCTCAAGAAACAACCTCCCAAGGGCAGGAAGCTACTCATCTTGTGCACTAGCAGTCGCAGGTAAGCCCTACTACTTAATAAATTTTTAGTCAATAATTTTTTTTAAATTGAAATTTGTGAAAACGTGACAAAAATGAAAAAAATGCGTATACCATTTTCATACAAAAAGCAGGCAAACAGTGCGTTTTCGTTTTCGTCACGTTTTCACAAATTGTAAGTTAAAAAATAATTATTGATTGGAATTTAAAATTCAGGTTTAGCACTTGCTCGTCTGTAAATTATAGCCCTCCATGTATCTCGAGTATGCTTTTACAGTTTCTCAAACAGGCCTCTTTTGTATAAAAAATCGTGCAATATCCTTGATGTGTGTATTTCGGGCACGCCACCGATTGACATAGCATATACAATAGAATACTAACTATAACTATACTACAAGTAGTAGACAATTAACAAAATTAACTATGCAATTTAACTAACAAACTTAAGTGAGCCTATACTTTACGGTATGAGTAGGCGTGGTGGGCGGTAAGCACTCTTGTTTAATTTTAATATTTTCACAATAAGGCAACATTATTTGATGCATGTCTGTCTATGGTCTCATTCAACTTTTCTTTTAAAAATGGCACGTCAATACATAAAGGTTCGCCATTCTTGACCTATATCAATATTGTTTCGTGTAACAGACAAGTGTTGGACGACATAGAGATGCTATCTGCGTTCACGGGCGTACTGCACGTGCACAACTCCTTTGTATTCAGCTCAAAATAAACGTGAGCGATTTAGCTTTGGTAAACACGCTCAAACTTACCGCGATCGGGGAGCTAAGGTCTCATAGTGTCATGGCGGCATGTCACCTTATTAGAAAGGGACACACAGCCTCTCTACTACATATCTCGCTCGGCTCGTTTTTCAGCTTGAAGTTCCATGACATGGTTTATTTTATGACATTCGATTTTACTCGACTAAGGTTGTGCTTTTCAGCTTAAATATACCCGATGCGTCTTATGAAGGTGGTCGACCTTTATTAATATTCAGGGTGGCCACTTTCTGTAAAACCGGGAAAAGTCAGGGAATTTCGCTAGCCATAGAAAAATTAGGGAAATTTAATGGAGGTCAGGGAATAAAAATTGTCCCTGTATGTACGTAAGTACATTTAAAAATAAACAAATCATTTATTTTACCACCTCCAAATATTATATACATATCTACTATAATAGGTGAATAATAGGTACAATGCGATCGCGCGGCGCACGTGCCATTGTATACTTCGCAATTCGTCGCTTTTGTACCATAATACTCAAAACGTTGAAGTGTAGTACTTACTAATACAATTAAGGCATGTATAAAGTGTTCCCTTTAGTATTTCTCGCTGGATTATATTATATGATACATTTAATATCCAATAAATTCAATAGTCAGAGGTACTGTCTCAATTGGTTTTTCCTGTACAACTTTAAATAAAAGTGGTCATAAATTACTTAAATTAATTAATTATTGGGTAATCGAAGAACTGTCTGATAGCAAATTACAATTTATAAATCGTCGGGTGAATACCCAAACTTACTAACTGCAAAAAAAATAATTAGAGAAAAGTTAACCTCTTATATCCTACAAGTAAGGTTGATTATTCCTCTTAACAGTAAGTAGTAATTAGTGAATTTTGGTTGTCACCCGAGAAAATATAATGAAACAGTACAAAAAGGTTACCTGAAGTAAAATTATGGTAAAACATTCAGGGAAAAACTTGAAAAAGCGCCTGGAAAACCGGGAAAAGTCAGGGAATATTGATTTTGGTAAATAGTGGTCACCCTGATATTGTTTCGTCCACAGACAAGTGTTGGACGACATGGAGATGCTGTCTGCGTTCACGGGCGTGCTGCACGTGCACAACCTGTCTCAGCCGGAGCACGTAATGGCGGTGCTGGAGGAGAGCGACGCCTTCTCCAAACGAGACCTACAGAAGATACAGAAGGAGCTACGGGGGGCCAAGTGAGTGCCATTTTTTATTGTTGTCAGCTAACTATTAATGCCTTTGTCACCGGTAAATTCACTAGTGAAATTATAATTTCCCGCGATATTACAATTTGCCTATTAAAATTATAAATATACGAAACTTTAAGGGCCATCTGTATGAAATTAGGATATGTTAGGTTAGGTTAGTTTGTGTTTTTGGATGTTTGTTCCTCTTTCGCGCTCAATCGGCTGGATTATTTTTGTTATAATTTGGTATGGTGGTAGCTGACACCTTGGATTAACACAGGCTACATAATTTTCCCAAAAGCTATTTAATACAAAAAAAGTTATACAAAGTTCACAAAGTACCGAGAATATAAAATCTTACTAAGTCAAATTACAATATTACGGGTTTGACAATGTTACGGTGACATATTCATACTCCCGCAAAACCGTTTTGTCTGTAGGATCAATAGTCTCACAATATTTTAATAATTATCATATACTATCTTTCCACCGGCGACTTCGTTCCCGTTGGAATTTTCGCGGTAGCCTCACAACAACGAATAAAACAAAAAAGTGGTCGAATTCGGTTCAGTTCTTCGAAATAATATATGCGCGTACATGCATTTCGGGGATTCATTTTTGTTTATTTAAGTTATAGAAGCTAACTACTAGCTGTGGACTGGACCGCGTTCTGCCTTTGGGCGCCATTTAGTATCCATTTGCAGAACTAATTATTTTGATTATTTTTTTGCATAATGCACTCCTTATTTTTATCTTGTTTACCCAACAGTGTGATTCTTATGTACTCTTCTGACCTGCCCAGTAACGTTAATATAGGCGCGTTTTTGAGAAACTAATACTCCACTATGATATGAGACTGACATAAATACAAATTATTGCTTTAAACATAGTTAAAATCCCATTTATATACATATATATATAGTTGTGATTTTCATAAATCTAGGCGTTATTCCAACGCAGATTACGGACTTTTTCCATTGTCATTAGAAATATACTATTATGTATTCATAAGTTGTATCACTTTTTATTTTTATACACAGTCCGCTATGGACAAAAGTCCGTCGTCTGCGTTGGTCCTTAACTGGCAATACTGCCAAATTATTGCAACATAAGGAAGAGCCTTCCAAAAAATTAAGGTATTTATTGACGCTTTTATTACAGGGACGCAATGGCTTGTCTCTTTTAAGTTATTTTTATTGTATTCTGATGCATATCGAACGTTGGAAAGAGATTGTCTCGGCGTCAAAACGTCACAGGTATCTGAATGGCAGTGACGACACTATAAGGTTGAAACTTTCCAAATATCTCTTTTCAACGTCTAATATTATGTATTATTTACCGCCAGGTATTATATAAAACCAGGGTGAAATCTACACTTATCTTGACAAATAACTAATAATATTTATTTTAACGCGTCATGCAAAAGCACGTCATTTTTGTAAATTACCGATTTTGGCATTGCCTCTTTTCTCCTTTTTATTTTAAATTTATTTATCAGAAATCACATATAATATTCACAAACTGTTCCACGAAAACCATGTCGGTTTATCCAGGTAACAGGCGAGTCGTTACTAACGGTGTAATTTAGACAAATTTAATTTAAAGAAATATAAAGCTTTAACTACTCCAATAATACCTTACAGAATATTCATCGGCATCAAAAAGCTACTGGCTCTAGTCGACATGGTGAAACAAACGGAAGAGGAATATAGAGTTTCTAAGTTCCTCACGAAAATGCAAGAGGAGGGCGGTTTAGATCTTGGCACCACTATACACTAAGCCTCGGCGCAACCGCAGGGATCTACCGCCGCCACGCACTCCCCCCCACTCACTCACACACACACGCACGCACACACCCAAACACACACCAACACACACAAACCTGCTAGCGGCAAAGCAACTGAATGCACGCCTTGCGCTTCCGACTTACGGAGCTACGAAATAGACTACGATGACGTCAGCGAAAGCACCGAACCCATAGACAAAAAGATCCGAACGGCAAAGGGCAATGAAGTGTCTCCAGCAAAAATGCCGCTAATGCGCATTAGAAGCGTCGAAATTGTGTTCGAGGACGAAATGTCCGCTTGCACCGATACAGGCTTGCTCGACAGAAGCATCGAACTCATTGTCACGGACAGCAGCGACGATTCCACTAAATGCGTTGACGATATCGATCATTTGCAGGTTGAAAAGGACAACGATTCTATTACGCTTAATAACGCCGACGGTGACTTATCCGATGATATTTCAGTTTCTGTGGCCCACGATGAAGTTAACGAAGATGTTCCTAAGATTGAAACTCCACAAAGTTGCCACGACGAAATCACTCAGCTGCAAAGCGATACATTACCAGTGGATGATGTAACTTTATCATTCAACGCATCTGAATTAGGGGATTCCGGCCACGTCACAGAGGAACCAAACTCATCTCATTTCGAAGCTGTGCCTATATCATACGAGGACGCTTTGCTTTCACAGTCACGTGATTTAATCAACGTGGACAGTACTATAGCAATGTCGACGTATGAAGTTACTGAGATTTCTGTTACTGACGGTTGCAAAGGTAGATTATACGAATACATCGACAGTAACAGCGATAGTTCGGATAACACAGCAATGTGCGATATAGAACTCTATCAAAGTAACAACTTGAAGCCCTTACCAAACGTCACCGCGGTTTCGGATGCGGATCAGGTGTGCGACAGTTCTGATCTACAATACGATTCTTTTGTTGACATGGGGAAATTTTGACATATTAAGAATTTTTAAAACATAATATCAAATATGCAATAATTAATGTTATGTGCGCTTCTGTGTATATGTTAACAATAATAGGAAATATCAATCTATATTGTATGTGATACATGTTGCGATGTACTTAAAGATATGTGTTAAATGTTTTTATAAAAAAAAAAAGTGTTGTTAGAATGTTTTGTGTGACACTCAGATTGTTTTGTGTGCACTTGACCCTAATTTTGTACGGCGAAGCACATACTTGTGTGTTAATTCTGAGCTATTCTGACACCCTTTACCTTACACAGCTTATGCACGAAGGGGGCTCGGTGGTATGCGGCTCTAGTGACCATGTCATACCCTTAGGAAGACTTTTAGCCAATTTCTGTATAGTCTCTTATGTATATAGCTGTCTTTTAACGTTAAAACAAGACTTACGTTCGACATATGACATGGTTACAGAATCCCGGGGTTGTAAGTCTAGGCAATAGCTCAATAATGTATTATAATTTATTTAGAGCGATTTTATTTATTTCAATTTGTTATTGAAATGTGATACAGCTTGACGCTGTCGTTTTTGTTAATAGATATTTTGATGATTGTTTACTATTAAATAGTTGTTTAAGAGAATGATGTCAATATTTTAGGAGGTATGATTATTAGTATTACGAACTGTTCAAACCTTGTTGTTACATAGTAGGGGTAGATCTGTTATGTATGAGGCTTTTGACTTATCATTAGCAAAATGAGTACAAGCAAAAATAGCTACAATAAGCTTTAGGTGTCGTATGTAATGCACATCTAGTTGAGTCACAGTCAATTATATTATTGAGCACTATAGTTCACTTTGAAGTCTTAGATATAGTTCTGGACGAATGTGGAAAACATGAGGGACCATTTCGTCACACGTCAAGAGGGAGAGAAGAGGGTTAACATCATCTGATAGTTGACAATAGGGCTGGGATCGCATGCTTCAATTAAATAGTAAATAAAAGTCTATACATTGAAGATATCATATCTAAGTGTCCGCTCAAGTTTTAGCAGACGCCTAAAACATAACTTCAAAGATTCAAAATTGTTTGACACTATCTGGGGGAGGTTCGGTGTATTTTATGAGTGGTCCCTAAACAATCATGACGAGATGTGCATTTAAAATAAACTTTTAAAATGTTGATGAATTAAACCAGAGGTTCTCAAATTCTCAAAATCTGATAACTTATATCCCTAGTGGCTAAGCCATTAAATTGTTAATATATGAATGTGAGAATCACTGGTTCAAAACGCATGTTTTATATATCGTTACCAGATGATTGGCATTAATTCGAAATATTATAAACTAATGAAAAAATTGCAAAGTTATCATATTATACTGTTGCTACTATTGTAATAGATTATAACTTTTATCATTATTGTTAAAAACTCCTTTTGAGTTAGTTGCATTATTTATTTTTCAATGTTGAATACTGGAGTGTTACTTAAAACTTATGATTATTTTAAAATTAACATATCTTTGAATGTTACATCATACCTTCTTGTTATACAGGGCTTTAGGTAAATCTCTTTAAACCTCTAGGTGGTTAATCAGTCCATGAAACTGAACACAACTTCCCAAGGAACATAGGTCAAAATACGAAAAAAAAATGGGTTCCCATACAAACTTCATCAGCATATGGTTATTCACTGCCAGTCTGATATATCAGACAAAAAAAAATAATTTAACTTTAATATCGTTCACCAAGCATTCGCCATACGTCACGACATTAAAAACAATGTCGTGGCGTGTGGTGGGCGTTTATAACAGAAGAAGCCAATTCAAGATGGAAGCACAACAAACAGTGCCGCCAGGCAAAAATCTTCCTAAAGACGTATGAAAAAAGAAAGTCGAAGCAACTTCTAAAGCTAAATAGAAAGGACATCAGGATTGTAGTGGGTCTGCTCACGGGACACTGTCCTTTGAACCGACACCTAGCAATAATGGGCTTAAAAAGTGACCCCACATGCCCAGAATGCGACAAGGAGGAAACAAGTCTCCATTTCCTGACTGAGTGTCCAATGTACGCGCTGGTAAGATGGGAGACAATAGGCATGGATGAGGTAAAAGAAGAACAAATACAAGAGCTTAACATAAAGGATATAATCGGGTTTGCTAAAGCTTCGGGTAGGTTCAAAAAGAGGTGGAACTGTCAGTGCAGAGGTAAAACTCATGCGCTGTTGTGGGGAACTGGGTGAAATGGTCCCAAATGAGTGGACTGATCACCCGCCTGTGCCTGACGGGCGTCCCCTCCATAGATAGATAGGATAGGTGGTGGGTGTTTTTGACGAAAACTCTTTTTTTTGACAAAAAAAGGGTTAAAGTAGCGCATTTTGTATGGGAGATCAAATTTTTTTTTAATATTTTGACCTATGCTCCTTGGGGAAAGTTGTTTAGTTTAATGGACTGATTTAGCACCCAAGAGGTTGAAAGAGATTTACCTAAAGCCCTGTATATGCATTTTAATATTAAAATTATTAAGTAAAAGTCAATCAAAATTTCCAATAGAGATTAAAGTTTTAGATCATCCAGTATTTGACATTTAGTGTGAATGTACATTCCAAAATCATATTTATTCCTGAAATCTCATTGTCTATTTATAAAAAAATTCATAATTTCATTCAATTTTATTCTATCGAAAGCTTTTAGACTTGGAACTAGCCGAGTAGACGATGTTGAAGTTTTATCTAATATTTAAAAAAGTATTTTTCTTCTGCAAGTGTATAGTGTGATAAGATTATGATGAATAATGGAAATTGGAATTTTGGAGAGGGTAAGAAGCCATTTGTGGTCAGAAATGTAGTAAGCACTGGTGATATTATGACACCAGGGTTAGTTTGGTCAGTGGCCTTGCAAAACCCATATGAAAAGTGAAAAAATTGTGCAATATTCTTATAATATAAGAATTTATCTTCAAAAATTATGAATCAGTTTGCAGCCTATCTACCATTGTTTGAAAATTCAAGGTACTTACTGTTTTCCATATATATTTAGATAAGAATAATAACACTTATCTTCTACTGACACTAAACAGATTTAGAGCAGACTAAGTTCATGTTTCATCAGTAAGATCATTTTCAATATAGATGACATCATAGTGATACAGAAATCTGTAAACTAGTTCATAATTTTGATGATACACCTACTAAGTTGTCTTAAATATGAATACTCTGATAAAACGGAGCTGTATGCCCGCATTATTTATTTACATTTATGGCCACCAATGGCCTTAGTATTTGCTAGCCTGAATACTTTACCTGTTAAATAAAAGTGATTGACACGCTTTTTATCTTTCTTTTACCCGAACTTTTATACCCAAAAGACAGCAGCTATGCATTTTTTACAAATTTATTAGCTTAAAAATTAAATTTTTCGATTTAATTACATAAAAGTCCATAGTATTAACCTAAGTTAATTAGCATTTTCACAAGCATCTACCCAATCATTATACACATCTATGGGTTCCGATAGCACATTTGTAGTTGTTTGGAAATCTTCTAAACATACTCGACATTGTATTCGGGCTGTATTCCTTGCACGGTCCCTGAAAATACATCAACAATGTACTGTGACAATTTCTTTAATCTTTATAAATATAACAGGCATGCCTACTTAATAATATTACCTACCTATATACACAATTGTAGTTTTATAATACTGAGACAGCAGTTCATAAGACTGCAGATAGACAATATTATTATAATAAAATTGTTTACATCCAAGAGCAATATTACATTCTCTTTGGAGCAATGTCATACTTACATTTTTACTTCACAGGATTTTTCGTGGTTACAAAACGGGCAGTTGAACTGTTGGTCTAACGGTTCGATAGCTTTTCTTTTAGGCGGAGGCTTCCTTTTGGATTTGCGGCGGCCCATTGCTGAAACAAATGCAACGGCATTGAAGTATTTACTATAACGTAGTTACAGACGATCTTAAAATGCTTACAGAATATAATTTATTCACAACTTACCTTTACGTTCAGTTTAATTTACAATTCCAGTTTAATTTACAATTTTAGCCGGAATTTACAAAAACAACCAAGCAAAACGAGCGACCGGGCGTCAGTGTTGCCACATGAAGTACAAAGAGTATGTCACTGATGAAGTAGACGTGAAATCTGTATATTCATTACAAAAATCCGTATTTCTGTTTTTATTAAAATTCCGTATAAATATCCCGTACTTTGGTTAAAATTCCGTATAAAAATTAAAAGTAACATTTTTGAATCAAGATTTAAATCAAAAGAGGGTGATTTCCGTAAAAGTTGTTTAGTAGTAGCAGGTCCGTTATCGTCGAGGTACATAGGTAATTTATTTCTTGGTTTCGTCTTCATTGAAGAAAGAGGTTCGAACATTTTTGTATGAAGCCTGGCTTGCCTAAAGTTGTAAATACATACAAGTACATAAAAAGTCGCGTTTTTAATGTACACGTATGAAACATATGCCAATCGATAGAGAAAATAATTACAAACAACAAATACTGATTGACAAAATGTCGTAAGTGGTATACTTTCTGAGTAATTTCAGTTTGAAAATTTAAAATATAATTAAAAGAAAATCATCATTGAAACTGATTTGAAGTCCATTATCATCATTTTAAAGCATCCCGCGTCACGACTAGCATTCAATTGGATTCTCGTCATACTAAAATAATAGGATAAAATGCAAAAAAAAAATGTAAAATATGGTTTTAGTGAAATGCATATCAATCAAAATCCAAAATCTACTTATTAATTACAAGCCTGGGTCATCCATCACGAAAAATACCAGGTTAATGCGGCGTGAAGGGTGCAGGGTGAAAGGAAATGAATCAACCATTAGGTTTTTTTTCTTTTCCAGTCAGTTGTCATTCACTGTCACCGTGATCTTTATCAATAAAAAAAGCAACTAATACCCATTGGTGTGCTCTTGACTACAATCTTGTACTAGACCTTCTACGGTGGGACGAGCTTACAGTATAGTGTTAATCCAATGTAATGCTACTCGTGACGCGGGATGCTTTAAAATGATGATAATGGACTTCAAATCAGTTTCAATGATGATTTTCTTTTAATTATATTTTACATTTTCAAACTGAAATTACTCAGAAAGTATACCACTTACGACATTTTATCAATCAGTATTTGTTGTTTGTAATTATTTTTTCTATCGATTGGCATATGTTTCATACGTGTACATTAAAAACGCGACTTTTTATGTACTTGTATGTACTTGCAACTTTAGGCATGCCATAGAGGTTCGATGCTCTTTTGCTGTACTGCCGCACTACAGTGGAGCAAACTCACCAGCGTTGTGACGAAATTGGTCAAAATTAGGTAAAGAAGGCTCGAAAACGGGTCCTTTTGAAGCTAATTCTGTTTTTATAGTAAATCCGTATAAAAATCCGTAATCTTGACAAATCCGTATATATGGCAACACTGCCGGGCGTCTATGCAATGTCAATATGACGTTTCGACTATCGTCCAGAAGTCAACTGAGTCATGCAGCCACAAAAAACTGGTAACTTATAGCCACAAAGATGGATTTAAAAAGTTCATCGCCGGCAGATCTTTGGCGGGAACTCGGCGTCGACAGTTTAATGTTTATCAAAGTGATAGTGTATTATGTTTTTTAAAGTTATTGACTAATCGTGTAGTAAAAAAAAAGCATTCGCATAGATAGAAACAATATGTCAGTGGATAACAATGTTTCTCCAAGTTTCTCCGATAAAGATCCTTGCGGTTGTGTTTCTCACTACCAGTTTTCGTCGAAAACTCGAAAAAAGATACGCTATCCGGTTGTACGCAGAACATAAGTTCGAGAAAGAAGTTTTTTCACTGAAGACATGGCTGTATGGACATAGTTTCCTCTGGGATAAATTAAACAAAAAAAAATCATCGCCGTCATGTCAGAAACAGAAACCGAAATCTTATAGGTTTAAACATTTTTTTTATAAATTTCAAACTAAAACAATGACAAAAATGCATCGAAAGTTGCATTTGTATGCTGTGATATCAATATTACTTGCCGCAAGTGAGTATTGCACAATGCATTATTATTTTATCATATAATTTGTGACCAAAGTGGGAACGCCCAGTTCATGTTTTGTTTGTTAATGTTTCAGTTTCAACCGTTTCTAGCGAGTGTACTATTCCTATAGTCTTGAGGAATACATGGTTCTCCTTTGAAAATGGGAAACAGACAATAACTGATATCAACGCTAGCGATATGACCGGCAGGTAAGTTATTTATTTACCTGATGCCCTTTGTTTTGGCAATTTAACCTGTTTAAAGTTTGATATGTTTTCCTCATATTTTTTTTTCGTTACCTGTTGTCTACTTAGAGACCTGATTTTCTTAAATATCTTGTAGTTTCCAACCTCGATATTGGCAAAATTGTCTTACCTTAAAAGGACAGCCATATATGCACAAGAATAGAATAGAATCTTGTATGAATTTAACCTTTAAATTTTCCATTTCCTTCTTACCATGAATGCTTCTAAGTTATGATGATGAATGCTTCTAAGATAACGATTTTATTTCAGAGGAGTATGTGTTAACATAAAGGCAGATTATCATGTGAACTATACAATGGTATTCCGATATACAAACTGTTACTACTGTGTAAAACTCATAGTTCGTACAGTCAATGTGTTGGAAAAAATTGAAACACCATGTGTTGATCTAGCTCCGGATGATGAACCGACAATTGAACGTGTCTGCAGAGGATTACGGCCTGATCAACATCTTGTTACTTTGTTCTCTGAAAACTCAGTACCTGTATGTATTTTTCCAACAAAAAGCCTAATTTTTATCAAAATTGGAAAGATATTGCCCTACTTGGCATGTATTTTTTTCTGTTGCTATTCATCTTGGAGAAATTATTATCTTTTACTGAAATGTATAAATCATATTAATATTTCTTGATATGCACATAATTATCATTTTTCTTAACATCAGCAAAAAAAATAAAATAATAAAAGGTAGGTATTCTAAGGGTCATGTTAGACTTTAGACACATAAATGGCAGGGAACTTCTTTTTATTATTTGGACCCCTCTTGTATATCTTTTCAAGTCAATTATTTAAATAATTTTCTAATGACAGCCCATGACATAAATTTTTGGTAAAATGAGTGACCAGTTTGATAAGTAGTTAATTAATAATATTACATTATGTTATGCTTTCTAGATATTAAGTGACTAATCTTTTAAAATTGTCTCAAGTACAAGTGGATAATTCACTGAAAAAAACATTTGTATCAGTATTTGTATAAATAAAAAATAGCCCGCATTTTGCATTGCTTTCAAAAGATTTTTCCATAGGTATACTTTTTATTGATTGTTTACCAATATATGTATGTATAAATAATATGTGATCATGATGACTGTTGTCATCATACCAAGTTGCACCTGATTGTAAATTTCCAGGTGAACTGCAGGTCTTCTTTAGAAGGAGTGTGGCAATTTGCATACCAAAACAGATTCAGATTTACCGGTGAATGCAACCACCCAGACGCTCAGATAAAGTCCTGCCAAACTGCGGGCACACAGTTTCTGATTACGAACCAGAAGTTCAATATTACATATAGAAAATGTCCAGGAATGTCTGGTACTTTTGATGGCACTGTGGAGTACAGCTGTTTAGGTATGTATTTTTTTTATGTTTCCACAGACTTTGTGTCAGACTATTTGTATTTTGTTTATAAACTTCAATGGAAGTTTTCTTTTTTTCAAATTTTTATAGAGGCTTCAGTCACTCCAAGTGAACATGAGATAAAATGGAAAATAGATATCTCGCAGTTTTTATTGCATCATTCATTGTATCAGATTTTGGCTAGCTGTTTTTAAAAACAGAGCCATTACATATTGCAGCGGGTATGATAAACCAGATTGACATTGTAATACGTGCTACATTTAGCCAGATTGTACTATTCGTATTGTAAGGTGACCATGCAGTGGTATTTGAAATCTATACCTAAAGTTTTGCATACAAGTTATAACAAGTTAGTGCACTTTCACTGGTGCTTGGTATGTTTAACCGTAGGTCCTTGCATTTGTCGATTAACTATTGTCTTTAAGCTAAATCAGAGGCTGTTTGACAGTTTCAAAACTGGAATTGGTGAACTAGTCCAGTTCACCACTTGTTTAAAAATACGTACAACCTAATAAGAAAGTATAAAATAATAATACTAAAAAGCATTTATTTCTAAACCACGTGTACAATTAAAGTGTGAAGTAATTTCAAAGTTTGTTTAATTTTCATTTTGTAGTTTAGATCCCATCCGGGTGAATGCCTCCTCCATCTCCTTCCAATTTTCTCTATTTTTTGCCTTTTGAGGCCTTTGAGGTCTTTTATTATTATTATTATTATTTATAATTCAGGCAGGCAGTTGAAAAACAACTGATGTAAGCCTGTATCCTAATATCCTCATCTACGTTGGTCTAATCTTATTATGTTTGTCCAGTCTATTCTTAAAGATGTTGATGTTGGGCGCTGAGACCACTTCCTCAGGTAGTTTGTTCCAAGGCGTGATTACTCTGTTAGCAAAGAAGTGTTTATGTGGGTTGTTATTTGATAAGCAAGATTTTTGTAGCTTTAAGTGATGCCCTCTCAGCCGGGTATTGGTGTCTCTTTTAAGAAGTGCTTCAAAGTCTTGTAAACTTCCTGCCACTAACTCAATTTCGTACCTCCATCTCTTTTTTGGTCTGCCTATTTTTCTCTTTCCGGTTGGTCCCTTCCAAGTTGTGGATTTTAGTGTCCATCTCGGGTCAGTACATCTTGCAACATGGCCTGCCCACTGCCACTTCATTTTCAAAGCAAATTCAAGAGCATCTGTAAGTTTAGTCTTCTGACGAATAACTCTATTTTGAATTTTGGATATCCTTCTTATGCCCAAGATACTTCTTTCCATAGCATGCTGTGTTGAGAGCAGTCGTTGTTTTATTTTATTGGTGTAGACCCAAGTCTGGCTTGCGTAGGTGAGGCAGGGTAGGATGCAAAAAAAAAACAATAATGGAATAAGAAAGTAATCATGGAAAATTATATTTTCAGAACTTCTCTATTATATTTTTTTTCTATGAAAGCAGCTCAAAATAAGATCATGAAAAACTGATTTCTTTTAGGTCACTGGTTTGTGGATAAGAACCATTTCTTTGCTGTGGCCAACACAAAGGAGTCTAGGAAGGATGAGAGGTACCGCTGCTTCCTCAAGAACAGAGATGATGATTTGTACATCGGTGCCTCTATCACACCCGAGTGCAATACTTTGAAGACTGTGGAGCAGTCACCTGAGAGATATAGGGTCACGGCTGTAAAGGTAAGACCAATACAATGCGATTATTGTAAGTAAAACTCTAGCATCAGGGACCGTGTAAGTGGGGAGCAGAGGGGACCAAAGGTCGCGCCTGACTCCTTCAAATTTTACTAGCTTGTAAAGCTTTCTCTGTACTATCTTTCACAGAGCTTTGTTTTTCATACTCATTAAGGACCCATGATAATACAATAATATCTAATAAGTAGTCCCATTATCCTGCCTAGGATCTGTAGGATCAACGAATTTTACCTTTCGGGGTGACCAAAGAAGTTTGCGGTCCTTTTTATGAATTGCTTCTGTGGTCCCTGTGAAGCACTATTGCCCATCACCAATACTTAGAATTTTTGGCTTGTTCGGTTTACGACAGATTCTGTTTACGAAAGATTCTGGTTTAAGACAGATTCTTGATATGACAGATTCGTTTTACGACAAAAATTTTACAGTCGGAGGTAAACGACGTTGATGTGGTCCTGCCACTTTGTACCACCACACCAGTGGTGGGACCACAGTATAGGTCCACGGAACATGCACCCATGGACCAATATTTAAAAAATAAATAAATACAAATCTCGCTTTATAGTATCATTTTAGGTACGTACTGATAACTTTTAAGTACCTAGGTATAAAATCTCATTCTACTTTAGTACGGAAACACTTCAAGTATTTCATGCGTAGTCATTTGTTAGTTAGTGTCACATTAGTGCTAACTTTCTGCATTTATTGATTAAATTATTATTGAAACATTTGTATCAGGTACAAAAAAATAATATGTATTTATCTGGTTCGGTCCTAGTTGCGGAAAGGTTTCGATAAAATTTATAAAAGAAAAAAGGAAAGACCATACTATTGCATGCTGGGCATCGCTATAATTTTGCTGTAGAAAAAAAAACCTACACCAAAAAAGGGCAATAAACAACATTGTTCAGACTGTACTTCTGTCGTAAAACGAATCCGTCATATCAAGAATCTGTCTTATACAAAATCTGTCGTACACCGAACAAACGGAATTTTTTTCATATTGAAAATACCAGGTATTAAAGGTATCGAGCGGTCGATTAGTATAGTAGCTGATAAATTAAGAAATAGTAGCTGCGAGTTCGAGTACCGTTAATATCGATTGTGGGCGTGTGTGTTACTTTCATTCACTAGAATCGTAAAATGTTTATATTCAGGCTGAAGTAGTAGAACCAGGGTGCAGATTACCGAAGAATTTCTCTGGCGAATGGATTAACACCGCCAATATCGACGCCGACGTATTTATCAACGAAACACACATCATAGAGACATATTACCCCGACGAAGGACGGTTCAGAAGGACTATTTATGTGTGCAGGTTAGAATTCATTTCATAGCTACTACAATTTCGTGAAAAAAACAAAATGAAAAAAAGTTTTTTCTTAATGTTTTCCCGCGTCAAAAGGAAATACGTATCTTCACAAAAACATTTTTTTTTGATTCTTTGTAGTTTAAAAAAATTGAAATAAAGACATTCACTGCAAACAAAAATACAAAACTAGAAAATATTGCGCGGCAAAAGTGATCTCGCAATTTTCAAAAAACAAAACTTTTAAATCTTCTTAGGCCCCTAGCAGACGGCGTATTTTAAACGCACCCACGACGCGCATTTCACGCGCGTATACGCGCTTCAAACGCGATTGGAACGCAACCTTCTAACCTCAGCACACGCGGCGATCGTGAAACGCGCGTTTACAGCGCGTATACGCGCATATACAGCGATACAAACGAAGTTTCGAAGTTTCGTCGGCGTGTGTTTAAATTAAAGCCCATGTAATTATATGATTATTCTGTCTTTCGTACTTGTAGGACTGAGATAGAAAGGTAGACAAACTACCGCTCGTTAGACTAATGCTCTTGATAAACTGTGTAAAGAGGCAGTATACCAAGATAATTTGCAAAAAAGAGAAAAAAAACTTCTCTGTTAACTAGTCATACGTTTTTCATATTATAATATGCCATTGTGTGAAATTCTGATTTAATAGGTTTTTTTTATTATAAGATGGGTTAAGTCTTGACCTTAATCTTGACCATAAAGTCAAAGATGAGGTCGAGGTATTATATTCTTTATTGTAATGTAAATAGGGAACAGCGAGATAGCAGAGTGATGATGGCGCGGCTCACAGTCGACGGCTGTCAGAAGGATTACGTTTGCTTCGATTTCGTACCACAACATCACAATATTATCAGGTAAGATTAGCCTTAAGTTGTTAATAGCTATGTCTACCCTATTACGTGACTAATAAGCTAGTGCAGGGGTTCCCAATCTTTTTCAGTCCGCGGCGCACTTATAACTTTATAATTTGGTCTCGGCGTCCTAACCTATAGCTAGACAGTCGAAATAGATAGGTACAGTTGATAGAAATAGGTAGGTACAATGATGCTTGTTAGGTAGATAGGCACAAAAATTTAGACATCCACAATATGAAGCTGTTTTTATTTATTCATTAGAATAATCAATTAAAACAAAAACAGCTACCTAGTCAATGTGACAGGTTGAGTTTTGTGATCTCCACACGTTTTTCAAAGCGTTGGAGTGTTTATTTTGTACCCGCCAATCCTTAAGTTAAGTTTTCGGATCGGAATATGTTAAAGACTAAGGTTAAAGAGGATCGCCTCACGGCGCCCCTCTGTACTGTCTACGACGCACAGCTTGGGAACCCCTGAGCTAGTGCATGCTTACCGGTTTCAACTGAGCAAAGTTTTTTATCCTATAGAATAGACTGTTACGACTTAACTCGGTCAAGGCAAATTTGACCTTATTGTAATAATAGAAGGTTTAATTTCTTTTGTACCGACAAATGATCACAAATTGCTAAAAAGACATGTGTTCAACGTTAATGCAAGAGAAATGCTAACTTGCTACTAATATCTAAGGTCGAATTATCCTTGATTTCAGTCTCCTTCAAGCATCTTAGCCACATTAGAGATAAGCCATGGAAGATCCGACCTTGTTTAAACCGCATAATCTTTTCAGATTTCGCAAAGGCCTAGCCATGATACAAAGCAACTTCCATTCAGTATGCTCATGGGTTCAGTTTCCTAATAAACAGCAATGGCGGTACGACATATTCCTTCGAAAAGATCCTTCGCCTATCCGCTGTCCCGTCGCTGGCAAATTCAACTTCACCCAGAAAGGAGACGTTAGATTTGAAACCAGAATTCTAGGCGGAGTCACACTAAGTCCTCGGCCAAACTTATACTGCAAACTAAACATAAGTGATTTCTCTGTTTGTGATACTGATCAAAAGACAATCCAAATAAAAGAGAACTACTGTCTCTCAGTTGACTACTTGGGCAGGCCGGTGGATATCTACAGTGATCCGGATTATAAGATGAAGTGCATCGGGTATTGGAAGGAGAATTTGAAGTCTTATTTGATTACTTATGACGAGTTGGATCCGTTCTCCAAGTATAGATGTTGGGTGTATCAGCGAGCCGATTTGAACAGGTAGGACTTTATAACACATTACATAACTTAAAAAAAAAAGGTTACTTAGTTCGGTTTTTAAAATTTTTATTTGTGAATATCTTTGAAATAAAAGTTTCACAAATGTTTGATGGTGTTCTGATATCTATTACTCCAATTAAAATCATAAAAAAATTTTTCCTAGTTTTTGCCTAAGGCTTCGACTATGTCGGGATAGTTATGCTAGCGTCAATGTATTAGGCACAGGATTAATTGTTCCGTCTAAATGGAAGCGAAGGTCTGAAAAATTGGTACAGCTTAGTCGCAGCTGAACACAATTGCTCCGCCAAAGACTTTTTTTTTTACTGTAAAGCCATTTCGCAAAACTATATATTTAAAAAAATGTTTTTAAATCGTTGAAAAAGATAGAATGTGCGAGCGAAAACCAAGAAATGATTAGAATCTTTTTGTTTCACCCGATTTAACTAGCACATATTCTTTCCAGAGTCCTAATGTCACAAGCGTTAGGTCCGTACTGCGATCTCAAGCAAGACGTGACGTCATGGAACTACACAGAAGGCGCCGCAGTCGCCGTAGAAATGGAAGAGTACGAGAGAGAGAGAGACCAATGCCCCATGCATTTTGACGACGGTAGCGACCCCTGGTCGACAAAGGAGAACTATATCAAAATATTCTCATTCAGTTACTCGTTTTGGAGCACCCCTGGTGCAGCTTCCACGTTTAAAATAAGTATCGCAATGGTAGTTTTATCAGCTCTAGTATCGATGCTTCTGTAGTGCCTTATTTGTAATGGCGAAGGAAATAAGGTGACATCGACATATAATGAAACACGAAAAATACTGTCAAGTTATATACAATATTTTTATTTAGTGAGTTAATATAACAAATAAAAAAATACTTAAACAAAAATAACAAAAATGAATAATAACACAAGAATATGTAAGTATATGGGTAACTTTAAATAAGTAAGCGAAAATTAAGGTTCTGATTCAGCAAATGAAACTAAATAACTTTTCCCAAGGAACGTAGGCCGGAATATTAAAAAATGTTTTCGCCCCACAGCAACACCTCAACTTGTGCGATCAACTGATTTGCCTTTGTATGTGAAGTCAAAATTTTTTTAGAGAACTTCTTATAGTTATCTTGGGGAAAGTTGTTCAGTTTCATAGCAAGAATAGTTTCGCTAACTAAACTTTAGTCATCTCATATATACCTATAGTGCAATGTATATGAAGTCCAAATGTTTATTTCCTTCGTCATTTTAATTACACCATAGACTGAATATTGTAGGTCTGATACATACATAAATGATCAAATTCGCACAGATCTTTTGCACAAGTTTTCACATAATTTTGTATTTTTTATAAGTTTTATATTTTTATTGATTTTAACTTTTATTTCTACGTCTTGTAGGTGACTTTTATATTTTTAATTGAATTTTTAGACTAGATCTTTTATTTCCATATCTTAGCTCTGATGGAAAGGAGCTGTTATAATTTAGCTTTATTTACTTTTTCTTTTCTATTCCGATTGTATACTTATGTTTAAGATATAGCAGAAAAGTATTATAATCGTGAATATTCTTCTTCTTATCGTGTAGGTATAGTCAAGTGTGTGGTGAACTTGGCTAACCCTGGCCAACCGCACAATGGCCTCTGGCTTAGTTTTAACGACTGAAGTCAATCGACAACAACCGGGACCGACAGCTTAACGTGCCCTCCGAAACGCGGGTAAATAATTAAATGTTGGAACATTTCTTTGACATTTACTGAAACTTGGATAACGAGTAGTAGAGTATAATAATCTCTTTCCAAAGGAAAGTCGTGCATAGAATCTGCTTATTCAAATTAATTTGTGTTTAATACTTACATTAGGTTTTATTACGCTTACTGCCGTACTCAGAGACGTCAATTAAAGTTAAGTACTTTTAAGCTCTGATGTTGTCTCTTTCACTCTTGTTGATATAAACAAGGATAGCATGACATTTTATTACTTCTTAACTTTAATTGACGTCTCTGAGTACGGCAGTTAGTGGGTGACTGTTGATGTCAAACGAAACCATATTTTCAGTTTGCAGTTACTCCAACAGTTGAGATTACCTCAATGAACCAGTTTGCCACTATTAATAATTAGCTTATTAAAGTGACCTCTTTGCTTGCACTTCAAGCATAACCGTGATTCGTACCACTCAAGATGGCGCTAAACTTCACTTTGTCAGCGATTTACGTTAGATCACCGCCACTTTTGAATATCTCCAATGGAGGTTCTTTGTTAAGTAGTCAGATGTTTTTTGAATGTATTTATTTTTAATATCACAGACGTTTATTGGCAAATATTGCACAACAAATATAGATTTAGGTATTCAGTAGTGGTACTATTAAGTAAGCCTTAAGTGTAAAAAGGAGTGCCTTACTCAAAAGTGAAATCTCGTAAATGTAAGAATAAGTACTAAAGTAGGGATAATAAAGGAATACTGCTCTGATTGGACATTATTATGTAGTTATATTACCAAATATATATTTATAAAACTGATATATCAACTGTATAATAATAATCAAATATATTATTTTAAAAATAAAAAAACAAGAATCAATTAATAATTACATGAATGCAAAACTGAATGAGGTGTGCCTTACAGTTAATAGTAAGTAAAATGTCTTAAATGTAGCTAGTGAAAGTACCAAAGTAGAACCACTGAAATAATGCCAATTGGACAGTTTAGAACAATATAAGTTAGCCTTTATCCTTACTAATAAGTATTATAAATGCGAAAGTAATTCTGTCTGTCTGTAACGCTTTCAGGCCTTAACCGCTAAACTGATTTCCATGAAATTTGGCACCTTGGGAAAGAACATAGGCTACATTTTATGCCACAGCTGGGCACGATATAACCTGTAGACCACCCGGCGGAGCCGCGGGCGGAAAGCTGATATGTCTTATAAAATGAATATTTTACTTGACTAATTAATTAGGTATTTGTTATTTTATTACTACATTGAATATAGCGTGGTTATTTCAAAAACTACAAGTAACGGATTTCTGCTTATGAAGCATTTAAAATGTATGAGATTGACAACTGTCCATTTGGTATACTTTGGTGGTTATACTATAATGTAGTATTAAATTTAATTGTGCTACAGTGATATCTGTAAGAGAAAAGTTTAATTTTTTGTATTTAAACTTGTGTAGTATGATGTTGATAGACCTATTTTTAATTTGTGAAAAGTGACTTAATAATTCCATGTGAATCCGTCCAGTACTTTTATCTGTGTCCATTTTACACAATAAAATACTTATAAATAAACTATCTACTTGTTTTTTTAATTTTATTTTACAACTTTTACCCTTTAGCGCCAAGAGTTTTCGTCAAAAACGCCCACCACACGGCACATCAAATTTTTTTTTTAGTGTCGTGGCGTATGGCGAACGAAATTAAAGTAAAAAAAAAAAAATGTCTGATATATCAAACATTGGCGGCAAGGGCACGAAACTTAAACGTCTGAAATATCAGACTTTTGCGGTGAAAATTACATACAGAGAAGTATGCATCACTAACTCTTCCTAAGCAGCTGGACTCATTATGATGCTTTTTTTTGTTTGAGTGCGCTCCTGGATGGTTTAGATTTACAATGAGTCCTAGTAGGTGGCACTCGAGGAGTGATTTCCTATAGTTATGCCTATATCTTATAATCACTATTAGGGTAGGTAGAGCTTCAGTTGTTCTAGAACCACTTAATGCCATTTGACACAAATTCTGAGGATTATTGATGAAACGTGAAGGTATAATAGTAAGTTGTTATCAGCCTTTTGCCAATAGTAGAGCAAAACCCTTGCATCCCGTTTAAGTGACTATTATTACAGTATGCCTGGGAAGAGTTGGCAGCTGGTACATTTTAAGTTTTTCCTTTACTCCCAGTACAGTGTGGAAGAACAAAATAAAATCAGCAATATTTTGTTAACTTACAGTATTTATTTAAAATTACAAGAACTTATTAAAGTTCCTAGTACACAACTTACAATGAAATACAATAAATAAACATAATGTTAACCGTCCAATTCTTCCAGTAAGGACAAATAATGATAATGCCATACAAATAAAAGGTCTATTTTGTCCAGGACACTTTGGGTATGTCAAAGTGTTCTGTAAGGCTGTCCAAGTGCTGGTTGAATTTCTCCACTCTCTGTTTATGGGTCATCTCGGCTTTCTGTTGGATTCTCTGCTTTTGCTGAAATAACATAATTTGTTAATTATTTTTTTAATAAACCAAAAAGCAAGATTTTAAATACACCTATTTGATGTTTTAAATTTAGCAGTTCTTATTTTAAAGATGAGTAGATTTGCATTGAAAAGTAGCAAATGACAGTCCAGACTCGTCTTTTTATAATGACAATATTTTTGCATTATTTTATTACAATCTGAGAAATAGACAAATAAGTTCACTATAATATTTAAGATATTAGGAACATCAAACCAGTTTATTTTCGATAACCTACATGTATACAGGGCTTTAGGTAAATCTCTTTCAACCTCTCGTTTGCTAAATCAGTCCATGAAACTGAACAACTTTCCCCAAGGAGCATAGGTCAAAATACTTAAATGTCTTTCGTATTTTGACCTATGTTCCTTAGGAAATTGTTCAGTTTCTTAGACTGGTTAACCACCCGAGAGGTTGAAAGAGATTTACCTAAAGCCCTGTATATTGCCACATAAATACATAATGAAGTAACAAAAGTTTTTTTTGACTCCAGGAAACTCAAAAGGGTAAAAATATAGAATATGGACCGTCGAATTTAGGGGGGGAGGGGAGGAATCCTCCTGCGAAAATGGAGTTGCGAAAAAAAGCAGTGGTTAGGGAGAAAACAAAAAATAAATTTTTGAGGTTATGTCCAAGGACTTAGAAACAAGCAACAACAAAACTATTAAGCAACATCTATTAAGCAACAACTAAATGCATAATTATTGTCAACAAAAACAACAATACCATTTTTTCCTGCATCCTTAGAAAGGTCATTTCAGCTTTAGTTCTATTGTCTTTAGGCGCTTGTTGCTTGATGTGTTCTTTGATTTCATTCTCAATATGTTTCTCTGTATCTTTATTGGACTTCTTCTTCTTCTTTTTCTTCTTGATTCCAGAATTATCTTTGAGTTTGATATGGGCTCTATTTACGCAAGCATATGGGTCGTCGTCTGCCATTTTATATGAACAATTAATGTTTCGCCAGATCAATGAACAAAGCTACAATGTTGTTAAATTAAATTATTATGTTAGTTTGCCAAATTGACCAAATTTTTGAGTAAAATTGAAAATATCGCAAAATTCGCAAACACAACACACAAATGTCAATCTGACAACTGTGCTATTTTTTTTTCTTAAATTTATCCCTTTCGGGAAAGGCAAATGAAACTATGTCCATACAGCCATGTCTTCAGTGAAAAATCTTCTTTCTTCAACTTAACCTAAGCCCTAAGCTCCTCATGTTCTGCGTAAAACCGGATAGCGTCTGTTTCACGAAAGCTGGCGGCGAGAAGCACAACTGCGAGGATCTTTGTCGGTACCAAACGGAGCAGAAACACTGTTATCACTTGAATTTTTCATCACTACACGAATTTTAGTCAATTTACTGCATAATACACTATCACTATTACACATTAAACAACTTTTTCACGCCAAAAACGAAAATTCAATTGACAAAGCAACCGCTCACGCCGAGTTCCCGCCAAAGACCCTCCAACTGTGCTAAGCTATGTATGACGTAAGTAAATGTGTTGCTATACTTTAAAAAAATTGTGTTATTGTTACCATAAAACAATTTACACTTTTCAGCATGGAAGGGTTATGTTTGGCCAATAATGCCGCAAACATCGGTGGGTATCCCACAGCTGGACAAGCTTTTCGAAGGATGTCTTTATTGATCCCTTGTTGGTTAGATTAGTAGCTTCAAAATAAGTTTTCACTTTTTATATTCTAAATGTAGGTATTGAAGTAAGTAGGTGGTATAAGTCAGCCTACTTCAATTTAGGGTCATGGTCATGAGACGTTAACGAACACAAAATTGTTGTATTTTAAATGGTTTATGCTAGGTACGGCGACGAACAACCGAATGCGCGCTTTTAGGTTATTGCGCGCCCCTTGCACTTTACCTAAGTGCGATGATGCTGGAATTTGTTGTTGGCACCTAAGGAACTGGATAGGGTAAGGTAAACCTCAGTAGGTAACGGCAACGTGACTCTCTATCGGATTAATCACTTGCTTGGGCTTAGTAGACGTCACTTCTAATAGATTTTGTTATAGAAGTCACATAGGATAGGAAATTCTTCTTTTTGGCGGCATATCTCATTACCAACCGTCACTGCACAAAGCGATCTCATTACCGGCGTTTCACTTTACACTTCCTGCCCATTCGTGTGCAATCTGTAGTGTGCAAATCCGTTAATCTTATTTGGAGGGTAGCCAGCGCACGTGGCGCCACGTGGCGGCAAATCGAACTAATCTCGGCGCGGTACGCGTCGGCGGGCGTCGCGCGTGCGCCGCGACGATAACACCAAGAAATGCCATTCATTCCCGCTCTTTTGTTACCAACAATCGCTTATTTATTTATGACGTTTGTCACTAACCTGCTGCCAGTCACCCCCGCGTTTTACTTTAGTAATGAAAGTTTGCTTTTGTACAGATTTAGGAAGGCTACGTCATATGAGCTACTGCAATCGGGAATGCAGAAATGCTCAATTTAACACATTACTTAAAGGGCCATTTTAACCAAAAATGAAACCCGAGAAAAGGTGCAATCACTGGTGTTATTAGAAATTAATCAGACAAAATGTAAAAAAAAATATTTAATTATCAATGTCAAATCTCTGGTTAACTGCTAATAGTTGGTTGATTATTTGGTGAACATTAGCCTTAGTAATAAAATAAAATAAAAATAGTAGGAAAGTAGGAGGTGACTCACTAAACTCAGGAGCTGGGGCCTGACTTTTGAAACAATAGAATTCCAATTCGTATGCGAATTGTAATTCTATCGTTTCAAAAATATGTCTCCTGGTTTTGAGCTCTAAATTATTTTAAAATAAGTTTTTAAGTTTTAATATTCCTAATACATATTTAAATTATTTGTATTGAGATAGCCTCTCACTTAATGTAACCAAATGATCTAAATGTACTTTTATAGTAGGCGCGATTTCTATGCTACACTAACCTCCCAGTTCGACGTGAGGGTGCAAAAGGCCGCGTGCCTGGTTTCCAGATAAGGTCCCCCTGTCCTATCGAGAGATTAACTACCAGACCATCAAATACGATGGCAATGGCCTTGGAGGGAAAAGGTACTCGGAAAATGCTTTGTTTTTTTTTGTCAAATCGGCCAGCGATTTAAAAAAAAGTTAGATGCCAACGTTCTTTTGTTTATTTCTAAAAAAGGAACATGTTTTTGAGATTTCTTTTGAAATGAAAGGTATGAATCTACATATTTAATTTGATTAATTTTACTTACATTTATAACATGTAATAATTAATAAACAACGACCTCAAGATGACCTCACTGGATACCAGAGGACCTGGTGTGAGCGTCTATGACTAAGATGGACAAATTTATATTGTCCAAGTTTATTAATACGATAAAATTAAGGATAATAATCCTTAATTATTTTAATATGTAAAATAATTTTCTGTTGATAAGAATGACCCTTAAAGTAGGGCTGCGACCGCCCCTGAAAACAAAATAGGCGGAAAATTCGTACTATTACCTAAATATTCTGTGACATACTTAATGCACAAAATTAATCAATAGGCTGCATCGTAGTTAACTGATTAATATTTTTTGAACATATAAGAACATCTTTTCCTAGCGCTTAGTCCCATTTCCATTTCTCAATCGTGGTACAGTCAGGAGCAGGTCACGCTTTACACTACCAGTTTAAGCTGAGCTCTGATTTATACTGCGCGCCATGCAATGGAGGACCGGTCCAAAGTCCAAAGTGTCAAGCTTAACGTGCTCTTGAGTGTACGCTTGACCATGATCCAGGGTTTGACAGGTCAAGTCATTACAGTGGAGCGACTGCCATCTGACTTGATCTGACCTCCGTGACCCTGCTAGGGGATCCTGACCAGATTGGAGCATGGTTACACATTCAGTCTCCTGAATGTGCAGGTTTCCTCACGATGTTTTTCTTCACCGTAAGAGCATTGGTTAGTGTGCAAGTAATTACATAACTCAGAAAACGAGTCATGGGAACATGGCGGCACTGGGGATCGAACTCGGTACCCTCTCACTTACGAGTCCGACCCACTAGTCGTTAGACCACAGACGCTCTTATAGAAGATATGAACATAATACATATAAGAACATATTACACAATTATTTCACTATTCATAATGAATTTTGCACGGTCAATGACCAAACTTTATATATCATTAGCGCCTTTACATTTTGGTACTTTTTTGTTAGTTTTTATTTTATTGCAGTTTTGAAGTTTTCTTCTCGGATTTATCAATAAGTTGCTAACGTAAAACTTCGATAAGCTTTCAACAAATTTACAAAACAACACTTGACTAATCAGTAAGCACATTACAATCCGTGCGAAAGTCACCGGCTTAGCGTGGACCAAACATAGAATAAATCTGAACGAATCATTTCAGAACAAAAGCTAATAGACATTAATACGGCATTAGTTTTGAAGGGTGCCCTGCGCCGGCGACGCCTTGTTTGCCAAATTGCCCTAATCCGCTATTTGTACCCTCGGGTGGGTATGTTGTAGAGATGACCGGGGACAGTCTTGAATTGACGAGAAAAAGAAACGTATCTTATATTTCAGTATAAAACACTTGTGTGAAGATAGCGTTTCAGTAAGTGACAATCGCTAGTAAAGTATGTAGTTAATATATGGCTTATCTCAGAAGGCTCATGAATATATTGTTTATTAAAGGCTTATGAATGAATACATTTTAGTAATTAAAATACAAAATAAAAGCTCAATACTGCCCCGCTACTGAAAAAGCCTGTCCGTCGTTGCTTGCAAATTAATAATACACATATTATATACAATTTCATTAGTGTTATTTGCTGTTGCTGACTTGTTGTCCTAAAAACCTTTGTGATAACTAATTATAACTTATTACACTGCTAGTAACTATTTTCAAAACATCAATCACCAATCGGAAACGGGACCGAGTGCTACTGATCCTTCGCAAGAAGGTCACCCTACATCAGCAGCCCACCGCTTTGACTTCTGAGAGGAAGTCCTTTTCCCACGAGCTTTATTCAAACATATGTAAAGCGTATGATGGATGACGTCACGAGGCGAGCGGCGCGGGAGTTGCCCTCTTTAAATCACAATCGCCAACACCCCAAATAATCATTTTCGCCGGTCACCGCGCCACTAAATACAGTTTGAAATTTATAATATGCCACCAAAAGAGTTGTAATGGCACGCGACGAATTGATTGCACTTTTTATTGTCGAATGCCCAGGGGTATAAAGTTACAAGTTCAATTTTTAATTGTGGGAATGATTCAATTTATTGCAATGTCTACTCTACTGAATTATGATAGCTCAATTCGTTTTGGTTTTAAATCCTTTTACATTCATGCTCGCCTATATACCCGTAGGTAAAACAGCCACGGAAACCGATCTTGTCAATGAAAAATGTACAGTCAACAGCACATCAGGTTACCACAAACTGTCAAATTTCCCCAATGGATAGTAAACTCTAATGCTTGGAATTAAAATTGAAAATCGATTGAAGAAATTTGACAGTTTTGGATAGCATGATGTGCCGTTGTCCCTGTACTTTTAAAAGACACTTGCCTCTCAACAAGTTGTCATACCTACAAGAGGGCCTTTTATGAGAAAATATACACAGCATATAAATTTAGATAAATCCTTACTATAAACGTTGCTATATTTAAACTTTTCATTAGAAAATTCCGTGCCATTGAAGTATCTCTGATACCAAACAAAGTCATTTAAGTATGTGATTTTGCTAACGCGAGTTGAGTACAGCGAATATGTCTTGAAGCAATTGGAATAAGCAAAAATGGAAGGGAGGGAGTAACGTCTCCTTGGCTTCAGGCGGGTAAAGTTTTCCCATTACGCAACGCGGAGGCATTAGCAGCCCTCTTGGGTTCATTAAAATTTGTCAGCCTGTCGTATAGGACCAACTTCTAAATGGATGTAGAAACTTGTCTAAGTGAAACTCGGCTGACGTGAAAACTTTGCCGGATTTTGAGCTGCCATTTTTTTCGACGCCATCAATTTCGCAGCCCGTCGGGAAGATTATTCGCACTCGCTATGCGGAAAAAAGAGTAATTTAAGTTTTCTACAAGAGTCGTTCGTCTCGAGTTATGATCTTTGTTTGAAAGTTTGATTGATTTATGAAGGCGCTGTCTGCTCGGATGATTAGGGGATCAACTCAGGAATAGAATTATTTACGGGTTTTGTCACGTTTTGGTAACCTTAACTACAAATCAAGTCAGGCAATTACTGTAATTTAGGTATATTTAAGTGTTTAACTTTTATCAAACTTTATTTTCAGCGATTTGTTTCACATAACATATTAAACAAGCAGTTGAATCCAAAACATATACGATCGATTGTGTTTACTCCGGTTACTGTGAAGTACCTACAGTATTAATGAGTTTTAAGTAATATATGAACCACTTTTGGCCTGGTGAAATCAGAAATGTATAAAAGTACATATATTTGCGAAAAACCATTGAAACTTTATTATGTACTCGTAAGTAAGTATTTTGATTACCGCGCCGCACCGCAGTTCAATTGCATACATTTCCTTTGTTTATGAAACAAAATTTTTTGATTTGTCCTGAATAGTTAGTTTACGAGTATATCTTCAAAAATTATAATTTTAGTAGCTGAATTCATGTAAAATAAAAGCCAAACATCCAAAAGAAGTCCAAGCAATCTCAGTCAATGTTATTGTTCTCTTTACGACAGAGGGGGTTAAATGAGCCCAGTTGAAATCGAGGGTGAGTCAAGCGAGGCGAGGGTATACATTACCCATGCCCAGGGTAACTTAAACAGATGTAATTGTGTTCGGATGGACAAACACACAGCTGGAAAAAATGTTAACGCAATTAACAATAGGATCCACTTTATTATTGGCGGTTTATAAATGGCTTGTTAGTTTGATTCTATCAGCTTTTGGATGAGCTGAGAAGTGTAATGGCAGATTTTAGCTCATTTAATATTCAAGTTGTATGTGCACCACCCGCTAGCTACTATTAAGTATATTCTAACATATTTCCACGAAGCAATAAGGCCGCCTTTTGTACGTGTATTTTTTTATACTATCTCTTGCTGTTATTTTGTTTTATAACAAAATCACTGCAAGAGATAGTATATATCGCTCGTAGCCCAGTGGCGCTCGCTGATCTCAACCGATCGGTGAGGTTAAGCAACGTACACAGAGGCAGGGAACCTGATGGGTGACCAAAGTGGCAATTTATCACGAGCGTTTCCGTGCTTCGGAGGGCACGTTAAGCTGTCGGTCCCGGCTGTTGTCGATTGACTACAGTCGTTAAAACCAAGTCAGAGGCCATTTGGCGGTTTGAAAACTCTGACACCAGGGTTAGCCAAGCTAGCCACACACTTAACTATACCCACACGATAAGAAGAGAAGATTTTGTTTTATGTGTGTGCAAATAAAGTGTATCGTAGGTAGTTACTGGTGTCGCAGCATTGGATTGAATTTAAATTTAAGATTTCCAAATAAAAATAAAATATGATTTGGCGATGAAAGTCAGCCAGACAATGCTGTTATCAACACAGCATTGTTAGTGGTGTAACCGTAGGAAAGTTGGTTTGGAATACCTTTATTCGGAATAGAACTAAGACGTTTTCTGAAGGACATTGTAAGAGTTCTTGAATTTTCATTTTTCAACTTATATTAAAGGAGAATGGGTAATTTTGTATGGACATTGGACCCAAAAACAAAAATTTGACTGTAGCATAATGGTCCGTGTTGTTTTTTGTTGTAGTTTAATTAATCTAAGAAGCAGGTTTGAATTCCATTGCAGAAAAAAAGATACAAATTATTTTATCTAATAATAATAAAATCATTTATTATCAGGCATCTAAGGCCCATAGATAAATACCTTACAGACTAACATACATATGAATTGTAATTAAACAAAATAAAATAAAACTAACTAACACTATTTCCCGAGTGTTTTTCCGGGGTGTCTGCAGTCAGGAGGTACATAGCGCGTTATTTTGTCATTATATTGGCTGTTAATCACTGAATATTGATTTTTAATAATAAAAATAATTATGATTACTGAAACTGATGGCAACAGAATATATTTACAATAATAATTATTATTTATTATACTTAATTATTATTACACCAGGTTAGCCAAGCTAGCCACACACTTAACTATACCCACACGATAAGAAGAGAAGATTTTGTTTTATGTGTGTGCAAATAGTAAGTGTTTTATGTGTGTGCAAATGTAAGTGTATCGTAGGTAGTTACTGGTGTCGCAGCATTGGATTGAATTTTAATTTAAGATTTCCAAATAAAAATAAAATATGATTTGGCGATGAAAGTCAGCCAGACAATGCTGTTATCAACACAGCATTGTTAGTGGTGTAACCGTAGGAAAGTTGGTTTGGAATACCTTTATTCGGAATAGAACTAAGACGTTTTCTGAAGGACATTGTTAAGAGTTCTTGAATTTTCATTTTTCAACTTATATTAAAGGAGAATGGGTAATTTTGTATGGACATTGGACCCAAAAACAAAAATTTGACTGTAGCATAATGGTCCGTGTTGTTTTTTTGTTGTAGTTTAATTAATCTAAGAAGCAGGTTTGAATTCCATTGCAGAAAAAAAGATACAAATTATTTTATCTAATAATAATAAAATCATTTATTATCAGGCATCTAAGGCCCATAGATAAATACCTTACAGACTAACATACATATGAATTGTAATTAAACAAAATAAAATAAAACTAACTAACACTATTTCCCGAGTGTTTTTCCGGGGTGTCTGCAGTCAGGAGGTACATAGCGCGTTATTTTGTCATTATATTGGCTGTTAATCACTGAATATTGATTTTTAATAATAAAAATAATTATGATTACTGAAACTGATGGCAACAGAATATATTTACAATAATAATTATTATTTATTATACTTAATTATTATTGGAGATAAAAATTTTTTTGCCAAAAAAAACTTTTTTCTCCAATGGAATTTAGATGTGCCGCCTTAGAATAAATTAAACTACTCCACAAGAGCAATGATTACCAATATAGGTCATAATGCTACAATCAACTTTGTATTGGGTACGCTGTTACCCATGTTCCTTTGTTAGCGATAATAAGTGATATGAATCAGCCCATGAAACCGAATATCTTTCCCCAAGGAACACAGGTCGAAAAATGTAAAAAAACTCACCTCTCCATACAACTTGTGCGATCAGCGAGCATCCCATCTCTTTCCGTGGGTGTCGTAAGAGGCGATTAAAGAAACACAAATGAGACATGTCTCCTAGTAATCCATCCCAGGCAACGACACTTCATTTTTTTCTGAATCTGAGGTGTCGTGCTATGGTCTCATGCGGTGTGGTAGGCTCTCTAAAGGGCTGTTTGGTTCGCGACCATCCTCCTACCGAAGTCCGACGCCAAACAGCTTGCTGTGTTCCGTCGGTGCGTGGGAGTACCAGTGCCTTAATAGGCATTTTCTGGGTTAACTCGGTCCATCGTCCACCTTAACTATGACCTTGGTCAAGATTGGGGTCAAGAGTTAACCCATCATATACTTAATAAATAAAAATGGTTTCTTTGGGGAAGTTGTCCAGTTAAATGAGGAGAATCAGTCCCAACAGTTTCACTAACTAATTGTAAGTCACCCAATATAAATATTAATTAATTTCTCCACTTGATTGATAAGTACCGCTGTGATCGCTAGGGGTGGCTACTGTCGCGTCGTAGTTTAGGGGTGGCGTGCAACCGGAGCCGCAGTAAATCACTAGTCAGCGCGCGGGCGCCGTTCAACTTACAGCCGGTGGAGAAACTTTACTATAAACTGGTTTGTTCTACTTTGAGCCCACATGAATATAGTATAACAGCACTCATACTGCACAAACCTAAGACATCTATGATTGGTCCAAAGACTAATTGGACTTATACTTGTCAGCGTCTCCATTGTTAAATCCATTTCTTTATAGGGTCTGTTTATTTACCATTAAATCCATTCACACCTACTACATCGGGACCTTACTCTAGCTAAAATTAAGGACATGATATCCCCACAAAACCTTTGGGATGGTTCGGCCAAATATCAACTAGCCGCCCTGGAATCGGTGGATCGCAGAGCCAGGAGGCTCATTGGTGACAAAAAGCTAGTAAACAGTAAACTCCAAGCCTGGCTCATAGACGCAAAGTAGCTTGCCTTTGTGTTTTTTTCATGAGCTGCACGAGCTCATTCCGCCTGCCCCTTTCTTCTACCGGACGTTCAGACGCACCGCTGGGTACCACCCTTACCTTGTGGAGTGGAGATTCCTCGGATCCGTACTGAGCGCTTCTCTTCATATTGCGCACCGCTAAGAAATGGAATTCTCTGCCTGCGTTTGTATTTCCGGGCACATATGACCCGAATCTCTTTAAAGTTCGAGTGAATAGGCATCTTCTGGGTGAGCTTGCTACATCCTCGACTACATCTCCGCCTCTGGGCTAGATTGTGGTCAAGAGCAAACCCATTATCTATAAAAAAAAACTTTTCCCAAGGAACTCAAATTGAAAAGTAATAAAAAAGTCCTCTTCCGTATAAACATTTTCCCATAATGCCTTAGTATGGAGTTGTATAGTGACTTGTTTCATATTTCAAATTAGGTATGTTCTTTAGAGAACGTTGTTAATTTTTACTTATAACATTATCTAGCAAGATACGCATTTTAGTATTAAAAAAGATCAGCACAGCTAGCACGGCCCGCGACAAACTCGCGCGTCACGCCACTCCGATGACTATAAAACTTAGATTGCACCAGGTCATTTTGACACTTATTTGACATTTTTCCACGTTGTTTTCACGCTGTGCTTGAGCTGCAATTCTGAGCAGCAACAAAACTAAAAGATCAAAGTGGAACTGACCTGCTAAATAAAACAACGCTACACCTATTACATATGTTATCAATTATACTAACTTTAAATTGATGCAACAGTTGGGTCCGAAATAAAAATAATTTTGAACCAATTACTAGACCAGTATTGAGTAATTAGCCTATTTATAATTATAATTAATTACTGTAGTCATAGATTAATGGATAAATTATGCAGAGTCTTGCTTCTTCAATAAATATTTATGATGGACTGTCTCGTTACTTAAAATAAAGTATGATTACGTGTTACTCTAACTGCTTTACTTGTTTATAGCAACATTAGCTTTCCGCCCACGGCTCCGTCCGCGTGGAATACAGGTTATATCATGCCCAACTGTGGGATAAAATTTAGCCTATGTCCTGTCCCAGGCTCTATTCTATCTCTGTACCAAATCAAAATTGATTCAGTAGTTTAGGCGTGAAAGATGGACAGATAGACAGGCAGAGTTACTTTCGCATTTATAATATTAGTATGGATTTCGAAGTATGTTTATTGGGGAAAGTTGTTCAGTTTTGTGGGCTGCACAGTGGGCTGATTGACATCCTTAAAAACAAATAAAATTACTCGATATGTCATAATATGTTTTGTGTCAGTTAAGTCAATACCAAATATAGGGCAATAATTTGGTACTTAAAATGGTTGCTTATCTCGTTATCTCACAAAAGTCACCTGAACGGATCAAATGCCATACTTATAAGTCATTCACTTTTTAAGTGGAAGTTTGCGATAATAATCTTTTAAAAGAATAGCCCTTTAACAAGATGTCACTTTGACAGTTAGGGTGGATCACGCATGACGTCAGACAATGGATGCGCACGCGTCGCGGTGGCGTATCCGCTTCCTACTCCGACCTCACACGCTGCCTACCCCACAAGAGATAGCGCACGATGAACAAATTGACCGATCGCGATAACTGCGTTTTATAAGGTCATTGGGGGGGCCTTTTTTGTTTTTAGAATTTCGTTAAAAAAAATATAAGTACACTTCATAGATGAGCAATTATGATCGAGGATGGTAGTCTGGAAATACCCTGAAGAACTGAGTTTTATATCAGTTCGAACACTAAGTTTAAAAATAGAGTTGTCAGGATTTTTCCGCGCTGGACGGAAAGTGAGAGAAAAACTTAGATATGCCAGCTGTCAGGGTATTGTTGTATTGTGGGCGAAAGGTTGACAAACTATCACCATTACACAACATGTTCCATCTAATAACCCTTACCATTTGTGTCAAACGTAGCATTAAGTGGTTTTATAGAACCACTGATGCTCTACCTACCCCGTGAGGGATTACAGGCGTGAGAGTATTTTCACCCTGTAGTTGGCGAAACTTTAGTGGGTGATTTCCCTTCGTCCATATTTTCCCCATGAAACGGAACACTTTCCCCAAGCAATCCTGTATTTTTTAGATATTACCTATAAGATGGGTTAACTCTTGACCTCAATCTTGACCATAAGGTCAAAGATGAGGTCGACGATGGAGCGAGTTAATCCAGAAAATGCCTATAAAAGCACTGGTACTCCCACGCACCGACGAAACACAGCAAGCTGTTTGGCGTCGGACTTCGGTAGGAGGGCAGTCGCGAACCAGACGGCTCTTTACAGAGCCTTCCACATCGCATGAGACCATAAGATGACACCTCAGATTCAGAAAAAAATGAAGTGTCGTTGCCTGGGATGGATTACTAGGAGGCAGGTCTCATTTGTGTTTCCTTAGTCGCCTCTTACGACACCCACGGAAAGAAATGGGGTGTGGTGTTATTCTTAACCGATCACCACACGGATAAAAATGAAGCTATAATGAAGGGGGTGGTTGTTACCCCATACAAAGGCAAGGCTGATCACACAAGTTGTATGGAGAGGCGAATTTTTTTTCATATTTCCCTTTTTTCATTGTTCCTTTCCTCTTATCGTATTGTTCTACTTATCGTGTAGGTATTGTCTAGTGTGTGGCGATCTTGGCTAACCCTGTTGTCAGAGTTTTCAAATCGCACAGTGGCCTCTGACTTGGTTTTAACGACTGTAGTGAATCGACAACAGCCGGCACCGACAAAAACGCTCGTAATAAATTGCCACTTTGGTCACCCCTCAGATTCCCTGCCTCTGTGTACGTTGCTTAACTTCGTTGATCGGTTGAGCGAGCGCCACTAGGCTTTGAGCGCTTCTTTCGATAGCTAATTTAAAACCACCCAATATGTGAAAAAATCCAGTACATATTAGTAAGGAGGGATTCGTTTTTATGCAACAGTTACAAAAATAAACGCACAAGTTTGCGAAACATATTTATGTCATGTACCGGTGGCACCCCGCTGTTTAATTGACCGCAATTCTCCAATCATCACTGATGTAAACAGTATTAGACACACATTACAGAAGGTGCACGTTTTGTCTACAGTTTTAATGTTCTATAGGACCTTGTGGTGTGGTAGAGACATTTGTTTCTCATGTTGATGGGTCTTGTTTCAATTCACACCATCTGGTTATGGTATGAAGCTATAATGAAGGGGGTGGATGTTATTTTCTCTTGTGTCGTAGATCCTTTGGAACACACACAAAGACCCTAGAATAATCAGGAGCAAATGTTTGTGTGAAAACCTAGAATAGGTTTTCACACAAACATTTGCTCCGGCTGGGAATCGAACGCAGGACAAACCATCAAGAGGCAACGCCACTACCACTCGACCAAACCGGCTATCAACTAACCTTGCATACTAAGTATAATACTAACATCCATAGTATTCCATAAGCTGCACGTATTCAGTAATTAAGCCGCCTACGAGGTAAGGGGTGGGGGGAACCGGAACCGGAAGCTCGCCGGAGATGAAGGCGCGATACAATATCCGGTGCGCCGCCATTTCCGCCGCGAGACGATCACACGTCGGCACATATAGGGTAGGCAGGGTGTACATGATGTGTATGATACAACCTTTCATGACGTAAATTGCTGGGAAAACTTCCTAACAACTTTATTTCTAACTTTTATTGCTACTGCCTTTTTTACCATAAAAAATCACGAAACTTAGTAATTTTCAGTATGTTTGAAGGCATTATAATTGTGAGTAACTTTACTTTAAATACATTTTCACGCGCAAGTTCTGGAGCTAAGGATCTAGCTCATTTCTGATCCTGTCATTCTCTTTACACCGAGTATGCTTCGCTTCGTTATCGCACCGCAATGGACTATAAATAAAAAATAAAATAAAATAATACATCACACCCTCAAAGGATTACACTAAGGTTTTTCCATGTGTCGTTGGACTTTTGTCATACACATAAATACAGACACAAACAGTTAACCCACAGAACAGAAAACAAACATCTGGTTTTTAAACAAAAGTTTGCTCCGACGAGGAATAGAACCCAAGAACCGTCAACTCAGAAGCAGAGTTGCTAGTCACTAAACCAAACTGATTATCAAACTATGTTATGTATTTATTATACTTAATACTATAAAGAGGAAAGATTTGATTGTGTTTGTTTGTTTGCATTGAATAGGCTCCGAAAATACTGGACCAATCTGAAAAATTATTTCACCATTAGAATCCTACATTATCCATGATGAACATAGGGTACTTACATAATTTTCCCAAATTCCCACGGGAACGAAGTCCCGGGCGGAAAGCTAGTAGTTTATACAATACATGTGTACTTATAAGCTTTCAACAAATTGCCAGACTGAAGATTTTAACGGCCATCAATTGAATATCGAATTCATTACAAAAAGTGCGCGTCGAAGAGTTCGATGCGGTTGATAAGTCAGACTTGGCCCCTCAGGGGTCCTCAGAGGTCCTTAGTCCCCCTACATTGTTCTGGGGCCCTGAATCGCTCGAGGGGGCCCTCAGACCTTTGTTTGAGAGCGTGGATTAGGCGTTCATGTAATTTTTGTGTCTGAGTGCGGATTAAGCAATTGGTTCGAGTATTATGTTCGAGAGGCAGCTGTCTGGTTGCCATGGCAACTTATTGTATGAAGTGGATGTTGAAGAATTTTAGAGTATATTTATGTTGTTTGACAAAGTTGGAATTTTTCAGGAAAGTGTGTACTTATTAAATACAAGTTTTAGCTAATTATTAAATACAGTTCTTGGCTAAAACGGTTATTCTTCCAAAAATGTGTATTAAATATAATTTGTAATGTTATTTCGCACCCTGTAGAATTTTAAATATAAATTTTTATGGATTTATTTTTAACTATCTTCAAAAAAAGGAGGAGGTTATCAATTCGACTGTATATTTATTACGTGATAACTCCACTCCACCAATTTCGAAAAATATAAATAAATAAATAAGTATCACGCCTTTTTTCACTATCTAAAGTCGCTTCTTTAGGCACGTAACGCTATTTATCAGTCATGCCATTGAACTATATCATTTCAATCAAAAGTAGAGCGGAGTAGCATAAAGTTTAGTAATTTTAAACTGCGTATAATTAGTTTAACACTACAGAATTCCCGGGACTTTCTGGGAATGTCGTAAAATTCCTTCTTATTCCTTACATGTTATAAAAGGAACCCTCCTTGGGCCAAATTTCAGCTTTCTAGTTCTAAAGGGTTTGGAATGAGCGTTAATGAGTCAGTGAGTCAAGATCTGCAATTTTACATATTATAAAAAAAATTACAATGTTTAGAATTAGATAAAGATAGTGATAAGTTGTACCTTTGCGAATAGGCGTAGAGTCAGTAGGGTCAATAGAACGAATGCGTATGGTATGTATTAAAATCCTTAAGGATAAAATGTAAGTTTGTATGTATTTCATGTAATCTTGACTTGTTTTAAGTGGCATCCTGAATAAAGAAACAAAAAAAAAAGATTATTATTTTACAAAATTTTAGATTTTTTTTAATTTTAAAATTTTAGATATTTAAAATATAAAGATTTTTTCTATTCTATTCTGTTCTATCATGTGATCTCTTTTTTATCGATATGATACAAAAGCACTGTATGTTGATTCTAAGCATATATGGGTACTTACCCTGTCTCAAATTTAAGTACCACGGCATTAGGACGTTTACGTAATCTCTAATTTATGATGTGAAAATAAATTTATTAAAGAAATAACATTACATACGCTAACGCCTATAATTCTATACGGGGTAGGCAGAGCATCAGTGGGAACTACTTGATGTCACGTTTGATATAAATTCTGATGGTTATTAGACGAAACATGATGTATAGTGGGTGAGAGGTCCCCTCACGTCCCTATTACTGACTTTTACAGTATGTCTGGGGAAGAGTTGGCAGCTGGTACATGCTAAGTTTTACTTTCACTCCTAGTTCAGCATTAAAGAAATAAATAGATATATTAACGTTCTTACTAATAATAAATTATGCACAGCGTATAACATGCACAAACACTGTTTTTCATATGTTTTTGGTCGTTATAAGCTTAAACTACGCAATGTGTGGGTATTATTAGTGAGGCCGTAACTCATCTTTCATCTTTTCTTTCTCTAAATTATCTTAGTAGCAGTATTGTAATTGTAACACGCTTGTTCCTTGAATGCACCAGTGGATACCTATAATTGGTTAATTAGAATCTAGTAATTAAATTTAAGTCAAAAACTGTAATTAACTGTTGGTTTCCCAATAAAAAAATATTTAAAATTTATTTATTTATATAATACTGGTGTTCGTTATTCATGTAGCTGCAAAATAAATATTTACCTCAAATTAATTAAGAACCTTACTAAACATGGCTTAACCATCATCCAATACTAAGCAAAAGGACAAGATAAGATCAACGCCCCTTACACTGATTGAAATTCAATTGAACACAAATCTGCTATTACTGTATAGGTATGTTGTTATATATAAGTAATAATAATTATTCGGGCGTTTGATAATACAGATTTAGATAGCGAGGCGAGCAGATAACCCTTACATAGATGCCATATAGCTCTCGCCCACCCCCGAGTACCGATAGCAAAATAAGTTGCAATATACAAATCCAGCAGGCCGAGTACGATAGTGACAGCGCCGCGACAACACCGCAGTCCTATGTCAAAATGTCAATATTGACAACGCAATAGGGTGAGCAAGCCTTTGCGCAGGACCCTCGCGCAATCAAAGTGAAGTTTCAGCGTGAGCCAAGCGCGAGTTTGTCGTTATCGTGCTAGAGCTGCTGCTGGTTTGCGAAAATGTATTTCTTTACTATCTTTTCGCTTCCTAAAATTAATTTGAAAATGTGTTTGTTTTTTTGGCTTGTTTTTTGTAGAAGCATAATTGGGCTATACCACCTTCCATTGGCTACGCTTGTTCCAATACAAAATACGCTTTTGCTTCTGTATCGGTATTTTTAGCCACCAAGGAAGATGTTTTCGACAGCCATTGGTCGAGTGGTAGTGACGCTGCCTCTTAATCGACGGGTCCTGGGTTTGATTCCCAGCCGGGGCACATATTTGTTTAAAAAGCCGATTTTTGTTCTTGGGTCATGGGTGTTTGTCTCTAAAAGTACATTCTGACGGACCCACGACATAAGAGAAAACCTTAGTGTGGGCCTTTGAGTGTGTAGCGTTTATTTTTTATTTACTGTTTAAATGGTCTACCAAAGGCCGAATATCAGACACTGCTCAACAAATGAAAGCGAAGAGGAAAGCTAGTTTTCTTTATTATACTTACATTGTAAGAAGTTTTAACCGTAGAAGTAAACATTTCTAAATTTACCATCGTGCTGAGAGGAGGAAGGGCTCTAGGAGAGAGGTTAGTCATCCTTGTGTAGCAACTACATCTCCTGAATTTTTGTTTCCTTCAGTAGCGGAAATTGCGAACCAGTAAGCTTATGATAGCCCAGTTGGTAATGAGCCAGACTTGTGATCGGAAGGTCGCGGCGCGGGTTCAAATCCTGGTGCGGGCCTGTACCACTAAATTCGTCTTTTCGGATTTATGTACGGATTTCTAATTATCCAAGAAAATTCATTTTCGAAAGACGAGCGGTCCACCAACCCGCATTGGGCCAGCGTGGTGGACTATGGCCTAAAACCCCTTCGTGTTTCGAAGGGAGGCCCGTGCCCCTCGGTGGGGACGTATATGGGCTGATGACGAAGCTTATTTAATAAGATATAATGAAACTGTATTTGTAATTAACTGTGATTTGAGTACTTTGAGTAGTCCAGTTTTAAACAATGTAGGTTTAATGACCATTCTTGTTTGATGGCTTATAATGAGATTACTTGTTTGTATACTAATTCGCAATAGATTTGTTAGTAGTAAATCAATCCATATAAATACGCTCAGATACTTAAATTTATTATTCTACATTTGTTTTTGTGTAAGGCAACACTTCTCCCCACTCTACGAAAATGAAAACTGTGAGTAAAAATTATCTAAATTTGTTTTTGTTAATTGGTGGCAATAAACATTTTTAATTTATAATTATGAAAAAAAAATGTATATTTATTTTAGTATACGGCCAAGCGGGTATAAGTGTGTGGCAAACTTGGCTAACCCTGGTATCAGACGTTTCAAATCGTACAATGGCCTCTGACTTATTTTAACGACTGTAGTCAATCGACAACAGCCGAGACCGACAGCTTAACGTGCCCTCCAAAGCAAGGAAACGCTCGTGATAATTGCCACTTTGGTCACCCATCAGGTTCCCTATGACTCTGTGTACGTTGCTTAACCTCACTGATCGCCACTGGGCTACGAGCGTTTTTTCCCTGCCAGTACATCTCTTCCGAATTTATCCTAAGTTTTTTTATTTTATAATTCGTTTCCAGTGCATGGTACTGTGCTGCCTGGTGGCTGCAGCGTTGGCTGCGCCTGCGCCTGCTGTAATGAGCTCTGAGGCGGCTGCTCGGAGGATTCTACCGGCGCTGAGGCACGAGGAAGTCCACGACGAGTTTGGACAGTACGCCCTTCGGTACATCACTGCTGAGAGTAAGTATTTACACACACACATATACTTACGCCTATAATATCTTTCGGGGTAGACAGAACGTCATGTAGTTCTAGAACCTCTCGGTACCACATTTGGTATTCATTCTGAGGGTTCTGAAAATCCACTCGGTGCTATGCCTCTTTCTTCAGGCGTTTGACAGTTTGATTTAGCCACCCTGTGTCAAATTGTGTCAAACGTAAAAAAAATCTATCCCTGAAAGAAGGTATTACCTAGACTTGATCCGATGAAATCAGTGAGAAGATGTAATAAACAATTAGATAGGGAATTTCGTCCTTTTCTGGGATTTTGAAAAATCTCTAGTCGAATTATTTTCCTAGGTTTTCTGGGTTTTCTAGCTACAAGTTGTACTAGGTAATATATAAACTCTACGTTATGAGTCACCGACTTCAATCCCAATAACAGTTCGCAAAAAGTAGATAACTAGTATTTTTTGCAGACTACAATGCCTATTAGCCGATAACCACATACGAAAATGTCACTCATTTATTTAGATGATGTTCTGGTTTGTAGTATGTTTTTTTTTGTTCTTGTTGATTTTTTTAAAAGCGCTGAATCATTTTCGATAAAATTTATATGGGACCACCTCTGGAGTTGGTCTTTTGAACAAAAAAAGATTTTTGACAATCGGTCCACAATTGGCGGAGAAATCGGTGAACATAATTTTTTTTTTCACCAGACCATATACATAAAAAAAACATACAGTCGAACATAGAACCTCCTCCTTTTTTGAAGTCGGTAAAAATGTTGTTTTATGATTTTTCTTCCAGACACGGTAGTCTCAGAGCGCGGTTACCTGATCCCAGGAAAAGATGGCGGCTACGTCATGGTGATCGAAGGGCAGTACCAGTTCGTGGGAGATGACGGCAAGGTGTACGTCACCAAGTACATTGGCGGCCCTGACGGCTTCCACGTCATTGGAGACCATTTGCCTCAGCCAGTGCCGGTTCCTGGTGTTGCCTAATAAACTTGTGATTACGTTAATAGGAAAATAAAAATGATTACTTAGCAGATCTTAGAGTGTTAATTTTATACTTTTTACCCTTGTGAGTTATTAGATACGAATTTGACTTTTAGGTACAGTTATACAAGCAAAAGTGGCTTACGAGGTGGGTATGTTCTATTTCAAGCCAGCTACCCTTTAGTGCGAGCTCTTTTTAGTCCCTTTTTCCATGACCCACGCTCTTATTCTGAATCATTCGAATTCAGTGCGACATTCGGTACCTGTGATTTTCTTTTAATTGGGTACTAGCATCCCGCTCAGGACTTCGTTCCCATCCATGGGAATTCGAGAAAATGATGTAGCCTATGTTACTCAAGGATAGTGTAGCATCCTAATGGTGAAAGAATTTTTGAAATCGTTCCAGTAGTTTTCAAGTTTATTCATTACGTACAAAAATACAAATCTTTCCTCTTTATAATATTACTAGCATCCCGCTCGGGACTTCGTTCTCGTGGGAAATTGGGAAAATTATGTAGCCTATGTTAATCAGGGATAATGTGGCATCTTAATGGTGAAAGAGTTTTTGAAATCGGTCCAGTAGTTTTTAAGTTTATTCGTTACATACAAAAATACAAATTTTTCCCCTTTATAATGCATATTAAGTAAAGATTAGTATTAGTATAGATATATAAGTTTAGATTTATGTTAAGAAGTAACAAACATACCTAGTTAAAAACACACACACACTAACGATTTATATAGTCTTTGAAATAAAAACCTGAGTAAATTCTACTGAAAAATATGATTTGATACATTTTCAGAAGTGAGTATTTTGCAATCAGTACTTGACGGATTCTGAAAGGATCTTCGGAGGGTGGCAAGAGGCCTCGAGGATGCGGCGGAGGGCGGTGCGGGAGGGGGTGTGACGTCACGGCGTATCTCGGCGGCCATCTTGGATTATCTCGTCGCACCTGCGGGGCGGGGGAGGGGGGTTTATCGACCGATGCCGCCGTCCTGCACATTTTTCAGGGGAAACTTGATAATGTCTATTTACTTTGGCCCTCGTAATTTTGTGGGTAGTTACTGCGCCTTTTATTGGAAGGATAACTGTTAAGAAGTGTAGAAGTATGGGTGGTGGGACTAATGTTTATTTATTTTCTTTGAAGGTTAACACTTAGTATGTATTTTGAAAACGCTTACCCGCATGTGGGATATTCACTAATAATTATAGGAAAGAAAAATGAGAATGAGAAATTTAGCCGCTTGATTTGAAGGCACGATAGCTCATTTGGTTAGAGCACCAGGGAATTTAGTCCTGGGGTCATGGGTTCAAGTATTTGAGAATATTTCGCATATTTTAGATGATCTTACTTTTTTAAAACTTTAAAGTGTATTTGATTAAGTTTTGTTCGTTTACTACTTTTCTTATTCGGAGTTCTATGGTATATTTATTAACTTAACACATACTCTTGGGAGGAATATGGACATTTTAAAATTTAGTAAAACTCTATAATAATAACATTTATTGTACACACGGGAGACAATTTACAGACATAAGAAAGCACATACAAAAAGGTAATGTTACTATTTGTAATATTAGTTTAAACCGTGTGGTGATCGGTTGAGAATAACACCACCCCATCTCTTTCCGTGGGTGTCGTAAGAGGCGACTAAGGAAACACAAATGAGACCTGCCTCCTAGTAATCCATCCCAGGCAACGACACTTCATTTTTTTCTGGATCTGAGGTGTCGTCCTATGGTCTCATGCGGTGTGGTAGGCTCTGTAAAGGACCGTCTGGTTCGCGACCACCCTCCTACCGAAGTCCGACGCCAAACAGCTTGCTGTGTTCCGTCGGTGCGTAGGAGTACCAGTGCCTTTATAGGCATTTTCTGGGTTAACTCGCTCCATCGTCGACCTCATCTTTGACCAAGATAGAGGTCAAGAGTTAACCCATCTATAATAATAATAATAAAAGATTCCTTTTTGAGAATAGCGTACGAAGGCAGATTTTGAAAATGTATATGGAGAAGTAAGTGCAGAGAATTTAAATAATTAAAAAATGCGGTCAAATTCATCCACTAACACAGGCCGTAATGAGAAACTAAAAGGTTTTTTAAATTAATTTTATGTGATTCAATTTGTTTTATGTTATAACTTATTACTAAAATAATATATAAGAAAAACTTAAATACATGTAACTAATTTAAATAAATTCTATTATATTTGAAAAAAGTCCCAAAAACTAACAGGACAGGCGAATGATGATCATATACAAGGGTACGCAGTAGGATCTGGACTAATACGCATTTGTAATGATGGCATGTACTGTAGTACGTGGAATGTGCGGTGTTATCTGTCTGCGGCAGTTTGGATACGCCGATATCATCTCAGAACCAGGGCTGAATTTAGAAGACTATAATTTTATTCAAAAAAGTAAACATAAATAATAAAACACCATTAAGACCATTATTGCGTTGTAGCCCGCATCACATCTGTTTATCTCTGACCATCTCTAAGGTAGACTGGAAGAGATCCCTTCAGGGATAAGGATAAGTCCGCCTTTGCACATATATGTTTCTTTTATATTAGTTTGTAAGAGTTTGCAATAAAGATTTTACTTACATAGAGGAACATACAAAGTCTAAAATCCGCTTCCATACAAAAATGATATTGTCTAAGTTTTATTTTTTAAGACACAAATGTTTTCGGTAATTTAGAAATGTTTTCGTTTTATTGATATGAATAAGGACCTCTAATAAATTACAATGTACTTTATAACAGTAAAATATTTTCAGTAGCTGCCTAAAATTAAATTTTCAAGTTAGGTTCTTATTGTACCTACACAAAAGTTGTAAACCAAAATTTAGTTGAAGTAGGCTTTAGACGAATTGATTTCTTTCTAGAATACCAGAGCTTGAAGGCTTCCAGATCTTGTAATCCTTTATCTATTTTGTTTATATAATTATTCATCACAAGCATACAGTTTTTCTTATGCCTCGCTTTTGATCGCTGACATAATATATGAATATATAAAAGCCAAAGGGCCTGTACATTCTTATTATTTTTTTAACACTATTAAAAAATTCTAAAATTAGTTTCGAAAAGTCATCTAACTCCATCTCTGGATCCACCCCACCCTTTCAGGGCGGCTTTGTGCGACTTCAAACGCTGAGCCACCCCCAGAGGGACCTATCGCGTTTTTGCTTTATTTCTGTTGTCTGCTATACTTTGTGCCCACAACAGTAATGGACAAGCATCTTATTGTTTGCTTTGTGGTGGTACTTTTTTTTACTCTTAGTATACTTCTGTACTTAGTTAAAATTGAATTTAAAGGTTCTTATTAGAGGAGTTTCTTAGTTAAAATGAAATAAATAAATCATGTAGAGTTTTTCTTTTATAGGAAATACTAAAATGGAATTGCATCAAAAATTCCATCAATAGCAGTTTCTGAGACACTTTAGATACGACACGTCCATTTGCAGAAAACTCCATTATAATTAATGCTATTTTAAATGTATTACTGACTAGCCTCCCGCGCGGGACTTCTTTCCCGTGGGAATTCGGGAAAATCATGTACCCTATGTCCATTCCGGATAATGTAGGATTCTAATGGTAAAAGAATTTTTCAAATCGGTCCAGTGGTTTCGGAGCCTATTCAATACAAACAAACAAACAATCAGATCTTTCCTCTTTACAATATGTATATATATATATATATATTTTAGATAGAATACACTCTGTATTTTTTATGTAGTATTACATTTAGAGACGCCTTAATTTTAATGAACATTTCTGCAACTGACGGAGAGGCGTTCCGCCTGTGACTTCGTTCGTAAATCTACACTAATATTATAAAGAAGAAAGATTTGATTGTTTGTTGTTTGCATTGAATAGGCTCCGAAACTACTGGACCGATTTGAAAAATTCTTTCACCATTAGAATCCTACATTATTCCAAATGAACATAGGCTACATAATTTTCCCGCATTCTCACGGGAACGGGGCGAAAAGCTAGTTTTCTATAAAACCGCAATGATTTTGTGACTGAGTGAAAAGCAATCATAAATCTTATTAGATTTTAATAGGGAACTTACCAAAGAGATAAGTTTCAGACTAGCCGATGCTTTGAAAGGAAACCTGCTGCACATCCAGGGATTCATTTGTAAACCAGATCCAACTCAGTTAGGATTCCTGTTTGCAGAATAATATAGATCAGAGGGATAGTCGAGCCATTGACGGTCAGTTTGATAGAGTGGTAAGGCGCTGACTCTTGTTCGACGGGCCCTGGGTTCAATTCACAGTCAGGACAAATATTGATGTAAAAAGCAGATAATATTCTCGGGTCATGGCTTTGTGTACGTTCTAAGGGACTCACGACACAAGGAAAAACCTTGAGTGTGTAGCGTCTATTTTCTATTGTGATTATCTGTTTACCAAACACTTTCCCATTATTCGTGTTTAAGCTTATAAGCTTTGAAAGGTTCTGTACCCTCTTAGAGAGGGAGAGACACTGAATAATACCTTCTGTTTTCCTGTTTACATAACATAATATCAGGACTGAAAGTGCACTTTCAGCAAAACTCGGCCACTAAATCAAGAGGTTTTCAAAAAGAACCATAAATTACAGAGCGAGGCATCATGGTGTAAACACAATAGAACCAAGAACAAAGATGAGTTCCTTACTAACTTGGGTTACTTTATGTACACACGGCAGCACATCGGGCTATACATGTTGACTTTTACGTCGCCCTTATCTCGCTCGAATTAGCGTCGGCTTTCGTAGTGCAAATGGGTAAACTGACGTGCTGCTGCCTGTACGTAAGAAGAGATAACTTTGTACCCTATTAGATATTTCGCGCAAGGAGTGTGAGATTTGGCTTAGAAGTAAAGTAGAGCAGAAAAATAAATTACACAAAAATATGTGTTGAATTTCCACTATTGATTAGAAAAATAATTACGTATTTTCATATGTGTTTTTATTGAGTAACTTCTCGTCATGAGCAATTATGTATTAATCCACACACACAAATTGGAATTGTTAAATTCGTTATTTTGCTAATTAAAATGAAATGAATATTTATTTGATTAATAGAGGATGCCCAGGACTTTGTTCCCTTGCGAATTTCTTAAAATCCTACGTTATAAAAGAAACCTTTGTGCCAGTTTTGTAGGTCCCAAGCGTTTGCGTTGATGAGTCAAGGATTTTCAATTTTATGAATATAGATAGATTAGATTCATATAAAACATTATAAAATACATTTTGATATTCTTTGCCTTTCTTTATTTATTACACAACCAATTGAAGTACCTATAAACAACCACCCTTAACCCTTAGCAGTTCTGTTTTGTGCAGTAAGTGTTTATTATAGCGGGGCAGGAAAGTCATCAAGAGGCAATCAGCGGTAATTCAGACCACCGTGTTAGAACAATGACGTCATTAAGAGCGCGTGCGCACCGCAGCTGCGTTTGCGCATATCTACAGGGTGTGGAATTGAAGGATTTTTGTAATTAAGGCTGATAATGATAAGCTTAGCCTGTTTCCGTAAAACAAGGTAATTTTTTACTTGGATTTGTAGGTAGTTAGCGGTTGCCTAAAATTTTGTCATCGTTTGACTTTTAGAAAATCTAACCCCACTGCTTCTCTGTCATAATTGAAATGTGCATTGCATAATTTCGGATTTCTTGATACAAGATCTTATATTAGGCCAGGAGTTGATGAGTTAGAGACTACGAGCACTCAACCCTATATAGAGACGTAATACATGCGAATTTGAAAGAAAACGATTTTGTCAACTAGGTGCGAAGTAATCCGAAGAATTCCGAACACGATCGCTAGGGCGTGCGTTATATACCAGTGACTAGCCACTGACGAGTTGACAGGTTCGGGTCGCCTTGTATTACGTCCATATACAGGGTTGAATGCTCGTAGGTTAGAGATAAACTTAGATACTTACAGATTTTACAAAGTTACATTAAATTTACATGTATTCGCTGTCAGCCCATAGAAGTCGAAACCAAGTGGCACGGGCCTCCCTTCGAAACAGTGAAGGGGGTTTAGGCCATAGTCCACCACGTGTATTAAACTTCATTAATACATGTAAATTGCATGTGTTTATAAATGTATTTAATTATTTTTATTTGTATACTAGCTTTTCGCCCGGGACTTCGTTCCAGTGGGAATTTCCCCGTCAATTTTCCAATGTTTTTAATAGTTATTCTGCTATTCGGGACGGAGAGAAATACAACAAATCAAAAACCATGGAAATCGGTCCAGCCGTTCTCGAGTTATAAGTGTTGTAACAAACACGACTTTCTTTTATATATATACTAGCTTTACGCCCGGGACTTCGTTCCCGTGGGAATTTCAGAAAATTATGTAGCCTATGTGTTAATCCAGGGTATCAGCTACCTCCATACCTAATTTGATCAAAATCAGTCCAGCCGATCTCGAGTTATAAGTGTTGTAACAAACACGACTTTCTTTTATATACTCGTATATAGATATACACACATCAACGCGGTCTAGGGATATTGCACGATTTTTCATACAAAAGAGGTCTGTTTGAGAAGCTATAATAGCATACTCGAAATACATAGAGGGCTATAATTTTCAGACGAGCAAGTGCTAGACCTGAATTTTCAATTCTAATCAATAAATTTTGTTTTACTTTAAATTTGTGAAAACGTGACGGAAACGAAAACGAAAATGCACTTTTTGCCTGCTTTTTGTATGAAAATAGTCGAATTTACGCGAAAATTTTTTTCATTTTCGTCACGTTTTCACAAATTTCAAGTAAAACAAAATTTATTGATAAGAATTTAAAATTCAGGTTTAGCACTTGATCGTCTTAAAATTATAGCACTCCATCTATCTGGAGTATGCTTTTGTAGCTTCTCAAACAGACCTCGTTTGTATGAAAAATCGTGCAATATCCCTAGACCGCGTTGATATGTATATATTATATATTATAGATATAGAAAAGAAATATAGATAGATATAGATTATTTACTTAATATAACACACCCTAATAAATTTAATTTTTCACATTTTCTCTTGGTACACCCTTGCCCACTTCAACTGCCTCTCCCTCTCACATAGGTTAGCTGGAAGAAAACTCATTTCTTGAGTTAAGCTCGCCGTTGTATATGTCCTTTCTTTTCTGTAATCTGTATGTATATGTGTGTACAATAAAGAATAAAGAAAGATTTCTTTATTAAAACATCTTTTTTTTAATTTTGGGTCCGTTGTTCCAAAATAACATCATTCTGTACATGAAATAACAGTGTGGACATCACAGCAATACTTGAGTTTGGTTCGCGTCTAGGGCGCGTTCCGGTAGAGGGTGGCATCACCGAGGGCACGTGGTACCCCCGGTGGTCTGACCACCGCGATGCGGCGGCAGAAGTGTTAACAGTTTAAGGACCCTCTGGATCAAGGCTCTTAAAAATTTAATTTTTTAAAGGGTTAAGTTAGAAAGGGAAGTCTCGAAAGGTATTTCGTTTTGGCTGATTATCCTGTATGGAAAACGATTTATTACTTTAAAAAAAAAAAAGTAATTTCATTTAAAATTAATGGGCAAGTGTTCGGCGAACTTGGCTAATCCTGTGGTGTCAAAGTTTTCAAACCGCCAAATGGCCTCTGACTTGGTTTAACAACTGTAGTCAATCGACAACAGTCTGGACCGCCGGCTTAGTGTGCCCTTCGAAGCTTGAAATATTCATGATAAATCACCACTTTGGTCACTCATCAGGTTTCCTGCTGCTATACACGTTCCTTAACCTCACTGATAGGTACAGATCAGCTAGCACCACTGAGGTACAAGCGCATAAAAAAAAGACACCAATTATCATGAGAATAAGCAGAAAAAATAGTGTAAGAAAATGTTCCCATAGCAAGGCCAGTAAGTATATTATTTTTTATTAAAATAGCTACCAATATACAGAGAAATAATGTTAAATGTGTATCCGGAAGGGTATTAATGAGACTATTGAGTATCCGGACGCATCCACTGCTGGCCGTTCCCGGGGGTCCTAGTATAGATTATGATGATAAACTGCTGTAGATGTGACAAAACGTACAGCCATAGTACAAATAACTAAGTGTGGATTTCTAATAAGAAATAAACTAAGAAAAACGTATTTTCATTTAATTAAAATATAGTCACTTTTTTTGTAACTTGATCTGATCTACTCAATAAGAAGCATCCATTTAAAATACTACGCGACGGCATTTTTAATTTACACAAAATTTAAGGCAATTGAGCGAATCACTGCGCAAAATAAGTTTTCTAATAAGAATTATTTTAAAAAAAACTGTTGATTTAATAATCCCGATGTCACATAACCTATTAATCGTCGTCGTTATCAGCCCAAATATATCGAGGGGCACGGACCTCCGAAACAACAAAAGGGGTTTAGGGACACTCTACCACAATGGCACCACCGGCGGCCCAATGTGGGCCACTGTTTAATATATGATGAAAAAATATAAAAATTAACCATTAATGGATCAATCAATACTATAAAAGCTGAAGAAGGAATTAGTGTAACTTTCAAGACTAGCATTTTTAGAGCCAGTTTTATTTAAAATTATACAGGGCTAGGTATCGCCCTTTCAACCTCTCAGGTGGTTAATCAGTCCATGAAACTGAACAATTTCCCCAAGGAAAATAGGTCAAAATACGAACAAAAAATTTTGATCTCCCATACAAAATGCGCTATAGGTATGCCGATGAAGTTTGTATGGGAACTCGAAATTTTTTTTCGTATTTTTTTTACCTTTGTTCCTTGGGAAAGTTGTTCAGTTTCATGTACTGATTAAACACCCGAGAGGTTGAAAGAGAGATACCTAAAGCCTAAAATATGGGGTGACTTTAATTAGTTAGCGAAACTTTAAGGGGTGATTCTTCCTATGAAACTGAACAACTTTCTCCGAGGAACCTATATAACATTTAAAAAAAAAAATGTTGACTCCCCATACAAAAGCAAATCAGCTGATCTTATAAGTTATATGGAAAGGCGGAGTATTTTTTTCACATTTCGACCTATGTTCCTTAGGGAAAGCTCTTCAGTTTCGGGGGCTGATTCACATGCTTAATTTTCGCTTACTAATTTAAAGTCACCCAATGTACGGGGCTTTAGGTAAATCTCTTTCAACCTCTCGGGTGGTTAATCAGTCCATGAAACCGAACAACTTTCTCAAGGGACAAAGGTCAAAGTATGAAAAAAAAATTTGACTTCCCATACAAAATGCGCTATCAGCTGACGCAGTTTGTATGGGAACTTCAAAAAAATTTTTCTTATTTTTAATTTATTCCTTGGGAAAGTTGTTCAGTTTCATTTCATGGACTGATTTACACCCGAGAGGTTGAAAGTGATTTACCTAAAGCCCTGTATGAGCGTAACGGTATTCGTTACTGAAAGTAAACTCTTACATACGTTGTTAAAAGGGTTGCTTACTACCTATTTCCCCATCTGCGAAACAGTCTTTTCTCTATGACTTGGTCAAGTGTAGCGGTGGCAAAGCACGACGCATCCATTTGTTAGGCGCCACGTGATTTTATTATGTTATTTTATTTATTATTTATATTCATTTATCGATATCGAGCTTCCGATGCAGGTTGTTGTTTCTTATTACGTCACTTATAAGTTTCCAGTAAGAAATGAATTTCACTTTATGAATTGAACCTATACAATACCAACAATAAGATGTTTTGATTTTTGATTGGATTTTCTATTATTATGAAAATGTTAACTCGTGATCTTACAAGGGATATTTTCACCAAAAATTCAACCTAAAATTATATCCCGACGTTGGTGGCTAATCAGGAAAAATGTCTGAAAAAGTATGACATTGACGATGACATTGTCAAATCATCGGTTTACCTTAATGGTTGAGAATGAGATCAATTTTTCAACCGACTTCAAAAAAGGAGGAGGTTCTCAATTCGACTGTATTTTTTTATTTTTTTTTGTATATTTGTTACGCGATTACTCCGGCAACTCTTGTCCGATTTTCAAAATTCTTTATTTGTTCGAAAGAGTATACTCCTGAAGAGGTCCCATATAAATTTTATCGAAAATGATTCAGCGCTGATTTAAAAAAAAAATCAACAAAAACAAAATATACTACAAACTAGAACATCATCTGAATAAATGAATGACATTTCTGTTTGTAGTTATTTGCTAATAGGCATTGTAGTCCGCAAAAAACTAGATATCTACTTTGTGCGAACTGTTGTTGGGATTGAAGTCGGTGACTCATACGTTTTTAACGTGGAAAATTATTGAAAATAATTGTTCAGTTTCAGGATTAGTTCAGTTAAATCCGGTTTTCATTATTTTTTTAAAGTTGACTATGACGTAAGCTGTAATGACAATCTGTAGAACTAATAAAACCATGAAGATTATATTGGTTATGAATAGTTTCCTTGTAAATACTAAAGAAAAGACTCTTCTAACCTTTGAACGAGCTGGCATTAGCATATCAAAACAATATTACTGATGGATCCTCGAACGCAATGTCACAGGTGCAGATAAAAATAACCACATTTTACTCCCACAAATACAGTAAAAAATACAACCAAATAATACCTGTTTGCAGTAACAAGATCTCTATAGAATTAAAGTAATAAAAAGTGGTTTTATTTGAAGTTGGTGTGAAGGTGTGAGGTTTGAAGGAGGTAGAGTCGTATTTCAAAACATCGAATTTGAGCACGATGATATTTCGCAGTCTTTATGATTTTTTATCATTTTAATGGAATCTTAACGCGTTGTGAACCTGATAAACTAGAATCAAAGTACGTTTGATTTATTATTTGTAATTTTTTTGCGATCCGCTATTCTGCACTTTGTATGTTAACATTTATTTTAATTAACAATTCATGGTTAACCGAAAGGGACCATCCATAAATTATGTCACACGTTAAGGGGAGGGGAGGGGGTCGACAAAGTGTGACATTGTGTGACAAGGGGGTGGGAGGGGTCATAAGTTTCGTGAAGTCACATTTCAAAATGTGTTATTTATGAGTATCAAAACGCGTAAACTATTAACGACAAACTTAACCTCTACAGTCTCAAGCATTCTTTTAAAGTTTATTCTTCTGTTGAGACAACAAGTTTCGAGTTCCCAAAAAAAACTCTACTAAGTACTGCTTTTATATATAATTCAAATAATGGAAAATACACAAAATATGTGACCTCACATTGGGGGGAGTCTTATGAATGTGACCAGCTGTGACAAGGAGGGGAAGGGGGCAAAATATCATGAAATTCGTGTGACATAATTTATGGATGGCCCCAAAGACACAGGCGAATGTTTTGTGATCTCAATTTTTTTCAGTTTTTTATTATGAGCTAGTTACAACATTGTATAGCGAATATCACAGGAAATTAGGTAGCTAGTATTTCAAAATATGAACAAAATTCTCGCAAAATGTGAAATCAACTAAAAAACTCACAAAAAACTCGATCTAGAATGATTGAAAGGACATAACACAGACTCCAAGCACACGCGTCGAAAAAATAAATCACACATTCTCCCGCGACGCCCACTATTAATAAAACTCTTTAAAATATATTTAATAATGTCCACAAAAGGCAGAGTACAATACTCGACCCATAAAGGGGCAGCATTTATTATAGTGACAATATATCGAATACAAAAAGATAGTGTGACAAAGACGCGTACTTTTTAATAATATTGTCATTTCTCAGCAGCAGTGGACTCTTTCAAAAAGCCATAATGCAATAATTTATCTCTTTATAAGAGTTTTTTTCTCGGTGGGAGAGGTCCAGGTGAGCGGGTTAGATGATACTATTATAGCTTCGGTGACTCTCGTAGACATAGTAGAGTTTCTTAAAGTTCTGTGATTGTCTCCTTTAAGTAGAGGTTTTATTTTTTTACATACTCCTTTGTGCTTTAGTAACTTGTGCATATTTTATGTAAGGAAAAAGTTTTACTACAAACAAGCTTATTTTTAAGATAAAAATAATAAACAATACACACTCAAAGGCCCACACTCAGGTTTTCCCTTGTGTCGCGGGTCCCTTGGACCATACACAAAGACAGACACGAACACCCATGACCCGAGAACAAACATGTGCTTTTTACACAAACATTTTCCCCGATCGAGAATCGAACACAGGACCCGTCGATCAAGAGGCAGCGCTACTGTAACTCGACCAAATCAACCGTCAAAACATAATAGCTGACCAGCAAACATAATAAATTAAGACAAAATTAAATTAACTCTAACGTTCAAATTAATGCACTTGGCTTACAAGTTCGTTTAAAATGTTTCAAAACCACTGCATTGTTACTGAAGACACGCTGGGAGTTATTTGTTAGCATTTTTCTTTCTATAAGTACGTAGGTAGATTTACTTTTTTCAAGCTATGACGATTTTTTCTTGTTTGGATATATTTTGGAATATAACTTGGTGAGAATCTATACATATAAAATTGAAGGTCCTGACTTGCTGACTCATCAACGATAAGCCCAAACCCTTCGCCCTAGAAAACTGAAATTTTGCTTAAAAATTCCTTTTATAAAGTAGGCAAGGAATAAGGAATAATTTAATAGAATTCCCTAGGTAACGAAATTCCGGACCTTCTCTAGGTGTTATATTATACCCACATGATTTCTGCTTGTGAATACTAAACCCTCGCTTCTCTTCAATCTTCCAACTCTCCATAAGCAAATTCAAACTCAAAACGTAATGTTACGCAAGCGGGTTGTTTAAAGTAAAAGATTTTCTGCGTTTATTAATAAATTATTCAACAAAAAAAACAACAAAAGAAAACAAAACTATGTAATACCGATATAATTCGGCGTTAAACAACAAGTCGTATTGAAAAAAAGAAACAACTTTTATAGTTTTTGACGAGACACGGTTGACATCGGAGCCGATAATAAAATCGATGAAATATTTGAGGGGTAGTGTGTAACTCATCGCGTGGTAACCCTGCAGTGTTGCTATTGTTCCACTTGTGCAGGTAGAAGTGTAGTCGGCCGTATAATCTTTGTTGATTATGGGCGTGAATAGATTTACATTTGCGTAAAATTGTTTGGAGAGAAACTGCTCTCTTTTCGTGAAGATTACAAGTGACCAAATCGCCTCTGATTTATCAGCGTGACCGATAAATTCTGTTCTGTTCCGATTTGATGTTGATAGTTGAACACGGGTCTTCTCCTTGCAATGAAGAGTAAATCACCATTTTACTATACTTGGCAGGTGAAATTTGACAAGCTGAAATCTAATACTTTGGCGAAAATGATTATTACCTATAAAACAAAGACAAGCATATGAATTTTAAATCATTCGACACTACCTTGAATGAAACCGCAATATTTTCATAAAATCATCATATCATACTATATAATACACTGGGCGTCAAAAATAAGTAGTACAGTTTTAAAATTGCGATTTCTCCCAAACTATAAAACTTAGACCTTTGAAACAAAAAAGGTTAAAAAGAAAATTTAATCTTATTCAATAAAAACTTCATGCATTATAAGAACTTATAATGCTTGACTTTAAAAAAAACGAATAAATAAAAACACTTTTTTTAAACTGTTGAAAGGTGTTGTCTTACTTAGGATTTTTGTGTTTGACACATTCGCTGCTGATAAAGCAATTGTAATTGAAAAGCATAGGTATCTTCAGAGAGTAAATTTGACTAATCATGCCTCTTTCACCAGAAGAATGTGCAAGAATCTTAGCTTTTCTCGAAGTGGGCATCAGTATGCGTCGTACTGCAAGGAGGGTGGGTGTAACTTTAAGAACGGTTCAGCGAGTAAAGCAAAGGTACGAAGAGACTGGAAACCATCTAAGGAGACGAGGTAATGGCAGACCCAGGTGCACAAGTACCCGAGAAGATCGCTTTATTGTTTCCACTGTGTTAAGAAATCGACACCTTAATGCAGTTGAGGTTCAGCAACAGCTTCTTCGGACCCGAACAGACTACATCAGTGAGAGTACAGTGAGAAGAAGACTTGCTGAAGCTAACCTGAAGCCTCTAAGACCAGCAAATGGCCCCAAACTTGAGACAGAGCATCGCGTAGCAAGACTACGCTACGCCCGTCAACACGTACAATGGGGCGAAGAAGAATGGGCTAGAGTTTTATTCACAGATGAGTCTCGATTCTCTTTATACACTTCAGATGGACGGCGGAGAGTCTACAGACGACCCGGTGAGCGATACATTCAAGCTTGTATCTCGGAAAGAGTCCAATATGGCGGGGGCTCTGTACACGTATGGGCTGGTATCTCTTCAGAGAGTCGCACAGAGCTTGTGGTAATAGAAAATGGGACTTTGACTGGTGAAAGATATGCCTCGGAGATCCTCAACGAGTATGCAGGGCCATATTTAATAAATATGGGTGATGGAGCCATCCTAATGCATGATAACGCCCGGCCACACACTGCTCACCACGTACAAGAGTACATTCAGGAGGTTGGCATCAACTTGATGGCTTGGCCATCGAGAAGCCCAGATCTCAACCCGATTGAACACGCCTGGGATGAGCTTGGGAGGCTAGTCAGAAGGCGCAGTCCACCTCCTGCCACACTCAGGGCTCTAAAACATGCGCTGATAGAAGAATGGGAAAATATTCCCCAACACCGCCTCCGAAACTTAGTGTTCAGCATGCCAAACCGGATCCAAGCTGTAATTAGAGCCCGAGGCGGCAACACAAGTTATTAAATTGTGAAAAAGTTCCAAAACGTGAAAATTAAGTGGTTGACATATCGTTAAAAATTGATACTTTTTAGTATTTATCTTAATTTTAAGTTTGAAACTTTATTCATGCCAAATAAAATATAACTTTAATAAACTTCGTTAAGTTTACTATAAACTGCTTTTTATTTCATAAGTGTAACTACTATAGTTTAGGAGTAATTGCAATTTGAAAAGTGTACTACTTATTTTTGACGCCCAGTGTATTTTAAACAAAGTCCCTAGCTGCGTCTGTCTGTCTGTCTGTCCGAACGCGATAAACTACTAAACGGATTTTCATACGGTTTCCACCAATGGACGCAGTCAAGAGGAAGGTTTATGTGTATAATTCATTACCAAAATTCCCACGGAAACAAAGTCCCAGGCCAGAAACTAGTTACTAATAATAATTACATGTGTGCAGTTAAAATAATAGTACATAGAACCCATGAATTGTTTTACTTTTAGTTTATTGGCTATTACGATTGCGATACGAGTGCTGTAATAAAGTTATTAATGCAATATTAAACCAGTAAAATTATGTGTCGATTGAATTTAACGACATATTTACACATCCGTCGGTATTTTAACGACAGGATAATCTTGTCATAACGCAATTATGATTAATAAACTCTTCGACTGAGACTAGTTTTTGCTTGCGGCTTTTAGTACGCTTCAGTCTACTGTAGAGCCATCACTCAGTTGCAGGAACGTAGAATAGAATAGAATAGAAAAAATCTTTATTTTATAGGACATTCAGGATGCCATTTAAAACAAGTCAAGGTTACAATGAAATACATACAAACATATATTAAACGATTTAAATACATACATACGCATTCGTTCTTTTGACCCTACTGAGTCTACGCCTATTCGCAAAGGTGCTGTCTTCCTCAGAGAAGAACAGGCAAGAAACTCTGAGGTTACTCTTTTAAATCGCATTACAAATTTTCTTATTTACTATTTTTAACTTAATCTGAAATAACTCTAGAGCTGAGCAGTTCATTCCCATGGCTAACTGTATGATAGATAATCAGAAATTTTGTAATAGCCCTTTTTGAAAAGCATTTATTGTTTAATTACTGTCTTAAATTTGTATAAATTTTGAATACACTTGGAAATCTTATTATAGAAACGTATACATTGACCGATAAAAGAGTTCGAGATAAAAGTGACGTAAAGGTAATCATGTATAGCCTGATGTGCTGCCGTGTTTACATTAAAGTTAAGGTAACTTTAAATATTATCATACTGTCACTTTCCGTTTTGTTGACGTAAAAAGAGATGGCGCTACATGTAAAGAAGAGACTTATCTTTATATTAACTAAAGACCAATATTCATTAAATATACATCTTTCATGACAGATAGACTAATGGAGCATGTATAAAAACACCACACACTCAAAGGCCCACACTAAGGTTTTCCCTTGTGCCGTGGGATTCTCGGAACACACATAAAGACAAACGCAAAGACCCATGGGCCGAGAACAAAAAAACATTTGCTTTTTTGTACAGACAGTCATACATTCACTTACTAATTTACTCGTGCTAATAAGAGGTTATTAATAGCGCTACCGGCCTTTACAAGAATAATTTGTTTAATTAGATTGTCGGTGTCTGTCCATATCTTGACGGAAAGATTTCGGAAGAGATGTTATAGAAAGACATAACCACCTATAAACGAGAATTTTTAAATGAAATATTTCTTCGTAAATACACATCATTACTTGGATAATATTATACTCTATCTATTGCACTTGTAGTTTGTAGTATTCATGGGTTGACAAAATAATGTCGAAAATATCATTCCCATACTAACTGGGTGGCTATTCCACTAACGGTTAGTGGAATAGCCAATGGCGATAGAATCACAGAGTTTTTTTTAAATTATGAGATGGGTTAACTCTCGACCTCATCTTGACCAAGGTCGACGATTGAACGAGTTAAACCAGAAAATGCCTCTTACGACACCCACGGTAAGAGACGGGGTGGTGTTATTCTCAACTGATCACCGCAGCATATCACTCAAGGTAGTTGTCATCCTAGTATGCGGTTTCGATAGGTACTGAATTTAGCCACCTGAACGGATAAAATGGTCACCATTGTTAGTCTACCGCCACTAAGACGCAATTGATTAGTGGAATATACGCCGTGATCCATCTACAATCATTATAATAATCTCTTAATAATCTCTGTTTAACATTCTCATTCTGTTAAACAGAGCTAAACATGTTTAACGATTACAACTCAACCAAAACATCTATCTATATATATATTCTATCTATATACATATTATAAGGAGGAAAGATTTGATTGTTTGTTTGTTTGCATTGAATAGGCTCCGAAACTACTGGACCGATTTGAAAAATTCTTTCACCATTAGAAAGCTACATTATCTTAGATGGACATGGGCTACATAATTTTCCCGAATTCCCACGGGAACGAAGTCCCGGGCGGAATGCTAGTTCATAAATAGGTTTTCTTGATACAGATACCAAGATTCTCGGTGTAAAAGCAACATCCTCTTATCAATAACAAATACAAATCTTTTCTCTTTATAATATCAGTATAGATGAATTTTAATCTCTAGGTGGTAGATAATTTGCTGCACAAATGGATAATCCCAACACTTCAACTCAGTAATTTTTAAAACAAGATCCGAAAACGTAAGAAGTGTAGTGCAGGTAAGTAAAGAAGTAACATTAAAATTAATTAAGGTGGTCGGTGGCGGTTGCAGGACCGCCCGCGAGCTACCGTCCCAGCGGGACGCTGACGACTTCATGCGTCCCCCCGTACCGGCGGCGCTTCCCGGAATCGGGACATGGCTCTGATTCTACGTCATTCTAATTTTAGCTGAGAATGTATAGAATAGGTTTTTTTTTTAAATTCAGTGTCATTACTTGCTCACTATTACTATTTCTTAAACATAGTTACATTAAATGTTATATACTAAAAAGGGTTGCCAGCTCAACATACTGCCGTGGTGAACTCAGTCATCGCGGCGCTGATTTGTAGCTGCTCCCACGTCAACTTTGTTTTTATTTGTTCTAGGTTTTCGCCTGTGACTTCGTTAGCTTGGAAAAGTAGCCTAAGTCACACTCGAGCTCTCCCAACTAGCCCTCAAAGAAACAGCTCGATCTGTTCTTCTTACTCCTTTTTGTGTTTTTTTTCGCACAGTTCAGTACGTAGCAAGGTCGTTGGCGTTTTTGGTTATTTGTTGGCGCAGTTTACATAAAAATAGTGACATGTTAATATGAAGGCTATTACGTAGGTAATAAAAATATGAAAAACGAAAGAAAAATAACTAAAATAATTAATGGCACAGACGCTGCTGAAATTAATTAATTAAATAAACGCTACACAATCAAAGGCCCACACTAAGGTTTTCCATTGTATGGTGGGACCCTCGGAACACAAAGATACACGATCACCAATAACCAAGAACAAACATCTTCTTTTTAAACAAATATTTGCCCTGACTGGAAATCAAACCGATGACCCATCGATCAAGAGGCAGTCGTCACTACCACTCCACTAAACCATTACCTGTTAAGTATGAAATTGTATGAATTTCTCTATCTCGATCAAACAGCAAAGTCATAGCTTTATTTAATTAATAGCAATAGCTTTATTTAAAAAATCATTCAGAATGTTACCTAAAATGAGTCAAAGTAGTCAATTACATTAGCATTTTTTACTTTGCGCCTAATGGGCGTTTTTCCATTTGACGGTTTGCCGGCCGGCAGCGACTGGAAAGCTTGGAGTGACGGCGCCGGTGAAGGCACCGGTGAGAATCGTTGCACCGGCGATGATTCACGTTTTTCAGTAAAAAGGCGTGTCTATGTCTATATTTTCATACATTTTTGATTCCCCGGTAGCCAGGCCGTTACCGGTGCCGGTGCGTTGCCGTTGCCATACCGACAAGCGGAAAAACGCCCATGGGCCTTTTTACAATTCGAACGGCACGGCACGGCAAAATTTGAATTACCATTGCCGCCTATGCTCCTAGCTTCTAGTATCACTATAATACATAGGATGCAATGATAATACAATCTCGCAGTCTTCCTCAGAGAAGAATAGGCAAGAAACTCTGAGGGTCGGGTTCTTAGAATAAGGCCCTGGATTCGGGACAGCAGACGCGGGACATCGTGACCAGAGTTCAACGATCGACCAGAGTACATACAATCTCTAATTCGTGGAAGTCAGATTTGTTTCTAGCTCGGTATGCTGAGATCTGGCGTTTCTAAGAATTTTACTACTTAAGTAGACGCTTTTTTATTTATGTAAGAACAGTTTTATTTGATTTTATTAATTTTTATTACAGTGGCTAACCTATTTGACGTTTTCTTATTAGGTTGATTGTACGAAGTTTGTATACATGATTATCTTACACCACTTTACGTTTTATCTACGTAAATGAATCCCATAAAATAAAATTCGATAACTTTTTCCGGAAAGCTTTTTAATCCTCATTCGACCTTTTTATGTTTTAACTTTATTTTTAATTCTCCAAGTTCTTGACCCTCAGAGACACACCTAGATACAAGTTAACATGCTTAATATACTTTCAATTTGTAGTTAGTAGATATAAGTCACAACGAAACCTAGACATAAGTCAAAATACTTTTAAAAAAATTGTTTGGCTTGGGAGAGAGCTCTGAAAGTAATAACTTTATTTTGAAAACTCCGAGTCTTAAATAGCACAACTATTTATATTGACGATGCTATGATATTGTCTCGAAAAATCCTAACAAATCCAATACCATTTTCTTGTTACAATAAACATATATTCAATATCCCGAATATAAACCCAAAATATTATGCAATATATCCTTTAAAACTTCATCGGAAAATAGCTAAAAGGTATCTATGACCCTCGCTGTATAGACACCATATCAAATTGTTAATGAGCCGTCACTAATCGTAGTATCCCTACGTAGTAATTCGCGTTACATTGCAGCTTGGTTTGGATAATTGGATATGCAAAAACATTATTAATACAATACTATAGGAAAGTTACTCCTAGGATGTTAGTTGCTCTATCTCGATATTTTTTGATCAATGTATTTTAAAATCAAAGCAAAGTGGCCTCAATACCCAAACTTGGTGTAAATGTTTATGGTTGGATTATTTTCACAGTCTACCGTAGAACACACATTATTTTTCATATAATAGAATTCATGTCATTATTTGTCATTGAAATTGTATGAAAGTACATTTAATAAGAAAAATTGCAATTTAGAAAAAAATAAAATTTAAGTTTTGACTTATCACTTGCGTTAGTAAGGAGGCAAATATGGACGAAGGGAACGTGCACACCGATCCCTAACCGATTTCTTCATTAATGTCAAACGCTAAATAATCGCTAAACTCACAACTTTCTCACAATTAAATCGCTCGTAAAATTGTCATAAAGTTGTCATAAAATTGAAATATTTGTTACGACATCACGCCTCGACGATTAGAAAGTTGGTAATCTTTGTCTGCGAATTAAACTTTGACCGAATTAAAGAGTGATATGGAAGTAATGTGTGTAAGGGGCATGTTTCTCATCGTTAAACGGTTGTGTTATAATCAATTTTCGTAAATATGGCGGTGTTTGGAAACATCGGGGACCATATCGAATTGTGCTTTTGTACACCCCTCCGCGTGTAAGAGTTGAGATAACAAGGGAGGTTGACTTGCTGGCATTTAAATAATGGATTGTGGGTATCTTTATTTTATATCGGGTTTAGGTTTACCTTTAGCTTTTTGAGTTTTCCGAGTTTTCCCGGGGTCTCTGAATCTGCATTCTCATCAAGGGCGTCGCCAGCCCGTGGCCCAGGTAGGGGCAAGTTAATATTATGGAGGAAAAAAAATGAATTGTAGGTACAGGTCAAGAGCATGAAGTTTTACACTTGTAGCGCGAGTCTTTGTTTCTATGGCGAATTGGCGTTTGTAATAAGAACGGTTACAACTTTGGTTGCTTTGCAGTTGGCTTCATTTTTTTTCACCTCTAGGGGGGGCAGCTGCCCCTCCCTGCCCCCCCTTGGCGATGCCCTCGATTCTCATTTTACGTAGAAGAGGGATGTATACAAAGGTGCTTCGTAGTTTAATAACTGATTAATTTGGATTGTATCGTTAGACTCGGAATTATCATCTGTAGAAGGGTGAGCTGGAAATCTGTAGTATATAAAAACGTACTGGAACAGTCAGTTATTTTGATTAAAATAAAACTTTACAGCCGTTTCTTGTGCGGTATGAGATCACCAAAAGACTGTAGTAAGTGAGACGCAAGGGTTTTGCTGTATCGTAAGCAAAAGGCTGACAACCTATCACGTCTACACTCATGTTTTATCTAATAACCCTCTGAATTAGTGTCAAATGTGGTGTCAAGTGGTTCTAGAACTACACGTTCTGCCTACCCCAAATGGAATTATAGGCTAGAGTGTATGTACGTATGTAACAGACCGTGTTATAGGGTAGTTTGTAGCACCCTGTGTGGTACTGCCCATCAATTCTGACAGTACGAAATTGTTTCACTGTCAGTATTGCAAAAAATATTGATGTATCGGTCTGCAAAATTTTGTTTTAAACACAAAAAATCAGAAGTGTTTGTAAACGATGCCCGTTACGTCATGCGTTAAGTTTGAGAGAAAGTGGTCAGATGAGATTGTAGGTAGGATCTTCTTAGTTTTGGCAAAATAAGGCTGTTTGCTCTATGATGACGGCTATAAAAAGTGACCGCTTCTTTTCTTCTTCAAAAAGTTGTAAGAAAATTTTAATCGTTAGACACACCTTTGTTCTACATATTAGCTATAACAGTCTAGTTAGGTATTATCAGATGAAAGACAACAGTTTTTTCTGATTGAACATTTTATCACATCAGCACAATTGCGCGACTTGACGGTCGCGGTCAAATGTCAGATGACAACGCCTTAGAGACTGACATACTCGTATATTTATGCCAACAACTTCACATTATGCATAATAGGAAAATTCACAATTCATAAAAAAAAAAAAACATATCTGTATTCTGAGTCTTAGTTCGCTTAACAACGCTTTCCAAATAGCCTCACAATCAGCTTCTACCATTTAAATGTTTTTTTTTTTATCAAAAACACTTTTTTAATTATATTTTTAACCAATTTTTTTTGTTTGTTGAAGCTATTGTAGAAATCGGCCAACAATAAGCGAAGTTATCGCATTACAAACATACAAAAAAAACAGAGTTGATTTGAGAACTGCCTCCTTTTTTAAAATTTTATTAAAATAAACTATCAAACAGTTCTCAAGCTCAACAATATTAGCTATTTGTCGACTCAAGAGCTACTATCGTATACAAAACTGAACAATGCATCTGACAAATATAAATACTCTTCGCCACCCAAATAAACATTGCCCAGGCCATTATAGTACAGTGGCCAACACTGGCAAGATTACAATAGATGACCATAAATACTAATATAATACTTGTCACCGCATTTGTTATGCAATTAATGGGATTCGAATAAATATTGCGTATAAATAGGCGTGATATTGAAATTATTGTAGTTATGAATGTGATTGATGAAGCTTTGTTGTGTTTCTACCTCAAAATCAGTTAAAAATCTATGTTAATATATGATCGCATACATATAAGTAAAATGAGGGAAAAATATTCAAGACCCAAACTCAGAGTTTTTCAAAAATGTTTGCATGAAATAGAAGACTTATGTACCGAATCATAAAATTTTTCTTTGTCTACTCCATTGAGACAAAAGCGTCAAAGAAGAAAAAGTAAAAACGCTCCAATTTAATTTAAGTTTGTCTGTGGTAAGCGTGACAAGTGATGTGATATGTGACGTGCTTAGCCAGCGCATCAGGTTACACCATTTTCATTGCAAAAACGATTTTATCGTAGCCGCATAGAGTGCATTGCACACATGTGGTAACCTAATGTGCGGCCCTCTGTACTTAGGCTAATTACAGAGGGCCTCCCTTTTTTGTGACTGTGTGCAATAAAGGGTATCTATCTATCTATCCGATGAACTCTATTATTAATCTCTATTTTTGAAATATGTAAGTGAAAACAGGCGATCGTATTGCTTAAAAAAAAAACATAACAGTGAAAGTGTCAAGAGGCACTAATAAGCAAGAGAAGTTTCCAATTTAACAATACAAAATCCGAAGTGAAACTATTCCAGAAAAAATCAGCAGAATGGCAGCGTCAGAGCAGCTTTTAGCAAAATGTTATATTATACGATCATTAGGTCGTCCACGTCACCGTACCTGCCTATTCATTATCTTGTCAAAATATTTCGTTGAACCACGCTGAGGCTCTTAGGGTTCCATTTACTATTTATACTGAAACCACAACTTTGGTAGAGACTTTTGCGTTCACAAAAATGTAGGTAGTAGAATCTGAAAATTATCCATCCATCTATATATTCACGTCTGTAATCCCTGATTATGTGGTTTGACATACATTTAATTGTTATGGCTAAAGGGTTAGCAGTTAAAAATGAAACTGAACAACTTTTACAAAGATACTTGTTCCTTAGAGGTCGAACGTAAAAGGTATTTCCATACAACTCATGCGATCAGCTGATTTGCCTTTGTATGGGAAGTCAACATTTGTTTTTTCGAATTTCATATAGATTTCTTAAAGAAACTTGCTAAGTTTAAAGTTTAAAGTTTTGGTAACTGATTTAAAATCATGTCATATACGGATCCCATATAAAAGAGCTTTGTTCCCACTTTACTAAGATTTTTTGTAATATTTTGGTGAATTTGTTCAATTGTGAGCCCACAATACTGTCCATCGTGACATCTCAATATCCAACACAAAGGTATCCATTTGTCATTGCCCATTAAATTTTATTGTTAGAAATTTTATTTACTTACTTATATTTATTTTGATTTAATTCTCAATGTGTTTGCTGCGAGTATATTGTAGCGTAGTTAAATCGTATTTCATTTATTGTTAAATATTTAGTTATGCTTACTTGTTTGTACGTTTAACAAAAAATGTTTTCTTACTAAACCCTATCGTAAGAAAATAAGCACATTGTATCACCAATTTAATTTTAAGTTAAAATCTGTTGTTTTGTAAATAAGTAAAATACGACGGCTGTATTGTGTGGTTTTTGAAGAGAAAATAAATACGTTTAGATTTTAATTTATATGTTTAATTTTTAACAGAACAGAATATTTGTGATAAAAATCTAGTGTATTTTTGCTTTGGAGTCATGGAGTTTGGCCTAATGACTTGGGATTTTTTTTAGACGGACAAACTTGCATCTTAATTTTAGTATCCTGCAGGATACTAAACAATAATTTATTTTCATTACACACAGACTACTACGTTAAACACGTGATAAAGTAATACTAGGTATATGGTACACTCGCAATAAATGCTAAAAAAATAAAACGCGAATAGGCAAAAAACACATATCACTTTTGACAATATCAGCAACATAAGTACTTTAGCGTACGTAAGGTGCGCAATAAATAATACGTACATCCACATACTTTAAGGGCGGCATGTTGGGAAAGCGGGATAGCATGAAAAGAGCATGAAATAAAAATCGCATTGTAATCCGGTATTGGCTGCTGATAAGGAGCTGTGACAAGGCAAGAATTATGTGCTCCAGAGGGCAATTTTTCTTTCCGGGGATTTATTCCTGTAATTTATAGAGGATCCCCTGTATCTGGGCTAACCCGGCGGCCTAACGACCGCCACAATAATTAAGACTTTTCCCTGATACTAATTAAATTGCGACGATCTGTAATAACATTACTAGGGTAGATTTTCTGTCAAATGTGGATCTAGTGTTTCTGTTTTTAGTTTACATAATTAATGAATTTCTTTTTGTGTAATTCGCCATCGATTGTAGTCAGCATGCAGCATGTAGGTTCTTTGGAGTAGAGTCTATTAAGACGTGTAACTTAAATCTATGCAATCCGTAAAAAAAATTTGTATTGAAACATTCATTACTGCAGCCAAACTTGAGCAGCTTGAGCACGTATCGAGTGTCTCTTTGGCAGATATTTGACATGCAAATGTTCGAAAAGCGTGCCTCGTCATGAGTTGTCGTTGACAAGAGTCTGCGACTCTGGCACCCGCCAGCCGGGCTTACCGCGCCCCCGGCACTCCTCCCGCACCCCTCCTGCAATCGTAAATTTAGGGTTTCATAAAACCAGATCCGAGATAAGACACAGTGTGGAGTGCGTCCCGACTCCCGGATCAAATGCGACCCAAGCCATAGACAATAAAAATAACACCAGCGCATCTGCGAATGCCATACCACATCGCCACACGAATTTGTCGTGTTTACATAAAATACGCGCCCGATAGCGATCGAGGATTCACCACGAATTGTGAACAAAATGTCACTTTCTTACTAGAACTCGACACCGAGAAAAAATTCGAGTGAGCTGTCAAAAGGCCAACAAAAGCGCATTATGATTTTAACAGTTTTTGAATTGCTGCGCTATTATGGGGCGTGCATTATTCTTTTCACCCAGTGTAAGGGTATTTGGACGCCTTTGTGGCTCGGTATTGACAAATAAGTAAGATTTACTCTTAAAGTAAAAATAATGGAGGATTAGGCTGTCGGTGTAGTTTTTTCCGATAATTCTTCAAGATGGATGGCGCCACTGGTCCGATATTGCATTATCCAGGCCGAGGCGGCTCACCGCTTTATGTAGTGTTACAACAATATTGCAAATAGATCAACTGGAAAAGCACAATGCTATTCAACACTGTAGAAAGCATTCTTCATCTATTCACTACAATAAACAAACAGAGAGAAAGAATGGACTTACGTAGATTTTCTTGTTATGCAATACGCGAATGAGAATTGTATTCACCATCTAATCTTTTATTTGCTGGACATGCCTATTATTTCTTTATTTGTAAACTTATTAAGTGAAAACATGGCTCGATAAGACTCTAGCAAATCTTCTGTGGGTTCTTATAAAACGGCCACGAAGGTGCCGTATTTAACGTCGGAACGGGTTTAGGCATAACTACGTGTCGGGGACATATATTTAAAGCTTCAGTAGATAGGGGTGCAATAATTTTGACAATGACTAGCAGCCCGGCAGGCGTAGGCGCGGGCGGCGGGGCGGCGGGGCGCGGGGGGCAATCTGCGCACTAAATCACGCTACGAATAAAATTTATGGCGCCGAGATAAAAACTCGCAGCTTTTCTCTTTTACGTTCCTTCTCCCCTCCCGGGTCCCCCTCGGAAAATCCATAGGGATTTTTCCAAGTGTTCGGGCGACGGCATGTGTAGGTCGGAGCGATTTTGTTTTATGCTTATTGCCGTTGCGATGTTTTGTTTGTGGAGTTGCACAGATAAGGGATACGAGGAGATGTCTCTCGCGCTGGACTCGAGTGGAGATTTTTTGATCGTTCTCGATCGACGGTTTACGGTTGAATATACATTTTTGATAACTTTCCCTATTTACATGAGTTTCTATTTGCACTTGTTTGACTATCAAAAACTACTAGACCGATTTCAAAAATTATTTCATCATAAGAATGCTACATTATCCCTAATTAATATAGGCTACATCATTTTCTCAAATTCCCACGGGAATAAAGGCCCGGCCGGAGAAAGGATTAGAAAAAGGATTACAAACGTAGGACGTTTAGGAAAATATGCGTTGTTTACGTGCTTAAAAGTGCGAGAAAATTCGAGGAAAACTGTTCAAAATTTCTTATTTAAATTCTTGTTCTATGCGTTGGAAAATGAAATTAAAGTAGTTGTAATAACTTTTAAACTAAGTGCATATCGTGCGGCTTATCAGTATGGCTTATCGGCTCGGCTTGTTGGCGTGATCGCTGTGACGCGAATATAGCCACTTTACGGCTTAATTCGGAAAAATTACCGCCTCTAGTTGGTATTCTTCAGTCCAGTTTCATTACATTATCACTTTTAATCTTCATTGACTTAGCCTTTATGGTGTTACACAAGAATTGGACATAATACATTTTGATAATCTCTGGGTTATGCAAAACCCTATTGAACAACTGGAAGGTTTGTCAAGTTTAGTAGTTTGATTGATCATCTGTAAATATTGTGTTTTTTTAATTTTATTCAGTGTTGAAATAGGGAAGCAGCTTAATATTTTTTTAATCTTATTTTTTAAATCTTATTAGCATGTGCTTTAAAGCAATTTGCTAAATAAAAATAGATTATGTGATGCAATTAGAGAAAAGGGGCTTAAGGGCCTTTTCTACATCCCACGTGAACTTAAATTTAAGCTGATATATGTATTTAGTTTTCTAGTTAACATGAGTAAAGGCAATTACAAAATTCCTTTCAAAAAATTAATACGAAAAATATTAAAGTAAAAACGCTTAAAAATAATTAATTTGCCTTCAAAATACGTAGGTATTCATAAACACAGTAGTTTAGTGGTTGTAAAGTGCTCGTGAAACTGAAATTTGTGAGTAGTGCCACTTATTATTTAAATTATTGTACTCGTACGTTTGAGTACTAAGTTATGACTTAATTTATTTTACCCAGTCGCTGGTGTTGAGGGTATACGTGCACATGAAATAAGGAACTACTGCGTTGTTTTTACAGGCTATACGTTGTATTTACAACATTAAAGTGTGTGTTGTTTGTCTTTTTTTACGAAACAACAACAGATCGATATATAATAATAAATAAATAATTATGAAACCCTTTTTTATCAGGCCACTTGGCCCTAGACCTACAGACTAACATTAATAAATCTTAACTTAAAACTACGAGCTACGCAGGGACTTCGTCTTCGTTTTCGCCTCCCTTTAGCGCTGGAAGACTATCCCTTCGGACCATAAGTCATAAATCCGGGCTGAGGAACATTCCATGGTGTGCAGCAGGTACAAGAACCCGGAAAGACTGGAAGTTGGTGGATTTGCTGGACTCCAAAACTGGATGTTGCTCAGCCCTTGCACATCTTCTCGATGTACGACAAATGTGCTCCAGCCTCGTGATATATATGATTACTTAGTACCTAATAATACGGAGTTGGAGAGATATATTTATTATAGCAGGTGTTCATATTGCATGGGCAGTTAGAAGGAATAAGGCTCTAAAATCAGCTGCGACTCCTTCTTGGTATTGAAAAAACCCCAATGTAAGGCTTCAATTCGCGCCACAACAAAAACCGTGTCTAAGACCATCCCGATTGTCTTACTTATCTGTACTCAATCAGTGTTTACAACATTATGGCGGCGAGATTCACGTCAAAATAATGTCCCTATTAGAGCATAAAGCCAGCTTTTCAAAGAAACAACAGCAAAAAATGACAAAAATATCCACGTCAGGCCCCGAGATTACATAGAGCAAGGCCATCTGTGGATATTGAGACCGTCTCACACGAGATAGCTTATCGGCCCATCTCGACTCAGATTTTGTGAAGAAAAAGCGAGAGAAAAGGCTCCTATTTATAGATGAAGAGCCATACAGTACTTCACCCACAATCGCATTAGCTCGCCGCGCCGGCTGTCGAACACAACGATGATTTGAATTTCCATTGTTTATGGTGGCAGACATGTGTCAAAGTTCGATTGGAATTTAAATTCGGCTCCTTTGTTATTCGTGTTTTTTTGTTGAGTTGTAAACACGGCACGGTGATGTTCCAATTTGGTTACCAGCTTCGCCGATGGAAGGTTGTATCTATGACTCCTCTTGTAGCTCTCATGATATTTTTGACGTCGGTATGCGGGTATGAATAATTACGAATCATGTTTCAAACGAGGTGGTTTATTTTTTATCTCTTTCTAGATTCTGTGAGCTGGGTGCTATCGCATCTAGATGTCAAGAGCATTTCCCTGCAGACGGCACATCAAAGCTGCAAACATCTGCTAAATTACCAAACTCGAGGCACGAGGTACCGGGGGCGCGCACAAAGCGACTACCATTTTGTTCCAACACTTTTCAAAATTGGAACGTGACGGTTGCAAGCGCTCCAGCCAGAGACAATGACATGAAAAGGAAAAATGTAAACGGCCCTATTCTAAATAGCAGTTTTGCGGGGACTAATATTTTATTTCGCTCGCTGACGCAAGCAACTATGGTAGTAAATTTATATCGCTGTGCGGCATTAGGGTCGAGAATCGTGTGGGTTACGGTGGTGAGTTATTGCGTTGTGGAATTCATTTGGGTTAATTTAAAAGTGAGCTCTTGAACCCTTTCAGAGGCATTGTATCTTTGTGCGCTTTGTACTGAGATGGTTTATCTGCGTCGCGGGGTACATAAGTGCTGTTTTTTCATTCCGTAATGCTTTTACATTTGAAAGGGGTTAAATGTTATTCAGGCGGGCTGTCCGCTTAGAAAATGTGTGGGTGTCGAGGGGGGACGGTTTTGGTTTGCATTCTTTTTTCAAATGCTCGTTATGTACTTACTCACGTAGACGGTATTGACGTAGTTACCATGAAAATATGAATTCATAGAAAAATGTTTGACGTTAAGTTATTGAATTTTATCATTGAAACGTGAAAGAAGTTATATTTTTGCATAGGTAATTTTACGTTTTAGCATTTAAAAAAAAAACAATGTGAGTGTAGCGTTTTAATAAGATACACAATAAAATAAAATAGTTACTAATCTAACCATGTCAACTTGTAAAATATTAAATCTATAATAGTTCCGCAGATATGTTGTAGGTACCAGTGGTCTTTCGGGATAATATTGAATTTACCTCATTCACTTTGATCTTCTCAATTAAATGCATCGAAGGCAACTCGTTTTTGATCCCTGCGATACAAGCTTGACTTGACTTAGTCACAAGAATAGCAATTGTATACTTTTTACCTTATTTTCGCCTTTTGTAAATATTTTTTGTAAACTTCATTTTTAGTAATAAATATTATTTTATTTTTTATTCTATTTTATATTATTTATTTCCTGATTTTTGCCCTTTGCTCGACTAAAGTCCAAATAATAAAATGTCCAGAGACATTGTCCAACTACAATATCTTACAATTATTTTGGTTAACCGCCACAGGGGAAAGTATTTTAATACGAAGGTTTGTATATTTTTTTCGACTACATTTCTAAGTATATCTGCTTTCATGTATCGTAAATAACACCACAGTCCAACAATATCAATAATATTTTCAAAAATATTAATAATTTAACCAATCCCTTTTATTAAAATATGCCAATGTATTTATATAACAACCCACCATTTTAAAGATAAAGGCAAGTCTACAATTACATACAAACGACTAGCTGGTCGGCATTAAAATGAAATTCCCTTATTCGGGCATTGATTGTTAGTAATCACTATGGCGGGCTGGTAAAAGGCGGCTCGCCTTTTATAGATAGCTAAGCAAATAGGTAGTATAGCGGATTATCTAGCATATAGATTAGATGTGCGATATAATATACTGTACTTGTATACTAGCTTTGAGTCCGCAACTTACTTCCCGAGCTAGGAACAGCACGTTAGTCGAACTATATATCGATTAATTTTTTGCGCGGGTTCGATTGTTATTTTTGAGACAAACTTTTCCTAAACTTAGACAAAGCTGAATGCTAGCGGAAAAACAATCTCTCACAGGGCTACATACATAAACGCGTAACAAAATTTGGTCGTGTCGATGTTCTGACGCCATGCGATAGACGGAGAGAGTGGGATGAGATATATGACAAAATTATGCTTCTGACCTTATGTTAGCCTAGTTGACCTTTGGGTTTCCTGTCGCCTCAAAAGTGCTTAACAGGAGCAGGCCCTATAATGGTCAGGATTTAAGGATTATGCTGTGCTTTATGCGCTAGTACTTTCTAAGTTTAATTACTGCTTAATGGTATACGCTTGTCTCAAACAGAGTACATAGCGCCTAACACTCAGAGTTCAAAATTCATTTACGCATTTCATCTTCCTTATTCCTCCTCGCGCCCACGTTAACTTCATATCTAAATAGGCAGACATACCTACTGAAGATAGATAGAAACTTTAATTCACTACATTGCTTCCATTTTCTTATTAGGGTCGGCAAATTTCGAATAAGTAAATTGATTTTGGTTTTAAATCTGTTGCAAGCACCATGATCACGAATGAACCGGAGTCTGCGGAAAGTGTTAAGAACAGATAAAGCGGTCCCTCTTTCTTGTTCGTTTCTTCTGCGCACTGTCGAAACTAAATCGAAACTCATCCCGACACAACACGCTTCGGTGACTCATTTTTTTATTTTTTTTTAAATTATAAAATGGGTTAACTCTTGACCACAATCTTGACCATAAAGGTCAAAGATGAGGTCGACGATGGAGCGAGTTAACCCAGAAAATGCCTATATAGGCACTGGTATTCCCACGCACCGACGGAACACAGCAGGCTGTTTGGCGTCGGACTTCGGTAGGAGGGTGGTAGTGAACCAGACGGCCCTTTACAGAGCCTACCACACCGCATGAAACCATAGGACGACACCTCAGATTCAGAAAAAAAATGAAGTGTCGTTGCCTGGGATGGATTACTAGGAGGCAGGTCTCATTTGTGTTTCCTTAGTCGCCTCTTATGACACCCACGGAAAGAGATGGGGTGGTGTTATTCTCAACCGATCACCACACGGCAAAAAAAGAAAAATCGTAGTAAAACCCGTTTAATATGTTTAAAACTAAGTAAAAATAACCACAAGAACCATAAACAATAAATTAAGTAAGTACATTGATTTTCAAAAAAAAAAGACAAGGCAGACACTTTTTCCCGAGAGACATTAAGAAAATAAAGCACTGTACGTTACTATTTTGAATAGTAAAACCAAAGAAGTCTTGTTTTCTGTATAATAAACTGATCCGGCTTACCTCTATCGAATATAGTAGAATAGAAAACATTCAGGATGCCACTTAAAACAAGTGAAGATTACATGGAATTCATTTAAATATACATTAAAGGATTTTGGATATCTTGAATAAAACCCATGCCTCGTCTATAATTATCAACGAAGTCAAAATGTCTTTATTTTGTAGAACTTTTAGGACTTAAAATAAGTCAAAGCTTCCTTTAACTCTACGTATATTTGCAAAGGTGCAGTTTTATTTCATTGTATTGTTTTTCTATTGAATTGCTATAAGGTACTTACATTGTTTTGTGTTTTAAAACTTGGCCAGAGGGTGGAGATTTTTTGAGTAAAGTTATTAATTTTTAACATTGGACTTGTTCACTAAAAACAAAGCTTGTATCACACCTATAGCTACTTTTATATGTTGCCCATTTAATTGTTTATTTCAGCTGTTTTTAATACTGACCGTTTTTGATAAACAAGTATGCCAAAAATCATCTTCATGTTGTCCAAACCTTTCCGCAAAATTTTATTAAATTTGTAAGTATTTCGCATTTCTGAGAAAAATTTAAAGACGTTAGTATGAAAGAATCAGTTTCCCTCAAGATTTGTACGAAGAACGGCAATTTCATATACAAACAACAAATCTGTTTGTATTTATATCTATTTAACCGAAAAGGTATAAATCTTAGTATACATTTGAAATCCTATAAATCTTAAAGGAATAAATGGTAAATGAAAAGAGATTGACATTAAACAATATAGATAACAGAAGAGGCTCTTTGGTTGGGCATCTAGTGAGACACGACGACTTATATTTAACTAGCTTCCCGCCCGGGACTTCATTACCGTGAGAATTTCGGGAATGAATTATACACATATACCTTTCTCTTAAATCACTCCGTCCATCGATGAAAATCCGTTTAGTAGTTTTTGAGTTTATCGCGTTTAGAAAGACAGACAGACGCAGCGAGGGACTTTGTTTTATTTAGCACTAGCATTCTGCCCGGGACTTCGTTCCCGTAGGAATTCGGAAAAAATATATAGCCTTTGTTCATCAGGGATAATGTAGCATTGATAGTGAAAGAATTTTTTTAATCGGTCTAGTAGTTTTGGAGCCTATTCAATGCAAACAAACAATCAAATCTTTCCTCTTAATAATATTAGTATAGATGATATGATATGATATAAAATCACATTATAGGAAGGAAGGAGAGGTAGAGGCCGATCGAGGGGGCACTAAATTAATCAATTAAAAGGAAAAGTTAGAAGTGACGTTTGTAGAAAACTAAAGGACATCTTTTTAAACAGAACGTAGGGAATATGGCATACCTAACTCCGCATGTTGTAACATTGTTAAAAAAAGAGCTTGGGCCTTATAATAGTTATAACTAAGTATAAATAACATATATGAATGTATACCTAAGCTTGTTTCGGCGTTCATGACGTGTTGCAACATTGTTGTAACAATATTCTACTACCAATTCGTCCTACCATTCCTATACAGTTTACTTACATAACATTTCATTCTTAAATATATTTATTTTAATTTTATTGAAATCCGATTGTAAGTCTTATTTTCTACAAAGTTTCTCTTAAAATACAAGGTTTACTAAATGGTCTCCCTATGGGATATAAGTTTACATTTGTACCATCTGGTTACTGATATTTGCGCTATTGGATGCAATGTAATTTCTAACGTTCAGTAACAATTTACAAAGATACTAACTTAATTTGTGCAGTCCCTTATTGACTCCTAATGGACATTTTCTATATTTGTGGATACAGACATATCTATAGTAGGTACAGTATGCATGTAAACTCTTTATTGCAAACTCTTACAGACTAATACAAAAGATATTACATATATGTATATGCAAAGGCGGACTCATCCCTGAAGGGATCTCTTCCAGTCTACCTTAGAGATGGCAAGAGAGAACCAGATGTGGTGTGGGTTACAACGCAATGTTTATAAATATCACAGTCAGTTACAGTCATGTGTATAAATATGAATCCAAAGAATTTTTTCATAAATATGTTACTAAAAACGTTTTTTTTACAAAAGTATACATACATATACGTATAAACAGTCATAAATGCAGGGCTTTAGGTATCTCTCTTTCAACCTCTCGGGTGGTTAATCAGTCCATGAAACTGAACAATTTCCCCAAAGAACATAGGTCAAACTACGAAAAAAATTTTAGATCTCCCATTCAAAATGCGCTATATGCTGATGAAGTTTGTATGATAACTCAAAATATTTTTTTCGCATTTTGACCAATGTTCCTTGCGAGAGTTGTTTAGTTTCATGGACTGATTAACCACCTGACAGGTTGGAAGAGAGATACCTAAAGCCCTGTATATCAGCAAATTTTCGTCAAAAACATGGAAGTATTTACAAAAGAACAAACTTTTTTGATAAATCTATTCATTTAATTTTCGGTATACATTATTGACAACTACGTTGCCAATATTTTTTTCAGAATTTTGGCAAAGACATAATAATGATGCAAAAAACATTATACTTTTCATGCTTTTTTTTTATTAATACTCGTACATGTAATCGAGATAATTTGGGAGTTATATTTTTACACTTGACGTTATCTATCCGTATAGTACTAGTATACTCTGAAGCTCAGAGCAACCTTGGCTTAGCTCCTTAGACCCCCCCATCCCTACATGGGGGTGATTTATCCCCGTGCCGTGCTATAAATCTGTGCACTATCTTAACCGCTGCGCGTCACTATGCAGTTTAACCCCTAATGACACTACATTAGCTTTAGAGACGTTTAAAATAGGTTAGTTAGTGTGGGGGGGTTAGTGTTAGGGATTTTTAAGGACTGAATAGAATACTGAATCTTGTTTAAATTATTTACAGTAGTGGCAGAGCTCTAGGACTATAAAAATTAACCTGGTGATTTTTTTTTATTAATTATAGCTGCGTTTATAGTGGAGGTATGTAATCCTTACTACTTATGATATTTTAAAGGCAAAAGTTTGAATGTATGTTTGTTACTCTTTCACGTCCAAGCGGCTGAACTAATTTTGTTAAAATTTGTTATGGAAGTAGCTGACACCCTGGAGTAATACATAGGCTACATCATTTTCCCAAATTTTCACAGGAACGAAGTCCCGGGCGGAAAGCTAGTCGTTTATAAAAGAGGTAACTGGAATACCTTTAGAAATTGCATATATTTTGCAAGTCATCCAACAATTTGTTTGTTGGGTTCTTCAACGAAATTTTATTACTTATATTATGTTTATTATGTATACCTACATGTAAATGTTTAAGAGGTACAGCAATGGTAGTGTGTTGTGAAAAATGAGTACAACTTGGAATCAAGACCATAACATATGCTAGATTATTAGCCGTTTCCTTTTTCAAGAATAAATTGCACCATTTATAGCTCTGCCTAAGTGGTGGAGCGATGTAGTGTATACCTGCCGTATAGTTGAGCAATTAACATGTGGCGATCATTGCAGAACATCCGTCGGCCTAGAGAATGGAAACATTCGGCATCTATAGCCCATGACAGAGCGCTAGCGTCCATTGCAGCGTCGGCAACGAGCGCGCGCGACTGACGCACACGAACACACTAACCCGCCCAAAAAGAGAAAAAGAAAATTTGAAAAGAGAACACTCCCATCACAGGTCCGTCTCGATCCAAACCCCGCCCACTCCCACCGCCCGCTTTATCCGTCATCCAATCAGCGCACGAGAATTTCCGAACGCGCGTAGCCGGCTCCGACAGCGCCCGAGGGTAGCCGAATGCGCGCGTTCACAACAAAAAGTCACACGACTGGTTTAGTGTCGGGTTGCGTCCCATCGACGCCGCATCACGTGCCGCGGGTCTACCGCGCAACGCCGCGCAAGCGCATAGATATGAACTGTTTTTGTTAACATAACCTAAACCTTATTTATTCCCAAATTAGTATTACTAACACAAACCCTACTGTGACCTGTGATACAAGTATTTTAATAATACGATAAGAAAATGACCATAACGGGATGGAGCTCATGATTTCAGTGTGTTTACGTCCAACATCAGTGATAAGTGATAGTGATCGACATTTGAGTGATAAGCATCTGATAAGAACACTCAAGGTATTTGGTCGTTATCTAATAATTTATAACTATTTTGTCTACGGACTTTATCCTGGTGATTATTTTATGAAACATATTTTTTCCAATATTACTATATCACTTAATTTTTTATTTGACAGTATAATATGATAGGATAATACTGAGATGTTAATTTTACATATAGGTAAATAACAAACATTATAAAATTAGGTCTTAAAATAAAGAGTTAGTGTGGCTCTACAGGTTATAAAACGCATACCTAACTCTTATCGTTAATGCCATCTAATGCATTTTTAAAGGACACTGATGCATTTATTTTATAAAAAGTTGCATTAAATATACAGGTTATATAGTTAAGTACAGGTATAGTAACTTGTTTGACAAATAGATTAAAGTTATATATAAAAATTTCGCGTTATAAAGTTGTACACTCTAGGTCCGACGGAATGCGGCTCTGTCTAGCTCTATTTATTAGAAATGATGTGTGTTCTTTACATTTTAATGCAAATAACAACAAACAAAAATTAAAAAAACTATTGCACATTTTTGAAATATCTTTTATTGGTAAAATTGTCTTAATGATTTATTCTAAAGAAACCACTGAAAGATTAATTTATTCATAAACTGTAGTTTATTTATGTTCTCTGTTACGTGAGTTTTGTAAAAAATAATAGAATTTTTTTTAACTACTTTAATTAAAATTGATAAATAAAAACAATTTTTTTGCAAGACTTGAGCGTTCCATACAAAAGACATCAACGCGTTGGAAAACTTTGAGGAATATAATAAATTCTATTGAGTCAATTACATGCTTAAATAATATTACATTATAGCACAGAATGCTTGTAGGTATAAGTACTTACTTTATTCTTCATATTGAAGTACAGGGACTATAACATAAAAAATATACACAGTCAAAAAAATACAAAATAGATAAGTAAATAGTATCTACTAATATATTTTTGACATTCTAGTTGCTGATATTAAACTGTAGATAAATTTAAATTCTATTGAATAAATACATTACTTTTAAGTGAAAACGTTGGAAAATCCTCAAGTATTTTATAAAATACTTCGGGACAAATATTTGTGTAAAAAGCAGATGTTTGTTTTCGGGTCATTGGTGTTTAAGTAGTGTATGTTCCAAGGGATGACACAAGGGAAAACCTTAGTGTGAGCCTTTGAGTGTATAGCACTGATTATTATTATTACTATTAATAGGCCTTATTCATTAATGAGATATACAGGCTGCTATGGTGGTTGATATTTAATTTCAAATATTAGTTCTACTTTCTTTAATATATTGGTATTTTATTGATATTCCGCTCTTTTAACCGAGTTTTAACCCAAAATATAATATATAAGCTGTATAGTTTGCAATAAACGAACAAATAAATAAATCAATGGTGGGAAATAGTTAAAATAGTATGAAGTTTTTTAAATATATAAATAATAAAAGGAAAGACCAGGTTGCAAAAAGCAGTCTGTCCGTTAAAGTAGGCCTTATCAGAACTTATAGCCGTGTGTCTAAAAAAGGTTAAAACCTCATGTATTATGTTATTTACACTTAAATGCTATAAATTGACACTTTAAAGTAGAGCGTTTGACCAAATTGATTACATAAGTAAAGTTCTCAAGTAATATTTATTTTCTTGATGATTAAATCTACCCTGTGGTTAAGAACATACTATATGGTTAAGAACAAATGGTTTTCAATTCTAGTTTCTTGTTCACAGTACTAAAAAAATTAATTCATTATTATTATTGTATTAGAGTTTTTGTTAAAACAAATTAAAATGCTTTTTTTCTTAATGAAATTTTGGAATAATCTGTAAGTATTTAACTATTTCAAATCTGATGAGATACTCTGAAGGATAAGAAAAAAATCTCTTTCAAACTATATGTAACTTCTTTTTTTTTAAAAAAAGAAACATATTTTTAAGTCCACCTTATGCTACCCAGGCAGAAATTGTTATTTACTTAATAAATACCGTTATCTGTTCATGTGACTTTGTTAATGTTATACACCTTAATTTACAAAAATCTTTGCAAGCAAAAAAAAATCTAAGTTAAAGTTCTCAAGTTCACATCTCGAAAAGCATCAATTTTACAAACGTCGTTCAATGTCAATGTCACAATCGGCAGTTTCGGGAGCCGCGATTGGCCGCCATGACAGTTCCAAATTTGAATGCGGCCTGAGATGCGCGCACGCCGATTAGACGTCGATAAGCTTGTTTGTGTGTGTCGCTTATGTGGTCGTTTCCGCCGGATTTACATATTATGTACTACAGTGGTGAAGCTGGAAAATTAAGGAAGTACATACAGAAAATATATCAAAAAATTACTTTGTGCTGCCGTTAAGGCAGTTTCACATGTAGATATTCAGAAGTTATATTATAAGGTATAAGTTAGTGACGATATGCGCTTATTCCTGGTTCTTCTATTCCTACGGTTTTTTTTATTTAAAATTTAATCCATAAGGTTCTTAAGAAAGTAATTTAAATTCACTCATGTTTCATATAATAAGAAAAGCGAATGCCGTCAAATGGTTCCATGGCAATTTGGTGCTCTGCTTATCAGGTTAAGGTAAACATGAGAGTGTATGTGTTTCAATGATTGTAAATTAAAAATGTAATCACATAACAGTTTTGTTAAAATCTTGAATAGTCACTTTTCTAAAAGTTCTAATATTTAAAAATTTTACTATATCGTCCCCTGAGTCCATCTCTGCTATGCCAAAGTATACATCCTGTCATTGGTAATCTTAATTAGCAAATATTAATATAATGTCTCTCGAAGATACAAGAAAATGCTAATATAACGGCTCCTGGATTTTGTTGTCCTTTTGATATTGTTATCCAATTTGTTTTTTTGTTGAAATAATATTTTTGTTAAAAATTATAGTAATACTATATAACTAAGAGAGATTTTATTTTTCATCACTTAGGGGATATATCTGTACAGTTTAAATATACGGTAGACCATAAGATATATATTAAGTATCATGAACAAAAGTACAGTTTTTCTAAAATATACTAGGTCGAATTGCCAAAAATATTGTGGCTCCTGAAACAATGTGTCCATGCTATTTTGTTTGTTTGTTTGCATTGAATAGGCTCCGAAACTACTGGACCGATTTGAAAAAATAATTCACCATTAGAAAGCTATATTATCCCCGATGGATATAGGCTACATAATTTTCCCAAATTCCTACGGGAACAAAGTCCCGGGTGAAATGCTAGTTTAAAAATAAAATTGAAACCTTTTTGCATACGAATTGATATGCATACGCGTAAAATATTTATTTTATCGATAACAGAGATGTAAATATGCGACATTTGCATCGATTTACACAATCGTTTATCAATTAATGCTTAGTAATTTTGAAGCAATCGATAAGACCTATCTTGTAAACACTAAACATAGTTTATATTTATCATAAACTAACAATGGTTTACTTGTTTCCAATCGATATAATGAATATTTAAACGGTAGGTGAACGCCAATCAACATAGGATTAAACGATTTTCAATAAAAAAACGTATAAATCAAGGTTCGATAAATTATTCAATCTGGTGTTCATTTTAAAAGGCATCGGTCAAAGCCTATCGGGTATACCATGTTGGAAATAAAATCAAATAACGACTTTAGGGTTGTCTCTATCAAAATTAATAGTTGATTTGCTTTAATTTGACCCTTTTGAAATACTAAAGAGAAAAAATATTTTTTTGTAATATTTTTAGACGAGATACTGATGTTTCGGCCATTTGTTCTTCATTTAAACGCTTTAAAAATAAGTCGGTCTTAAAAGCATTTCTATAGTTTAGTACCTTGTCTAAAATTTAGAGTAATTTTTATTTTTTAAATCTATGAAAGCGAGGTTGGATCTATGGAGAAAAAGGCTGGAGGACTTTGCGCAGCCTGGGATACTTAAGGCTAGATTTGATCAGAGATTCGCTAGAGTGCATTAATAAAACTTTTGTTTCTTCAAAGTTTACGTTTTGTTTTTAATTTGTAAAAAGTAACATTCAGTGACGAGAATCTCATAATATAAAGCGTATGCATAGCATAATATAATGTCTCTTAAGAACTTCAGCTAATTTTAAAAATTAGAATGCTTAATGTGGGAAACTTTTTCACTTGGATACAATTTTACATAGAAATGATGTCCGGTTTTTGATGCGAGAATCCATATTTTGAACTATAAAAATGAATTGGTGTTATTTGTAGAGTTATACATATTTCACATAATGTATCAAGTTACATAAATTAATTGATGTTACCGGTGAGAATAACCGTTGCAAAGAATTAACGAGTTATGAATACCTATAGTATAGGTATAAGCCTATAAATAAAGGTTTAATAGCGTTCTAAAAAGACCGCCAAAATGTCCTAAATATTTTGAATGTAAAAAAAATTAAGAAATGTTTTTTATTTGGGTTTACATCGAATTTCACATACAAGTGATGCACGCCAATTCTATTACAAAACTGCAACGCGATCTTAAGGCTGTCATTTTAAAAGTGACACTGATCTTTTTACAAAAGACTAGGTTATCCCTTGACAAGATTGGGTTATTCTGAGCTATAAAAAAAACAATGTCAACGAGTTGCTCAGTTTGACAAACGTCACTTTGCAGTTCAGGAGCAGTCTGTTGTGCTGTGGCAAGTTAAACTGGAGCTTGCGATTTTTTTTGATGATTGTACTTTTCATACTGTACCTACTCGTATATTAAGTCAATCTGAATGGTAGCCCTTAAAGTTGGTCCTCTTGTCAAAGATTATCTCCGAAGCGAGCATAGAGTTTGTTTGTTTCTTTGTTTTCTGACGCTCCAGTGTAGTTTTAGGAAGTTTTAATGTAATCCTCTTTGTTTGTATTACAAATAAATACTCGTATTTAGAGGATTAGTTCCCATAATGATATAAAACTAGCTTTCCGCTCGCGGCTTCGCCCGCGTGGACTACAGGTTATATCGTGCCCAACTGTGAGATAAAGTGTATCCTATGTCCTTTCCCAGGCTCTAATCTATCTCTGTATCAAATTTCATCAAAACCGGTTAAGTAGTTTAGGCGTGAAAGACGGACAGACAGACAGACATACAGTAAGGATAAAAGAGATTGTTATTTTGCCTACCACCTATATATTCAAATAAAATCCAAAAATGTAAAAGAAATTGAAAAATGAGTAAACATTTTTAAAAATAAATAAATTATTTTTACTAATTTTAAACAGAGAGTAAACGAAGATTTTTTTTTATAAGCCTAGATTCCATAAATTTTAATCTGTAGTTTAATTCAGAAGTTGCATTCATGCAATAATACGTATATATTTAACGTCGAATCAACATCGTCGAAAACCGTATATGGGCAATAGGGCCTTAGGTATACGTATTTATAGCCTTTGACTACCTAGCTATATTTCCAATTAGTGTCAGATATCGTTAGAGTTGTACTTTTTTTGACTGTACTAACGTCGCGCATAGCAAGTGCTATATTGTTCAATTCGTCTTTACACAAAATGGCGTCAACGTTGTAGAAAAAATTGCTATTTGTGAAAAGATTTTTTTTTAAACTTGATAATTTCAAAAATGGAAATCAGCCGGCACAAACTACATTTGAAAAATATACAAATTTCAAAAGCAAAAACTAGCTGTCATATAAAAAAATAACGAATACTTTTCTAAAAATCGTAAAACAAAAGTTTGTTTTTAAAGATTTCATAGTTTAATAATGAGTTGTTTTTTGTCTCGAGGTATATTCGATGTTACTTTGGAAAGAAACTTGCGAATCTAATAGATAAATAAAGAACAAGCACTGAAAAACGAAAAAAAACAATAAAAAAAACATGCGTTAATCTACCAGGAAAGTAAAGGTTCAAGCTATTATCTCAATCTTAATTCTTATTTATCTAATCAAACATGATATTTTAATCAATTAATCGTAAACAAATCAATTTCTTTGATGTTAAAAGGTCCTCGTTAAGCTGATAAGGGGATAGGTTCGGCAGTTGAGCTTGTTTTTTGGACCTTTTGGCCTGGAGGTCGAAAATCAATTATTTTAATTGGAACCTCTTATCTTAAAGATAACCCAAGTGTAAGATCCGATGTTCCGTACCAAATACCAATTTGTTTTATCTTAAAAACTTGATAATAAAATGATCAGTAGGTGTTGTGATTATTTTTGAACTTTTGAAGGCTCTAACTTGCCTCTAGCTACAGATGTTTGTAGGCTAAGCAGGTATAATGGGTACAAAAAAAGCACGACAAAAGAAGCTTGATAGCTGAGCTCTTATCGTCACTGAGAAAGGCATCTATAAAGCTAAATGTGTTCTTGATTGTACTATATAAAATATAACAGTGTTTTTTATAATAAAAGCTTTTAGAGTTAGGGTTTTTCGTTATTGTTCTCATAAAAAATGTAATGTTTATGGTATATTTACTAAAAAATTCAAGTAACTTACTCTAAGTAACAATATAGGTAACTTAATCTAGTGTCAGTCAATTACTTCTTAACTTTTGTACTCTTTTGCATTTAAATGTACTCTACAATAAAAAATGTTAATATTATTAGTGCATGGGGAAGGGACTAGCGTCCAAGACACAGGCTAGGCTGTTTAGTTAGACATTAGTTAGTTAACATTGTACCAATAGTATATCAAATTTAATACCAGGGCACGTTAATTGCCATTTATGCGTGTTTATACGTAAATATTGGACAACTCACACAGTGCCATCTAACCCCAAAACTAAAATCACGGCTTGTACAAAAACAATTTGTTGAAACTTTAATATGCTTTTTAATACACATGATCATTTTAGTTTTGTAAATGTGTGTTTGTCTATAGATATTATTACATACAAACATATAAGGCTCGTTATCTGTACGATATTATCCATTAACATTATGTTGAACATGTAATTACCTCTCCTACAATTTACTTTGTGATATTTTATAAAGGCAAATGTTTAAAGCGAGAGCCATATTTTTATTGGGTACTATTTTGGTAGAGGCTTTTACTGTGGTAGGGTTGTAATTACACTTTAACATTGTACGTTCATATTTAAAAAAGTCAATTATCATCTTCACTTTATGCTGCCTTAATTGTTTATCTAGACATCAAAGCTTTTTTTTCATGTAGGTTACAGGTAGGTAGGTCAAGTTGTAATTTTTTAATAATTATTATGGTTGAAATGTTTGACGAAATATTTGCGCAGAATTTAAATTTTTAACCCGCGATTAAAAAAAGAAGGCTGTTATTTGTTTCACGTGTGTCTCTGTGTATCTGTATGTTTGTGTATCTATATGTCTGTCTGTGGCAAAGTACACTGTAACCTATGAGGAAAACTGATTTTACCCCCCTTTAGGTGTTATCAAATCAAACAATACAAACAATGTTTAATCTTTTATTTTAGAGAAAAATGCTTTTTCTTTTTGTGTTCTCTGTTTGATACCTCTGTGTGGTATAAAAGAGAATTAAATTTTGCACCAAATTCATCGCATAGAACTTTGAAGATTCACGAGTTTGTAGCACTGCCACGAAAATGGTTCACAATTATTATTTTTTTACGATTCCAATAATTAGGTTCTTCGTTACCCCCGTAAAATAGCTGATTTATTCCCGCAGGGGTAATTACCCCCAGGTTAGGAACCGAGGTCCTAAACGAATGGACCGATTTCGATGCGGTTTTTTGTTTAAAAGTTCACGTAGATAATCAAGTCCTTTAAAATTTTTATTGGAAAATAACTAAATGTGAAATAAATAATAAATAAATAAATGTGAAAAAACGAAATGTTTGGTTTTCTGGTGGTCTAGATGTATTTTGTACTGTTACACCCGAAGCTTTGTCATAATTCTGATTTAAAAAAGGAGCTTACTATTGAAGTCTTCTTGTAAATCTGGCTGGTTTGCGTTAAATTTAAAAGTTATTTGTATTAATAAATCCAAAAAATGTTTAAGTTTTACGGTACGTTGTGTTTATTGGTATGGCTGTCTTTTAAATTAGTTATTTACTAAAATACAATTCAGATTGTACAATTGACTACGTGCGAATGTTATCTGTCAAAAACGGGTATAACGGTTCTAAATAAAAAAAAAACAATAAAAAATTAAACATATATTTCATTAATTTCAATTGTTAGAGCAGGCAATTGAGGTGTTACGGATGGACCTATTAAAAAGAAAAAGTTGACCTAAACTTCATTGTTGAGTATTTACATATATATCTCCCCGAGCTCTATTGTGACATATCCAAAGAACTTTCTTCTAAACCATTCAATGCAGCATTAAGGTTAATGATCACATAGAAGCTCCCCATCAGTGGGTGTATCACACTATCATTGGCAGGGTAGGCAATCAGCAATGATTTATAGTTCAAGATCTGCTACCGCGCGCTATCACGATATGATCCATGAGATAGTATGACTGATATGGGCCAGCTTCGATCAATATTGTTATAGTTAACTAGAAAGTGTGTATGTTCTGTTTAACAAATTTGAAGCAAAGGTAGATATGGCCATTAGAAATAAGGAACTTAGGAAAATGTATATATAAGATGAGGTCGACGATGGAGCGAGTTAACCCAGAACGTGCCTATAAAGGCACTGGTACTCCCACGCACCGACGGAACACAGCAAGCTGTTTGGCGTCGGACTTCGGTAGGAGGGAGGAAAATATTTTATTTGGTATTAATGTATAAGCTTTGCTATGGTGGGATATTCAGGCCCTCTAGAGTCACGAAGGGACGTTCAGGCCCAAAATAAACCAAATGTACCCTTTATCTATTTGGCCACATACGAATATATACCTGTAGATGGGTTAGTATAGTTCAAAAGACACAATGAAAATAGTTTTAATGAATAAATTGAATTGAATTTATCCTACCTAGAGTACTGATATTTGAAAATAAAATATGTATGAAAAAGTATGAAATGGGCACTACCGATAAGTAATATTGATAAACCAATAATCATCGACTATCTCAATTAATATTTCACATTAAAAACATTTTTTTTCCTATAGCTGAAAAAGGTTTACAAATAAATTTATCTTAATTATGTCATATATAACTATATTAGTATTATTATGCTGCTCCAGGAATGTTCAGGTGGAATGTTTTTTTAATCATGTACGTATAAAACCTATCGATCATTTAACCAGCACCATGGATCAAGCCAGGCCTGGAGCTAATTCAAATAATTGACGTGAGCTTAAAGACGCATTGTCTGTACAATGAATGAGACTGGACTTCGAATTATTAAAAAAAAACAGATGCCAATATAACGTGCAGTGCAATTTTATAATCATAAGTTTATAAAAGATAGTATAGGTAGTAAGAATTACATTAGGGTTCTGATACAGCTTAAAAATAATACATAAAATAAAATAGAGATTTTGTAAAGGAAGCACCTCGACTTAAACTAGAAAATGCACCAAAACATTATCAGCCGAGTGTTATCGATATAACGAGGAAATCACGCCGAATAGACGTAATTGGTGATAAATTTGTGATTTTTTTATATATTTCTTTATCTGTAAATCCATTTTCAGTCGATGAGCAGATAGTGAACCGGTCGGTGGTGATACTAGATCAGTTTATTTGTATTTTTATTGCTATAATCCATCTGTAAAGAGATTTCATCTTATCGTGAGCAGGTGAGACGCCATTTGATCATGAAATTTACATCATAGGCTGTTTTATCTGTACCATCTATTTCAGCTATAGATTTTGATTTAGTTAGAACCCTTGTTACGTAATTCATTGCAATTATATTGTGAATTACAGTTTTCTAAAACTTCTTCATCTTAAGGTTTATTGGTTTATTGAGAGAGCTCATTTTGAGTTAAGCTTGCCATTGTGTATCCTGCTCTCTGTTTTTGTGTACAATAAAGTATAAACAAGAACAAAAAAAAACATCTTAAAAAAGGACACGATATTTAAGCAGTCTTTTTTCTTTTAATTACGATGCATATTCCTTTGGCAAAGTCATTCAGCTGTAACTATATTAAGGTTCCATCTGTTCAAGTCTACAATTCAATTTATATGAGCAACGGGTATTTACTATCATTTTTTAGATTTAATTTACTTAGACATGCTTAATGTTTATACTATTATCAAGTTTTATACTATACTACCTATGGAAGCCATATCGAAAGTACTTCTTCTTTGTAGCGCTTAGTCCCGTTTCTATGATCTATGATCCGTTTCGGAGTACGCTTGATTATGATCCAGGATCTAAACTAATGATTCTAATTGTTGTACTTCTAAATAAATGTATTTATGTACAAATCCCTCTCTGGACTGGTCTGCTCGGTGTCTTAATTATATTTTTTTGTTTTAAACTTGTGGATAACTATAATTGGCTGCTAGAGGGAAGTTTAGGAGTTAAGATTTTGTAAGCTGTTGTTATCCCAAATAAAAAATACAGTTTAATTAAAAGTAACTTTTAAAATATTTTGCTATTCTATTCTTGTATTAATTATTATCTGAAAACGCAACCTAAAGATTTTCAGCTTTCTGAAAAGTAGCTATTAATGACTAAGCGAATTTCTTAGATTTTTTGACACATTTTGATGAATGATGTTCCCACCTGCGTCAGATATTCAGATTGTGTAATTGCTGACGCAAAGAGATATCTTTTGGCGCATTATGTCGAGATACATGCAGTACTGTAAGGACTTATTAAAATAAGTAAATAATTTTAATTTCTTGCCGCACCGTAGGTATAAATCAGCGTTTCTTCATGCTTAGTCTCACGAATGGTAGGCGGAAGAGACCGGGCTTTAACTTTATTTTTATTTTATTTATTAGGTTACCAACGGAGTTTACACCACCACATTCAAGTACATCAAATATGTTATGCACAAAAAACTCAATGCTACTCCAATTATAGGTAACTTACGGCTAGCTTAAAATTAAAATTAAGTTGTAAGATAAATAAGTAGTTATTTATCTAATAAGTAGTTAGTATTCAAAACTTGACTGTAAACTTTGACTGTCACGTTAATTTTCATCTGTTTTAAACTGCTTTCAAAGCAAAATAACCACAGAACTTTTGTTTATATGTAGTTTATTAGGATTTGAATGTAGTGGGACTCTGCATTCATACTTTTTATCTATAATATATGCTCTGTGGGAATAGAAAATTCTTAGTTAGAACTGCTCTCAACAACAAAGTGTCTTAAATTTATCCTAACTTATTAGTGTCTTATTTTTTTTTAAAGTTACGAGTTCAATAAAACTGAAAAGGATTTGTAATATGTGACTGTGAAAATGGAAAGGTACAACTTTTGTGATAGTCGTTAAGGTCCACAATTAGTGTGATGAGCTATTGTAAATAGCTCTTATTGACTACCCCGAAAGTTGTACCTTTTACTAATCACAGACACATATGTACAATAATGCTAGACATTCAAAGGCTCACAACAAATTATCACAGGTACAACCAAACTCAAGAATAAACCAAGAACGTTTGCCCCGATCTAGAGTCGATTAGGAAGCACCATTATACCACTTCACTACAGCAGTTGGTACAGCGGCCAGCGCATAAGCTTACTCCACTTTTATCGTAAAACCATTGTTATCGTAACAGCACGGAGTACACCCGTGTGGTAACCTGATGCGCGGCCTTCTGTACGTAAAGTTTCCTTAAATAAAGTCACCGGCGACAAGCTAGTGATTGATAAAGTAAATCACTACAAAGATAAGTTTTTCAAGTACTTTGTCCTTTCGGCGTATGTAATCGATTTTATCATGGCTTAATTTTTGACGTCTCGTATCATAATGATAATTAATCGTATTGATACAGATAATTATTAAGCTGGTGCTTGATACAAATTTTGACAATGTTTTATTTAATCTCCACCGATAGCTTCTGGTTGCCAAGACTTTTATTAGATATAGATGTATGTTCCCACTGTCCTCTTTAGAGTAGCATACAGGTTAGAAACACCTGAGCGATAGATTTTTGATTACCAAAAAATATTATATCTAACTATGGTTTTGTAAAAAAATCATGCGTTGTTTTAAAAGAAGGAAAGCATTGATTGAAATAAAACTAAAAAAGAATTTTCCAACTATTCTATGATCGATTTTTAATGGACCTCATTTAATCTGAAATTTTTGCTGCAATCTTTTTTGTGATGCTCAGCTTGTTTTCCTAAGAGAGTAAACTAATACATCTTTGGTTTTTATGGCATGTGAATATTGTAAAGACAAGTTATCTTTTCGCGACAAATCACTATCATGAATTACCCCTACAAATAGGTCCACCTTTTACAAATAAATACTTACACTCTCACCTTACTCTCACGCTGCAAACAAATTCCTTTCTTACAGTATTTACAGCAGCACAAGAGTGATTACACCGTAATTAACCATTTATATTGAGTTATTAAAGAGCGATATGAAATGTAAAAGTCAGGAGTGATTTACAGGAGCCGTCGCTATCTGGCCATAGATCATGAAGCGTCAACCTTTCATGATGTGCCGTGTTACGTGTCTACGACAGATACAACCTTCAGATATCTTCAGTGACTTTAGTGGTAATAAAAATCACGGTGCGGTTGGCTAACAGCGTTTAATGCGAGGTATCGGTTATCGGGCGGTATCGAGTGTTGTTCGCGCGCTATCACTTCATCAAATTGGGAGCGTATCGGTATCAGACGTCTTTCGATAACACACCAATATTATCTTAATTGATTGTCCTTTCTGTGACAAAACGACGGATTTACTACTCTTTGATGTTGCGCACTTAGATAAGTGGCTCCAATATTTTTTTCATAAAATTGTTTTATTATTTCTTTTACAGATACGGGCAGTATGAACCGGTAGAATACGATGAGACTGAATTCGCTCCGTCTCCAGTGATCGAGCGATTCGAGAGACTGACTGTTGAAATGCGGATAGGGGAGTGGACTCATAGTGTGTGTGTATAAAAGCGATGCATGGTGTGTGAGGCCAGAGCGGACATGGACATGAGCGGAGAGGGTGGCGGAGCGGGCGCGGGGGCGGGGGCGTTGCAACAGCGGTGGTACGACAGCCGCGTCAACGGCAGCCCCGCCGCCGGCGACGCCAACTCCGAGGCCAATGGTGACGGCTTCTTCCACTCGCCGCTAGAAGGCGGGCACCACAGCCGGGCCCGCTACTACCACCAGCAGATGCATCCCTCCTACTCGGCCGCTGTCTCCTCTCACGGTAAGTCACATCATTTCGCATGTTTTACGACCCCAACCGACCATAAATAAATTTTTTTGAGCGGACGCTACAGAACTGGACGTCATAACAATTAAGCACGTTAAACGAGCCTCTAATTCCGCGACCGAAGCTGTCAGTATTTAAGCAAATTGCTCCCACGGCCGGTAGGCAGCCGTCCGTCGCGGCTTATCGCGCATCGGGCGATATCTCTCCAAAACTCCACAATTAATTCACCAGACCCGGACAGTCAAAATCGCCATTCTGTAAGGTGACAGCTTAGGTAAACACGATCTAAAATGGGTCTTGGCCGTAAAAGAAAAAAATAATCTGTACTTTTTTGTTTTTTTGAGGTTTAAATTTTATGGAGGCTATAAAGTTTTTCGTGGGGACAGGTGGCTCTTCTTTATATTTTAACTGCTCATTTGAGGTGCGCGAGTTCTAAGCGCGAGTCGTTAGGGACTAGATTGGCATGCGGCAGGGCCGAGCCGGGGCCGGGGTTAAATTTATTTAGCGGTGCGTCGGTAGTGATGTGACACTCGAGAAACTGTGTCACTTCTCGGAATCGGAACTGGGAATTGATTTCGTCGAGTTCACAGCAGTATTGTGGTGTAGTTTATGGCCGTCCCGAGTGGCGGCGGCGGTCGGCCGGCGCGGGCGCATGGTTTGGACAGTTTATACAACGCGTGGTGTTGCGTCGCGTCGGCAGGCACACAAGGCGCTTCTTGCCGCTCAGATTACATCTGAATCTCGTGAATTCATTTTGTCCACGAACGGAGGCCTGATTAGGTACCGGCTTACACATGATATCACGACCAACATTGATTTCCAAAACCAGATATGAGTGTTAATTAAATTTGTTGTCCTGCCGTACTTTTTCGGGTACTTGTTACCTAATTAAAAGATTTCTTGTGGCACCTTTAACTTACACGTGAGTTCGCCTTAAACATGTATTTATTGAGTTGATATTACCAAAATAGCATTGAAAGGTACGAGGGAGTTGTAAAGCGCATTATTAAGCGCACGAGAGGCGTATAAAGTGCGCGCGATGACAACGCGCATCGTTTTCACTTTGGCCTGCGCGCTTTATGAGCGAGCGTCCGTTTTTGCGGTGGCCACTGAATTTTTATATGGATTTTATGTTGAAAACTTATGCCCGTGTAAGGCGAGTATATTTGTAAAGCCTTAAAGTAAGTATGTGGTTTTAAAAAACATGTTATAGTACTAACCAAGTCATACTTAACCAAAAAAGTGACAACGACGTCGCCGGGTAAATACCTACGCTTAATTGGACAAGTTTGTTTTTAGCAAGCATAATAACTACGTGTCAACTACACTGCTGGCTCCTGCACTATATTACTTTATAAAATATGTAGTCCATAAAAGTCAAACTAGGACGTTATCTTGTAATATAATTACTTGATAGGACAGTAAAATATTTGTTTTTGACTTTTTGTCATTCATTTACTTTGAAAAACCATGCGTCGTAAAAACTATAACACTAACTTTAAAATCTGACGAAGGGTCAACGAAATATAATACTTTAATAAAATGTATAGTAAAGACAACGATTGATGACGAAAAGAAAATTATTTATCCCTCTGTCTAGATCAGTTTTTATAGCCATTTTTTATTCCCACTTTAAGTGCGGACGTCTACTGAAACATTACACCTTGTGTATAGTTTTATTTGGGGAAATTTCTTGTAATTTGTGTTTCTTGACTTACGGGTTTAATGGTTAATAGCTGCTTCGGTTAATGTTTAGTGACTGTGGTCCTTATCTTTCGTTTAGGGTGATAAACCTTACAGCAGCGGTATTAGAGCTCAATTTTCAAAGTTTCTTCTTAATTCAACAAGTTTCTTCATAATTGAAGACCAGTGATTGCTAAACCTAACCTATGAGACTTATTTATTTACTTATTTACTGTTTATTGTACGCATTAGATATATAAAAATAAACATACAAAGAGAGGGACGACACAACAGGCACTGCTTATTTCTAGGAAGAAATTTCTTACAGCAGACCTAACAAGAGAAATTGGACGAAGTGAGGAGACCTAATTTTTTAAGGAAAATGACAAACAGATTAAAGGAAAATGACAAACAGATTAAAGTAAGAAAAAGGAAAATGACAAACAGATTAATAAAGGGATCCGTTGGAATCCATTAGGCTCTTAGCCCTAAGAAGGTAAATGCGTGGGTAATCATATTTAATCCACAAACATATTTAAAAATAAACTGAAAAAACAAAACCTAAAATTAAATTTCCATACTCTCTTTTCTGTTCACCGCTTTATGTAAGAGAGAAAGAGTAAAAACGAGATGAATTTCAACGTCTGTATCGTGCTGGCTGAAAACACACGCATTATTCAACGAGGGTATCGGCTCATCGACAATTTCACACCTATTGAGCAATCGCCACTTTGGCCATCCCATTATCGCGCACAAACAACATTGCACCTTGTTGCAGAGATATAAAGCTTCATTTACGGGGGCAATTTGCAAGAATGGTATTATGTAATCTTGTTAGTGTTAAAGGATTTAGATCTTTGAAAACAGTAGTTTAGAGCTTAATTTTGCTTTACCAGTAGAATGTACTTTATGTACTGTATAATTAAACAATTAAATATATTTGACAGTCACGTTTTTACTCTAAAATTCTAAATGGATGAAACAATCGTGATTGCGTAGGCAGGTTTTTCGTAGATAGGACCAACCCAGTCAGGTAATTACAATTATATCTACAAGTATAGCTTTAATAGTAATTACTCACTATGTTCAAACCTAATGCTTACTTGTCACATATAACTTTAATAATTAGTATATGATTACAAAATAACCATAGGTTTACCAATCATTCAAAGGAACTTTGGAATGGGTAATAATTATGTATTGTTGGTGTACTAATGAGAGTAATTAGTATCGATTCATGGTGTACTTTAATTATGTTTTTGAAATATGTATTTTAAGTTATATACAAACTTTGTTTATTGAATTTCTGATATTTAAGCATCAAATGTGTTAAGTTCTCGTATCTCGTAATACTTAACTATATTTCAAAAAAAAGAAATAACTATAGTAAATTTTGGCTAAGCGTACCCTGAAAAAAAACGGGAATAAACGCTAGGTAAAATTTATGAAGTCCTAGAAAATCTTTTCCTTGATCGTGGCCTTGATTTTAAGTTTTCTTATTTCGAAAACTGTTTAAAAAGTCGTTAGGACTTAAGTATAATCTGACTATAGGTACAGGTACATATCTATACACTGACGTATATAATCCTTTCCGGGGAAGGCAGAATGTCTTGTGACTTGTGGTTCTAAAGTCACTTGACGCCAAAAACATTCATTTTGTAGTTAATTAGAGAAATGACAGTTCCGCCCGATTTCAACCAAGGCGACCATTTTGACTCCTAATTTCATAAGATGAAATATGTGTATAGTACTGCAACGGTAAGAAAGAAGTTGCGTTATGCCCGATCCTCCGTGAAGGTCTGCATACCACAGTACCTAGTGATAGGATGTCAGACTTTTGCCCACAATAGGTACAGCAAAACCAATTCTTCCCACTTATACACCACAATACTCTTATAACAAATAATAAATATCGTGCTCAAAAACTGATTTGTGCACAGTTAATGGAATTTATTGGATTTTCAGTTCCTATAAAAAGTAACTTTTATGAGTGAGTCCTTTTATGTGTCCATATATATATATATTTCCTTTGAATATATATATATATATATATATTTATCAATTTTGATTAAATATATTTAGCTAAGAACCATCTCGATTACGTCAGTTTTCAAACAACAAAAAAACCCTTCGAAATAGGTCTATTCGTTCAGGAGCTACTATGCCACAGGCAGTCCCACAGATGCCACAGACAGAAACTTATGACACCCCTCTTTTTTTGTCGGTGAGAGCGGCAAACTTACGAGAATTGGAATCCTAACTAATAACCAGTCAATTTGTTTATGTTTTGCGAAACTGCAATGGCTGCACCATTGCAGTATCGCAAAACATAATGAGAAATTTTCCAATTTCCCTCAGAGGGATGAGTTGTTCTTGTTTCTTTGGTGTCCCGCTGTCTAACTAACACCAATTAACACGATCTTACCTGAAACATGAAGTCGATTAAAAAAAAATGAAATTGGCAGGTAGTTTAATCAGTCGTAGTGTCTTTGATTTCGTTTTGATTACTTGACTGTTACTTAGTTTTTCTTGTGCTACGTGTATATACCTAGGTATTCTATTTGTTTGATATTCTATAGCTATTTAGAGTTAGTAAAATGTTTAAGTTGTGCCTGCTTTTAGAATAAGCAGAGTTAAGAATGTAGAGTTAAGTTTCACGTTAACATTTTTTTTTAGCATAATTTTAGACGCTTTTATTAAGCTAATGAATTATGTTTTTATTTTTCAGAAAAAAAATACGTTAAACATAATTATTGACAGCCGGTTTAGTCAAGTGGTAGTGATGCTACCTCTTGATGGACCGTTTTGGATTTGATTTCTGATCTATGCAGATGTTTGTATAAAAAGCAGATGTTTCTTCTCAGATATACAATACAATACTCTTTATTGCACACAAAAAAAACATAAAACATAACATTAAACAAAAACAAATGTTCATGATGTAGTGTACAATCCGGCGGCCTTATTGCTTTAGAGCCATTTCTTCCAGGCAACCGGGGGGTGAAGGAACCGATACAGAAGGTGAAGCGGTAGACGTGCAAAGAGTAATATACCTTATACATATCTATACCTAAATATATAACATATACATATACACAAATAAATGATGAAAAACTTTAAATATTACATAGATAGGTGTTCGTGACTATCTTTGTGTATGTTCCAAAGGACCCACGACACAAGGGAAAACCTTAAAGTGTTAGCGTTAAAAATTATGTACTTTCTTCTAATAGTCGTAGCGTAGCAAATGACAGTATCATTAACCAAATATCTAGAGATCTTAGCAGACATCAGGCTAAAATCAATAAAGCGTGAGGATGAGAAAAAAAAAGCGTGGCTAAATCTAGTATAAAGCGCTCACGCACGTCCATTGTGCGTGTGTGCGTGCTCTGCGCACGCAGATTGGCGCAATTAGCGGGGGGCGGGGCGCTGCGTAGACATCCCCCGTCCCCCTCACACATCTACATAAACCTCAGGACATGCAAGATGCAATGCAACACTTTTATGAAAACTGCACAGTTTTATAGCTCGCTCTTTGAGAAAAGTAAGCCATAAAAAATGTCGGAGATTGCTAATCTCTTGTGAAGTTGGTAAATACGACATTTATAGTCTTATTTTGTAGACTGTAGGGCTTATTAAGTTTTGATACTCTTATTATGATATTTAATAAAGTAATTGATACTTTCGCAGTTTGATTAGCGCAATATGACAAGCAATGAAAAAGCGATTTTTCTGTCTTTGAACTACTATATTAAATTTAACTCTTTATCACTCAGTTGCGAAAACGTCTATTAATTTAATGCTAATTTAAATTTCATACTGTCACTTTTCATCTTGTTGACATAAACAGGGACGGTATTACATTTAAAGAAGCTTTAACTGTAATGACCTTTTCTGCAACTAAGCATACTTATGTAGGTATCTCAAATCATTTTTTATTGCTTACTAGCTTTCCGCCCGCGGCTCCGTGTTGACTAGGTACAGGTTATATCTTGCTCAACTGTAGGATAAAATGTAGCCTATGTCCTTTCCCAGGCTCTAATCTATCTCTGTACCGAATTTCATCAAAATCGGTTAAGTAGTTTAGGCGTGAAAGACGGACAGACAGACAGACAGAGTTACTTTCGCATTACTTATAAAATTCGTAAGGATTCTTTGTTACTTATAAGTAAGTAAAATCGTGCATTTATTCCTTTCAATTCCAATGTCTGTTATCATATTTCTATGTCAAATACATGTGCTTTAAAACAGCTAAAACAACTTCTGTAACTTTAGCAATAATCAAATTATGTTTTCATTTTCAACACATTAGGTAATGTTGTCTTTGCGTGTTAGGCGTTGTTAAAATTCTCCCATAATGCGAACGAGTCGTCTCGATTCGAGTTAAATCGAGTATCGCATTCGATGAACACACTGCGGTGTTCGCAATTTAAAATTAAAACGTATTCGAAATTCAAAGTTACATATTTATTATTTCCATACAGGTGAGTGGAAAATTGATGTAAATTTTCAGGATTTTGTTATTCGTCACTTTCTTGATAATGTAGGTACTTATGTTTGAAGTAACTATGTTTTATATGAGTCAATACCAAATATGAGTTTGGATTGTGAATTAAGTCATTGTTTCCTGAAAACCAGGGTCCTATTTGAATAAAACTTACAATTATAAATTAAAATAACAATTCGAATTACATGACAAAGATATTACTCTCACAACTAATATAAATTATTGTAACCATGTCCCAAAACCACATTGTAATTGTTTTTTACATAATTGTAAGTTTTATTTAACAGTTCCCAGACTTTTCATTTCATAAAGAACGAAAGCTTAAGTATGTGGGCGTTGAATCAGTACTACGACGAACTTGTTCAGTTAATAGCATTACCTATCCTATTCAGTTATTTTAAAACACAGCATACCTGGCATTCTAGATATGTTTGAATTTTCTATATCTTCGTAAGTGCACCTAAATTGTTGGCCATAACTACAGGCGAGTTTTGTTGGTTGCCTAGAAACTGCCAATTCAGTGCCTCCTTATAAGGGAGCCAGCTTATAACGATCTAGAAATAAAATCGACGCCAGACAATCCGTAAGTTGCGTTCACATCGAACGAATAGATGTTTATTTTTGTGTAATGCCTGATTCTGTTGTCAAGAATGATTAAAAAATTTAAGTAGAGATTATTAACTGTTGATATTTAAGTAGGATATATGTAATTTTTTAAATAATTTTCTAGACTGATGACTTTAATTGAGTGACTCATAAAATAAGGGAAAATAATATAGCCAATCAAATTCTTAAAAAAAAATTAATAATGAGTTCGTTCTTGACTATAAAAATAAAGATTGAGTTTTACACAATCTAAACTCAGCTTTAGTTATAGAATTTTGCTCTCGCTTATACACAGCGGTGTAGCTATGTGGTTGCAGGCGCGCCCTCGCGGAAATCGAATTCCGCGTTACCCGAACTTTCCAGACAATCCTTCCACCGAATTTTGTCGATTGTACTGTGAGGTATCACATGTTGGACTAATACGTAGCGGCACCTAAATGTTCCAAAAGTTTATTTAGTTTAGGATCTCCAACAGTGGAGTCATTACATTAATACATGTACATTACTGCTACATTACTGCTGGTTATTTTCAAGAATGTAAGTATATTGACGGCCGGTTTGGTCGAGTGGTAGTGACGCTGCTGCCTCTTGATCGGCGGGTCCTGGGTTCGATTCCCAGTCGGGGCAAATATTTGTGTAAAAAGCAGATGTTTGTTCTCGAGTCATGGCTGTTTGTGTCCGTCTTTGTGTGTTCCAAGGGACCCACGGCACAAGGGAAAACTTTAATGTGGGCCTTTGAGTGTGAAGCGTTTTTTTTTTTTTTTTATTTACTTACATTTTAAACCCTCGCGCGATTCTTGCACACCCGTGTGTGCAGGATTTGTATCGCAGCGCCGTAAACAGCGCGCGACGGGACATGCCATGCAGTGTGTGGTTTTTGACAGATTGATTCTGTTTGACAGCGAGTTTCAAACTACATCGATCGTTGGTATCATTTGTTAATTTTAAATTTTATAGAATTAAAATCACAAAATAAATCAGCCTTCTAGGGTTTTTTAATAAAATATAACTTTTAAAGAGGGGGAAAGTTGTTCAGTTTCTTGGGGAGAATCATCTCCTAAGTTTCACTAACTGATTTAACGTAACCTACCAAACTACAAACATAAAACTATTCTAAAATCATAATTTTTTGCCGTGTGGTGATCGGTTGAGAATAACACCACCCCATCTCTTTCTGTGGGTGTCGTAAGAGAAGACTAAGGAAACACAAATGAGACCTGCCTCCTAGTAATCCATCCCAGGCAACGACACTTCATTTTTTTTCTGAATCTGAAGTGTCGTCCTATGGTCTCATGCGGTGTGGTAGGCTCTGTAAAGGGCCATCTGATTCACGACCACCCTCCTACCGAAGTCCGACGTAAATGTGCTAATGTAATTCATAATATTGACGTGTTCAAGTATCATTTTATATGTACAATGAAATAAACACTTTTGACTTTTGACTTTTTGACTTTTGACGCCAAACAGCCTTCTGTGTTCCGTCGGTGTGTGTAAGTACCAGTGCCTTTATAAGCATTTACTGGGTTAACTCGCTCTATCGTCGACCTCACCTTTGATCTTTATGGTCAAGATTGAGGTCAAGAGTTAACCCATCTTATAATAAAAAAAATAAAATTATAGAGCTGCAGAAACGCCCAAACACCTAGTTGCAGAAACGCCCAATAAATTTAACGCTACTTTAAATTTCAAACTGTCATATTTATGGAAGCTTTAACTTTAATAAACGTTTGCAACTGAGTGTGAATATGCTTTTTACATTTAGTTACCAGCAGGCCAAGTACGATAGTGACAGCGCCGCGACAACACCGCGGTCCTATGTCAAAATGTCAACATTGACATTGCCATAGGGCGAGCAAGCATTTGCGCGGGACCCTCGCGCAATCAAAGTGAAGTTTCAGCGTGAGCCGAGCGCGAGTTTGTCGTTATCGTGCTAGAGCTGCTGCATTCAATAGATACAGATATCAATGTGTGAATTAAATGGAAAGTGAGAGATGTCAGATGACAGATGACAGTTCTGTCACCAGCAGGTAATTCTCCGTTAATTCCCACGTATTTCAGTGGGCGAGTCCCACGAGCCTCTTATCTGTCTTTATTTTATTCTTAAGATAATTACTGGGAGGTGTCGGAAATTTTATTTCTATTATACAGAGTTTTCTTATAAATCTAAACCTGATGAAAAATTACCGCTCGTAGCCCAGTGGCGCTCGCTGATCTCAACCGGTCAGTGAGGTCAAGCAACGTACACAGAGGCATTGAACCTGATGGGTGACCAAAGTGGCTATTTATCACGAGTGTTTCGGAGGGCACGTTAAGCTGTCGGTCCCGGCTGTTGTCGATTGACTACAGTCGTTAAAAAAAAGTCAGAGGCCATTGTGCGGTTTGAAAACTCTGACACCAGGGTTAGCGAAGTTCGCCACATACTTGACTGTACCTAAACGATAAGTTGAAGAAGAAGTTACCGCTTTTTGTTTTGGCCTTAGTTTGATTTAGTGCTAGCGTAGCTAGCACGGCATGCGACAAACTCACGCGTCATGCCACTCTAATGACAGCAAAACTTCACTTTGATTACCGCACAAAGTATTGTTTGCCCTCTGGCGTTGTCATGTTGACATTTGAAGATTTGTTTTTATTTAATCTGTCTATAATTGTAAAAATGTTGTTCTTTTATTATATACCTTGAATCCTTACTTTAATATTATAAATGCGAAAGTAACTTTGTCTGTCTGTTCGTCTTTCACGCCTAAACTACTGAACTGATTTTGATGAAATTTGGTACACCTAGAAAAAAATTTAGAAAATTAGAGCCTGGGAAAGGAGACTACGTTTTATCCCACAGTTGGGCATGATATAACCTGTAGTACACGCGGGTGGAAAGCTAGTATTTAATAACTGAACAACCATGTCGTACTTACATATAAAGTGATTTTAAATTAGTCACAGAAACAGTAGGGTGTAATTATAACGAATGAAACTGAAAAAAATTCCCCAAGGAACACATATGACATTCTCAAAAAAAAAAATTATACTTAATATTTCGACTTATGTTCTTCGAGTACAGTTGTTCAGCTTTGTAAACTGATTCACATACTTATAAGAAAATTATATCCCATACAAAATGCGCTGTATGCTGATAAAGTTTGTATGGGAGCTTTCGTATTTTTTTTCGTATTTCGACCTGTGTTCCTTGGGGAAGTTGTTAGGTTTCATGGACTGATTAATCACCCGAGAGGTTGAAAGAGAGATACCTAAAGCCCTGTATAAAATTGAAGGTCTTGACTCACCAACTCATCAGTGCCCAGCCCAAACCTTTGGACATAGAAAGCTGAAATTTGGCACAATGGTTTCTTTTACAAAACGTAGGCAAGGAATAAGGAAGAATTTTACAAAATTCCCACGGCAACGAAGTCTCGGGCGTCCTCTATACCTAGTACAATTTTAAAACGTTCCAGAATATCAGAATCAAAAGTGGCTAACCGGTGCAGGAGCCGTTCACGATTAATTAAGTCAAAGCCCGTTATCCATCAGAGCGCGCTTATTGGCCGTCACAATACATTTAACAAGCGCCCTCCAAGAAAAAACTCTGACGCAATCGCAGCACTATTATACTAACTGGCTTAAGCGTCTAAATTAAAAGAATCGAAATTGTTTATTTGGTAACCTTTTTTTTACCTTAGACTAGCTTTCCGCTCGGGACTTCGTTCCCGTGGGAATTCGAGAAAATCATGTACCCTATGTCCATCCCGGATAATGTAGGATTCTAATGGTGAAATAATATTTCAAATCGATCCAGTAGTTTCGGAGCCTATTCAATGCAAACAAACAAACAAACAATCAAATCTTTCCTCTTTATAATATGTGCAGATTTTTTTACCTTTTTAACCTTAGTCTAATTCAAGTAAACAGTGGTAAGGAGACCTTTTTAACCCCTAACAAAAAAGAATGGTGTTATAAGTTTGACGTATTATCTGTGTGTATGTGGCATCGTAGGTCCTAAACGAATGGATCAATTTCGATGCAATTTTTTTTGTTAGAAAGCTGACGTAATCGAGGTGTTTATCCATACTAATATTATAAATGGGAAAGTAACTCTGTCTGTCTGTCCGTCCGTCTTTCACGCCTAAACTACTGAACCAATTTTGCTGAAAGGACCATGGGCAAAAATATATGGACTCCGTCCCCACCCTCCAACAGACCTTTTGTGTATGTCGTTAGTTTCATACGTATTTTTAAAGAGATTATTAGCTACGTTCAATGTCAAAATCCATGGGGTTTAGGAATAACACATAATTATAGATTGCTAAAATACCTATCGGTTTATATTTTTATATATGTCCTAAATGTATACCTAAGATGATAAATATGAATATAACAATAAAAATATTATGAATATGGTATTAATCAAATAATAATTAAATAACATACTGTTACTTTTGTTATCAATATTAACATTAAAGTAATATTTTCCCAGAATATCCCACACATTTGAGGGATGTCGCCATAGTAAAAAGACAACACTACATTGATATCTTTCATTTGAGATACATTTCAAATCTGTTGGTCGGAGGGGGGACGTTTTGTCCTATCGTCCTTTGGGAAAGAGATTGATTAGAGCCTGGGAAGGGACATAGGCTACATTTTATCCCACAGTTGGGCACGTTATAACCTGTAGGCCACGCGGGCAGAGCCGCGGGTGGAAAGCTAGTTGGCTATATTTGATAAAAATTGGTTCAGCCCATTAAAAGTTATAATTAATCGAATGTCGGAAGTGACACAAAATATTTCATTTTAGAGTTATAAATAAGGAAGATTACAGTACCTACAGCCGCTTCCAAATATTGTGTAATGATAAAAATTCTTAACTACACATAATATAAAAGTTTTTTCGAATTCCGTTCGATGCATCGTAATAGACCTAAGAAAAACAGTAACAGACAATCGGGCAATTTACAAACTTACCTAATTAGGTCAGCAAGTCCCATGCTTTCGTGTTAAGGGTACACCATCGATTGCACAGGCGAAGCTCCAATTCCAACAAAGCGCCAATAAAACTAAAACGTTGTATTTTCTATTTGTTTGCCGCTCGGGTATCGATTTTTCTAATTGTGACGGCTCTACCACGCAATTTGTTTGTAGTTCTATTTTAATGATGGAAAAAACTTCTTTAGCTTTTTAACCCCCGACTAAAGAGAGGGGTGTTATAAGTTTGACGTGTGTATCTGTATAAGATGGTCCTTAGCTTTATTTGATCCAAATTGGTTCAGAGTTAAAAGCGATGAATAACTGGGGAGATACGAAATTGTTAATTTTAGGATTATATTTCAATACTAGCATCCCGCGCGGGACTTCGTTCCCGTGGGAATTCGGGAAAATCACGTACCCTATGTCCATCCCGAATAATGTAGGATTCTAATGGTGAAAGAATTTTTCAAATCGGTCCAGTAGTTTCGGAGCCTATTCGATGCAAACAAACAAACAAAGAATCAAATCTTTCCTCTTTATAATATGTATAGATTATTATTTCAAACGTGGAATCAGAATCTGAAATGTTCGAAAATAACAGTTCGAATTTCAAAGGATCGTAAAAAAGAACAATTTCGAATCAACTCAGCGACAGTCTTTTGTTTCATATTAAACATGATCGACTCATCCCTGATTTTCCAAGCTAATTAATGTCCAAATATGCTGATGTCATGACGATATACTTAATACAATGGGTACACAGTTCCCATAGAGTTTTTTTTCTAATCGTTCATTATTAGACTCGACATAAAAAACGCGGCAGGCTCGGTCGAGTGCCCCCAACGCCGTTCACTAAGAACTTAATGTATTCATTTTGCTTTTATACCTTTCGCGTGATTAACTTTGATTGATTGCATCCAAATATTGATATTTGATATTAAAAGCGACAGACAAGGACGGAATAATAGAAATGTAGAATGAATGAAAGAGAGGGGGGTAACGTCGTTCGCATGGTAATGAGCAATTATTGCGTTTGTGACATGATGTTCGGAAGCGTTACTTTGAAATGGATATTGCAAAAAATTGAGGCGAAACGCTGGTTCTTGTTTTTTATTGGCGTAATACACCTAGTTCCCACAGTATAGAAAACCATTTAAATAGTTGTAAACCGTATGATTAGCAAGAATCATATTTATTTCGGCTTTTTTATCGCATGGGTCATTTGAATCTGAGAAGTTCTGTTTTTGTTCTAATTCATCGCATATAGATTCTTATCAAACATATGATACCACAGACGGATACACAGACATACATATACATAGACACACACGTCAAACTTATGACATTCCTCTTTTGTCTTTTTTTCCAAATCATATTATGCTTATGATGTTCAGAAAGCATACTAAAATTTGCATCAATTTATCAAACTTCTAACAATGCTTCTATTTATACCATTTTAATGCCCATATCAAATTCTTAAAAAAAAACGGATTGACATGTGGTTATTTAATTGTCTCTGCCCAATTTAAAGGTTGTGGGTCTTTACGGTCGATTGCAGTGTTGAAGGTGATGCGGGCCGAGCTTGATGGATGAAGGTAGCCCTGGCACGCCGCTGGAACCACTGGGCCCGTACGAATTCCAATAACTACAAAAACAAACATGCATCTCATAAAACCACTTTTTACATATTGTAACTCCTATCTCTTCAGCGATAAGATTCATAATCGATGCTTCCTCATTTCCTGAGCGGCAAAAACAAAGTGGTTTCTTCCGTGGATGAGTCGGTGGTTTTGTCACGATTTGTCATACACAACCGCATGGTTATAAGAATCTGAAGTTCAGGCGGGAGTTATGATGAAAATGTCATGGGAACGTTCGTTGAACTATGCCGTGGTATTATGTTGTAATTAATGCTCGTGATGTATTAAATAGAGCCTTGTTTTAATAATTTTTGGTTTGAGATTTCAAAACTTCATTCAGAATAAGGTCTGTAAAATAGCAAAATCGTTTTCCGCCTGGTACTTCGTTTTCGTAAGAATTTGGATCAATTAATGTAACCTATGTGTTATTTTTATGTCTAAGCTGTACGAGTATTACTGCAAAGTTTCATCAAATCCGTCCAATAGCATTTTCTAAAACATATCAAAATCACAAATAAATATCTCAAAAAAACAACGGATTGCACTCCGGGAGTGCCGGCAGAAGTGAAAACTTGAAAATTAACGTTGTGCATTAATATTTAATTTATTTTTTTCTATGCTGACACCGGATGACATCTTGACTTTTGCAGTTTTAATTTCCTATATCTATTAAACACCCCTCCGCCTTACGGATTTTCGATCAGGATCACGTGACAAACACGTGACCCTGACGCGAGTTTAACTTTTTTTACCCATTTCAAAGTGCACAAGTTTTCACTTCAATAACAATTATATATCTACCTGAAAACTAATCACAATAGCACCTTGTTTAGCCCTTATATTCCGTTTTTCATAACATAAGGTAACGCATCACCATGACCCAGGATTGGGTAGGTGTTAGATATAATGAAGCAAGGCCACTTGACCTCTGTTACCCTGCTAACAGGGGAGGAACCTGATTAGAATAACATTACTCAGAAATAATGTATGATTCCGTTACTCTATATTCGCAATTTTTGTAATGTTTTTCAATGCAATGTTAACATTGTTAAGTACTTACTGGTCCATTGATAAAAGCAATATTTTACTAACTATCTAGTCTAGTGCCACAAACTTATCTTAGAACTAGAAGAGTTTGCGGTAGGTAGACCATTAATTAAGAAATATTTATCGGTTCACGAGTCATTGGTTTCTGTTAGCAGCATTACGTATTCATTCCTTTAATTACAGCATGTAATTCATTATTCTACAGATAAAGTAAATTGAACTCTACCTACTTCAAATAAGGTTGACAGTAAATATGCTGCATTCCTTAAGTAAAATACATCGTCAGCGTTTTTGTACTATATATAAAAATGAGGTTTTTGCGCCAAAAACGAGCTTAATCGCGTGATAAGTCAAAAGTATAAAAAATATAAACGGTTTTGTGAGATTTATATTTTCATTAATGCCATAATTTTTGGTATTAAGCGCTGTGTAGAGGGCGTTAGCGTCGCGGCTGTAGAAGCCTATTTTCGCAGCACATTACAGAGGATGAATGATTTCCTGGCCTGCCATGATTTATACATGCTGCTCTGTTCGGGCTACCAACAACAAAGACTCATTATGCTCACCGTCGCAGAATGGACACTCGTTTGACCTCCCCCTTGCAAAGAAAACGCGGCATTTATCTTCTTTTGTTACCTTCGAGACACGATAGCTATCGCCTTGGGTACTTGAGCATTATTACTTTTTGATTTCGATCTATGGTTAATGAAAGCAAGGATTAGAGGGCACGGACATCGCTAAATCATGTACTTATGACAGTTTCGTTAGGCAATACATATGTGCTTAGCATTTGTTTAGTTTGACTGATTTTGAGATAGTGTTATAAAAATAGTGTAATGGTTACCAACTCCACCTGGTACATTAAGGAAATTTGTATTTATTTTTTATTTTTTTATTTGTATTTATCCTTACGAATCAGCGACAATACACTAGCGTCCAAATAAACACTTCACATTTTTTTATTTATAATATTTTACTTTGAGATTCATATGTCTGTTTACATTTATTTTATTTTATTCTTTGTTTGTAATGCGAGACGGTTGCACGGTCACTTGCCCTCCATTTTTATTCTGTTGAGATTCAAGTAGCTACTACAACAGAAGAGTAGGTAAATGAATTTGTAGGAAAGTGTCTGAGCATTTCGTGGAAATCGCATTATCTCTGCCTCCACCCTAATCTAGAACTACATGTTAGTGCGTACATCTATCTATACATATGAAATTGAATGTCCTGACTCACCGACTCATCAAAGTATAGCCCAAAACCTCGGGCCGAGAAAGTTAAAAATTGGCACAAAAGTTCCTTTTATAATCTATACAAGGAACAAGGAAGGATTTTATAAAATTTCCATAGGAACAAAGCCCGGTAATCCGTTAGATAGTATCATAGTAAAATTATTACGTTAATCCATTTTTAAAATAAACAATCACGTCGACCAAAAAAAAAAGTCATTTTTAAAGTGAATTGGATAGTATTTTAGTCTGTTTTACTTAATTTGTCTCATTTTCTCTCAATTGTACAAAATAAAATCTATTGGAATTTCTGTTCTAGCACACATCAATAAGGTCTAAATTTAGTTAAATTGCCTGTAGGTACATATATATTAATTTGGTTAACTGCCTGTACTTCCCTTTGACGTTTATGTACTACTAGACAATGTACAGGTAGTTCAAACAATGACGATGTGTTGATTTATGTACTTCTAACAATGGACATACATTTACATAGTCATAAAGTACATGCGGGTATGTATAAGATTACCTATTTGAAATTCGAGACGTCATGTGATGAGAAACACAGGAATTATTTCGTTTCGTTTTCGTTAGAATTTAGTCACTTCTACTTTCGTATAGAACTTGTTTCAATTACATAAATAAGTATTTTAGATTCTAAAACACGTATACATCTCAATATTAGGCTTATTATTTGTTAGGTTTAAAAATATAGTTTATATTCTGGCTGTTCTTTCAATAAAATAAAATAAAATCATTTTGTTTCAGACTACATTTGTCCATATCACATAAAATAACTTCACAAAATACACTTTACAAAAGTGTATCCACCCATGTTCGTTATGTACTGGTAATAAGGTTCAAGTTAGAATGAACCTAGCCCTGAGCAAAAAATTTAAACACAGCAAGTACACTTTATACAGGTGAATATAATCACTGTTCATATTTTTCTTATTTACCTAAACAGTACTTATATAATAACATTAAGGATTTTTTTTTTAAATTGTCATTATTATTATTTTGCTACCCCTTTTTACGTCTTAGGGGATGAATTTATAGGAATTATATATTTATAGGATAGGAATTATATAATTTATAGGAATTATATATTTATAGAATTTATAGGAATCAGGTAAATTGGACGATATCCATTTTTCCCTTCATTTCAAACTTAAATTCATGCTTCGGATGAAATTTAAAGTAAGCTTTTTTAAAGTATGAAATGTTAAAAAAACACGTAAAATACGACCTCTGATTAAAATGTCATCTATATTGTGATGCATACTTTAAAAATACAATATTCGCAGAACAAATACGACGAAAATAGCTAAGCGAAGCGCGGTGCATAAACCACGGAAGTATGGGATAATGTTATCTGCAAGGGTTTCCAGTAACAATGCTAGTCTAGTAGTAGTTGTGATAATATGGGTGCGCGCGCGCAATACCCCTCATCACGCGCTGCAGGTGCATTCTTAGAGTGCATTCTGCAGTCTCGCCACTTGTTAAAACAAATATTTTGATGCTTTGAAAGTGTACCGCAGTTTGAAATGTTGCATCTTTAACTTATCTATCGGTTTTATTATTTAACGTAATAGGGAATATGCATGATTTTTTTTTAACGCATTGATTAACAAAATATGAAACAGTTGAGGTGACAAAAAGTGAAATTAAAATTAAAATCGGCCAAGAAATACGGCCGATATACGCATTTAAAACTATTAATTACGCACCGATTAGACAGAGAGATCCGACATGGACTGTGACGTCACATGTCACTACGTCCATAGTACAAACTCCGTGTTAAATAGGGATGTTGACGGTGTTTGATTTTATAAATTATTGTATGTGAAACAAAAAATAAAGCTAGAATTATATTAATATCCGAAAACAGTATTAAAATTGGTTTATAAATGAACAAGTTATTAGCATTTATATTATCGTAAGGACTAGCTATCTCGTTATGTGGGGAGAGTTAGCTATCTCGTTTTTACGTACGCAAACAAATGGCGGTGACGTCACATGTCGGTACGTGCATCTCTTTTTCGTTGTTTGACAGTTTCCCCCTCTATTAAAATTTAATAGCTTGTAACTTTTTCATTTCTCAATATTTTAAAAAAAATATTTCGGTTTTGGGTTTTGGATTCAGTTCTTTTTTAAGATAAACAATAAAAAAAATTAGTCAACATCCCTAATTCGCTAGAAAGAGATAGAAATAAATCTTCGAAGGCTTATATCTTTTTTTTAATTTCATAATTATTGTAAAAATAGTTTAACTAAACTGTTTATTATATGAATGAGGATTAATTTTTTAAATTAAAAAAAATCATACTATTTCCCTATTGTGGGAGTAACTTTATTTGTGACTGTGTTTAGTAAAAGCTTTCGGGGTAGTCAATAAGAGCTATTTACAATAGTTCATCTCACTAATTTTGGACCTTAACGACTATCAGGAAAGTTGTACCTTTCGATTTTCACAGGCATATTTATAGGTTTTCTTTCTTTCAGTGATAAAGCAATAACAGGAATGATTTATTGAATGATATTTTTCTCACATTTTTGTGTTGAGCATTATTACTTTAAAAATTTATTTTTGTTATTTTCAGCAACAATTCAGTAATTTGATTAGCTTTTATTATTTAAATAGATTCAACTAAAATTTATTTTCATCAAACAAAAGATTTCAACGCGTTTATTTTTAATTAAATTTTATTTTCGTTGATATCCAAGTATTTTTTTTAAATTTCGCTTATTACTGCCCACCATTGGGCAGAGGTTTTCTTAACTGATGTTCTCCGTTTTTTACAGTCCCTATATAATCAATTTACCGTAACTAAGCGAAGAAAATATTGATAAAAAATTTCAATTTTGTAAATGTTATATTCTTGAACTGTAATTACTTTTAAATTTTCACAAAATCTGTTACAAAAATTTTCACAAAATCTGTCACCTTTATGTGACTGGTAAGTACACAGTACCCCTCCCCTTCATTCCTCCTTAACCATGCAGGTTAGTGATTCTGCTAATCAATGGCGTTTCAATGGCATGCTGCTGGTGACTATTTTATCCAATCAGGTGGCGACATTGAGTTCTAACGAAGTTTCATACATTTTGATGACAGCTACTTTGACTAGCTCCGCCACCACCGCCTAATGCATTATTAAGCTGTTAGATAGTTTGCAATATCTAAATATATAAAAGGAGAAACTGACTGACTGACTGACTGACATATCAACGCACAGCCTAAACGGCTAAACGTAGGCACTTGAAATTTGGAAGGGACGTAGCTTAGGTACCGTAGAGGTGCACTAAGAAAGGAATTCCCAAAATTCCCACGGAAACGGGAATTAGCGGGAAAATCCTTTTGTATGAAAAATCTAAACCGTTTAAGTTAGACGCTTGAAATTGGCATGCAGGTACCTTAGTAAACTTAAAGCTTAGTTGCAACAGGATATTGCACGGGAACGGGAGTTAGCGGGAAAAAACTTTTGTATGTAAAAATCTAAATCACGTAAGATAGATGTTTTCAATCTGTGTACTCTGTACAAAAAAAAATTAACACGCAAACGAAGTTGCGGGCATCAGCTAGTAACGGATATAACTTTATCTTATGACTTTCAAACAGCTGAACTAATTTTAATAAAACATAACTAAGAACTACCTCGGTTACATCAGCTTTCAAAAACGGTTCATTCGTTCACGAGCTACGATGCGTTGGTGATCGGTTGAGAATAACACCACCCCATCTCTTTCCGTGGGTGTCGTAAGAGGCGACTAAGGAAAAACAAATGAGACCTGCCTCCTAGTAATCCATCCCAGGCAACGACACTTCATTTTTTTCTGAATCTGAGGTGTCGTCCTATGGTCTCATGCGGTGTGGTAGGCTCTGTAAAGGGCTGTCTGGTTCGCGACCACCCTCCTACCGAAGTCCGACGCCAAACAGCTCGCTGTGTTCCGTCGGTGCGTGGGAGTACCAGTGCCTTTATAGGCATTTTCTGGGTTAACTCGCTCCATCGTCGACCTCATCTTTGACCTTATGGTCAAGATTGAGGTCAAGAGTTAACCCATCTTATAATAAAAAATAAAAAAATGCTACAGAAAAACACAGATACACACGCCAAACTCATAACACTGCTTTTTTTGCGCCGGGGGTTAAAATGGTCATCGTCGTCATTACACTGCCATTAAAACGCCAATTGGCCTTTTTATAATTCGAACGGAATTACCGGGCACGGTAAATTTATTTTACCATTGTTACCCCCTATGTTCCTAATGTCACTAAAGTCAATTCCGTTCGAATTATAAAAAGGCCCATTGATTAGCAGAATAGCTGTCCAATAGTCAATAAATAACCTCTTATCAGTGCTGCAGACGGATGATGTAATTCACACAAACTAATCAACCACACAATCTTGTACTACGAGTAGAACCTGTATAGCTAAATTGAATTATTATTGGTCAAAGGTAGTTTATTCCAAGTTGTAATTGAAGTTTAAGATATTATATTTATTGACCTTTTTACTGTAAAGGAATATGTCTGTATGTAAACACTTTATTGCACATAATAAAAAGCACAAAACAAAAGAGATGGATACAAAGAAAACTATATGTACAAAGGCTGAATACCTGAATACCAAACATATAAATAATTAGTAATACGAGTAGTCCTACTAATATCCTTACTTCCTCTAATATTGTAAATACGTAAGTTTGTGAGAATGAATGAATATTTGTTACTTAACCCTGGACCCGTCGCGTGGGGTCTTTGAAAGCCCGAGGTTTAGATAAACAAGATTTTTGGTATATTAAAACAATTCCATAAGTCCGACTTTTTTGACATAACACGTCAGTTTGCGCTCAGCGCTAGTTCACAGCAGACGTGTTTTCATATTTTATGTGATTGTTTTTGTTTGATTTATTTTTTCAATGTTTTGTTGATGACTTAACTGTCATTTAAAATTTATTTTCTGTAAAGTTTCTTATTGTGTACAATGTATATATATATATATATATATATTTAAAATATATCATATTCCTAGGAAATATTTAATTTAGAGGCTTTTAAATTTTGGGGTCTTCTGGGACTCCACGCGACGGGTTGCGTAATTTTAATCGCGCGACTGGTCCAGGGTTAATAACGAAAATACTACTAGACGAATTTTGACAAAATTTAGCAGTAATATAGCTTAGATATCAGAAAAACTCATAGGCTACATAATTTTTCCAAATTCCGACGGGAACGAAGTCCCGGTCGGAAAGGTAGTTAAGTAAACAAACATTTCGACGTATTAAAGATCTTAAATCTAGTATTTGTTTTGTTGAACGATAGTTTAGCTATCTCTGTGATCCGTTGAAAAACCTGCCCTATTAAACTTCATTGAACAAGTCGATGAAAAAAGTAAGCCGCTTTTAATTAAAAGTAAAACATTAGATTATGACTTAGCAATGCGAACGATTTTGTTCAATGCCATAGACCGTGAAAGAATTGGAGGGTGTTGTAATTTCGATCTATTAATAAATATTTTTTTTTACCAGTCCATATACGTCCCCACCTAGGAGCACGGATCTCCCTTCGAAACACGAATCAATAATTAATAAATTCAAGTCAAAATCTGTTCTAACAGAAAATGTTTGAATGAGTCCCGCAACACCCTGCAAAGCACCCGGGATGCTTTGCTCTATCAGAAAAGCAATCATAAACTGCTCAGTTTTACTTTCAGTTTCATGCTTGTTAAAAAGAGAAAATAACGAAATTTGTAATTTAATTTTTTTTTACTTCAAACGTAGACTGTTTCAGTTTTTATTGAAACAGATAACAAAATCAGATGGAAGGGCTTGCAGAATTTTTAATACTGGTATAACGAAAAGCTGACTACTACCTCTCACCATTACACCTGTCCGTCATCGAAGTGTATGAATTTCATAGCATTAATAATAATAAAAACATACTATTATTTATTATATTCATGTTATGACCATATAGTGCATTTAATACAAGTATAAAAATTATTCAAGCATTATTGAGAGGTAATTAAATTTATGGAATTATACAACAAACATTTTGTTTGACCTTTGAAAATATTTCCTAGAATTGACGTCAACGCACGAACCTAATCTGTCACTTTAAATTTTGTGATTTATCGATAACTGCAAAGAATAACCAATAGATAGCTAACCCTATTTGCAACGAGTCCCATTGCCGGCCCATAAACTCTATACGACTCATTACACATGGGGAAAATTATTTATAAGAACTCACAATAAGCTGAATTTAGGAATGTGTGGATAGAAATGCAGCTGTATTGTTCTGGACTAGGAGTGAAAGAAAAACTTAGAGTGTACTAGCTACCTACTCTTGCGGTAGCTAGGGTTTTGCTGTATAATGGGCGAAAGGCTGAACACCTCTTTCCATTGTGCAACTTGTTCCATCTGATAACCCTCACAATTTACGTCAAACGTGGCATCCACTGGTTCTGGAAATACTGATGCTCTGCCTACCCCGTTAGGGATTATGGGCGTGAGCGTATATATATATATATATATATATTGTACTGGGGTATGCAAAAACCGCAGATTACCACTTGGTCCGATCCAAACAAATCTCTTTCTCTAACTTTGTGTTGGGAACTCTTCCATATATGTATGTATTTTAACTTTTAAATTTTATGGTATTATATCTTGGTTGAAGTTTCCAGATAAAAATGTGAATAGCTTTGTCGTTTGTAATTTTGTTAAATTGTAAAAATCCTAATTAAATATATAAAACACAATATATTTCAGTATAATTGTTTACAGTCAGGAGATCCTCGGAGTATTTCTATAAGGATTATTCGTGTCATTCATATTTATGGGATGCGGGACCTGCTCTTAACACAGCCTTTTATTGGGCCTTTTTATAATTCAAAAACGGCACGGCAAAATTGTACTACCATTACCTTCTACATACTAAAGAATTTTGTAGTTAGGAACATAAGGAGCAATCATAATCCAAATTTTGACATACCGTGCCGTGCCGTTCGAATTATAAAAAAGCCCATTGAGTACTTTACCTACAACTGGTACAGACAACAGCACATTTGCGTAAAAAAGCTGATCGCTATTACAAACGAGATTAGACGTTAAAGTCAAAATGTGCAGTCTGATGAACTGTCGTGTGTCCATTCGCATAGAGTACCTGTCAAAAGCTCTTCCAACTGAATTCGTATCATAATATCTAACCATCCATACACGTACGCGTTTAATAATCCCTAACAAGGTAGGCAGATGGTCATGCGGCTCTAGAACTACTAAAGAGTTATTAGATGAGACAATAGTAGGTTGAAGAGGTGATAGGTTGTCGTTCTTATCACCACTTAAACGAAAGGAAAACAAAGGTTGTCATTGTCAGCCTTAAGGCCACAGAGCACGAAACCCTATAAAGTCCCACTTACTGATTCCTACAGTTTTTTTTATTATTTTTATTATAAGACGGGTTAACTCTTGACCTCAATCTTGACCATAAGGTCAAAGATGAGGTCGACGATGGAGCGAGTTAACCCAGAAAATGCCTATAAAGGCACTGGTACTCCCACGCACCGACGGAACACAGCAAGCTGTTTGGCGTCGGACTTCGGTAGGAGGGTGGTCGCGAACTAGACGGCCCTTTAGAGAGCCTACCACACCGCATGAGACCATAGGACGACACCTCAGATTCAGAAAAAAATGAAGTGTCGTTGCCTGGGCTGGATTACTAGGAGGCAGGTCTCATTTGCCACAGTACGCCTGGGAAGAGTTAGTAGCTGATACATGCTATAAAGCAAAGAAGATAGCCCACGCCTTTATCTCCTATCACACATCCAAGATTGCCAAGATCATTTTTATACTGCTTCATAATAGGATCTGGTCCAGTTGTGTTAATGAGATATAGACAAAAACTGGATCCATTGTTACGAAATAGTTTAGAGGTTGTTTCTGTAGAGTGGGATTAAGTTATAGGTTATTGACGATCCGTGAACGAGTTAGACTGCGTGTACAGGGACGTACTCACGTTTTTACCAAGCTTGTTAGATTTTTGTAAATTGCTTCGTGTCTAGACGACTTTTTTCGAGTATTTAAAAATTTAATTTATTATTTTATAGCCAACTTTACAGCTTGTATTTTACATATTCTTTATTTAAAAATATACTTTTTAAGCCAATAACATTTGTCAGCTTTTTAAAACCGTATAAATTGAAACAGTTAATACTTTAAAATAAGTGAAATTCCTACTACTGCAATGTAAGAATTTCATCAGTCAGGTCTCGTTTAGTGCCTGAATCTTTGTGAATGTTAACTATATTTGATTTAATAAATTGCGTTTCCGTAAATAAATATTGTATCCAAGTTATTCAGTTTCTGTGATTGATCATGACACATTTTTTTTTGCAATAGTCTTTATTACTATTTGTAGATTAGCGTATGTTTTTAATTCCCGTCAAATAATAATTTTATAAAATAAAATAAGACGCCTATCTCTTATGACGGGACCAAACATATAAATAAATTTTTGTTTATATTTAAAAAAATGCTATACTTAAATTACCATGTGTAATACAATGGCGTGTTCATTTACTACAAATAAAATATGCTTCCTGTATCGTAGTCTAAGCGGAGTTTCATGATTTTTTTTATCAGGCGATCAAATAATAGACACCTGATAGCTTGCTAGGAATCTTTTTTGGTACATAATTGATCAGTTGAAGTTTAGATATATTCGATTAATTAGTTTTACTACCGAAAGGCAGAATACGTGCTCGCAATTTATTGGAAATGAGTTTAATGTAAGAGTTGATATTGAAACGGTTGCAATGACTGTATTATGGACAGTATAATTATAATTAACTGATCAATATGTTTGCGTTTATATCATGAATATGCATCGTCATGATGCAAATGTTTCCCGATGAATTTGATTGTTAATTGTTATAACATTATCTATTGAAAACCTAACATCATTTGAGTAATATTGATTAGTTACCCTTTGGACTTACTCGTATCTACGTCATTTGATTATTTTTAAGTCCTACATGAACATGAGTCACTTAATGAGAAAGTAATTCCATGTTCGCGTTTATCAATATTTAATTAAATAAATCAGAATATTATTAAGCAAGTTAAAAAAAACGATCTATTGAGTGACTTTTAATTAGTAAGCGAAAATTGGGGCTGTGAATCAACCCACGAAATAAAAAAAAATCCCCAAGGAGCATAGGCTGAAAACAAAATGTTCTTTTCTTCATACAACTTGTGTATCACTAATCAGTGAAAATTTACATTTGTATGTTAAGTAAAATTTTTTTTTAGAATATCAATTATATTCCTACGGGAAAGTTGGTCAGTTTCATATCACCCCCTAAAGTTTCGCTAACAAATTTTAACTCACTCCATACTTTAGTCGGTAACTATGCCAATTAAAATTATCAAGTAGCTTTTTTACACTTTCGTCAAATCGATACGTGAGTCATCGTATAAAGACGAGTAAGCCGCAGTCCGTGCCTGTATTTCGGAGCCTTATTTTTCCGATACCGTAATGCGCGAGTCACGAGCGGTTATGTAAGCAGGCTGCTGGCTCTCGTCATTATAGGCATTACCGGGCGCACAGCTTGCCCATTGTCAAGATTGTGGGGTCAGCTAGACCCCTCTACGATCAACCAACCTCTAATTTCGCAAGTATTCCTATAACCCAATAAATCGCTAGTAAAACAATTTGCGGGAACAAGCTCGGATCATGTCTAATGGTAGGTAGGCATCGTGACCAACGCACGGTTATTAATTATGGAAATTATTATGACTAGTCATATTGTGCTCATGTCGTGTCTAACGCTGGTTTATGGCAGCTGTTGTCATGATTCCGTAGGTATTTGTGTTGCCTTCCAACTGTATGGAGATTGTTTTCTGCGGCATAAAGCTACCGTTGAATTTATTTAAATATACGTCTCTTAAAACGTCTAAAGCTAAAGGTGTAAAACATTTCAAATGGGCCTTTTTATAACTCGAAAACGGCACTGCAAAATTGTATAAGCATTGCCTTCTACGTAATAGTAATACTAGAAGCTGAGAATATTGGGGGCAATGGTAATTCAAATATCGAGTGCCTTGCCGTTTCGTTCGAATTGTAAAAAGGCCCGTTACTTACTATAATCATATTTACAAATTAAACGGAATGGGACGAATTTCCGTTAAAATGATAAAAGGCCCTTTGAAATTAGTTAGCGAAAATTAAGGATGTCAATCTGCCCTTGAAACTGAAAAGATTTCCCCAAGGAAAATAGGTTGAAATATGAACAAAAAAAATCTTTATTACTCCATACAACTTTTGCAATAGAAATATTGCACATTACAATACAATATACGTAATGTGTGATCAGCTGATTTTGATTTTTTGAGAATTTCTTATAGGTTCCTTGAAGAAAGTTGTTCAGTTGCATATGAAGAATCACCAAAAAGCCACTAATAAAAAAATAAAAACTACTTTTATTTAGACTTGGTAAAAGATTTCTATATGTAAAATTATTCCAAGTACGTATTTCTAAAGTAAGTGGTTATTAGTCCCACGTATCCGCATCTTGAAGTACTCAGAATTCGTCTTGATATAGCACAGAGCACTTATTACACTCCTATAATCCATCAGAGCTAACTAGACGACTTCTCTTAGCTCAAGCGCTTTATAAGACTCTACACTTTGTGAGTTAGCTAAAGGAAAAGTTTCAGGATGAAAATGTTTGTAACATCACTCAAACAACGCAAACGCTACACACTCCAAGACTCACCCTAAGGTTGATCCCTTGAGATACATACACACAAAGACAGACACACCTAGGCTTGAGAACAAACATTGCTTCTCACATAAATATTTGCCTGATCGGGAATCGAATTCATGAACCATTGATTCAGAGGCCGGCATTATTGCCACTAGACCAAGTTTTCGGAAGTAGATACATGAAGTCACACTCTCAAAGGCTCTCAAAGAGATTTCTAATCGTACTCTTTTGGGACTTTACCCGACCCCACCCGAAGGATAATTTTCCACGTTAAAAACGTATGAGTCACCGACATCAATCCCTACAACAGTTCGCATAAAGTAGATAAATAGTATTTTTTGCAGACTACAATGCCTAGCAGATAACCAGAAACGAAAATGTCACTCATTTTTTAGATGATGTATTAATTTGTAGTATTTTTTTAAAAAAGCGCTAAATAATTTTCGATAAAATTTATATGGAACCAGTTCTGGAGTATACTCTTTTGAACAAAAAAAGAATTTTGAAAATCGGTCCATAATCGGCGGAGAAACCGGTGAACATACATAAAAAAAATACATACAGTCGAACATAGAACCTCCTCCTTTTTTAAAGTCGGTAAAAGGGAAAGCAAGCACGCAAATTGTTTGTGTTGATCAAGAATGGCTTCAAAGGTCACTTTGTTGATTTCAAAAATTACATTATAACATGTGACTTCCATCTGAGCCTCTTAAGGGTGAAATTCTTGACGAACATGATCAGAACATTGAGAATTAGATTTTTAATTTGCAATTCTGATAATTTATATGATTCAAAGATCCGGTTTGAATCACAATAGGTACATCCCCGCCCTCTTACACAATATAGAATCGTAAATTGAATCATTCAATCGCTAACTGGTCCATCAGAATGAACTGACGACCAGACGTAGTGGAAAGACAGGGTTACATCTAGGGTCCTAAGCGCCTAGGGCGAGATTTAAAGTTGCGCCCCCGTTAGAGAACATTTCATTTTCCATACCGGCAAGTTGCGTAAATGCGTAGGTAAGAAAAAGATCTTAAGGAACTGATATTTTGTTTTGATCTGTTTTGTCTGAACAGTAGTTTAAAGAACATTAAAGCTAGGGCAAGTTAGGATTAAGTCGTGTTTGGGCATCTAAATATACCTCTTTTCCCAGAGTGACAGCACTTAAAATTCTGTAAGACTTTGATCGACATGGGTATCATCAACTTTTGTCACTACCTGCTCCTTATATGTGTGTAGAGCGCAACAGATAGATGTACTGACATACGACGCCGATGACGTTTCGAAGTCTCGTTTGTAGACTTACAGAATGAGGCTCAGTCTCATGTTTGCGCCCTAGCAGCCGCCTCCGCGGTCATTCCCTAGCTACGACCCTGTAAAAAGACTCGAAAGTACAGGTTGCGATTGCGCGGACGCCGGCGGCGAGGCAAAGGCGCGGCGCGTTTGATCTCGCAGCACAAGTGTAGCGTGACATATCCCGACGGTGGCCGCGGTCGAGGCACAACGGGATTTTTTTACGGATCTATGAACTCTTGAGTACATATACCACGGTGGTATGACGATCATCTGACATTACTACGTCTGGTATGTGCTGGTCGTCGCTCGAGTAGGTACCCATTTAACTATGCTCTATAATCAAAAGAGCTATAAAAGGACCATGAACTTGGTCCGTATAGGTCCATGATCATCCTTATATTTTATTCTGAAAATTACGTTTTTTTAATGACAAAACTGGTATGCTACAGTAGCTTATATTGAGAATTGTCAACGGGATTTTAGTAGCCGTGGCTTTTCAGCTCTGACTTCCAATCGCTCGGGAGTCAAGTTTTTATCATAATATGAGTAGTCCATATCTCGAGAAGACCTATTGAGTATGTTACTGTCTAGCCCCCCAAAATTTTCATGGGTCGAAATATAATTCTTTTTTTTTGTTGTTGTAAAAACGCCTCTTCTCACAACGTGTGCGATCAGTTAATTAGCTGGAGTATGGGAAGTCGAAATTTTTATTTGAGAATTTCATACAGGATCCTTGGGAAAAGTTATTCAGTTTTATGAGCGAAATCACCTCCTAGAGTTTCGTTAACAAATAAAAAATAAAAATATAATTAGCAGTTGATCCTATTTATATGGCCTTTTTTTGCCATCAAGACAAAACTGGAGATACATTTTTTAATAAGCTAGCTTATGGTAAAGTATATGATACCATGACTCTGCTATGTACTGAGGATTCACTCATTGTTTTTTCCTGTTTATAGCTCATGCTGGCTTCGAGGAAATTCGTCGGGTTTCTTAAGTCACGTTTGTGTGTTCTCGAGTATGCAAGGTTATGTTAATTCCTACCCATGATTTATAATTTTATGTCTGAAATTAACTATTTAAATATATGTAATAATAATAAAAATAAGTTGGCTTTCTTACATTCGAAAAACTTATTAGCAAAGAGTGGCAAAGACACTGGTTATAATTTTTAGTAAAATCAAATTTTAATTATTAAGTTAATTTAAAAAAGTAAATTAAATACTAAGCAATATAATTTAAATTACATGCTGTAAGAGTGCATTGCCAGGTAATAAGGAGTAGCTATTTTTAAAAACAGAAAGTCAAGTTATACGTATTTGGAATCGCTTTACAGTAGGTAAAGCCATACAAGTACTCTTATGTTTGTTTGAGGATGTTGCCATAAGGTGGCCTCTAGGCCACGTATGATCACGCCCTTTTACCATGTCATAATTAAATTAAAGTAAATCTTATTTCAAAGCCATTTCTAAGCGATTATAGTCGTGGTAATATGAGACAAGAGTACATAGAGCCTTCTGTTTCAGGTTAAAATTAAAATGTGTCTAAATCCTAACGTCGAGATTTAACTTATTAGCTTAAACAATATTCATGAAACAACCCCTATCAATAAAGAATAAAAAAGCTTCCTTCCTCAATACTCAGAACGAGAACTCGAAACCCATTGACAGCTCGAACAATGAAAATTTATTAAAATGCAATAACAATAAAATTCGTGTCCGGACATTAGTTATGATAAGTTATTCTCCAAACGCCACTTAATGAGAAGTGATGGGTTCGTAAGAAAATAAAAATAATACCAGTACAACATGGCTTTCAATAACAATCACTGTGTTTTTGTTTTTCTGAAATTTCAACTTTAATTCAATTATTATAAAGTTGATGAGTAGATAGTGTTGACAAGGCACGGAGGTATAGTTTATGGATGTTCCAACAACGAGGCGAGTGCATTCCGTATGCAGGGCGCATGCGTTTGAAATTACATGTCCTGTATGCGAGAAGATGCACAAATTCCTTTACTGAGCATGTCGCGCGGAGGTTGTAGTCTCATCTAGTTACTTGTTATCTGTATGAAATGTAAAGTGGCACTATAAAGGATTCCTTCTTGTGTTTCTCCAGCTTGAACATAAACTTTTTATGTCATTTGTTTATGTATGTTCCTTTTAAATCGTTTGTTTGCGTCTGTCCTTAGTTGCCAAGTAGAATTTCTGCTAAAAACATGTTTCGCGCACAAATTAATTTCGTAGGCAATAATCAGAATATCGCAATTATTCTGTACGTCTACATCCAATATTTCGAAGCATCAAAGGGTTGTCAAAGTATCTCTTTCTTGCGTCATATAGATGACAGTGACAGATATCGGTCGAATGTCGGTCGCAGACTTGCAGAATATTCAACGACCGATATTTCGGAGTATCGCATCGGACGGTTGTTCAACTGTCAACGCATCTATTACCGCCAGATAGAGATGTTTTTTTTATATTTGATACTCCAAAGTAGTTATATTACGAATAGATACCTAATTTGAAAACTAACATATTTTTGCAGTTTTTTCGCTTTATTTCGTATGCAAAACCAGTTTCGTACATGCAAAACAGTTAGACATTCATAGAGCAGTTGGTTTGGAGTGGAATACACATTTTTTCCAATAAAACCTTCATCTGGGCTGTAACTACGGCAATACGTAATTCGAAACTTGAAGTTAGAATACTTGGGATGGTTTTGTAACTATATACCATTTCAAATGGAGCCGAGTTTTATGGAATTACGATCCAAAACGCTGTTGACTACTCGCGGCGATTCGATTAATTATATTTTTATCGAGAAACACACAATGTTTTAGTAGCTATCGATGTGGTGAGCGATGCGATATGGGGCTATAAATCAAAGAAGACACCCACGTTGCTCGGCTTAGACTCGGCTTAAGGGCTCCTGTCGAAACCAATGTTGGTTTGACGTGGGAATATCGAAAATTGATGTTAGGTAGAGATTCAGTGGCGTTATGTTACTTTCTTTTATTGAAGATATGTTGGTTTAAGCGTCAGGCAACGAATATCTGTTTTAAGTGGTAATCGTTGTGCGGGTTTCAATTTTAGAAGCAAAAGTTAATATTACTTCTTACTAGCAGCATCATGTTCTTTAATACCAACATTACAGGAACTACAGTTTTTATTTCTACCGTAATAAGATATTTATTGAAAATTCAATTTTTACCGATTTAGAAGGTTTTTATTGCTTTAAAATTACAATTCATCATCACCATACTCAGCCCATATCACCCCACTGCTAGGTATAGGCCTCTTCTCCGTAGCGCCAATCATCGAGGTCCTGTGCTAACCTCATTCATCGAGATACCGTCAATTGGACGACATCATTTGACCTTGTTGCTCCCCTTGGCCACCATTCTGTCATTGCCCTGAGTGTGACTGCCCTGGTCCACCGTCGGTCGTCCCTCCTAACTAAGTGTCCTGCCCATCTCCACAGCAATACCACTATCCACTTCCCTACGATAAATCTATTTTTATGACCTGGGAAAAAATAAAAGCATTAATTAGAATGTCCTAGGAACAGCTGCAAAAATATGCAAGCATCACAAGCTAACCCGGATTTATGGTACTCTCAATAGCCTCAATACAAACCGACAGCTCTTCCGCCGTGCCTAGTTGTTATTCCCGACACTGCCTGTCACATCGCTCGCGCTCGGTAGCACCCGCAATCATAAGAATAGTAATATAAAACATTATAATCCAATCACAAGACAAACCCAAGTGTGACCGCCCGCAAGCTCGATTTACCATTCGGAGCGCGCCCACCGGTCGTAAAATATTTTTGGATGTACAACACTAAAAAGAATTAGAAGTAAAATAGGCTGTGGAAGACACACACGGCGATGCCATTGTTATTTATATCATTCCCAATCGGTGGCTGAATGAATTGAATTTAAAAAATCAATACGAATAAAATATTTAAAATACCATTTACTATTTTGACCGTTGGTGTTTGCTTACTTTACTAACAAGGCCATAAGAACGGTGCACGCGGGAAATCCGGTTAATTAGTTAAAAAAATTGTGAGTGAATATTTTCGTACGCCTGACCGTCACGCTGCGCACACGCATTCTACATGATTTATTAACATTTGATACACAACAATGCACTTATGTAAACATTCTTTCTCACTTTTTGCAATAGGGCTATACAAAGGATGTTTTGAGGCAAAATGATAAATGCTTTCGTGAAAATATTTCTTAGAAATGGACGTCTAAAAACCATAAAACTGATCGGCGCGGCATTTTATCCCGATCTCAGAAACCAGTGTTAAAATCGAATCAGAGGTAGAAACAATCCGCGAAGGGAGTCACGAAGCAGTAAATAAATACTTTTAAAAGCAGACAACTCGCACTGTACCGCGTGTTAGTAGGCACCTAAAATACTCGGCGTCGATACGACGATCAATAAATTAAAATTAATTCGGCGTGCGAACGAAAGATCCGATACGCGATACCGACGCCTACATTTATCATTCGCTAACACGTCGGACATTTCACGGGGGTTACTCGATTGTAATCCCTATTCTTATGCTGTATGGATTTGGACGTAATCAGAGGATAACAAGTCTAAAGACAATGTGAGAAAGGATAAAGTGGTATCACAGTGGTGGAGGCGTGAATACGCTGCCCGCATGCGTATTGCGTATGGGCAGCTGACATCATGCCGAGAGTGCCTCGCAGACTGGACGACGCGAGTGTGACCTTGGCAGGTCGAGAAAGTTCTTACGAAGGCTTCCTGTTAGCAATATTTGCAATGGTTAAGTTGCTTGAAGCCGTGTCTCACTTTAGCGGCGAACGGTTTTGATGTTACTGATTATAGAGATGGTGATAAAGGTGGTCAACGAAAAGCGTCAGTAATGTCACAGAATGGAATGTTTAACTGTGTGTCTAATAGACATATTGAATTAGAATTCAAAGAGGTTTGTGTACAATTTGCTTTCTGATTTTAATTTTAGCTCTACTCATTAATTGACGAAGGTTAACTTGCAAAGAGATTTTATTTGTAGAGCTATGAAATTCCAGTTCATACTGTGAATCCGATGTATTATGTTCTGGACTATCAGCGTACTCCTTACATGAAAAACGAGCCAAAGTTACAAATACACGACCGGGAAATGCAACAAGGTTTTTTTCGCCAACCGTTTAACATGACCAAACATGGCTACAGGCAGACTATAAAAACACAGTGAGTTAGCAACGAAATTTCAATCCACAAAAATGAGGGGAAAATAATTGTAACTGTTACCGGAAGACGTCCCGCTGGTAAAGGCATGCACACATTAGGGTTATTACGTACATATGCACCAGTTACCAGTAGTTTATGAAAGGGGCAATTTCACCTCCAGGCACAGGGAGCACACTTTTGAACCACGCCTTACTTCGGTTTGAGGGGCGGTTAAGAGTGCCAGAGCTTTATTTTGACCATTTTACTTGTATTCTTTATTTTATAAGGAGTCTGAACTGAACAGAGCTTCAATTGTTTCTGTGGCTGTATTAGTTGGTTATGTTTTAGAGTACACTGCTTTTTAAAACTATTGTTTTATTGTTCAAGACGTTTTGTTCCCTGACTGCGACTGTTATTTATGAGGTCGGACTTTGAATTGTTCTTTTTCTCGTGGTTTATGAGAGGGAGAAGTAATTGTTGGAGTTGCTTCAACTATGTCTAAAGAACTGTTTAATTTTTTTAATTTGCCCAGGGGTTTTACTTAAAAAGACTTAAATTATAAAAATAATTCTTTCTAATTTTAGAAAATTGTAAGATTTTTTCATTTAGTGTTCACGAGATCGAGGAAGTACAGCAGCAAAAACGAATCTCAAGCAGCTGTCATCTGTCGCATAAATTTGACAAAGCAATACAATCAAAAGGGTTGTAAAAAACCGTTACAGCGAATAAACATGGTTGCATCGTCAGTTCTACCAACACTTGCAGGGCCCTGTGGCGCTGATAACATCTCCCAATGCATCTGCCGGCTGGCATGGGGCATGGGGGTTAGGGGTTCGAATCCGGCGTTTTGTCTCCACACCCGCTGTGGGAACCGTCATGATTGGTTTATGATTTGATTTAACCATCACTTTATTGGCTCCACAAACTTATTACGCCCTACTATGTTCTTACAAAAACTCCGACAAGCAAAAGTTTGTTCAGCTCTGAATACCCTTTGTTTCGCCAAAAGATATAAAGATAAACCGAAATGAGAATCCTAATTCAATTTCCGCTGTTTTTACTACACTAGTTTTGTTTTCTATTAACTCGGGCGCTTGTAAAACACGAAATCCCCAAACAATCAGAGCTTAGTAGCACACAAGCGGCGTATCTAGTACAATGGCCGAAACTTGCAGCCCTCTAATGAATAAAAAGCACCGGTGGCGGCCGGTACCACGGGACGCGATGTCGAAAGAGTTAGCGAGTTCGCCTCATTTATATAGGAAGTGGGAATTAGATTGTCGCTCGAAAATCGCGTATTCGGGTTAACGTAGTAGCGGGCAGGTAGGGCATGTGGCGAGATGGCGCGATAAGAGGAATTATTCATACGCGCGTTATCGGTCCGCCATCGCAGGGCCATTGTGAACGCAGCCTAACGCGAGGGGTGGCTGCCGGTGGTCGCTGTCAAAACGTTGTGTGCACTGGGCCTAATGTGACGCTAGTGGGATTGATTATTGTTTTATTCCGTGTCGTTTACTGTAATGACTACGCGATCGATCCCTGATTGCTTTGTCTCGGAAAATGCTTGTTTCCACTAGTTTTCATTTTCCTCGTTTATTGACCATTAACGGTGCAAAAACTAAACAAATTGAACCATTAGCAGTAAATGTTTTGAAAATTAAGATGTATAAATATGGGAATGGGAAGGCAGATAGCTACCTACGTGTAGGTATCTGTTTACAAAGGTACAATAAAATTTACTTTATTTGCACACAGATACATACAGTACAACAATCAGAACATAGAACATAGTGTACAACAAGGCGGTCTAATTGGTAGGTAGCAATTTCTTCAAGTACATTTTCAGATAGATTAACATAATCTTTGAAGTTCTGTTTATTTCCGTATATTACTCATAGATTTCCGTATATTCCGTATGCTCCCCACTTAGTTTATGACGAGGTTCCGATCTACGGGCGCTGATAATCGCCAACTGATAATCTATACTACTATCGACACCTGGATCTACGCGATGCGGGCCCCTATCTGTACTATATCTACGCTAGTGTAAACAAAAATAGTTCTATCTCAAGATTTTTTAAGAAAAAAATGGAATCACGTTTATTTTTAATTTGTCGATTATCAAATTTTTTTATTGTTTCAGCTTTTATATTGAGCTGGGAGCATCAAAAAAATTCTAAATGCTAATTTAAGAGTCAGTTAGTGTTGCTATATCACCGTAAGATTGTCAAACCCGTAATATTGTAATTATACTTGTTAAGATTATTATCTCTCGGTACTTTGTGGACAGCCTTAACTTTTTTCACATTGATGGACTTTTTTATAATATGTATTAATGCAACCTAAACTAACCAAACCTAAAAAAGTCTAACTTAACCTAACATAACCTAACTTATACTGATTTAATGCAAGCGGCTCTTAAAGTTTCGTGAAAGTAATTTTATTCAGCAAACTGTAATGTCGCGGAAGATTATAATTTTACTATTATTTACTGTGAGTTATTGTAGAAGTACCTACAAAATTCTAGCGTAAGCTCAAGTATAAAAGAAAATAACTACTAGTATTTCGATACTTTAAATAGGTACTTATTGTTTGGACAAAAGTAGATAAACACTTCAAAGTTCAAGGCTGACATTTATAGCCATTACTTCGATTTCATATGATATTGTTTTGATGTGTATTCTATGGGTCGGTGGTCTAGTATTGTTGATTGATATAATAGTATACAATTATACAGTGGACCAACGTATGTTACTTAGTTCTTAATACAGAGCAATATACAACATGCAAGTAGTAAATGTATAAAATTGTTTGTACATGCAAGTGTTGATTGTTTGTTTGTATTAAATAGGATCCGATACTACTCGACCGATTTAAAAAATTCTTACATCATTAGAATGCTACATTATCCCAGAGTAACATAAGCTACATAATTTTCCCGAATTCCCACGGGAATGAAGTGCCGGGCGGAACGCTAGAAACAAATAAAAAATATTTGATTTCGACTATTACTGGGAGATAAGTAAATTTTTCCCTGTATTTAATACAGCTTCCTTTTAAATTGAAAAAAAATCTACTAATGTATGTTTAATCTATTTATTTTAGGCTTGTTGGCCAACAGTTAAATGAAGTGTGTCTTTTTTGTTTACTAAAAACCTATAAAAACCTATAAAGATAAAGATAAAGATAATTTATTTGTCAAACATGAGTACAGTAAAATACAGGTGAAATTGTCAAATAGAACGTGTCTTAGCATGTTTTGCCTTGCGGCGTACAAATAATAAAAATCTTATAAAAAATAATAAGTTTTTTTTTTTATATGAAGGTACTTTAAATTAGCTACCTAGCGAAACTTTAAGGAGTGATTCTCCATATGAAAATGAACAACCCTCTCAGGATATTCCCAAAAAAAACCATGTATTTCTTATTCTAAGGCAATCCGCTGATCGCTCAAATTGTATGTTTTTTTTTATTATAAGATGGGTCAACTCTTGACCTCAATCTTGACCATAAGGTCAAAGATGAGGTCGACGATGGAGCGAGTTAACCCAGAAAATGCCTATAAAGGCACTGGTACTCACACGCACCGACGGAACACAGCAAGCTGTTTGGCGTCGGACTTCGGAAAGAGGGTGGTCGCGAACCAGACGGCCCTTTACAGAGCCTACCACACCGCGTGAGACCATACGACGATACCTCAGATTCAGAAAAAAGTCAAGTGTCGTAGCCTGGGATGGATTACTAGGAGGCAGGTCTCATTTGTCTTTCCTTAGTTGCCTCTTACGACACCCACGGAAAAAGATGGGGTGATGTTACTCTCAACCGATCACCACACGGTTGAAAGGCGATTCGATTCATATTTATTTACTAGCTGATGCCCGCAACTTCGTTTGCGTGTTAATTTTTCCTTTTGAACAGATTACAAACGTTTTTTCCCACTAACTCCCGTTCCCGTGGGAATTTTACAATATCTTGTTGCAACTAAGCTTTAAGTTTACTAAGGTACCTGCATGCCAAATTTCAAGCGTCTAACTTAAGCGGTTTAGATTTTTCATACAAAAGGATTTTCCCGCTTATTCCCGTTCCCGTGGGAATTTCTGGAATTCCTTTCTTAGTGCACCTCTACGGTACCTAAGCTACGTTCCTTCAAAATTTCAAGTGCTTACGTTTAGCCGTTTAGGCTGTGCGTTGATATGTCAGTCAGTCAGTCAGTTTCTCCTTTTATATATTTAGATATTTATTCAACCTTGGAGAAAGTTATTAAGTTTAGTGGGCTGATTAACATCCTTAATTTTAGCTAAGTAAAGACACCCTGTAGTATACCAGAATTAATAACATCTTTTGTCTAACTGAGTTTGGTTTTGTAATTGTAATACCCATGTATTAACAATGTATAACTTAGATGGTAATGTGATAAATTTTAGTAGATACTTTACTGGCTTCTATGTTAATTAAGCTATTTTATGTCCAGTAAATCTATTAAATGCTGTATGTTTCCCAATTTGCTAAAATAAAACAAAACTTTCCCTATTTAATTACTCAAAGAAATTACTCGAATCCCTCCCACTAAATAACACAATCCAATAATGCAAAAAGTCATCGAAACGAAACATATGTTTTAGTGAACTGTAAGTAATGATTACTACCCGCAGAGCTCCCTATATCCCTTTGGGGTTGGCAGTGAACGCACCAATGGGGTGTCAGAGCTACCCTCCGAATATCCGTACATATGCGTCTTTCACTTACTAATGTAAATAATAATTGTAAATGTTGGTGAATTAAAATGGGGAGTAAGTTTGTTACTGTGCTGTAGTATATTATAGAATGATTTGATATTTGAATTCTTTCCAAGATAGGTAGGCCAAGTTACACAGAAAATGTTATTGATATATTTAGGTTCGATATATTGATATTACGATATATCGACCTAAATATCGACCTAAATAAATGCGACTTAGACTCTGATCTATACTTGAGCAGGAGTCGTCTTTGTCATTTTGATAATTAGAGAAAGAGACAATCAATATAAGTATAGATCAATACTTGAGTTTCCTTCTGTAATACGGGCCTAAATTTCTAATGAAATAAGTATAATTTTGATTAATTGATAGAGTTACGGAGGTTGGATGGCAGTCTATGATTACCTGTGGTTTACTAAACTCAGGGTCATGATCAAACATACCCCGAATTTGAATCGAGTCAAAGCGTCAGGAGGAAGACATGATGAATCAAATCGGCCAGTTACTCACTGAAAGAGAAAGGATTACTTGTAATTTGTAATTACTTAATTTTGAAACTCTTAGAACGAACTGAGATTTTGTTGCTAAGCGCGTTCAGCAATCATAATCATAACACATCAGAGCTGTACGCAAACAAATCACCTCAGTGTATCATCACCACTGCCTGTTACTCAAATTACTCGTAATTAATGTTATTTCCAACTGGCCTACTATTTTAATTATTCTGTTGTGACACGGCTTTTGAAATTTCGGAAAAGAGTTCCAACGCCTTTGTGTGGACGCAACAGAATAGAACCAAAAGCGATCATCAAAAGTAACTATTATTTGTTTATCAAATACGCATTAAAGCACAGAATATTCATGAATGGAGAGCATTAACAGTGAGGAGTTGTTTTTTAGGGCCTCAAGTGAAAGCACATGAAGAGTTACGCCCTAATTCGTTGTTAGGTAACTTTATACGAAAATAAATCAGTATGTAGAGGTAATTTGTCTAATCATTGTGCGAATCTTTCAGAAAAAGAAAGATGAGACAAGATACAATTGAGAATACTGAAATATCTACAACTACTTAAACCAAACTGTGGGTCCTCAGCGGCCCCAAAACTTTTTTAGTGTTTGAAGGGAGTCCCTATGGATTTATTTTAGATACTTATGTATGAGAGATTCTAAGTAAGAAGACTGCATTTAAATGCATTAGTTTTGTGTCACTCGTTTCGGTAATATTTTCATTAATAATATTCCTTATATTATAAGATATTTTATAAAATACAAAAGGGCCTTAAACCCCTAAGTCCGTCATCCGAATCCATTACAATATCCAAATGAAGATGTCGTGTGAACTAGCAGTTGTTACATACAAATGATATTAATTTAGGTAATCGCGGGGTAACAAAACGGCTTCAAATCGGGTCCCTAATGGCCATGGTTTTGGTTTGAACTGACGCTACAATGACTGGCGACTATCAGTAGATCTGTTTGATAATGGACACTTAAACACTCGTAATTTTGAGAGCTTTAGGGAGTCAGAATGCGGATGCTAATACCTTCACAGTTATGGCTCCAGATACATAATTTATGCGGACCATTTTTACGGCTCCTAACATAAAAGCGGCGAACGCCGTTAAATGATACAGTTTATCCAACAGAACTCGTATGCTTAGTTAGTAATCTAAATGACTTTATAAGGAGGTTCTTTATCGGTTAGTGGGAAAGAGTTGTTTTGTTCTAACCTCAATTTTTTCTCGTTTGCTTTATGGAATTGTGGCTATACATTACTGAACTTTCAAATCCTGAATGTTATACTTGAAAAAGCGCTAGAAGAAGATTGTTTCTTGACAATCGATTCAACACCCTTGTAAATCTTTAAAAAAATTATCTTAAATTAGGTTGACACTTTAGATCTCCCTAGGTGTCTATGCCTTAAAACATAGTTTGGTAATGTATATTTGTTGTTGTCAGGTCGGTCGTTGGGTGGTGGCAGCGGGCAGGTGTGTCGGCCGCACTTCCACACGCCGCTACACCCGTGGCTGGAGTCGAAGGCTCTGAGTGGCGGCGCGTGGGGCAGCGGCTTCCAGCAAGACGCGGCGCCCAACGACAAGCCCCTCTCCCCCGCCCAGCACCACCATCCCCACCCCCTCTTCTCCTTTCCCCCCACCCCACCCAAGGACTCAACCCCAGATTCCGTAGCAGCCGCGGCGCTGGGCCAGCAGGACTACCAAGCGGCCGTCGCCCACGCCACCGCCATGAGCGTCGCCTTCATGCAGCAGCAACAGGAGCTCCCGCTCTGCGGTGACGTCAAGCCCATGATGGGCGCTCCTCCCAGCAAGCAGCGCGAAGGTGCGCAGCCGGAATGCCCTCAGGAGAGCCAGCCCTCTGGGGAGTACAACGCGCAGTACAACGCCGCCGGCGGCGACTACTACAACTACCAGGGGAAGGGGTTTAGCGGGGCTCAGCAGCAAAACAAGCCGAGACCCAACAAGACGCGCACCAGCGCCGGTGAGTGAGGCGAGCCCGAACAGCACTCCGCACCGCACACCACCCGCGCCTCTTATCCGACCACTACCATCGCATCACCCGTCCTCCACAACCACGAACTATAAACACTAAATCGCCACAAATCGAATTCTATCTGCCGCAGCTTTCACTAACGAAACTGCTAATCAGTTAATAAATCAAATACTGCAAGGTTCGTTAATCGAGCCTTTACAAAATGGCTGCCACGATAGTGGCCGCGTAATTAGAATCTCAGAGCAGATTGTCTCATCGACATTGCGATTTATTAATTCGATAAACGGAAGGAGATTAATATTTAGCGAGTGGCATTGTGGAATAATTGTGCGGGTGCGATGTGGTCGGATAAGCGTGGCTCGTATCTTGCACTGGGGTTGTGGCGCCACACGATCACGTAACTAGGCGGGACTAACGCTTTACTAACTGTTCATGGTGGCGGTACTAACGCACTTCATGTTTTATGTTCACAGCGCAACAAACCCCGAACGTTTCTAACACACGAGATTTTGCCAGTCTAAATAGTTGTCTGCTTTCACAGCATTCGATATTCTCATGCGCATCGGGTGCAGTTCCATTGTGTTCCGGGACATGTGAACGCGGGCTCTCCTCTGATGTTGACCAAACAAGCCGCCGCCGGTTCTCATTACTTAATTGCGCCTGACTATTGTTTTACTTGATAATTAAACAAACGCTCTTAAGTAGATTTCCATTACTTTTAGAAACAATTGTCTAAATTAGACAAAATTGCTGAGTCATTAAATTATAATCATGAAAAGAATAGGGTATTTCATTGGGAATGGACTAACAAAACGCGATGAAGAAAGCATGATCGTGATAATTTTCAATGACTTATTTTATAAAAATCTTAAAAGGTAAATACACGTTTAATTGAAATATACACCGAGAATTAAAACAATGAATAACAATATTGAACGTAGTTACAAGATTTCATTGATATACAGCTCATTAACCGCTAAATATCAATGTAAAGTTATTCTTATGGCAGATATTGTTCGGTTCGACCTTTAGATCTCGTATTGTTCCAACCGCAAATTGGTTGAGTTTTCGCAATAATAACGAATAGCTGCATTATTATACATTTTAAACAACAAAGAGTTACTCAACATTAACTGTATTAACACCGCATTATGTGGAATGCTTTATTTTACATTTAAAAATGTAATTATAATGTTTCATAGTGAGACTTTGACAATGGCCGGGAACCTATTGTCTTTTCGCGAATAATGGATGAGGCTCTACATAATACATTATACAGGATGACTTTTTAAATACGTTAAATATAATTGAATTAAATAAAGCTACCATAAATAAGGCGGCAATTATGTTTGTTCAATATTTCAAGTTTCTACCTCGGATTAGCATGCGATCTCACGAAGATGTGAAAATTTCTCATCGGTTTAAGTCGTGTTTATGTAAGTTGAGAGAGACGTTCACTATGTAGACGCTACTTAATAATTACTTACAGATTAGAAACAGATAAAATTTCTAGAGAGTTACATAAGCTGACGAGTTAATTTGGGTACTTAAGACTCTTAGTGAAAAACGTAATTCCGTTGTTTGATAATAAAAGTTATTATTTCAAACTTGATCACCTATCCACTTTTTTATCGAGTAAAGTAAGAGACTTAAGTTAGTTAAACGTGACTGTGAAAATGGAAAGGTACAACTTTGGGGATAGTCGTTAAGGATCACAATTAGTGTGATGAGCTATTGTAAATCGCTCTTATTGACAATCCCGAAAGTTGTACCTGTTGCTAAACACAGCCACAAATAAAATAAACATAATCATTCAAGTACATAAAATCAAAAAAATTATAATAAACTTTACAATATTAAAACTTCAGTCTTTTACCAAATTCAATTTCATTTACAATCAAAAAGTGTGGAGTAATGCAAACATTTAACTAAACAGACTGTGAAGTTTTACTTTTACAAATTAAAATAGGCCAAAAAACCACTTCTTTTATGTAATATCTTGAAAAAACTGACAATAAACTTTCACTATAGCATCTGTTCTTTTAAAAAAAAGACAGAAAACCATGCAAATTAATCGAGAAGTAAAAAATTCCTAATTTAAACTATCGTCAAATTTTATCAATTCAATTTCTTCAATTGTGGCGATTGGGCCTTTTTATAATTCGAACGGCACGGCACGGCACTTCAAATTTTGAATTATCATTGCCCCTTATGTTCCTAACTTCAAAAATCCGTAGTAATGTAGGAGGCAATGCTATATAATAATTTTTCAACTCACTTCGTCCGTAGAAAACGAAGCAATGCAACACGAGACGCCATATCGATTCTTGAACCAATTTACACACATTACGCATCGTTAACTAGTTTTTGTGCCAGCGACGATAATTGTAGTAAAAACAACGACTCGAGTAATTGGAAATTGACTATTAGCTCATTTATTTAATTAAAGCCGTATGTGTTACATTGTTTGTTAAGATTTTAACCATTTGCAGGGCTATTAATCTTTCTATCACGTCGTGAACTGTGTATCAACTTATCTATGTGAATCATCAATGGGAGGTGCTTGAGATATGAATAAAAGTCAAAATAACTTGTTCTAAAGCTTATATAATAATCTTAATTAGGTACTTCAATTTAAATTATAGATGTGCGTACTCGAATTTTTTTTTGGGCTTCTGATATTCATTTTCAATGGACGAGATTCCAACGAGTTCATATGGCGAGTAAATTAGAGCCAAAGCTTCACGGTACTTATTTTTTGGAGTAAAAATATGTTTTTTAATAATTCCTGCACATCCGTAAATCTATATTGAAGTATATTATGTACTTAGGAACGCATGTCGCCAAATTATTATAGGCACAGAATAGACCGTGGAAAAGACTACAAACTACAGATCCATGCAACCAACAAATAACTCTAAAATAATAATACCACCGTGTCTATAGTCACCTGTGTCTCCTCTCAACTACTCTAAGGTAGACTGGAAGAGATCCCTCCAGGGATAAGTCCGCCTTTGCTATTGAATTACCTATAAAATGTTTTGTATAACACTGTTTTTGAGCAATAAAGAATTTACATACATACATACATAATAAAAATGTATAACCCCCGACATTTATCCATTTAATCGTCTTATAAATCCTAAAAGGCTGTATCAATTTTGATCAAATATAGCTAAAAACCATCTCGATTACGCCAACTTTCGAACAAAAAAAACCGCATCTTAATCGGTCTTTTCGGTTCGGAGCTACGATGCCATAGACAGACACACAGATACACACGTTAAACTTATACACCCACCTCTCTTTTTTTTGGGGGTTAAAAAACATCAAAGTCGCGTAATCTTTATAAAGTACCTTATAAAGGAAACAATGAGCAGTGACGTCAGAACAAAGACATTTAAGTACTTTACCTGAGTTTATATCGCGTCCTGAATCGCGGAGCCGAACAGTCTGTCGCGGTCTAGACAAATTATTGAATCTATTCCGCCGTTTGCATAAATTGAGGCTATATACGATGATGTAGCATGAAATAACGGTAGATGTCTAAGTTGCTTACCAAGCAAATACAAAGGGATCATTTGGAAAGAGTGCAGAGGAATAATTTCGTGCTATAGTTAATGAGTGAATAAGTAAACGAATTATTCTGTAGAATTATTGAATTTTAAAATATGTACAACCTTATCATAGTACTTTATCTAATCGACCGGTTCATCACAAAACGTAGTAGTGCCAACCACTACACTGTATTATTTGATTATTAAATTGATTAAAAATTGATTATTGATTATTAAATAACAAAAGAACAATACTCGTAGCGTATACAAACATTCTGGGGAGTCGTTCTTTTACTACAAAAAAGATGAGCGAGACACTTTTTCGAAAGCATAGTAACCCTCTATCAGGAACATTATCTACCATTTTTTCCTACTCCATCATTGGTTATAGCAACATATTTATAGCGCTATAGGTTGGCTGGTAGCAAGTTCCTTGGTGGAAGCAGTATTATGATAATGCAGTCCGCCGGATGTGGCCCATTCCATTGTTGCGATCGCCTGACCTCGAGCCTCCGTTCTATAAACCAAGACCTGAGGAATTAAAGCTTTTAACTCTATTAATACTCTAGGCCGTTTATAATCATTTTTCTTGACCTAGACTTGTTAAATTCATTAACCCGAGGTGAAAAAAAAAATCCAAGCTTTTTAAAAATTAGGGCTTTAAAAAAATAAATTAGCTTCCTGTTTCATAAATAAATAAATAAATAAATAAAAAACCTTTATTTTACCATGCAGCACACAGATACAAACATTTAGACGATCACAAATGACATAAAAAACACAGATTTAAAATAAACAAACATACATACAATATAAACAGATTAATTTGCGTATGGATGCTGCAGTAAGTAAAAAGGCCTGGGCTCAGCGATTTTTTGTCAGTCTGTATTTCAGACTGGCAACACTGATTTTCAGCCCTCGCCACAACACTGATTTCACAACATGTTCCATCTAATAACCCTCACCATTTGTGTCAAACGTGGCATTAAGTGGTTTTCTAGAACCACTGATGCTCTGCCTACCCCGTTAGGGATTACAAGCATAAGCGTATGTATGTATGTATGTATGTATGTGTTCCTGTTTCAGTCTTCCTTGGTTGAGATAAGAAGTCTGTGTTAATTTGCTGCCTACCGATAAAAACAACCTTGACAGGATAAAAATAACCTTGACTGGTTAAAAAACTACTTTTATAATTTACTAGAGAATGCCCGGCTCCCGTGGGAACTTTGAAAAATACTGCGTTTATTCCTTGTCTAACTTTGAAAAATACTGCGTTTATTCCTTGTCTAACTTTGAAAAATACTGCTTTTATTCCTTGTCTAACTTTGAAAAATACTGCGTTTATTCCTTGTCTAACTTTGAAAAATACTGCGTTTATTCCTTGTCTAACTTTGAAAAATACTGCGTTTATTCCTTGTCTAACTTTGAAAAATACTGCGTTTATTCCTTGTCTAACTTTGAAAAATACTGCGTTTATTCCTTGTCTACATCATAAAAGGAATTTGTGCCTTAAAGATGTTATAGGTCTCTCTTGCCATCTCTAAGGTAGACTGGAAGAGATCCCTTCAGGGATAAGTCCGCCTTTGCATATATATGTAATATCTTTTGTATTAGACTGTAAGAGTTTGCAATAAAGAGTTTACATACATACATACATAGGTCATTATATATTTTATTCAATAGAACAGCGAAATAATAATGTTTAGAAGTGTTAATACAAAATCGATTGACGACGCAAGTGGTACTACCAGACCACGCGGTTTGGAACAGTACTATGCGGACCTTTTGACAGATCGGTTTCGCGCCTAGTTTGGGAATATGTGTTTTTGCATAGTAATTATAAAATATCAAATTAAAATGTCTGTGTAACAAGAAAAAGTAACAGTAGTTATTTTAAAAACATAGTCAGATGTTGCAAGCAACAATTCGGACAGACTTGCAAAACAAATTAACTGCGTACAGTTAGCAACACAATTTGACACGAGTTAAATTAGCCCCCGATAAAAAAGGGGTGTTATAAGTTTGACGTTTATATCTGTCTGTATGAATGGACTGATTTTGATTCGTTTCACATGTGACTTAATCGAGATAGTTTAGCCATATTTGATCCAGAATTGGTTCAGCCATTAAGAGTTGTAATTTTTTAAATTTTAGAGTTATTTAAATATGATATCGTGATAGAGGGATGCGTTTGCGTTGACAACATGACTGTACAGAACAAGCCACGGATGGCCGATTGGCCGACAAGAGAAATGGAGTTCTCGCTCTTTTCATGTTATAGGATTATTTCATTACAAAAATTCTCTTTTTTATGATTTTACCAAAATATAATGACAGTTAATGTAATCTCCAACACGTTTTAGAATATGCCTACCAACTGTTAAATCTCATTTAGCATTTAAATTTAAAATTTAGAGTACAATAAATTCGTTGTGTTCAGGAACAAGTTACTAATGAACATTTTCGTGTTTCGTAGTTATATTTATGTGAAGCCGTCACGGTCTGCCGACAAACAATGTGGGGTACAATTGCAGTCAAAATTTGCATTTTACGTTGGACAGTCGCGGAACTCCAGTGATTAATTCAATTATAAAACTGGTAGAGGACAACGGACTGTGTTAAAACACTCATTAATTTAACGCGTTATTTTTTTACATGTTTTTCTACCTGACTGTTTTTGTTTGCCCTCTGTCGGCTCCCGTTTATAGGGCTAAGAACATGCACAACTCATGCAAATCAATCTATCAACGAACTAATAAGAAAATGGCAGTTTGCGTGTATAAAAAGCAACGCGAAGTACCTCATTAGCGGTAGATATGAACGACTGGCGTAATCATTGCACAGTCCACATGCACCGCGCACTACATCGCCCGTCACACGCAATTATCCCCCAGTATGCTAATAATAAATGCAAATATGAGAGCCGCCGCACTGACGGTCCAAGTGCTGTGAAAAATGGCTTCATTCCTCTCCGTCAAATCCCACGAGAAACTCCGAAATCAGGTAAAAACTTTAAACCACGGACCCACTTCTTAGATTCCCTCCCAACCTTTATAAATAACTCGGACCCAGATATTTTTCCTTCTTTTTTATTGCCGGATAGTTTACACGAAACACAATTTCAAGTGTCCTCTCTGTATCAGGAGGTGAATAAACAGCAGTATTTATAGCGTGTAGAATATTTCGTGGTTGAAAACACAATGCTCAATAAAGGAGAGCCCCCGCGCGAGACCAGCCGCTTCCATTAAAATTTTCTATTTGCATACAGGCATATAATTAAGGCGTAATAACAGCCTCTGTGGCGCAACAGAGAATAAGTTTTGAGCAATAATTTAATGGTTTGTATGCAAAATAGCCTCACCGTTACGTGTTGATGGGCCGATGCGCCGGCCGCGTCACGCTACACGGGAGCGAATTAGTCCTTCATTTAAATTACATTACCCTACTGCACATTAGCGTAATACGTGACTATGTTCAGGTTTTTTCGCTGTGGTTTCATCCAGGAGTAACGGGCTGTCTTCATCCGTTTCGAACGCATGGCTAGCTCGCGGGTCAACATCACTTGAGGCCGAGCGGCGGCGCGGCGCCGGCGTCAGCTAAATTGGTGGCGGCGGGAGTAGTGTTTTCCCCACGCGAGGGGACTCGTGTGAAAACTTTGCGCTCTCCACTTAGCAGAGAGCTCGCTCGAGACTCTCGAAAAATAAAAACCGCCCACTCTGCTACGTAAATATGGCAGATGAAAATCTTTTATCGCGGTCACGTAGCGCCGCTGCGTCACGACCGCACGTCACTCCGGGCAATAAAGAGCGAGCCGCATCCTAATTTAGAACAAACGCTGGAATTTTTCGCTCAGTTTTCGTATTATCTGAAGCCATTCGGGGTACTAGTCGCTGAACATGCACAGTTACGTTCGCAGAATATCTTTATTTGTCGTCGGAATCACGCGCCGCATACCTACTTGTTAAATAGCGAAGGAGATTGGTCGATAATAACATAGACGGAGTTGCCGAGGAAATAAAGAAATAACTCTCACAGTGTGAACATATTAAAAACACAGTTATCGCTGCGATTGAACCGGATTGAACAATTATATCGAATAGTAATTAATCAGAGATACTGCTCTCTTTAATAATACGTGTAATGTCTATGTATGCGAGGCAAATGCTGTAAATCTCTGGCGGCCCGCGGCCACGGGCACTTTCACGGCATTTTTACCAATAGAGACGTTACTATTCAAGTAAATCGGTCTAAAAGCGAGAGACACTATCATAAAACTCCGTGCGCCGAGTAATATCCTGTTATTTTTTCCTAATAATCGTTATTGGTGTTTATTTATTACAAACTTCGGAACAAATTACAGGCTTTATCGAAGCAACAAAAAATAAAGGGTTAGTCCAAAAAGTGAGTCGTCGGTCCGATCGCAATAAGTTTTCGATAAGGTCCGGGCGATTTAATTGCCGGTTGTGATCTCGTTTTACATAAAAAAGATGAATGGCTGCATTGCCTAAAGCTCGTAAAACATTTTCGGTTCGTTTAACGTATTTTTTTCTATCGGGCGGTTGGGGCACTTTCACCTTCCTTTTTACGTGGTTTGCGTATCGTTATTTATTCAGGCCGGCGGGCGTCGCGAGCCGGGGGACCTCAGTAATCACATCTAGATCCATATCATTAATAGATACAAACCGATATGCACTCACTCGATCGATATCATCTATTCGGACAATGAACTTGTGCTATACAAACAAACAAAAATGTTTCCGACCGTAGCCTCGTTAGTAAGCATTTTCCCACAATAGTTTCAGAAGTGCGTCGATACCTATAGCGGCGTATATCGGATCTCTTTAAAAAGAGGATGCAAAGGTGTAACGAGATGAGCTTCTAAATTCGATCTCGGTAAATCATCGATCGTGTAATCGAGTTTAGGGAGAGATTGTGGGCGGCGCACACGCATCCCATATGTGAACACATCCTCTCACTAACCATGCGAACGTTTGGTGAAATTGTTTACTTCAGCTTAATTAATCACGATAGCGAATGTACTTCCCCGGAGGACGGCTCAGCCTGGGGTCAGAACTTTCAATTTCCATTGCATGACTAAAGTATTCTAAACTATCGCATGCTTCTATTTAAACGGCATAGATTTTCTGATTTAGTCGCTGTAAACAAACTTGAATATTTCGAAGTTTAAAATCTATCTTTTGAATTTATTGCTTGAGTAGAATTCTTTGATTAATTCAGTGTCAAGAGTAGAGCTTACCCGTCTTGGTTTTTGTCGATGGATTAGCAATTCAACATACTTCATGGATGAGATGTTGCAGCTTGCGTTGAAAATTGTTTTAGACGTACATACGAACAATTACATGTAGCGAAAATTAGCATGTAGGTAATACTTTACTTTATAGCTCCGGTTCCGCTCTGTTTCCCGCTAGACGCTCTCCTACATTTTTGCAACAACCATTTATTTTTATAGCAATTCGCTTTTGTTGCTGTTCTGTCTTAATACATGTTAATTGCAAATTTTGATGTTACTGCATATTTCTTGTGACAGTTGATTTATTTTGATTAAGTTTTTATGACAAAGCGTGGGTGTTGGGACTAGAAAACTAGTACTTAATAAGTAATTAAAAAGTTGAGCAAGCGTAATGAAATCAAGAGGTGAGGGCGCTAGCCACTCTCATGGCTACTATTAGAACGAGCGACCTCAATGCCTATTACCTGACCAAACAATTTACATAAGAAGTACAAACACCTACTAACTGGCCAATTGAAGGGCATTTTGCATGTGTAGGCACTGACGCCCGACTTTACTTTCTCCCAGTTTTTCTTTGCGTGTTAAAAAAATCTTGATAAATATTTTTTCCTCGAGTGAAACCGCGCTTTCCCTAGTTAATTAAATATTTTACTATTTTCGTAGTAATTGCAATTATGTGGTAAAAGTTATGAAGGATGATGTAGCAATTTGTGTAACGAAGATGTTTTGTTTGTTTGCATGCTTTTAGTGAAACTATTGGTAATGTTTCTGAATGTGATTTTCTCTCATCTTCCCCAGCCTGCCAGGAAACAGGTAATTCACCCATTAACAACATAATTACTTTTTTATCATTTTCGTTTTCTTATTTGCTTATTAATAACGCTTTAATGATTCTGGCATTAAAAACAATCTTAACGTAATAATTTGCTTCTTATTTTAATTTGTTATCGATATTTCATTTTCCCATCCCTGAACAACACTTCACCTCCCCAAAAAGCTTTCTAATTTAAAAAACGAACACTTTTAAAAACCTAACATTGAAATCCTTGCAATTTTCAAATGTTTATTACCTATTTTAAAAGCTCATTCACCCTTGTTCCAATTTTGAAAATCAAGAATTCAAAATATTAGCATAGACTAACATATTCAATGTATGTGACAGAGGGGCGAGAGTGCGTGAACTGCGGGGCGACGAGCACTCCTCTATGGAGACGGGACGGCACCGGTCACTACCTCTGCAACGCATGCGGCCTCTACTACAAGATGAACGGACAGAACCGACCACTTATCAAGCCTAAACGAAGATTGGTGAGTGTAAGAATCCGACCAATTTTTAAAGTATAAGACTGCTAAAAAGTAGATAATGCAATACATGCTATCATAATCCATTTTACAGTGAATTCGGTGGTTACATGACTGCTTAATTTTGAATAAAAACAATAAAAAATAAACATGGCCGCGCGATAGCAGCGCGTTTCCGAAGAATATAAAAACTATAGATGAGCCTAGGAGAAATCAAATATTTCCATAAGTTAAATCTTATCAGCTGCCCAGTTTCTCAGTTATCTTGGTAAATATAAGAACTGAAATATTTTTAATTGATATGATCTTAAAAATAAAGGTTACTTGTTTCATAATTTTTTATGAAAGGTAACTTTATAAAGGAAAACGCCGAAAATCATCCAGCAACTCTGTCAAAAGAAGGCAGTTCTGTTTATGTTTTATGTGCCCACATTACATCACGAAATGTTTTATGAAAGTTCTCGTTCGGGTTGGCTCCACGAATACATTTCGGTGACATCAAGAATGGGTGTTGTTTACAGTTAGGGGCAGCAATAAAAAGGCGGGGCATGCACGTCTGGGCACGACACCGCATTAAGCGATCCCACAAATTGGGCTCTTAAGAAAGCTGAGCGTTTCGAGGAAAGACCCAACGGCCACTAAACTAGCCTGCATGACCGCTATAAATCCTCCAGTTAACATTTAATCTAAGGTCGGACGCATAAAAGTAAAACAATGCGACATTCGGCCGACGGCCCGTCACGTTATGTACTAACGAGTGGCCCGTGCGAGCAATTGTACAATTTACCTTAATGCTGGCCCGCAGACATAAACTAGCGGAATGGACGGAATATTTGCCTTTTGTTGGCCAAATTACGTAATGTCGGGCGTTATGGGTTCATTCTACAATGCACAGTTGTACCTACACACTTAGGATCCAGAGAGCTAATAAGGTATAAACGAACGATGTCGATTTTTCATATATTGCTGTTTTTGACTTACACCTCCATTAACCTCCAATCTAAATATATATAAAAGGAGAAACTGACTGACATATCAACACACAGCCTAAACGGCTAAACGTAGGCACTTGAAATTTTGAAGGGACGTAGCTTAGGTACCGTAGAGGTGCACTAAGAAAGGAATTTCCGAAATTCCCACGGGAACGGGAATTAGCGGGAAAATCCTTTTGTATGAAAAATCTAAACCGCTTAAGTTAGATGCTTGAAATTTGGCATGCAGGTACCTTAGTAAACTTAAAGCTTAGTTGCAACAGGATATTGCAAAATTCCCACGGGAACGAGAGTTAGCGGGAAAAAACTTTTGTAATCTGTTCAAAAGAAAAAATTAACACGCAAACAAAGTTGCGGGCATCAGCTAGTGACTGTATATATTTTTGTTGTTGTATATTTGTTACGCTATCACTCCGCCAGTTATGAATTGATTAGATGATTCTTTTTTAAATGGTAGATAATACTGCAGAAATGATCCTACATAAATTTTATCAAAACAGAATTTGAACTTTTAGAAAAAATCAACAAAAACACATGCACATTGTATCTAGATGACGTTTTGGTTTTTGGTTATCTGCCGATAGGCATTGCTGGGGTTGGAGTCGGTTGATTATAGCGTTTTTAACGTGGACAATTATAAAATAAGCAGTGTAGAATAGAATACGTTTTATTGTTCCATTTCAAATAGTAACAATCTCCGCGTTATGATTCTTCGAGCAACAAAATAATAAAAACATTACCTAAATTAACATAAATTACAATTTGTGAGACAATTCTTGCCACAGCTACTTAAGTCATGGTCGGCTTGGCTGTTAAACCCGGACGTTGTATGTGTTTTAATAAAGTGCGGAGATACCGTTAATGCGGCTTGGAAAGATTGAATTCTCACTTTTATTTTCGTTGTGGGAACCATAGACAATGGCCGCTGCGTGTTGACTAATCCTGACGCCCTGGGAGACGACCACAGGTTGTCACACTTCTTATGCTAAACAAAGAAGAACTTTATAACGTTATGATGTTGCACTTCGAGGGAAAGCTTGGTGTTATGTGCTGTTACTTTGAATGTGACAGGTGCTGAGTTTAAAAAAAAATAAAAACACTCAAAGGCCCACACTAAGGTTTTCTCTTGTGTCGTGGGTCCCTTGGAACACACAAAGACAAACACAAACACCCATGACCCGAGAACAAACATCTGCTTTTTACACAAATGTTTGCCCCGACTGGGGATCGAACCCAGGACCCGCCGATCAAGAGGCAGCGTCACTACCACTCGACCAAACCGGCCGTCAAAGTTTCTCTTGCTATCATCATACTTTCATACTATTAATTTTTAATTTTTCATACGGTTTTCACTAACGAATGGAGCGATTCAAGAGGAAGGCATAAGTATATAATTCATTCCCGAATTCCGCGAACGAAGTCCCGGGCAGAAAGCTAATTTCTAGTATAAATTAATGAATGAATTGTTTATTTCTGCTCACACAAAGCTTACACAATAATTTATATTAATTTTAAAATTAAAAAAAAAAGTATATTTCGTGTGTATGGGTTAACTTTAAATTAGAAACTGAACAGTCAAGTCAAAAAAGTCAAAAGTGTTTATTTCATTGAACATATAAAATGATACTTGAACACGTCAATATTATGAATTACATTAGCACTTTTGACTTTGCGCCTATTCGCAAATGTGCAGTCTTCCTCAGGAGAAGAATAGGCAAGAAACTCTGAGGGTCGCTCTTTTTAAGTCAATCATGTAAATTTTATTATTTTTAATTTGAATTGACTTAATATCTGAATAACTCTGGAGCTGAGCAATTTATTCCCACGGTTGCTTGTCTAACAAATAATCCGAAATTCTATAATAGCCCTTTTTACAAAGTTTTTGTTTAATTATCGTCTTAAATTTTTCTAAAGGTAGGTTTTGAATACACATGGGAATCTTATTCTAGAAGCGTATACATTGACCCATAAAAGAGTTTGTTAACAAACTTTCCCTAATATGTATAAGAAACTTATAAACGAAATTCTCGAAAAAAGATTCGACAAAAAAAGAGATAATTGTTTTCATATTTCGACCTACTCGTATGTTCCGCGGGGAAAGTTGTTCAGTTTCGTGGATTTAACTTTATGTCACCCAATATGTCCAGATTAAGCTCTGAAAATTGGCATTTTTAAATTTTTATAGGTATCCAAACTTTTTTATCTTAACACATTAATTATACATCAAAACAAGATATGAACGTGAAAAACAAGAGCATAACAAGTAAAAAATTTGCAAATGAGAACTAAACAAAAACTTTTTTATGTTAACTGATTTAATATCTCTTGTGTAACCTAATTTTTTTGTGTTGTGGAAATAAACATTTTTTCTATTCTATTCTATTCTAATGCTTTCAAAGTCAACCTTTTCTGCTCGTAGCCCAGTGGCGCTCGCTGATCTCAGCCGATCAGTGAGGTTAAGCAACGTACACAGAGGCAGGAAACCTGATGGGTGACCAAAGTGGCAATTTATCACGAGCGTTTCCGTGCTTCGGTCCCGGCCGTTGTCGATTGAATACAGTTGTTAAAACCAAGTCAGAGGCCATTGTGCGGTTTGAAAACTCTGACACCAGGGTCAGCCAAGTTCGCCACACACTTGACTATACCTACACGATAAGAAGAAGAAGAACCTTTTCTGCTAATTGGGCAACTTTAATTATAAAGTACAATCAATAAATGAGTGTGTAAGTAACACACTCAAAGGCCCACACTAAGGTTTTCTCGTGTGTTGTGGGTCAAAATGAATTTTTATAAGGATTTAGGTCCATATTACAGAACGCGACTCAGACTGATCTATACTTAAGTAGCAATCGTCTTTGTTATTTTGATAGCGAGAGAAAGAGACAATCAATACTTAAGTATAGATCAGGACTTGAGTCTACTTCGGTAATCCGGGTCTTAGACAAGTTACACTTGACACATTTAATAAGTTCACTCGTAGAGGTATGAGAATATTTTGGACAATGCCCAAGTGCCGCAAGAGTGTGTGGAGAGTAACATTGTAAGTGATTTCGGTAATAAACATGAAGCCTCGTAATTAAACAATGGGTTTCGTTATTAAATAATTGGATTAAGCAGTTTTGACACTGCTCTTTTGGCCTCACTTCACTTTATTTTATTTATCAAATGTTGTGTCTAATTTTTAGGGTTCCGTACCCAAAGGGAAAAACGGGACGCTATTACTAAGACTCCGCTGTCTGTCCGTCTGTCACCAGGTTGTATCTCATGAACCGTGATAGTTAGACAGTTGAAATTTTCGCAGATGAGGTATTTCTATTGGTCCTATAACAAAAAATACTTACTAAAAACTAGAATAAAATAAATATTTAAGGAGGCTCCCATACAAAAAACGTGATTTTTTTGCTCGTTTTTATAGAAAGTCTGTCCGAGGCTGCATCTCATGAACCGTGATAGTTAGATAGGTAGTTGAAATTTTCACAGATGATTTATTTCTATTGGTCCTATAACAAAAAATACTAAAAACCAGAATAAAATAAATATTTAAGGGGGCCCATACAAAAACGTGATTTTTTTGCCGCTTTTGTAGAGATAATGGGTTTTATAGAGTCCGACTCGCACTGGGCCGGTTTATTCACATACTTATGGTTCAAGAGGACGTTTGTTCAGTTGTAAAAATTGTTCAGGACCATTTGGAGAATCATCCTAAAGTGTTGTTCCCTAATGAAAGTCACCTTACCCCGTATTATGTAAAAAAAGCTGCGATAGCCAAAATCACAAACAAAAACTCTTATTTTCTAAATAAAAGGAATCGTTTTAATTATGTACCCACGGCAGCACGTCAGGTTATCCATATGCAATACGAAAGCCGCCGCTATTGCAAGCGAGATAAGGGTGATGTTAAGGTCAACATGTGCTGCCGTGTGTACAGGGACAACGGCACATCATGCTATCCAAAACTGTCAAATTTCTTCAATAAATTTTCAATTTTATCTCCAAGCATCAGAGATTACTATTCATTGGGGAAATTTGACAGTTTGTGGTAACCTGATGTGCTGTTGTTGAGTGATGTGTGTGTAAGTACATTAGATACTTACATAAGTTTTAATATTAAGACAGCTCTGGCTTTTTTATTTTTTATTCAATTAAAATACATACTAAGTAATTTTCTTATTTCTTTACATTAGTCAAACTACAAAACTTTAATAAGCAGCATGGTTAACGATCGAACCGTATTAAAACTAACGAATATTTAAATTTGAGTGAGTAACTAAGTACATAACAAAGTGTAATAAAAGTTTATCGCAAAACCATCTTAGAGCCACAAAATGTGGTGGCAAAACGCATTTTAATTGTAATGTGAACTACCTACTAGTTACCACTCTATTTACATTTATAATTTCATATTTGGTTATTTATTCCGGTTTGAGAAATACTGAGCACCGTCCTTGAGTTTATGGAATGGTTTGTTTTTATTGTTGCAATATTTTTTTATTTAACATGCAGTCAGTCCTAGAATCTAAATAGTTTTTTACGAAAATGAATTTACGATACGAAATGAATTCGCGGGTTCAAATCCTGGTGCGGGCCTGTACCACTAAATTCGTCTTTTCGGATTTATGTACGGATTTATAATTATCACTTGCTCAACGATGAAGGAAAACATCGTGATGAAACCCGCCCGTCCAAGAAAATTCATTGGCCAGCGTGGTGGACTATGGCCTAAAAATTCCCTTCGAGTCTCGAAGGGAGGCCCGTGCCCCTCGGTGGGGACGTATATGGGCTGCTAAGTTTACGATATAACTGTAGAGTACGTTAAAATGAAAACAGTACAATTTATGATCTTTTAAAAACCTTTTTATTTTAATTGATATTCGATATGCTATATTACAGATAATATTACAACAAAAGGGTTTTCAAAAGGCCTTCATGCCGTACTTTTGCTAAACAGAAAATTCGTAGAATAACAATAAAATTCCTAATTATTACAAAAATTTGCCATAGACAAAGTGAAAACAAACTTATCTTAAAAATCCTCCGAACACATTTCCATTTTTAAATTCTCCAAAAGGATAAAGAACGAAGTAGTGGCACTTTTATCTCAGAAGTAGATGATACCCCATCCATCTTAGGGTAACATCTCCATTCGTCGTCTACATAAAGTGCGTGCGGCGCTGCGGCCAGTTCGCGCGCGTGCATTTGTTTCTCGCGGCTCCCGCGGGTTGCAGTGTTGCCAGCGAAAATATTGCCCCTATCAGTCGTAACGCACCGCCATTTTACCCCGCAACTGGGTGCCCAGTTTATTGCGTTAAGCTCCGTTCATAACACGAGTGTCTTGCGGTATGTATCACGTTGCTTTAAATTCAGAAATTATTATACATACTTAAGTACATATTATTTATTAACCGACTTCAAAAAAGGAGGAGGTTCTACGTTGGACTATGTGTATCTTTTTTTGTTTATTTATATATACATATATATGTTGACCGATTTTCTAAATTTGTTTTTTGTTTGAAAAAGTATACTTCAGTGTGTTGTCCCATTGCTGTCACTTTATTTTAAATCACGTTTATGAATGAGGGGGTCAGTTAAAAACATACCTAAATTTTATTAATTAATTTAGGAAATATAAAGTGTTATCATTTTAAGTAAGTACTTATTTAAAGTACACTTTCAAATTTTTCTTTCAAATAAATTAAGTAAGCTTACAAAAGAAGGGCTCAAGTTATCACAAAAATAGGTTTTAAATAATATTGTTGTGCAATATCACAGTATGATAATGAGGTGATATGAAGTGGGCTGTGTTCGAGCCCTTATCGCGCTAGCCCGCGACACAGGTGCGCAAGCGCTGATGTTCGCGTAGATCCCCGCGCTTTTGTTTCCATAATTTTGCACGATACTTGCGCAATTTATGCTCAACTGCTGTGCGCTATCAGAACTAACTGGTTGATATATCTGAGAAAGGTTTCTTTAAAAAAATATAGTTGGTAGCGAAATATGTATTGAACAAGTTACGATGACTTGTCTTTAGTTGGCCTGCATTTTGATTTTGTTTGTAAGAAGAAATTACCAAAAAGATTTTGCTGTATGGCTCTGTCCTTTGTCTATCCTGATGGATGAATAAAAACGAATGCTATTTATGGTTCGAAGAACTTTTGTAAACTTAAGTTAGTCTGATGCAAAGAGATCGAGGTGATTGAATACAATATCTAAATCATTATGGTGATGATGATGCTATTATCAAAAGGCACATTTTCAACTTCCATCCTGAATTAAATTACAACAAATTTAAAAAAAGAATAAATATCTGCAAATCAAGGTTACCTCAATCGTTCTAAATTTAAAATAAATATGTTCTGAATGCAAACGATTCTATGTTTTCTATTTTGTTTAAAACTTTTATTTTGTTCCGAATTTAAATTTTAAAATACCAGTCGATTAATACTCGGAAACTGAATAGGTAAGCTTATTCGGCAAATCGCAGAAGTGAGGTAGCGGTCATAGAACTCCTCCTATTTGGCATTCATACGCCAAATACACCATTACAATGAGCCCGGTCCCACACTGTCTGCCTGATGTATCGCTATGATGTCATCATTTCATGGTACCAGGCTACCACAAGCCTTTGAGAGGTTGCCATCCAAATATTGCGTATCACACATTTAAAAATAAGTACATATTATAAAAAATTCAAGTAGTGATAGATACTGTCAATTTGCCCTAAAATAGGTAATTTGTTTGTAATTTTTTTTGTATACCTCGCTAGATGCAGCAACCCGATGACGAAGTACCATGTTTTGACAATTCTCTTAGCAACTGCTATACATATAATATTATCTCTTGCCCAGCAGTGGACAACATAGGCGAACAAATAACTATAGTGTTACATAAACCTGCTTACTGTAATATGCCTCCCTTTCTCTATCTGAAGTAGCGAGTTTTAGCATTTTCTTTTAAAAATAATAAATCTTGATGTTTCTAAGAATCCAAAACCAAATCAGCCAACTCTTGACACCAGGGTGTCCAAATAATTGCAAAAAATGCAACAAAAAATTCAGACACTGAAAAAAATGGCAATTATATTTTATGAATGTGAATTGCACATACATTTCAAAAACAAAGAATGACGAGTTAATTAGATTCGAATTATAAAATTTGGAGCGTGGTAAAATATTTTTGTATTTGAATTTGGAACGGCAGCGTTGTGTCCGTTGTCTCGGTGGCGGGACAAGGCTCAGCGGCCATCGATCACCGCGCGCCGTCGAATAAATTGTAACCTGAATGTTGGTGCAAGTCATGAGAGACCTGAGACGACCCAATAAAAAGAAAAAGGCCATCGTATATTTAAATTAAACTTAATGCTTTTAATTGGGTAATCAATAAGTTGGAACAGGCGTATTGGTTGTTTGTGAGCGGTTTAATTGCCTGACTATTCGCTGCTCGAACATTTAACGAGTATCTTTATAAAGCTTAGTTTACCGAATAGTTCTCTATGATAGTATATAATTTACAATCTGAGATAATGAATCATCAACATTTCTCGTAGCTCGACCTTTTCAACCACAATAGGCTTTCACGAAATCCACGAAATAAGGCTTAGTAGCGACTTTACATTTGATGTTGTATCACACAAATGACTCATATTGGACTCATATCGTTCTTGTTCATTGCTACTTTTGCGTCCCGGTCACTCACGACCGATCACTCTCTATTACAGATTAGGGCATTTGACAAGTTGATTGCATTGTTAAGGTACTGTTGATTTAATATTTCAAGATGGCTATCGTAATGAACTTAGACGTAACTCGTGATACAAACATTGTGATAATTTACTTACTCAATTGTGGCATATGAGATTAATTTGTTGACACGCTCCTATCAGGATAATCTGAAAATTGTCGTGTCATGCTAATTAGACTTGACAATGACGTTTGTTGTAATTCTATCTCTTGTCTATGGCTCTCCTTTGATGGATAGGTCAATGTCAAGTTCTAAAGAGTAAACTAAAAATCTAAACCACCATGGAAAGTATGGTATAATAATAAAAAAAGTAAGTAATAAAAAGAAAACTTAATCTAGACATTAAATCTGTGGATGTTAATAATAACACAAAAAATAAAAAAAAGTTCTAAAGAGTGATAGTTCGTCTCGGGAGACTCCAATTTGGTCTAGTCCTAACTCAATGATCCAGACGCTATAAGAGTGCAAGGTTTTCACGAGAATTTTTCAGACTGTGACTGTCAAAAGAGACATATTTTTACTTTAAAATTCTAAAGTCGCATAGTCTATATAATCTTTGAATATAATAAATAATAGTCAAGTATATGTCAGGTTTCCCTACAGGTAAAACCGGTAGACATTCGATATAAATGTCTCTTGCAAACGAGCAAATATGGTCTCTATTTTTGCAACTGTGTATTTACTGCTTCAATTACTAAATCTTACAAGTCTGGAAATGTTGAAAAAAATCACAAAAAATTTAGTATAAAATAAGTAAGTCCGAAGTAGCTATGAAGTTTTGGTAACCTTATCTAGAGCTAGTAACTGAAGATTTTGGAAATAATTTCTAGATATAAAAAAAGCAAAACGGTAAAGGAACCCGGTAAAGGGTTCACTTACCATATACGGATGGAATCATCCCTTAATAAAACCAAATAAATATTTTTCCTCGATAAAAGCACGTGTCTCATACTGAGCGATACCATGGTCACCCATCCTTGTGAGTGACACGCGCAGTGCGCCGGCCGCGCCACGGGGAGCACTCACATTTTTACCATTCTCACCATAGGCACCTTACTTACCTGTTACACTATACTATAACAAAATGTTACAGTATAGAATATTGATCATACTGATCATGTCAATAGAGTAATAGAAGCTTTTGTAATACCTACCTAAATATACAACCTCAAATTTCATATTCAATCCGTTCATTTTTTTGATTTCTGGTTATTTTTTTTGTTTTTCACACTTCTTTGAAGTCAACTTTGTAGAAATATTGGTAACAATTTATAAAAACTTACCTACTGTTTAATAAATACTTAACATTTATTTACATACCACAATGCCATTTAAAACAAAAGACTGACAAAATACAGTCCAAACAAATCTGAGAACAACGTTATAGCACGATAACCTTTACAGATATAAAAGATTTAACAAGATAGATGCAACAATTTCTCACTTTTCTGTCGAGAATTTCAAAAGTTATTTGACCATTTAGCTCTAATTTGTCTTATATTCAAATTACGAAAGTTTTCACTAGTAAATAGTTTATGGCTTAAGTAACAAGTAATCTCGATCAGTTAAAGAAAGCGAAAAGATCATACTCAGATATTAATAATAAGTAAAGCAATGCTATTATTATTATCTTGAGACTACTCTATGTAAGTATATCTTACATCAGTATGGCCAGCCATACTTTTTTAAATAATTGCTTTATTTCTTAACGTGTTAATATGATCAAACAAGGGACCAATTTAACAATAAATTACAAAGAGCTTTAAATTGCCCCTGACTGACTTTTGGTTTAAATAATTATTTCTAAAATTCGAAACAGTTTTTATAAGTAGACCCTGTCTTAGTCATGTGAAGTGTGCTCTCTGATTTACAGTATCCTGTGGCATCGAGTTTATTTCATTTCTATAAACGTTAAACACGGACCCTTTTTTATCCCACACCGAGGCACCGAGAAAAAATTCCACTTTTGTCAACGCCTTGATTGATACGGTAACCTTCCCTTGTTTTAGCAATAACCCAAACTCCTCCGCTTGTTTTTTCTCATCGCCTCTACATTTTTATTTGCCACGTCGAACAGGTTTGACATATCACTAAATTTTGTAAGAAAAATTACAATTCTCAGGATTTTTATGCCGGTGGCCGGGTAGCGAGAGGTGTTATAAATTATCGATTTTTTTCTTTGAGTCACCGTTCATTGTTAGAGAATTGAATGTTTTTGTGTATTTTTATAGTTTGTGCTCTACCTGTGCTAGGCGCCAGTGGCTGTGACATTTATGGCCAGGATATTGGGACTGTATTAATGTCGATATTAATAACGAGGAAACAACCTTAGTAGGAGACCATAAATTCGAATGATAGAGTGCGGGGGCTCGTTTTATTTTGTTGTCAAAATACGGCACGACATTTTTTGTGTGGTGTCTTTCTTAGAACGCGGGCGGACAGTTCATTAGGTTTATTGGTGTGTCTAATAAGCGTGTGATAGTTCAAATATTGCGTGGTAGCTTCGTTTAATAGAATAAAGGCTTGTATAAATTTAGTGGGGGACTGTAATCGAATGAGGCGGCGGGTAAGGCGATCGATTCGAAATGAGAGCGCGCGTCGATTTCACGCGCGAGCCGCGGAGAATCGATTGCTCGCAGCGAGCTACGTGCTCCCATTCACGCCAGTTACGTCACTAGCAGACTTAACCCCTGTAAAAGCATTACCTTAAGCTGGCTTTTTGTTTCACGGTCTCCTTGGAGTTGCTTTAGTTGCAGCGCTATGATATTTTGCTATTAGATCAGCCAATAGACGGCTACAAGATAATAAGAAAAATGAAATTTTAATAAAGATTTTTCTGTTGCTAAGAATGATTAAGGAAGAAATTAAAATGCATACCGACAAATAACTCAATAAAATCAGCCCCTGTGTACTTCAAAATGAAACATTCCCTTGTTACACTAATCGTTTCGCGCGGCTGCTGTTATTTATCGGTAGCCGTAGTGCCAACCGTGCGGACGTTCTCCTTGATTTAGAGCCTCAAATTGCACGGCTTGGGATTACGCCGCAATCTTCTCGATTCAAGTTCACGTGCAATCAACACTTCTATATTTTTATGTTGCGTACCGAGCACGCACCTAACTGGTCTAGCTCAGGTATACACGCGGCAAAAAATCACCACTTCGCTTTTTGCGTTGCGTCCACTTGATTTAATTTTGACTCGGCGCATTCTCAACTCTGGACACAGAAGTTCATTTATTTTTTATCGATCCTAAAGCAATTAAAGACATTAAGCAATCGTCCGAAGAGCATTAGAGACAAGCAAACTACCGTATTACGTTATAATCTGGACTAAGCCCCGACGGGAGTGACAGACGGGTAAGTGGCTGGCTACCGAACGTGACGTAATACAACACGACCAAAAGTCGATCTAATAAATAATGCGATGCGCCCGCGCTATGAACTTCCTCTGGCAATTAACATAGAGGAAGCGCGGGCTGTCATTAGCCCGTCAGCGAGCGCCAACTGTTCCGAAAGCTACCGACAATCACGGCTTACACTTCGATGTAATTAGGACGCGAATGGTTTATAAATACAAATAAATAAAAGCGCGAGGTGGCAGCCCGCAATTTAGCCTCCGCCACACCGCTGGGCTCAAATTGTCGGTTTTGGTTGTGTCTCCCTGACTAATGACGCGACTCCTGCACTCCACGGCACTGTTATAAGCATATTTAATCAGCTATTCTTAATAATTGATACCGGGAACATATGCCGCGGGATATCGAGGCGTTTGCATACCGATTTTATTCAAATGCAACGTTCGAGCTGGCATTTACACATGAGCGGTCACTTGTGTACCGCGCGCTAATTTATCATCGTGCCAGTATTGACTGTCGTCGGGTTTTTTTTTTCTCTTTTATCGCAGCTAGCAGAGCGAGAGAGGTGTTCTATCTTAATTGTTTTACTGGTCGTGTACACTTCGGTTTCCACTTTCCAATTGTATACTTTCGCACATAAATTTTTAGTCCAATTTACGCAAACTCCTCCTCTTTCTGAGTCGGCTGTTTAACGGTAGTTTAAGTTAGGAGTCGTGTACGCTAGACGTTATTTTGTGAATGGCGCGGTGTAGACGGCCCACGCGCGGCCGGTACAAGCCACTGGTGCGGGTTCACTTCCGTGTTGCAAACCTTTAGTTAAATCTAACTTGCAATTGGGCCTTGATATCCTGTTGGGTTTTAACGTGAGAGCTGAGTCATGAATTGATAAAGTGATTAGTTGGTTTCACGAATTGATGTTCCTCTTTGTTATAAAATAAATAAATAAATAAATAATAAATAAACGCTACACACTCAAAGGACCACACTAAGGTTTTCCCCTGTGTCGTGGGTCCCTTGGAACACATAAAGACAAACACCCATGACCCGAGAACAAACATCTGCTTTTTACACAAATGTTTGCCCCGACTGGGGATCGAACCCAGGACCCGCCGATCAAGAGGCAGCGTCACTACCACTCGACCAAACCGGCCGTCAAATGAATGCTATGATTGATAACAAACAAATGAAACACAGAACATTTTTAAGACTTGGTACTTTCTTCTACCTCTAAATAAAAATATTTTTTTAACTGCAATATAATAGGTACGTTTCATGATCTTATTAATTAGAGAAGGACAAGTACTCAGTTGTTTAACTCTCCTATTTTTGTACTTAAAAAGTTTCAAATCGCATTAACACTATTACATAACATACGTAAGCAAAACGCGTCTATTAAAAATAAAGGTGGTTGCACACAATACATTTGTATGTATCTCGCGATCGGTCGCATCAGTCGCGTAATTGACGCAATCCGATATTATCCGCGACGCGACGCGAGATCACCATCGATGCGATAGCCTTATCCGAATCGACGCGACAATATTTACCTACGATCATGTTTAATGAACTTCTCATTTACATAATTCCCTTTATCTGTCTATGTTTCATTAATATAATTTAGTTACTATTCGTTTTAATTTATAGCAACTTAATTTTTCAACAGGAATTTGAGATGTGATAATAAATAATATATGTCTGGCTATAAAATATTTGTCGTTCTTTAGCTGTATAATATGTGTTTTCAAAAAAGCTTAGGCAAATGATTTTCCAATAAAGCCACGGTCTGACATATTAATCAAACATTCAGTTAATATCCATAAAATGTTTCCAATACAAAATTAATAGTATTAAAACAGGTGTAGTAGCTAATCTCTGTTACGGCGGTGTTCTTACCAAGTGGAAAGATAAACGACTACTATGTATAGAGTGATCACATTGTCCGAGCGTGTTAAAGACCGGTCGGACGAGGGCTATAACGAGCCTTTCGTATACAATAGACCTTTTAGCGTCATCTGGACGCGCGTCAATCGCGACTCAAGAATGGGCGACAGTGAGTACCCCCCTTTAGGTATAATGTCCAAGTGCGATTCGGTAAACTAGGGCAAAGCTTAAACAGACCAAAGCCTGGAAGGAAATTGTTGGATGTTGACCTTGCACGGTTCTGCATATAAATAAGTGGCCGAACAATGTAATGTAGAGCTTTTGTAACAAAGTTCAATGTTCTAACGGTGTTGCAAAAAGTGTTTGCATATTTAAATCTACTTTATAATACTGCCTACCTCATAAGGATTTTAAAAGGCCTGGTCAGATTCCAGTCTCTAACAACAACTATGATAATAAAAAACAAGGCGAGGCAAAGTCACTTCGATTCGTATGAAAATAAAACATATCCAGACGACTGACGTGCGTCCGGCGTCACTTAGCAGCGCCCGAGTGATGTGACAGGCTTGCCGAACCGAATTCCTTCTTTAAATTTCAAAAATTAAAAACATAACAAAAAACAAAAACGCTGAATCTGTTCCATTGTGTTCACGTTTCGGAAAAATTTAAATGACCGAACACTGGCCGCTTTTTTGAGAATCGGAATCTTGAGTTTGGCGTTTAAATACATACAGTTTCGCGGGTTAGCGCCATGTTTTTTCCATTTTCTGCGCATTTTGGCGCGTCTTCTGTTGATTTTGCTCGATTAAACCGCGGAGGGTCCTTGTGAATAAGTTGTTAGTGTTAAAGATCTAGATTTTCGCACCTGTGACGTGACAAGGGTTAAGTGGGCTGTGTACGATTGGGTGTGTCTGATTGTAAGTCTACGCATTTAGTAAACCAGAGTTGGTCTTTGTACTGTCTTTGTTTGATATACCAAAAAAGATGACCTGAGGAAAAATTACGATAATCTTAACAGGCGTTACAAAAATTTGTCAAATCTTCATAAATATGTATGTCGTAACAGTCAGCCATATTTTTGCGACAAAAGCGGGTACGGATTCAGAATTTTTTCAAATGGGTTCTTGGGCGGTATAACAGAGGATCGATGGCGATATTTAGAGTGGCAATATGAATGTATTTATTCAAAGCTGGGGCGGCCTCGGCTAACAATGCTACGCTTGTCGCCGCTAAAGCATCTCAGGGCTGGTTCTCATGAAATTCAACTAATATTCTAGTCGTTCAAAAAGTTAAAAATCGAAATATAACGATCATGCATTGCGCTGACCCGAAAACACGTCTTGGGCTCCGTTGCGTTCTTATTCCGTACCCGTAGCTGGTGAGAAAATACCATATCAGCTGCTCTGCGAAGCTTCCCCGTTTCAGCTTAGGCAAAAATGTTTTTGTATGACTGTCCAGCTTTAACCCTCTACAGATCGCATTTCAATTCGGTTATAATATGGATTTTTTGTCGATTCAGTTTTTGTGAATTTTTCAATGTAGCGGAGCTATGGGAGTAGAAAATGAAAAAAATTCAGCCATTTTGAGAAATATTGACTCGCGAAGTCTTCAGCTTACAGAGCCACTAGTCATATCTACATGTTTCAGAACCTATTTTCTCGGGCCATGCTTTACCTAAAACCACTTGTTCAACGTGGTTTGAAAATACGGAATAAAAGTGGCTGGAAAAGGCGACATTTTTTCCAACAAGTTGTATGGAGAGATTTTTTTTTTATCGTGAAATGATCTACAAGTATGTCCCTTGTAGAAAGTTAATGTTCAGTTTGGTGGGCTGATTCACTTTTGTAATTTTCACTAGTTTAAAGTCACTAATTCGAGAGATATATTAGCTCTGTGTCTGCCCTAATGAGTTGCAACCCTATATCCAACGCCGTGAATCAGGGCTGGTACCGCGGCGGTGGTCCCCGTGTCACTTGCGCTTGCGCCGCTCCTCGTGTCCAACCCTGCCAATTTACATGCCATCTTCAATTCCACAGACACATTAGAAAGACATTGGAAAGTTATTAAAATAGATTTATTTGTATTTGGTGAATGAGCGTGCCATGGATCCTAATAAGTCGTGATGATTCTCTATTTCCAGGAAGAGATATATAGGTAGTTATATCTCAGCCAGTGTATGACCTTGTTAATCTGAGAACGACCTCTCGTTGAGAAAGAAGAGAAAGAAATAGAAATAAAATGCCAAAGCTTCTAGTCAAATCGAAATATCTCAGCAATCAAGTCCTTTTTACAGAAGCAGCATAGGTAATGTTTCCAATTAATTTTACAACTGTCATTATTTGACCCAACTATTATACGTTTCATATAAGAAAGGGACCTCAATTACCCCGTACTATTAGGTATTATGTGCTTCGATATAGCAATGAATATATACTAAGTATACTGCATTAGAATCCTTCTACAATTGCAGGCTACTTTATTACATACATCCTTGGTTATACATACTTGGTTAACGTACTTACATACACGGGAATCGAAGTGATATTATTTATTGTATCTATTATAATCGTTATTGAAAATACACTAGTGAGTGTGCTCATAATTCAAAGAATGTATGAGGTAGTGTTGGGAAAAGTGTATCGATATTTTGCTTCCCTGAAGTTATTTCATTAATCCTTCTATCAAGTGTCAGTTTAACATTTTTCTGATACTTCATTTGAATCTCGATGCCATGTATTATTTTTATGTTTTATGGATTGAGTTTTGTGGGATCAGTATTCAGTACGATCGTTCGTTCCTGGGTTCGTTTGTGTAGAAAGCAGATGTTAGTTATCGGATTAGGTGATGTGTGTCCCAATCTCAACAACGTAGGGAAACGCTACACACTCAAAGGCTAATACTAAAGTTTTCCCTTGTATAGTGGATCCCTTATAGAACATACACAAAAACAGACATGAACCCGTGACCCGAGAACAAACACCTGCATTTTACACAGATATCTACCAGTCGATCAAGAAGCAGAGTCAAAACTATTCGACTAAACCAGATTTTAGTGGGTAATATTTCTTTATTTGATATAGATACGGAAGAAAAAGGCACAACTTTGTATTGAATATCCCAATATCAAAATAAATTTTTAGCAACATTCTTTATTTTTTTATGAAGAATTGTAAACATAAATTATCGATAGAAAAAGCATCCCAACCCTACCTCGTTGTGCCGGCGGCGAGCGCTCCACTTTTGCCCACATTGCTCATTTTGCTCACTTTGCTCATTTTGCGAGGTTCGGCATTGTGTTTACCGCATTTACCATTGTTCGGGGCCCAAATAAATTGGCCTCTCGTCGTACTCCAGTGACAGGTATATTTGACTCGATTTCGGCTGATAATTAATCCGTGTTGTTAACTGGAGCGGCCCACCCTTGTGAAACATCCCAGGATTTGCCACAACTCTTTGGTTAACGAATCTAACGATTGTTAATTGGCAAATGTTTAAAAGTTGTTGGTATTTCAGAATTAGCGTTGACGTTTCGATTTACGTGTGGATGCTGCGTTTTATAACAATTAGTTTTTATTTATTTAAGATGGGCATTAAAAGGCAAAGGCCTTTCCCGCAGTCTACAATTTCCCCCTTATCGCCATGTCAACTTTGTAAGTTAAATATGTCTCTACACTAAACTAACAAATGAAAGAAACAATCATATTCCAATATATTCCGTTGTAATTTGTACCTACTTGCTATAGTGTCAATTACCATAGCTAATTGTCGGTACCGTTGAATCACTCTAAAAACCAAAGTGTTCGAAAAAAGTGCTCGTGAAGGCAATAAGCAATAACGTTTGTAAAGAAAACAATTGCAATTATCGTTCAATTAGCCGACAGAATCCACTATTCACACATAAAAGAATATGAATAGAATGGTGCGCATGCGATCTTAATATGTCTACGCTATTATACAGGGTTAAAACTTATGCCAATCTCGGTCAGATGGAATGTCAGTTTATGATTAGATAAACAAAGTTTTGAGGTGATTTAATTTAAATCAATTCATTTTGTGGCTTATTAACTGTTTAATATTACAAGTTACTGTGGCCTTTTTGAGTCGTCAAAGTGTGGCTCAAGACACTCTCAAGATCCTAAAAGAATCTAGTTTTATTTAAATAGTAAAAAACAATTATGTGGTTATGGGCTTTTTTATATCTGAATACAAAAAAAACATACATATAAATACATACATACAAGGAGACAGAATAGAGCATCAATTCAAAAATCAATAAAAAAATCGTAAAACTTATTTGAACGATGCCTTTCGTATAAATTATAATTTATGGACTTCGCAATTGATCTATGCGTGCAATTAAAAACGATATTTGTCTTGACACCCTGTATAATACAAACAAGTGCACACCCCATCCTTCATAGTTAATTAGGAGCAAAAACCGCGAAATGGCTCTAATGAGTGAAGATATTTGCTTGATGCATCATTCTCGTGTCACCAAGGATAAAAAAAAATAAAAACATGTATGAATATTGCAAAGAAAAAACACCTTACAGCAACATGTTGAATGTCATTTCACGGTCACTTAGGGCCTGAGAACGACCCACTAATTAATTGGATAGGTAAGTTATACCGCAGGTAATACTGTATTTTTTAATTATTTTTGTAAACAAACTTTTTAATTATTTTTTACCGAATATGGAAATATTCGTGATGCAAAGCTGCATTTTTGTTTGAAGAGGAAATGTTGTACTACTGAATCACTCGATATTTTTTGTTTCTGCAGCTGTCTTACCTCGCCCAAAATATAACCCTACTTTTATAAAATTGTTGCAATTGAATTAAATCAAAGAGGTTATCAATTCAATACAATACATCTAAATAGTATTGTAAATAAGGATTAAAATATAGCACGATCAAAACTTCCAAAATAAAGATCTCATTTTTATAATTATTATTTATTTTAAAAAAAAGTATACATTTAGAGCACGATAATTTTCGTGTGATTTAAGAATTCAACTCAGTATAAAATAAAGTGTTCATATTTATTTTTCTGCAGATGAATTTGAGAAATACCCGAGCATTGTTTCGAAACAATAACGCAATTAAATCGTTACTTATTTACATAATACCGGAGAATTCTTTTAAAAGCGCCAACCGTATTTAAAAACATTATAAACGAATTTCAACAAAAATTTATTATCACCTAATTAGATAAAATGTATTATAAATACTCTGTAGTGAGCAGATCTAGTTAGAGATTAGTAAATAGTAGTACAATATAATTTAAATATATATTGCACATATTTAAATAAGTAATTTATGTTAATATGACACTAAATCATTTTATCGTATTTCTTGGCACTTTATAGGGCATTTTAACGTGTTTTTCAATTGAAATAGCTAATTCTAATCTAGTTTATTTAGTCGAGTGTAATAACGTGATAACTAAATGTCATCTACCTCTATCGACCTGGGTGTGCACCTGCCCTAATTCAATGAACTTTATTATTGCCTTACATATAATTGATTGTAAATTGAAAAAACAACAATTCTGCTATTTGGTTTCGTGTAGAATTAAGTACTTATACGATTTGTTTGAAATGTTAATATTAGTAGATTTTATTTTCTATTTTTAGTTAGTTTTACCCTCTAGTTTTGTATTTGTTTGTAGGTTTTGTTATTTTGATTGCCGTATCTTTAGTTAGAAGTGATAATATAAATCAGAAAGGAGTTTATTTGTGTTTCATACAAATTATATCTTATTTAATATAGATGTTGTGATTATCATTACAACGTTGTTAGATATACCTAATATTTTCTAATATTCTCTTTCTAATATTTTTTTAGTTATAAAAACAATATAAAGAGAAAAGATTTGTTTGTTTATAATGGACAGGCTCTCATTGGACCGATTTAAAAAATCTTTCTCCAATGAAAAGTAACATGCGCAATACATATAATTTTCCTAAATTCCTACCGTAACGAAGTCCCAGGCGGAAAGCTAACATAGAATATTTCTAGGAAGTGCACTAATCAATCGAACACAATATTTTCTATCCTAAAAAGAACACAGCGCAATCGCGAAAAAAATAATGTTGATATAATATTACATTTCGCAAAAAGCTTGTTTCGTTTAAATTAAAGAAGTTAATATTTCATTGTAATTTACATTATTCATAGAAGTTGAACATGTTATTGTGTTAGTTATAACATCCTTTACAGTTCTATTGCTACTGAATTAAATTATTTTGCGGTAGGTAAGAGTCGGTAAGGGTTTATCTAGGCCCTAATTGCATAAAGAAAAATGTAATGAACGGACCAGTTTTTTTCTTTTTAAAAATGAATAATACTTTTTGTTAGTTATGAATCTAGAAGTGCTTGCCGTGTGGTGATCGGTTCAGAATAACACCACCCCATCTCTTTCCGTGGGTGTCGTATGAGGCGACTAAGGAAACTCAGTGAGACCTGCCTCCTATCAATCCAGCCTAGGCAACGGCACCACAATTTGCTCCGAATCTGAGGTGTCGTCCTATGGTCTCATGCGGTGTGGTAGGCTCTGTAAAGGGCCGTCTGGTTCGCGACCACCCTCCTACCGAAGTCCGACGCCAAACAGCTGGTTGTGTTCCGTCGGTGCGTAGGAGTACCAGTGCCTTAATAGGTATTTTCTGGGTTAACATGCTCCATCTCACCCTTCTCACAATAAAAAAAAAGAATTGTATAATCTGATTTTGTAGCCAGGAATTCCTTTTTATATTGAACTAGTTTCCCGCCCGGAACTGCGTTCCCGTGGGAATTCGGGAATAAATTATGCAAATTAACCTTCCTCTTGAATCATCCCGTCTATTGGTAAAAACCGTATGAAAATTACCCTATTTCTCACTGGTTAGGTTGGCTGGAAGAGATCTCTTCTAGAGATAAGCCCGCCTCAATAAGTTGAGCTCGCCTTTGTACACAGTTTTTTCTTTGAAATATTTCTTACTTTGGTTGTCCAAAAAATACTTACTATTGGGTGATATTAATAAGTTAGCGAAAGTTAAGGATGCAAATCGGCCTATACTCCATCCACGGAGACAAGTTAATAGGGAAAACTTAGACTCGTTTCTAATTGGTCAGCGAGTACCGTTAACTGAGTGTACAGACTACGTGCATATTTTAGTCTGAACGTGGTACTCGTACTGTGCAAACGCGCGCATATTTTATCCTGTATTGTTTTCGTGACCTATTGTTTTCGTGACCTGGCGTGTATTTTGGACTGTTGGTGCATTCATTCATTGTGACTTGGCTTTGTTTACTGGACTCCGTGATCGATTGCTTTCTGACGACTTGGCGCTTGTGTACTGGACTTTTGATTGTATTTTACGGACTTTGTACATTTGTAAGAAGTGAACACACCATGATGGACGGTTCAAATTCGGATTTTAATGCCCTAAATAGAAAAAAAACGTCCTTTTAGTAGTACTGAAAAAACTATCATATGGAATATGTATCAGTCCATGGCAAGTGCAACCCCTTCCGCTTCATATAATGATATTTTAAAAGCTGTTTCTTCTTCCCTCGGAATCCATTAGGCATCAGTTTTCAGAATTGTGAAAGAAAAAAATCACAATAATGGAATTTTAAAATCTCCCAAGAAAACCAAACAGCGTACGAAGATTGTCGACACAGTTGATGATTTTACCAAATGTGCCATCAGAAGAATAGTTCATGATTTTTTTACCCGAAACGAAGTTCCTACTTTGGACAAAATATTAAAGAAAATCAGTGATGATGGCACCTTGGGGACATTCAAACGAAGCACACTAAATAAAATATTAAAAAACATTGGTTTCAAATTATTTACCTATTTTAAGATAACAATAGAATATATTTATGTATTTCTGCAAACACATTACAAAACAATGAAAATACAGTCAAAATTAGAAAACCAAATTATTAAAAAAAAATCACAAATTACTGCTGAGATAAAATTCAGGCATAAATATTAAAAGTAGCACAGTGTGTACGTGCATTCAGAATGGTATACGCCCACCGCCTTTTTTTGTCCTTGTCATTTGTATGGAATTGTGGGACAGAGAGGGCGCTATATTAACTTGTCTCCGTGGATGGAGTATAGTAAACTGAACAACTTTCCCTAAGGAACACAGGTCGAAATATGTAGAAATATTTTCATTCTTCATACAACTGATAATCTGAATTTTTCATGGGTTCCTTGGAGAGCTACTTAAATTTTCACTAAGTATGTAATATAAAGCTTCCCATACAACATCAGTGGAACCTAAAAGTTTATATAATTATAAACCAACTTACAGCTATTAAAACGCACCGCTACTCAACATTATGTCTGTTCGTATGAAGGCTGTCAAGGAAGCGACGCGTGCTTGTCTGACTACTGTCTGACATACACACTTTAATACACATGTATATATATAGTGGGAGCCGATGCGGGGGATTCTTGACCTCTAAGGCTAATCTACTGTTTGGAGAAAAAAAATTAAAGGTCGGCTTTGCTTTGAAGTTTGAACTCTGGTTAATGTACCAAGTAGCTAGAGAAAGTAGCGTTTTTAAAGTACTGGCTAAGATGTTATCAAAGCTTACTGTGTAACCTATTAATTATAATTAAATTACCTATGGCATGCTACCAGTCAATAACGTATGTTAAAAATGCGGAAGGTTGTTGCTCTCACTTAAGACTTTTTAATACTAATCTGCTGATCTGTTAAAGACTGCCAAAGCCTCTGATGTAAAATGAATATATGGTGAAGTCGATTCGTTCAAAATTACTGAAGCATTGTGACGAAAGCAATGATATTACAATTAAAGGGAGATATATCTCATCTACGAATGTATTGTGAAGAATCGAAAAACCACCAATTGTTTTTTTTGGAAAAGGTCAATGAATGACATGAGCGTCTGTCTATGGCAATATATGTTCATGTTTGCGTGAAATAACATCATTGGGAGGTGGAATAATATCTTTGAATAACCCTCATTTTCAGGCAACAAAAATTATCTACTTACACGGAGTAAAACAGTAAAAAAACTCACTTTAACTTCATTGTCGTCAGCCCATTTTCTTTATCATCTTAATGTAAAAGTCAATTAAAAGAAGCACATTAAAGTAGCTTAAGACAAATACATAGTTTAAGTCCCACAAATGACTACATCCATTGCAAACCTATTGTACCTACCTCTATATTTGTATCTGTAAATCGTGATGTACAAGTACATCGCCTATTTATAAAACATAGTTTTAATTAGTGAAGAACACGCGGCCGCCCAGTGGGATGATGGCAGCTACTTTTGACTTGACAGTCGACAAGCATACTTTTTTCTATCATTAGACACAGTCCGACATCCGTAACATATCTATGTCTATTAGCTGTCTACTCACGAAAGAATTTCACCTTCACATTCCTTATTAAAGAACTCTTCTCAGAACCACTTATATAACCAATTAATTTGCACGAGAAAGACCCGTTTAATGATATCGTCTCACCCTTCGTCGGAGCTTATCATTTCTCGTTAAAAAAATGATCCAATTAAAGGGTCCCGTGAAGCCTCAATAAGTTACCGAAAGCGAGTTAAAATCTCGCGCACACCCATTGTAATAACGCATGCGCCCTCAATATTAAATTTTAACAAGGTATTAATTAAAAAAACTAAAGCGAAATATGTTTAAATTTTCTCAGGGCGCGCGGTCGCGGCCCCCTTGCGCTGTTTTATTTTTAATTCATTTTATTCGGCGTTGGGCGAGCGGTTTGTAACGCCCACCGGTGATTTAAAATTTTGATTTATCGACGCGGGCGCAGCGCTCTCGCGGCCGGCTCTCACACACCACGGATTGATCGCAGGACAATCACTACAGCAGCTCTAAACGTCACGCTTATCTCCGTGACTTGCAAATTGTTAGATGTCCTGTCCTCTTATAGTCAAGAAAAAGTTAATTCGTCATTCTCCTCCACTTTGTGTGCCGCAGAAATGTTTGCTTTTATATTTTATTTTTTTATTGTAAACATCTTTTAGTATACCAACTTTTGTTTGGATTGGTTTGATCTTAATTTATCTCATTTTATAAATTAAAAGTAAATAAAGGTGGTATGGATAGCATCTGCATAAAGAAAAATGGCAAGAGTTACAAAATATGTAGAGCAAACAAAAAATGTGGTATCGTACCAAATACCTATCAATAATATAAAATAAATAAATCATAAATTAAAAATATCATCTTTATTTACTTGTTTTGTGTCGTGTGGTGATCGGTTTAGACTACCACCACTGCATATCCGTCGGTGTCGTAAGAGGTGACTAAAGAAACAAATAAGACCTGCTTTAATCCATCCTAGGTAGTAATACTAGTGAAATTATAATCTGCCGCGATTTTACAATTTTCCTGGTAAAACTATAAAACGAAAGCCTTTTGTGTTCGTTTTTCTATTTTTCTGTATTAGTATTTGTGATTTTTCCTGTGTATAATAAACTGTTAAAATAAATAAATACGAAATTTTAAGGGCCGCCTGCATGAAATTAGGTTATGCCGTAAGGTTAGGCTAGGTTACGTTGCATTAATATTATATAAAAGTCCATCAATGTAAAAAAAGGGAGACAGTTCACAAAGTACCGAGAGTTTATAATCTTACTAAGTCAAATAACAATATTACGGGTTTGACAATGTGACGGTGACAATCCTTGTATTCTTCTGCTGAGCCACTGCTTATGTATATCCCCACTATTTGCGCGCTTCGTCTTGCCTGCGGTAATTATAAATATGACGCGGTGCTAAACTGCCCGGACTGACCCGCGACCCCGAGATTCGCACTCCTGCACTCCTGCGCAGCCACGCCGCATCGCTAGTGCCATCTAGCGAGCGTGTGTGTTTAGTTCTCAGGGAAACCTTGCGATTATTGATCACTGCGAATATATTCATGTACAGCTAATTTGTAGTTTCTTTGGATGAAATGTTTAGATTTTTAGTATTTTTTTAGGAAATTGTCAATTTTAAGTACTGAGTTTCTTATTCCCACAAATTTTACTAAATATATTAAATGAGCCACGTGCAAGCATGCCACCGTGCACATAGTTAACTTCTACATATATCTCAATCAAAACTACAGTTAAAAAATAAAATCTGCTCCCACGCGTCCCATATTTTTATTATCACTTACTGATTTCATAATTTGGCGACTTAAAAAAATCATAAAGTTACTATTTTTAAAAAAGTAGCTGGTATAAATATATCCAGTAACTTTATTGAGTGCACTAAACTAGGTTTAGAATTTTAATAACTTAATTTTACTAGAAGCTCCTTCAATAAAATTGGCATGATTATTAGCAGTAATTTCCCATACAAAGAACTGTAAGTAGTTACAATAATTTTAGCCAAGCCACTTAAACATTCAATAGGGATGGGAATCAAAAGATACAATTGCATATTAAGTGACGGGCAAGGCAGGTGCCATCGTATTTACGACTTCCCGAACGCTTTGTTTAATACATAGATAACATATCGTAGACCCTACAATAGGGAATAAACAACACTACGAATTACTCCAATTCCAAGGCTTAAAATTGTATTTTGTTTTTAATAAACAGAGCATGAAAGCCTCCGGCAACGTCTGTGAATATTTTGCAAAATATTTTCTTTAACAAAATAAATCCAAAAACAAGCATGGATTTTTTATTACTATTTGTAATTTTTACAATCAGATTAATTAAAAGACTTTAACATTTAATTTTAATAAGCCCAAATAGCGTAAATTACAAATATAAAGACTAGAACTTTCATAAATAATGATTGAGTGCAAACAATCACAAACATACTCAGATATAAGAATGTCGCACATCGAAATCTCTGACTCAAATATGATTCAACTTTTTATCTCTATTTTACTCACAACTATCAAATCGTTACATAATAGGTAATATGAAAAAAAAACTTGCATAATAGGTAATATGACAAAAAAAATACAAAAACTTACAATTTTAGTTGAAAGCCTATGTTAACGCAAAATCGTAGACGATGAGAGTGCATAATTTTGTTAATTTTAAATGGCGTCCACAGTTAAGATGATCCGTGTACCCACCCGGGGCATTTCTTGCACAATGCACCTGTAGTTTTTGATTAATTGTAAACTATTCATATGTTTATGTACTAGGTACTTAGCGCGGTTACTTGACGCGATTAAGTCGTCTTTGCGTGAAGTGTCTAGTCGTTGATAACATGCAATGTTCACATCAATAAACTGGCTAATGTGAACATATCAACCGTGTCAGAAAAACGAAATGCGCGTACAACAAAGCTTTATGTTAAATAAGCGCAGAATGGGTAGCGAAATAGTAATTCCTTTTTATTATAAAATTCTGGTCAAAAGACTGATCAGTCTTACATCACAAATACTACACGTGTATAGTACACTTACACGTGTAGTATTTGTGATGTAGTATTTGTGATAGGAACTTATCTTTAGCTTTGTCCGCGAACTTTCTTTATAGATTTATGTCAAGACTTTAATCAATAAATTTCCGTGATTTGATTTGCTTTAAAAGCACACATTCCGTTCTTTTTAGTCCACTGATTTTTTGAAAAATAACAACCGGGTTATGTACAGTAAATTGGCGTCAGAATCTCATATTTATTTTAGACATCGTTTAAGCAAATCTAGCTTTACATTTTCGCCGTAACAAGATATTGTCTATTTCCAAAAAAAGAGACTCTACATTTTGCCCCAACACCTGGAATCACAATTTCGTGTCACAGCTATTACCCCGTGTCACGAAGGACACAGTCCTCCTTGCCACTGCTAAGCGATACCGAGCGCCCGGAGTGTCCTTCTCCCATTGAATGCAAATTCGAACGTTATAAGAACCGTCCAGCTAAGAATTACCAACGTTTAGTCGCCTCCGAAACATAATTCCAACTTGCTTTGTAATTTTACCGAAGTCCCGCCACGTTTTCGTAATTTAAAGCCGTATTTTAAAGATAGCAAGCTGAAGTGCACCTGTTCAGTATTTAGGTTGGTTTGCTGGTGTGGGTTTTATGATTTGCTTTATTGGTGTAAGAATGGGGTATATCAAATTATTGCTTTTAATTTGTGTAGTTTTTGATTATACTGAGAGCTTGATTTGGAAAGTAGTTGAATCGAAAATCAAAATATTTAAGGTGACGCGATCATAAGTAATTATTAAGTAGAAAAAAAAAGTTTTGGCAATTTGAAATTATTCCTTGAATAAAATACATGGAGAGTGTCCTTTGCCTAGCAGAGGGACACATTAAGCTAAGTAAGATGAGAAAATAAATGGTGGCATGTTTTGTGGTATACTAAGATACAGGGGGTCCTAGTTTAGATACCAGCCTCTAAAATTAACGTCTATTCTATCCAGAAATATTGTACCTAAGTGCACATTTTATAGAAGAAATGAAGATTTATTTACATATTTAAAGATTATACCTAACGGCTTTCAACATCAATTCATACATTGTTTATTAAGTAGGATTTTTGTGGATAAATAAGTATGTTTTTCTAAGTATTTGACCACTACACTGTATTCGACAATGTAGCCTTTATAGGTAGGCTTTATCATTAAGTTTCCTAGCAATATATTATTATAATATAAATCATAATGAATTAACATCTAACATATAATTAAGACAAATCTCCATAAAATGATGTATCATGCTAATAATCATGTCAATGGTTGCATATTTGCGTAATGCATAGCCTAACAGTACGTCATGAATTCATGATCTAGGACCTTCGCGGCATCCTGCGACAGTGGATGATGTATGCGAGCTGCGCGGGCGCACTAAGATCGATCTCTGTCTGCGCACTGAACATACTGGAACTATTTGGAATTTGGATCTTTATTTACAATAAAAGAATAAAAATAATCTGATTAATTTATTGTGAAAGCACAGGACGGTACCCAAGTTCGTCCCAATTGAACCTTAAGACAAAAGTTGAAGGAAACGGCTTTTATTAAATTATTTTTTTGTTAATTTTTACAACTATCTATTTATTAATTACAAATTAACCTCAACATATATGTTAATGGTGAAAGCTTTTCTTCTATGAAAGAGATATGAAATACAGTAAGAACTGCGGATATTCCGTGCAAAAGGTTGATCTATTCAGTCTCTTGTTTCTTTTCCACGATACAGTGGCGCCATCCATCAACGTCTCTATGAATTAATTGATGTAAGCTCTAGCTGTTATCGCAAGTTTGTTTTTATTGTTACTTTTTGTAGAAAAATACGACTTTTTTCTTATGGTTTTAGAATAGATAGAAAGTCTATTTTTCTGAAAAAAGGTTAACTCAATACATTCTTAAATGGTACTCTATATATGACATAGAGTCTATGTCAACTAAATTATGTCATGATGTTCTATCATAAATATCTTAGACTGGGAATTTATGTGAATAAAAATGAAATTAATAAAGTTTTTCGTATGTAGAATATTTTTTTGTTTCAAATTGACTTGTTTTTGTGAGCTTTTAGCCAAACGATAAATAAGTGGAAAAAAAGAAGATTTTAAGAGAAAAATTAATGGTCTTGTGATAGGTATTTACTATATACCATAATTCAGCTGACATTTTCGGACGCGGCAGCACTATGATTATTCCGATTCGAATTTTGATTTTTGCCTTACTGCCCATTTCTGCAACTGACAACTTCTGTCAACCGTCCGATTTTCGTGTGTGAACTTCTTGTTTTGTTTTCAGATAGTTTTACAAGTTAATTTGACACACAGCAGCCCATCAGGCTAAACTTGTATACCTTAAAGTCGCCCTTATCTCGCATGTAGTAGGTAGCGCAAATGGGTAAGCTGACGTGTTGCTGTCTGTACTACCCATTGGGTGGTTAATAAAACTAAAACATAAAAATATCATGTACTACATAGTTTATGAAACATGTAGTTGAATACTTCACAATAACAACCTTACATCTAGCTACTAGTCATCCATTGTAGGCAAAGCCTTATAATTTTATTAGCTGCCTCTTAAGCGAAAGAAACAAATAATAGAGCCAGTTGCTTTTCTTTAGGTTGATGTTTTAAACAAACACAAAACTTGTCAATCAGCCTTCAATAGTTAGGTCGAAGCCGGGATAGGAGCGGCATTCTCAAATCGACTTTTTTATAGTCTGTGGAAGAGTTTGGCAGGTCGATCGCCGGTCGTGCGTCGTCGGCGTCGATTACGAGAACACATCGATGGTAATCTCGTGCGAGACGGTTTGATGTGTCAATCTCAGCGATCCGTATCGCTCGATACCACGATAGCTCCTATTGGGCAACCGCGGCCGCTTTGTTATCCTAACGGTCAATTCGAGAGAAGAAATCGAATCGACAATAACGTTCTCGCTGTCAGATTCCATTTACATTGGAAGCTGTGCTTTACTAACTTTCACCTTACAAATTGGATGGTGACTTTGAATACAAATGTCATTGAAATACAGGGCAATTCTACGAGAGCATGTTACACGGTAATCGTGTACGCGGCTTGCCGACGGTACGATCCGCACACAAATAAATCGTTAAGCGAATTTCCCAACATGGCTTCCGCGGGCAGGGCCAATGGGGGCGGGGGGCGGCGCGGGAGGGGCTCGCTGCATCTTCGTGTGAAAATTTTAAAAATTACGACCATCGCTTTTATTTTACGATCGCTCTGAGAGTTCACCCCCGCGAGCGTTGATAAACTCGAGACGAAGTGCTCACCACAATATTATATTAATTTTTCCTTCTTTCTGCATTAAAATATGCTTGAACTTTACTCAAAATATTCATAATATAATCTTGATGTTGTTGTACATACTTATTTAAGACTTTATAGCTTAATATTTTCCCAAAGCAGTAGCTGACTGAAATAAATATGTTTACATAACCCGTACACTTTTTCTACAAAACATAATTTTTTCAAGCAGATGAATACATAAAAATAAGTATACACGCAGGTAAAAACATAAAGTATACGACTAATGCGACAGTAGAGTCTTACACAACCATGTTTTAGTTATAAATACCAACTTGAAAAGATTCAGATGTAATGCAGATTTTTTCAACGTCGTCTTATCTTTTATCTTCAACTTTTATGAACGAGTTTCCTTTTCCCTTTGAAACCTTGTACTAAAGGATATCACCATTACATGAGTATCAGAGGACATTATGAATAAATAAACTACGATAACGGCCTCAAAAGAAGCGTCCCACTACATCAAAGTTCTGTCGACCCTCGCTCTATTCCAAGAGCCCTCCGCTTCACAACACATTCGTAAGTACGTAGTGTATACGATCAGCCAGCGTGCAGCTGAAACTAGCATGGTGTGAGTGAACACGATGAAAATCTTTATTTTCACGCTCTATCTCTCTTTATCTAATCGCTTCGGTCAGATAAGGACGGAGCGGCGGAAAAACCGGCGCGGGGCGAGGGGTAAAGGCTACATCGATTCCGCGCTTTCACTGCTAGGGGCCGTGTAAACCTTTAAAAACAGCGCTTTTGCCGCGCGATTGTCATCTCTAACCTTACACGGATAAGAGGGAAAATTCAGTGCGGAGACAGGTCTAGTAAATGGATTGCCTCCCCCTCGGGGGTTCTCGTAGTGGGATCTAGATGGCGTAGATATGCTGATAGGCGGCGTGGTGTGCGTTGCGACGCCACTGGACGCGCGTGTGTGTGCGTGCCATAGGTTTGTGTTTTCCGGCTACAAAGTTATGTAGGTATGTACCCATAGAGGGTTGTTTCCGGAGGTTAAATTTCGCTTGTGTTTGCAAATATATGAGGGGTTGTAGACGTAGGTAGGACCATCCCTTTTTGTAATATAATTTTATGTTTGAGCGTAGATAGGTGGAGAGATTAGGGAAGATGGAGGCTGCGATTTGATTTGATTAGGAGGTGTTCGGAGGGTCGTGGGGGAGATAAGCGTGATTGGATCGGGCCCCGCGCTTTATGGAAATATGTTTTTAATGTGGGTGGTTTATTGAATTAGCGGGCCGCGAACTGATGCGAGATTAATCCGTCTGGTGTGTTCGGGCCTGATAATTAACTGGTTGAACATCACTTCATTAGCACATTGTGTCATTGTATTCTAATCATTTTTGGCTGCCAGTCCTGCCATCAGTTCACGGAGGAGTGGAACTTTTGTTGGCAAATGACTACAATTAAACAGGTGCATTTAAGCATTCTTTGTATTGACGTAATATACTTACTTTGGACTTAAAGAATGTGTTTGTTTTCATTGCGATGACATCCTCAATAGAATGCAATGAAAGCTCACATAAACTGTCCACTTATACGGTCAGCTTTTAATCTATTATAATGGTTTGTTGGGAGCAGAATTTCTATAGATTCGTGTTTTTGTTCGTGACGTGACACAAAAGAGTTCTCAATGTCGTCACAGCGCATGCTCTTTGAGTTTACACTACACTGAAAATCCAAGTACCCGCACAATATACACTGAATTTAGTTTTTTATCTTTGTCGGCATGTTTTCCGTTTGATATCCATTTTTTGTAAGTCTGCTCGTTATCGATCTGGAATGCTGTTGACAGTGAAATGGGTTTAACAATGAATAAAACTCTCTGAGAGTATTGCGTATGGTACAAGTGGGGTACTTTACTATCTTACATCGTAAAAGGAGATTTTCGGCTGCCACTGACGCCAATAACGAATGACCCGAATAAAAAATAATCCTGGCCATAAATTTTACGACTTTTTCCAGCCATTTCAGCGTTTGAGGAGCGAAAGTAATTCGCTCATAAAATTAGGAGTAAACAGCCGTTTTTCCAGAGGAATAAAACCACCCTATTGGGAGGGGATGGGGACCGGCGTAAGCGGCTTAGGCCCCTCAGTCCCAGGGGGTATGATGTACGAGCAGTTATAACTTGATGAGAAATCTTATCTACAGATTATAAAATCGGTTTCGCGTAATTGAGTCGTAAAATACGCAGTTAATTTTTGAACTGTCCAGCGGAGTGATGCTTTATTGAACTTCTAGCGAGTTTCGCGATTTGCCGATGATACTCGTAAAAGTGCCCAAAAAGTTTCCAAATTCAAACTTTCGAATTCAGTTTCTTTTTCTAATTAAACGAATGGCCAAGCATTTGTACTAAATCTTGTTCCTTTCTCAAAATTAAATAAACTGTTAAGCTTTCGCTTTCTTCATCCATTCTTTGATACGTAAGCTTACATCCAAGTATTTTTGTTTCTCTGTCTTCGGCTTAATATGGCAACAACAAGCCCACAAAGGCTGTCATGACGTGGCAACGTTGCCATTATTTCGTATTTAACCCGACAAAATGTATTTTACGGTATTGGCACTGGTACTGGCTCGAACAGAGTTCTGTCAAATTAGACTAATCTCTAAATTTGTGTAGTGAAATAAACAGCGTGAGCTAAACTGTTTGAATGTATGTCTACAACTGCTTATATTCGCTGGTGGTATTGTTTACATTCAAATACTTTTTACTCTATAATGATTAATTATATCTCCTGACTAATCAATTATCAACTACTTATTTCCTCTATAATCATTGGAAGCTTTTGTAGTGTTTTTTTGTGTGTAAAGAATATCGGTCTTATATAAAAAAGTATGACTCTAATAATTGTTACTTCTTATAGGCATTTTCTAATTCCTAGTTCACAAAGTAGTGATTGTTGTAATGCTGTTAACGGATTTAATTCAGTTAAAACGCCTTTTGAGCGTGACTGTCCAGACAAGATGGCGAAGTCACTTACGGTATTAAACCAAACAATATCTCAACGGCTCAAGGAAGTTCAATACTAGTTACCAAGTTTGAGTGGTCTGTCGGTCCAAATACTTCATGTATTACATCTCTTTTTGTCCCGCAAATGACATGACAAATTAATGGATTTATTATTAAGTCAGATTCAGTTTTTTATTTTCATTTTTCGTGTCGGGCTTAGGACGAATGCATTTTTAATTGAGTGAGGCACTTTTGTGGACTGTATAAAGCGACCACCGCATGCCGTGGATGTTTTTTGTTTGATTGACGGGTAGTAATGGGCAGGTGCGTAAGAGTCGATAGCTACCTCGCTTTTCGAACTTCGAATGTTCCCTTTTTGTCTGGCCGTTTTGCGATTCGATTTTGTCATGTTTTATGTTGATTGTTTTAACGAAAATTCACTAAGTAGAAGCTGTAAAATGTTTTACATTTTCTTTTTTAATTTTGGCGCGTTTTTTGTTTAGCCTGGGGTTGGATTGTCTGTTTTATGGTAGGCTAATGATGGCAGTTCTGCACCCCGTAGTTTTGCAGGTGTAAGTCCGTGTTTATGGGTTCTGTAAAAGTTATGTGGTATAATAATTTGAGCTGGCAATACCGCTTATTGCTCGTTATATGCGGCCATCAATAAGGTTCGTTACGATGATATTTGTAGGTCATGTTATAGTTTTTAATGCACAACTTGCCGTAATATTTAATTTAGCCGAGTAAATATTGTGTTGTGTATTTAGTGTGAGAATAAATGTCTGATAAATAAAAATTAACGGCTTGTTGTCACCTTTGAAATCAAGGATAAGACAATCAGCTTGATTTTGTTGAATGGAGAGATACGTAACTCAGTTTAATCTTCGCATCGACTAACCTTAAAAACAACCAATTTAAGTACATGACTAAGTAGTAGGTGTTGCAAAGGATAAAGCTATTTCAAGATTATTTTTCAGGAAAACTACATAAAAAAATAAACAAACAAAACACTAATAGATTGTCAGTCTTACTTTCACGATACAACAATACCCTCACATTTAAATTACTAACTCTTACAATATGCTCGGGAAGAGTTGTTAGCTGACATATTTTAAGTTTTTCCTGCACTCCCAGTCAAGCGTAAAAAGGAAATCATTCCTCAAAAAAAGCTATAATTATAAAATTCTTAAAAGTTGACCTTTTCTATTCTACTAAGGCAGAAGTCCAACTTTTTTTATCATTTGTGGATTTTTCTTTCATTTTTCTTATGTAAAAAATTATGTATGAAAACTATAGGCCAGGGCCCCGATTCTGTAACTTCAGTTGTGTGTTGATGGAATGGTCGCCATTTTATTCGTTCAGGTGGCGAAATTGACAACTATCCAAATTTCATACATCTAATGACAGCTGCTTTGACTGGTGGCGCCACCGCCAACTGAATTTTCAGTTGCAGGTAGTTTGCAACTTTACGTTCGGTTAGCGGTGGCGCCGCTGATGGTCGGGGCGGTTGTCAGCAAGTATATGAAAATTAAATAGTTCTCAATTTCTCCATCTGAACCGATAAAATAGTCTCCATTCCATCGACACACAACTGAAGTTACAGAATCGGGGCCCTGTAAGAAAGTACTTTATTGTAAAAGTATGTTAAAAAAAATACAAAATCTTCAAGAATAAGCTTATTAACAACCTGTATCTATAGCAAAATACCAACATCTCTCCTTACAGTCGTGTTTTTGTTACAGTCGTTACAAAGCGCGGCACGACGGGCGGGGACGTCGTGTGCCAACTGCAAGACGACGACAACGACGCTGTGGCGACGGAACCAGAACGGGGAGCCAGTGTGCAACGCCTGTGGACTATATTACAAACTACATAATGTAAGTACATAATATACAAGACGGCTATTCCACTAAATCAAGGGCGCTTGGATGACAATGGTCCCCATTTTATCCGTTCAGGTGACGAAATTGGGAACTATCCAGCTATCCACATACATTTGATGACGGCTGCTTTGACTGGCAGCGCTACCGCCAACTGAATGTTAAGTTGGTAAGAAAGTTGCAACTTAACGTTCGGTTGGTTATGGCGCTGCTGGTCGGGGTGGCTGTCATCAAGTGTGAGGTTTCAATGGTTCTATTTTTCACTACCTGAACGAGTAAAACGGTGTTTCACGCTGTTTTTTAATTTAAAAAACTTTATAAATTTTTTATTAAACTTTATAAAATTTTCCTCCGCCGTTTTAAAAACATTAGGTTCTTAATTGTCACTAAACGTTGTCTGTGTTTAGCGGCAAAGATAAATGTTCTGATATTTAGCGTCCTGAAGTATTAGTCGTAGACTTACAAAATAGATACCTATACATGGCTTTAGGTAAATCACTTTCAACCTCTCGGGTGGTAAATCAGTCCATGAAACTGAACAACTTTCCCAAGGAACAAGGGTCGGAATACGAAAAAATTTTTTAAGTTCCCATACAAACTGCATCAGCTGATAGGTAGCGCATGTTGTATGGGAAGTCAAATTTTTTTTTCATACTTCGACCATTGTTTCTTGGAAAAGTTGTTCAGTTTCATGGACTGATTTACCACCTGAGAGGTTGAAAGCGATTCACCTAAAGCCCTGTATAAGTAGATTTAAACAGAAGTTGAGAAATCCATTTATTTCCATAATTTTCATAATTTAAAGGCAAAAACACCAAAGAAAAATGGAACAATTTACTTGTAACAAGATGGTTTAATAAACAAGTCGAAAAAAATCGTAAAACTCTTAAATAAAATGTCGCTGACCCGTAGTTTATTAAAAATTTACAACTAAAGCTACGTCCACATTTACTCGTCTATCATTAATCCTAAATAATATGGCTAAGTATAGCTGCAATCGCGTGAAAAAGGCTACTCAAATTTGACCTTACCTTACCTATTTCTAGTGAAAATTACTTAGTTGGAATTTTAATAATTTTCCGTACAACACTTTTGTAATTAAATCTGCTTCATTGTAGGTGCCATATTATTGACAAATGAAATGTAATATTAAAAAAAATACCATAAGTTAGTGAAACTTTAGGGGTTGATTCTACTCATGAAACTGAACAACTTTCTACAAAAGCAAATTAGTTGATCGCACAAGTTGTATGGAAAGGCGATTTTTTTTTTTATATTTCGACCCATGTTCCTTGGAAAAAGTTGTTCAGTCTTGTAGGCCGATTCACATTGGTTTAGGAGCTACGATGCCACAGACAGACACACAGATGCACATGTCAAACTTATGACATATGGTTGAAAGTGGCACAAAATTTCCACAAGAATCAGTTCGTGAATCAACATAATAGAAATTCAAAATTAGATCCTTAAAAATATCACAACATCGAACTAAAATCCAATCGTAGCTTCGAAATTCGATTACAATTCAAAAGCGAGTTCATTCTATAGACTTCTTTAGCACACCCTCGGCCGATTTCCCCCGGCTCCCCCGGGACGAGTTGACAGTATCTCGGTGACAGATAACCCCTGCCTACCCTGGGACCGGCTAATGTGTCATAAACCCCAATACGATTGTCTCAGATGAGTTACGATGCAGATACCATCACTAAACGTTAATAAAATAACGGAGGGTACCCGCGAAACGGTTTAGATGCTTTAATTAACTTTGTTTGAATGACAGTTGGTGATTCTTCTAATAAACTTTGACAAAAAGATATTTAGGTAAAACAAAGACATTATTAAACTCTTTACTTACAACTAATTGTAAACAATAACTCTAAAATTAAAAATGTTGTATAAACCCCGTTATTAGATTGCTTACTTATAACTCTTAAACGGCTGAACCAATTTTGATCAAATATAGCGAAAAACCATATCGATTACGTCAGCTTTCAAACCAAAACAAACCGCGTCGGAATCGCCAAACTTATAACACCGCTCTTTTTTGTGGGGGTTATTTAGGTTCTGTTTCGCGTTGTTCTATGTTTTAGAACAAAATCCGTATTAATTTTATATTCAAGCAAATGAATGCGTGTTTTCCTATTTTGTACAGTTTTTACTATAATAAACTTCGACTAAGAGCTAGAGTTATTTTGATACAAAAATTCAGTATCGTGATAGAAAGCAGTTTTAAACAAAATTCACACGACACTCACAGCCCTAACTACGACACAGAAGTTCACGCAACGATACATTCGAAAATCAAATTCAAAAACACCGGGTAGCAGTATAACAGTTGACAATGCGACCCTTATAAGAGTGCTTGAGTTTTTTCGTTTGAAATGTATACTTTATGCTCTCAGTCGGCGACATTATGGGTCTAATTATTCGGAAGGAGCGACAAAAGCGAATGGGAGTGCTCCAACCTGAAGGCATAATGACAGGAGTACAATTCAGAAGCATGGCGGTAGTATTGTCAACGATACACGCCTCCTCATACATATTTATACACTTGTACCTTGCACAGCTCTGCCTTGGCCTTTGCCTTCAAAAGGTTGCAATTCATCTCAATTCGAGGTTAAGTTCATGCCAAAATAAACGGGAAATCTTTACTAATATTATAAACACGAAAGTTTGTATGTATCGATGGATGTACGGATGTTTGTTACTCTTTCACGCAAAAACTAGGATGAAAGTTTGCAGTAATGTAGCTTAGACATCAGAATAACACATAGGCTGCATAGTTTTCACAAATTTCCACGGGAACGAAGTCCCGAACGGAAAGCTTGTAAATAATAATTAAATAAAATATCACTGGTCTAATTTTTTGCTTGGCAACAGTTGCATTATAGACGGCGATATTTAGTTTTTTTGTGTCGATATTTTTGTTTACTTCCATCCATCCGTGACTGGGTAGGCAGAGCTTCATGTGATTCATATGACGTCACGTTTGATTTACATACTGATGGTCTTCTTTTTCTTATCGTGAAGGTATATCGTGTAGGTATAGTCAAGTGTGCGGCGAACTTAGCTAACCCTGGTATCAGAGTTTTCAAACCGCACAATGGCCTCTGACTTGGTTTTAACAACTGTAGTCAATCGACAACAGCCGGGACCGACAGCTTAATGTGCCCTACGAAGCGCGGAAACGCTCGTGATAAATTGCCATTTTGGTCACCCATCAGGTTCCCTGCTTCTGTGTCTGTGTTTAATTCTAATGGTTATGTTATTAGATGAAACTAGGGAATAGTGGCGATAGGTTGTCAGCCTTTCGCCCACGATACAGCAAAACCCGCACGTCCCGTACTGACTTTTATAGTATGCCTGGGAAGAGTTCGCAGCTGGCACATTCAAAAGTTTTCTTTTACTCTCAGGCCAGAGTGGAAGTTAAAAAAAAAAAAAAAAACGCTACACACTCAAAGGCAAGGTTTTCCCTTGTGTCGTGGGTCCCTTAGAAAACACAAAGACAAATACAAACACCCATGACCCGAGAACAAACATCTGCTTTTTACACAAAGGTTTGCCCCGACTGGGGATCGAACCCAGGACCGCCGATCAAGAGGCAGCGTCACTACCACTCGACCAAACCAGCGTTTGTTTACTTTTAGAGACAAAAGGTAGAACGTTCCGTCTTTTGGGACTGGCCTATTCCAGTAATGGGGTCTCATTCTGCAGTTTGACTGTTTCCCTTCCTTCATGTTAAGAAGGAGATTTAACAGCACTAGCTTAAAGTACACTCAAAAAACCAGTTTTCCTTATAAAAATTATCGTGTTTAGCGATCTGAATGCACATTAAAAGTAACAATGTGTAAATAAATACAGTGGGATGCGTGGGGACCGGGCTGATCGATTTCACTCAAAAAACGCAACTCATACGAGCACGAGCTATTGTGATTTACCGACTATACCCTCCCACTGCGGGCTTAGCGATCTTGATACTTGATGGAAGGATTTTTCAAGCTTTTTACATTTTCATTTCATTTATTTTATAAAGCGTACATTATTTTTCAGAAATACTTATCCTAATTCAATAAATATACTTGTCAGTAACAAAAATTGACACAACACAGCACCACTTATACATAACTAGCTTTCCGCCCGCAGCTCCGCCCACATGGACTACAGGTTATATCGTGCCTAACTGTGGGATAAAATGTAGCCTATGTCCTTTCTCAGGCTCTAATCTATCTCTGTACCAAATTTCATCCAAATAGGTTTAGTAGTTTAGGCGTGAAAGACGGACAGACAGACAGAGTTACTTTCGCATTAATAATATTAATAAAGTAAGGATAGTAAGTCAGGGCCAGCCAACTTTTGTAGATTGTTGGTTATTCTTGTCATATGTGCAAGAAGTTGTCAATATTTTACCCAAAATAGTAGCAAAAAAAACCGCTTGATTTGAGACGGGATAGCTCAGTTGGTAAGAGCACCAGGAGATCTCATCTTGGGGTCGTGGGTTTAAGTCCCATACGCGCCAAACATTTTTCTTTCCCTAAAAGTATTTGTGAAAAAAAACTTGTTTTAAAACTTGCGTGTGACAGAAAGCGTTGCCCATTTAGTATGTATATGTTTAATGATTTAATCAAAAGACAATGGAAATGGCCTATTGGCAGGGTGCAAAGCGGGTGGAGGGAGTAGCCTAAACGATCACAGCGCTCGCTACGGCAAAAATTGACATTATTGTCGCTGACTTGAGCTATCAAATCCATATTGCAGTAAACATTTTCTAACCGTTTTTGAGATAAATTTAATATGGTCCTAGCAAGATGTGTTATCGTGAATGTATTCTCTAATATAGTAAAATAACACAAGATTTCATTAATTTTTTTCACAATATCTACTTACTTCTCGCTTGACAGCTGTGACAATATTGTCCATAATGGCCACCTATCACGTGGCGCTGTCGTCGCGCACGGTCTCAATATCTCGTCTAACAAAATTTAGTCCAGATAAGGATAAAGTACCAGTTTTGTATTGTACTTATTCTAGAAGACACTGTAAATCGAAGTTTTTTTAAAATAAACAAATATTTAACCACCATAAACAGTTATTTGAAAAAAGTGACTGTAAGGCTATTTCAAATGATTACACACATTCACTTCCAGATTCAAATATCAAAACTACTAAATGCGTATACAAATCTCAACAACATTCAAGTGTGTTTACTCAAAATATATCCCTTAAGGTTGTAACAATCGTCTTTCTTACAAATTGCCCATATAGAATATTCTGACTACCGATTTTAGTCTTTGTTGTTCTGTTGTTAGTCTTAAGAGCTCTTCAAGACTTAGCTCGAGAGTCATTGCTCTTGAGCTATTGTTTTTTTTAAATATTATTCGAGCTCATGATACAGTTGTTTTAATTTGATTGATATGGGAACCTTTTGGAAATGTGGGATTTTGAATTATTACGTTGAATTTTAATATGGCTTGACTAAAAGGCTCGTTAATAAGAATACAACGGTTTTTTACACAACAGCGCATGCTTATTATTACAACTTAGCTATTTCTACATTGATATAAGGTAGGTAATAAAATATTTAATACACACGTGGCCTATGAATGAGACACAAGAGAGGCAAAAAGAAAATAATAAAAAATACCCAAAAATATATACTACCCAAAAAAATATATACGAAAGGTGTGAGACTGTTATTTTTAAATCAGCTTAAATATCGACAGGGAAAGTGGAGCTTAAAATTGACAATATTGAAATAAATAAATTATAAGTATTAAAATCTCTGATGAGATGACAATTTTTAACTATTATTGGTGCCTAGGGAATAACCTTCCAAATCAAATACTCATTGAATTTGATTGAAAATAAATTATTTATTTTGCCATCCACAATGGTCGGGTAATAGGATTACTGGAAGGTGCGTGGGTTCAATTCCTACCTGCGACCGCAACTTTTGTCGGGCTGTTGTAGTATTTTTTTTAATTTGTTTATTTAATTTATCACGCTCGTTTATACGTTACTTCCTTCAGTTAAAGTCGATTAAGTTTTTGTGGTTTACAAACGATTTTTTGTTTGACAGTTTGTTTATAGGGTTGTTTTTTGAAGTGACGTCACAATATTATGTAACACAGATGCCGTTTGGGTGACATATGAAACTAAGTAAGTACAAAGAATGTACTTACATCTTGATTTCGTCAGCCCCCTACAAAATAGTCAAAATGCAATTGTCACTTTTTAGTTTTAGTAAGTACTTTTATACCAAGCCAATTCGGTCCAATAATAGTTACTATACTTACTCAAGAGCAACATAACAAAATCAGAATATGAATTGAAATACAAAAACATATGCGTACAAATTATTCAAATAAAATGTATCAACTCTATGATTAGAGCAACCGCTACTAGCACAATCAGTCTTTAAATATTCACTAATAAAATACTAAACAAATTAAATTGTAATGACGGTTACGCCGTTTTTCAACTAGGGACGTGCGTTAAGTGCCTTTCATACAAAAGTATTGGATTACCAGCTTGTATAGCGCTAGAGAGAGTCCATAATAACAGCTCAAATGATACATTTGGAATACAATGGGCCGATCAATTCAATTTTTGAATCGAGAACGCTCTTCTAGTTTTCTTTTTTATTTTATTTTTTCTGTTCTAACTAAAGTGCTGTTTTGTTCAGCCAGCATCCGAGGGAATTTGACAGTCACTGTTTTTTCTCGTGTTTTTCTTTTGCATCGGCTTAATGTGAGGTTATGGATACAAAAGCAAATCTTTGCTTTTTTGTTCGCTCTTTATGGTAGACATTTTAGAGGTTGTTAAGAAATGTGGTGTGATTTTGTTATGAATGCTAGCTAATAATCGTTAAAAAGGAATAAGTTAGCGATGTTCAAGTGGAAAATAAATATTTTCACTTAGAGTCACGGCAAAATAAACATATGAAACAGGTAAAGTCACACATAAGAACAAAGCACGCGACTTGGCGGTTCAAGCACATATGTTCACTTGCCTGAAATTGGAATAAACATCGAGAACACGCCGCCGGTAGGCTTTACTCGCGTGCCAGATAAAAAGAAACGGTGTTTAATTCACTCATTACATTACATTTCACATTACACATGCGACTGGCCACTAGCCAAACGACCCGCGTTTGGCCAATGTTATAATGACATCAATTTGAATATTCAACATTGAACAGCTATCCCATTAACATAAGTTCGACCGTTGAATTTTGTGGTGTAAAACGAACCCTCCTAATTGCACTGTTCATTGTTTCATAAAAACCTAAAGCATGTTTGCAAGCCAGTTATGACGTTTACGACCAGGTATTGTAATAAATTAAACATGTCGCGAACTCTTTCATCTTCTATTTGAAGGCCATCAATGAGTTTTATGATGCCATTTGAATTGTGAATTTTATGGACTGCCCGCCGCTAGCCGGAAAACTGAAAGCTGCCGACCAACCTTCGCAAGGCCACTCGTGTGGCCACACAGCGGTGAACATTTACAAAAAAACATATTTCTATTAACAAAAAGCATCTAAGTAATTTTGCCAAAAAGTGATCGCACACCAAAATAAAAGAAATAAAAGCGGGCGTCCGCGCAGTAGGCCGGAAAGATTTTATCTGTTGGCAATACAGAAAAAATGGCGCCCACCGGAAGTGTCCGAGCGCGGCGCGCGGCGCGTTACTATTTTTTCTTTTTTGTTTTAAATGGCTTTTTCCCGGCAGCGTTCGGCCGGAAATGCGTTTGCGTAGAGTTGCCCTACATAGCCGAATAGTGATATATCCGATCGCATTTATAAGCAAATTTGATTCTTGACACCGATACTTAGAGTTCACATCGCGGGGCAAACTTCTAATTGGAATTATTTTGGAGGAGCTGAAGACATGGCGAGTGTAGCGCTAAATAGGATGTTTTTATTCATGAGCCTTAAGCTCCCATTCTGTTTAGTGAGCGATTCCCAGCTGATTTATTTTCATTGTAATAAATTTTGTGAAAAGCTCGTCCAAATTCACCCAGCTAAAAGTAGTAATTTAGGAGGGATTAATTAAAAATAAAGGTAATTTAACGTGTGCGGCAATTTAAAAAGATAGGATATAAATTTTTCGAACTGGTACGCTTTCGTAATCTAAAAAAACGTTGGTAATTATGTTTTACAATAACTTTGTCGGTAACGCAACGCATAAAACAAAAGAAATATATACTTGTGTCTGTCGTTGTAAATCTATTCGAATTTATATTTCATTTTTATAGAGGGTTTCAAAAAAGGAACAAAAATGGCAGCTGCACGTCAGTCGAGCGATGGTTCGGCCGATAAGCGAGTGTCCTTCTACAAAACAATTATTGCGCTTAGCTCGGCCGCGGCGAGATTTGCGCAATGGGCATTGTCGCAAGCTTTTGTCGCCAGAACTCCGATTTGTATGATATCGATATTTTAACAACAGCTGCCTCAAGATATTTCGTTTCGGAGTTAGAGATCATAATCTCAGTGACTTAGTGAGTTAGGTTAGCAACGAGTGATCTAGTAATTAGGCGATGCGACACCGCGGCGCAGATGATCTCAGATCTGGCGCACGGCCACGCTATCGGCGACATCTAGCGTGATCTACGAGCGCCCAGAAATACCCCGTCGCATACCGTGCTGCACTCTATATTTCTGGCTACCTGCTTCAATTCTAACCGATATATCATAAATCGAAAGTATGGCGGTGGACGTTTATAGCGGAAGAGAAGCTATTAGTAGCCACATTTAACGGTAATGTCTAGACAAAGCAGGTAATTAACTGAGAGTGTATCAGCGTGCTCGGGTGATTGCGTCCGCGGGAGTTTGGGCCGTTACCCCTCCGGTACATCTGTAAACATCTCTAAGATAAGCATCTGACGTTTGACACAAAGCGCGGTTGCGAGAGATACCATCTCGAAACTATCCGAGCCCCTCTCCCTGCTTCCTCGACTCGTCTAATTATTTATTTATGCCCGGCTATCACACCATCGACGCGCTCCAGTGCAAAACTGTGCGGACACGGCTTACACGAATTCAAATTTAGAATCAGAGACGCTTCTTATCATCTAGGTGATCTCTGTGACAGTTTAGTACGAAATTAACGCAATGTGAGCACCCCGTTTATTGTACTCCAAACTATCAGTTTTAGGAGTCTTTGTCTGCAGCTGTATGCGCTACCGTATTTGCATTCAAGAGTCTTTTGTGTAGAATCTCCTTATGTTCATTGTTCCACTTCTTAACACAATGCAAGTAAATCCATTAATACAAATGCTACAAGGTTCAACTCGAGTCCGACAAAAGCATTAATCCGTGGCTTAAATAAAAAGTAAAGCTGTGTGTTTGTTTTGGTTTTTCAAGCTCCTTTGCAATGCAAAGAGAGCAATGAAACTTAATACTACTGATTAGTTTGATGATAAACATTGTTCCATATTAAAGTAGATACTAAAAGTTTATGGCTATTTAAAACACGCGTTACATAATTTTATTCAGAACTTTTGAATATGTTTAAATGTTTTAGAGTTTTATCTTTGTGTTAAAGAAAACTATGAGTTTAATAATTGATAAAGTTCCGTTTTACACCGTTGGTAGGTGCAACGGTCGAACTTAAATTACGGGTGAAGAAAAAAAGTTTATGACATCTCACTCGTACAAAGTGGCCGGCCAAGGTGTAATTTGATTGAAAGCACCAAAAAAGTCTTATAATCATATAATAAGTGGTGGAATAATTACTGGGGTTAGTTAGAGCAGGTGCTCGCTGTGGGCCTGCGCACGCGCCGGCCGACGTGAAGCTCCTACATCGACCGAAAAAGACAATGATTGCAATAAATAAGAAATAGTTCCCCACAGGCGTCTTATTTATTACAACTGGCAAACATTTCCTGTCTTACAAATGTCTTTTTATAAGGTATTTTTTAACATTGCTGATTTATTTAAGCTCATCAAGGGAATTTAAACAAATAAATTAATAAAAGAGCAGTACCAGTAATAAAGTACTTAACGTAATAAGTTAATAACATTTAAGATATGCTTAAAGATATTTCCGATCGTTTACACAAGTAGTTTGTTTTACTTACGCGTTAATTACATCATTAAGTTTTTATTACCTTGCGGTTTTTGGATAACTTGCGTTCAAGTAAATAGTTACGTGCGGATTTCTGTAAGTAACAAAAATTAAGCATGTATTGTAAAATAAATCAAAGTTTAAATTAGTTAGAGAAACTTTAGGGGGTGATTTTCCCATGAAATCAAACAACGTTCCCTTAGGAACCTACATGAATTTCTCAAAAAAAATCCTTTACAACGTCTTTGGGTCCGGCTTTCGGACCGAAACATGTCCGACCAAGAAAGTAAGAAGAAAATAAATATATAAAAATGATCTTCCAAATAGAAAAGACTTCGCAAATCTAATTTACACTTGGACGTGTTTCTACAAGATCTATAATCAAATCGAAGATGACTAGCAATAGTGTTGCGACGGCGATATCGATAATCGGAGGCTGTTAAACCACGTGTCGACGTGGACAGTTACATTACTATATATAAATAAAACTAGCAGTAGGGATATTTTTAGGAGAATATGTGACCTTAATTCCGGAACTAGAGAACTCAAGCTTTGGTGGAGTCCTGTAAAATTAAAACTAATATAATTTTAGCATATCACCGCATAATTTCAAAAAATCTTCTACATATGTAAAGTTCAAGGCCCTGACTCACTGACTCATCAACGTCCAGCCCAAATCCTAGAAAACTGAACTTTGCACGAATGTTCCTTTCATCACGTAGACAAGGAAAAATAAAATATTTTTAAAAATTCCGACGGGAACAAAGTCCCGGGTATCCTTAAGTTTAACACTAAAATATATTACTAATACATTCATGATTTTTTTATATCATTAAATATTATGTAATTTAGGGGATAAAAAATCGTTTATCCAAATGTTTCTTTACAAAAAAATACAAAGTTGAATATGTCAATTGCAACGCGCACATCAGGCTTACCATATGCGTACACTCTTTGCTGTTACGATAATAAAGGTTTCGCAGTGGAAATAGGGTAACCTGATACGCTGGCCTCTGCACATTATAGAGTTTCTCTACTGCTTGTTTCATATACTGTAAATATGTAGTGCGTTCTCGTTGGCGGCTGTATGAATTAGTGTAGCATGGTAGCCATGCGAGATTTACGGCGACGGGACCACTCTAATTGGACCGCGGCCACAGCCACAGGCTCCACACAAATTTATTGTTTTCCATAATTGTTTTTGAAACTCAGAAAGACTCAAACCCTGCCACATATACCATCTTCATTACAAATATTTAATACTATCTACGATTTCTCGAAATAGCAAACAGGTAGGATTCTTGTTAGCATTCTCTGTTTCATAGTAACTTGTGTGACAGCTCATTAAATTGCAAATCCGCGTGAAACAGTAGCAGAAGTATGGGAAAGTGAGCAACTAGTTGCAAGCTATTTGTTTTTAATATCTATAAGGGCTACTTGAAGAGACTGTATTATTGTAATCAGTTTCTTTGTCTCTGCTATTAAGCATATTAATACCGTTTATTCAAAATATTTTTTCAACGTGTGTTGCTTGTAAGCAATTAATCGACATTGGAACATATTAAAACTTGTTACAAACATACATTCGCTCACGCTTATAATCCTTAACGAGGTCGGTAGAGTGTGATGCCACGTTTGACATACAATCTGAAGATTATTGGATGATGTAAGGTGTCGGAGGTTATTACCCCTTTGCCCACAATACAACAAAACCCTCGCATCCCATTTACTAATTATTACAGTATACCTGAAAAGAGTTCCAAGTTTTTCATTCTACCCTTTAATATTGGAGCTTATCAGTATTTTAATGGATACTAACGAAATTCAACACTGATAGAGAATGTTTAGTCTGATTACAGATTAACTAGCAAACAAAACACGAGTTTAGATATCAACAGATATTGTCTGAGATGTCTTGTTCTCGTTACAAATAGTAATTGCATTTCACTGATTGTCTCGTTGAAGTGATAATTACATCGCAATATCTTTATTGACGGTCCATTTAATTGGATAACGTCCCATTAATAAGTTTTAAGATTTTAAATTAAGAATAGTGAAATAAATGGCATTGAGTGGGTGAAAAATGAAATGTTACGATTATAAGTGGCGCGTGAGGCCGCGGTGGTACTATAAATTGTCGATGTCGATAAATTTGGCGGGTGTATAAATCGTCGTTTCAATTATCCCCGGAGAAGCAGCTGTCGGCGCGGGCGACTACCGGCCGAGTATTTATTTTAATCACGCACACACATCAAACTGCCGGGTTTATCGACATCTCCAACCACACATCCCTAATTTATTATTTAGCTCGTAGCCATCTTATTACTTTAATGATAACTCAACTTGAGTCTACGGCGACGTTATCTGATAGCTGGGTTCTATGTCTTTAGTAACGATTATGTTCTTGTCAGTTGGTATAAGCATACTTGTTATATATATAGTTGTATGTTTTTACGTCGGCAGATGAAGGGATGCGCTACCGAGCGCCGGCGCACGCTAACTACGCGGAACTAATTCTAAAAGAACCGCTGTTTGTCATTGCACCCGTCGACAGAAACATATTTATGACGTCGCCAGTGCTTTTTTTAAGTTTTTAAACCCCTTCTAGTAATCGTCGATTAGGTTTCAGTGGGGCGATTGGGCACGCTGCTAATTTGCCGTTACATTTTGCGGTGTTACAGATGTTTACCGTTTAACACGCATTAAAAATAAAACAGAGAATTATCGGTAGCTTAAAATACTGTTAGGGTTACATGTTTCTATTGGAGAATTGAGATTCCCTTTCCTAGAGTTGTCCATTGGCTGATACATCCAAAAGTTTCATTTCAACATTGTTCTCAACTGACAGAGTTTGGTCACTTAAAAGAGCGTTACATCACTGTAATTATCCGAACTGTGACGAAGCCCAAAAGTAAAGCTAGACCAGTGTAATATATACTTTTATTTTTTAATTTTTCGATTCAATTTTCGCTCATGTCAGCCTCAAGAAGACTATAAAAATAATAAATTTTAAAAAGGCCTGGAAAAATATTTTAAGTTAGTTTCCATGACTTTTCTAGCATAGAGTTGTACACATTTTGCTATAATGAAAAAAAAAGCATATCATTGATAATACTTCGCAATGCACGAAAAAAAGCCAGATGAAAAAGACCTACAAGAGAAACTCGTTCTCTCTGAGGAGGTTTGTTTAGAAGGCATTCAATAATCTCTGCCTACCCTTATGGGACAAAATGGTGAGCACATGTATGTGTCCCACAAGATTCAGGCGATTCCCCGTAAGCCCGCGTGTGGCGACCGCCAGTGTCGCCGACTCGCCCAATCGCCACCGTCGTCTTTTTACGTCACGCCACATCTCCTTCGTCCCTAAACCAAGACCCTTAATTGCCATTTCAACTCTTCTGATTTGTTTTGACATTTGTATTTATGTGTAGATTCTAGCGTTGAGAACGTTTAGGTTAGGATCTTGTAGGAAACTTAAAGAAAGTGTTTGTTGAAAACTTTTTTTCAGTCACTGAAAGGCTGACACTTATGTTTTCCCTTGTGTCGTGGGTCCCTTGGAACACACACAAAGACAGAAAACGGTACGGAAATTTTTTATTACCATTGCCTCGAAGGTACTAGCGATACTAGAAGCTGGGAATATAGGAGGCATTGGTAATTAACATTTTGCCGTACTGTGCCGTGATGTTTGAATTATAAAAGTCCCATTAGAACCCATGACCCAAGAATAAACATCTGCTTTTTACACAAATATTTGCAACGACTAGAAATCAAATCCAGGCCCGTCGATCAAGAAGCAGCGTCACTATCACTCGAGTACAGCTTAGTCGAATTAAAAATCTAAAAGTAATCATAACATATTTTTTATATCTCCAAGTACATATAGCTTGCAAGTGAAATGTCTCGATGGCGTGTGAAAGACAAACAGAGTGTGAGGTTGTTTAACAACGCAAGGATTACAAACATTATCATTTGCAGCGCATAATATTTGTACGGCGGACGTATAATTTGAATAATTGTAAAATATTTTCGCACTACATCTCTTAGTTGCAGTAGTTGTTATTTACAGTAGCACTAGCACTACCTGTATTATTACTTACGTACCATCCGAGGTTTTAGGATTACTTCAGTTTCTTTCTATTGTTTGTCATGTTATGTTTGTCATGTCATGTTTATAAGCGGTAATAGCCCAGTTGGTAATGAGCCAGACTTGTAATCCGAAGGTCATGGGTTCAAATCCTGGTGCGGGCCTGTACCACTAAATTCGTATTTTCGGATTTATGTACGGATTTCTAATTATCACTTGCTCAACGGTGAAGGAAAACATCGTAATGAAACCCGCCCGTCCAAGAAAATTCATTTTCGAAAGACGAGCGGTCCACCAACCCGCATTGGGCCAGCGTGGTGGACTATGGCCTAATCCCCTTCGTGTTTCGAAGGGAGGCCCGTGCCCCTCGGTGGGGACGTATATAGGCTGATAAAAGTTTGTCATGTTAGCTCTGAAAATGTTGTTCTTTAACCCTCGGAATGATTGTCAAATGTGGTGTCAACTGGTTGTCGAACTTCATGACGTTCTGCCTACCCTGAAAAAGATTACAGGCGTGAGTGTATGGATGGATTGATCAATTTCTTTGTTTTGAACAAAGTTTTGATATTTTTGGACTGACATTGTTATGTTTTTCTGTGGAAACTTTTAAAACTACAACTTTACTTTTAAGGACAATTTTGAAGACTTCGAATTATTTGTAATACAAATATACAGTTTGTATTTTCTAGATAGTCAGTATAAAAATAATTATCTTGCAAATTCCATTCTGTGTCGTTCTGCTCTCACAATTTTATCGCGGGAAACAGCAACAGTCCACGAAGAATTGTCTCTAGTAATTTCTTTTGCCAAGTATAAAGAAAAAAATACTGTCACAGTAGATACCTAACGTTTTAATTTTAAAAGATAATTTTCCACGTTATAAAAACGTATGAGTCACCGACTTCAATCCCAACAACAGTTCGCAATTGTCACTCATTTATTTAGATGATGTTCTGGTTTGTAGTACATTTTTTGTTTTTGTTGATTTTTTTAAAAGCACTGAATCATTTTCGATAAAATGTATATGGGTTCACCTCTGGAGTATACTCTTTCGAAATAAAAAATAATTTTGAAAATCGGTCCATAATTAGCGGAGAAATCGGTGAACATACATTAAAAAAAAATACATACAGTCGAACATAGTAGTACCTTCTCCTTTTTTGAAGTCGGTAAAAAATTTACCCAGCACGCAACGAAGGTGTTATGAGTTAAAAAACAGAGAGACAAAGTATTTTTTTGTTAAAGTCCTTACTTTTTACAGTATGATCCTTACCATACACTCCCGCCTTTAATCCCTTTCGGGGTAGGCAGAACGTTATGTAGTTCGAGAAACACTTGACGCCACATTTGACAATCATTCTGAGCATCATCAGGTGAAACATAAGTATTATGCTGACAGATTGTCGGCCTTTCGTCCACGATACAGTAAAACCCTCGCATCCCACTTACTTGATTCTACAGTATGCCTGGGAAGCGTTGGCAGCTGGCATAATGTTTGTAGGTTTGTCCTCTATACTTTCCTAAACTATTTCATCCGCTTATAATAAGACTTTGGTGAGTGGTTCTGCATACTTACGCCCGCAAAGGTTTCTACTCTTAAAAAAAAGTGAAAAAAAAACAAGAACGAATAGTTTATTTATAAATTCTATTGTCCCACTTCCTTTTTCAAAATATAGTTCTGGCAGAAAATAACTCGGCAAATTAGTTGAGTTTGACAAATCCTTGACAAATCAATGCTAATAGATGAAAATTAAAACAGATTATGTAAGTAAATATTGATCTACGATTTGTCCTTATTCATTAATATTGATACAACTTAATTTGCATATCTTTTAATAAACATTAATAATAAATAAACGATACTCAGTGGCCGTAGTGCACTCAATGGCCCACACTAGGTTTTTTCTTGTGTCGTGGGTTCCTTGGAACATCCAAGACCCGAGGAAAAACATCTGCTGTTTATACAAATGTTTGCCCCGAACGGGAATCGAACCCAGGACCCGACGACCAAGAGGCAGCACTACTACCACTCGACCACATACTAGCTACTTTTCAAGAAGCTTGTCTTTATTTTGCTCATCACCATTATTTTAAACCTTTTAATAAAATAATTTTCAAACCAATTATTTGTAATTTCTTATTTACTTTCCATTGAAATCTAAAAAAACGTACTCTAATAAAACAGTTTAAAGCTATTTAAGTACAATATAAATTAATTGAACTCATTATAACTTAAACGAATACACATGCGGTGTCTATTAAAACGCTATTATATCGATAAAAGTGCGCAATTATTGTAATTATTTGACCAAAACAAGAAGGGCTAAGAGTAAAGCTTTTCTAGTTAGTTTTACAAAGCTAGATCGTTCAAGTCAGGTGTCCAAAGGTATTGGTGAAGAAGAAACGCAATGCTACAAAAACTTCCCCTGCGTAAATGCATTGGTTATTTAGGCAAATATTGACAGCGCCATCATCAACGGCAAGCGAGCAAAAACGAAACTCTCACATTTAATAACCCTATCGGTTTCAATAGAGTCATTTAACTTAGTACTTTTTGCACGTTAATGTGTATCGCATTTTTTGCCGGGTAATTGGTTGCTAATTCGTGTATACCTTGTCGTGTATACCTCGTCTAATCTATCA